>JAVGWX010000005.1:10109467-10839467 GCA_036924085.1 Ariolimax columbianus
AATAGCAACACAACCCCCCCCCCCCCCACCCCCACACCCACCCCCTCACCATAATACAAATAAGTTTCACAATTGACATATTTTCACAACACGGATAAGGACAGGATATATAAAACTTGGATACAATAGCCACCTAGTTCCACGATATAAAGATGCAGGTATAACTCTTATCCATCTTTATTGAGGTATGCCTCAAGGCTCTGGACTCGTTCTATCAAATCCAGAGGATCTCGTGTCAGAGGGTTGCTTCTGTCTGTTGGATTCCATTGCTTGATTCTTTCCTACCAACAAATTCATTTTTACAAACTACTCCAACTTTTCACAAAGACGCGCTTTGTGGTGTTCTGGTTGGTCTTAGTCTTAGTCGACCTAATTACATACCACAACAAGCAGGCTCCAGGCAGCACAAGTCCACGGAAGAGCAAGTACACAAAGCACAAAATATCGAAGAAGCTTTCCAGGAAGGAAAACACACTCTGGTTGTATGGGTAGACCTGGAAAAAGCCTTCGACCAAGTATGGAAAGACGGGCTGCGTGGAAAAATGCTGCAATATGGAGTATGCTGAAAAATGTACAAGTGGATCAGCAACTACTTAGAAAATATAACATTAAGCGTGCAGGTCCAACAGCATACCAGTAAAAAGGAAACCATGGAACAAGGTGTTCCCCAGGATGATATTCTGTCCCCTACACTCTTCCTTATTTACATAAATGACATCGTCCACAACCTCCACAAAAGTACCCCCTATTCTCTCTACACTGACGACCTGGCCATGTGGACTACTGAAAAACACATCACTAGAGCCAGCACACGAATGCAAGGCTCTGTGGCAGCCCTCGATAGATGGCCCAAGACCTGGTTACTGAAAATAAATGAACACAAAACGACACATATCATTTTCTCCCTGTCAAACATACGGCAGCAAGTAAAATTCCAACTAAATGGAAAAGAGATATGGCTAGATGAGGCTCTAACCTTCTTAGAAGTTTCCTTAGACCGACGTCTGACCTGGAAACGCAAATTTTAATGACCCAGCTGAAGGCGAGGCTACGTCTGTCCATCATGAAGAAACTTTCTGGTACTAAATGGGGTGTTGAAGGAAACACACTAAAGAAATTATACACAGGCAGCGTGAGACCAATTTTGGAATACGGCATTGCAGCTTGGTCCAAGGCATCTAAATCAAACTTTGACAAAATTAGGCGCACCCAGAACCAAGCAGCTCGCATCATAACAGGAGCCCCGAAGTCCACCCAAATAAAAGACATGGAAGCTGTGACTGGGCTACAGGCAATGGAAAACTGCAGAGACTGCAGAATCCTACAGCAAGCGGGAAAATTCAAAAGAATCGTGGACCACCCGAAGCACCACAGACTAAATGGGCTTGGGCGTGGCCGTCTAAAAATGAACAGTTTTACAGTACAGTCAAAAGAAAAGATTAAAAACAATGCTGCACTTTTAAACGAAAAAATAAAACCAATATCAGCACGTTCCATCCACTGCCCCTGGAAAGGAAGACCCTTCCCTGATCTTATATGCAATATTCCCAACATCGAAGACAAAAAGTCACAAACTGAGGAACATAAAAAACACATAGTTACATATTACATCAACAAAAAATTTCCCACCAACAGCCTAGACACACGCCTATACGGATGGCTCACCGAAAGATGCCATTGGAAACCGGGGAGAAAACATCACTATAAAACTAAAAAGCAAAGTATACTCAGCAGCATTTGCCACTGGGAGGCGCTGCAGCAACTTCAGAGCCGAAGCCAGTGCCCTGAGACAAGCAACTGAAACCCTTATAGACCATAAGCAGCAGGCAGAAAAGCAAATGGTCATTTTCCCAGATGCCCTTGCACTGTTAATGGCGCTAAAGAACCAGCACAAAAATGAACTCGGTGCTCTGGCATACTCGCTCGAACGCCTGCCACAGTGTTTTAAAAAAAAGCATAGTCCAGTGGATACCAGTCCACTGCGACATCCCAGGCAAAGAGGAAGCGGACAGACTCACCAGAGAGGGAGGAGTGCTGCAGCAGAGTGATACAGAAATCACATACAATGAGACAAAAGCATTCATCAGGGCAACGTACAGTGCAAAATGAAAAAAGACCACCTTGGCCACATAGAAAACAATGCCTACCATCAACTCTCCAGGTAAGACTAGGTGATCATTCTCCGGCTACGCACAGGTCACAACAGACTTAGATGTCATCTGTACAACAAGTTGAAGATTGGCACTACAGACATTTGTGCCTGCGGCACAGCCCCCATGATGGCAGAACATATTTTGCAGTCCTGTCTACTGTATACCGACAGACGAAGTAGCATTTGGCAACAGCCAGTGTCCTTCCACGAGAAGCTGTACGGAAGCGTACAGAGCCTCGAGTCGACTGTTGCCTTCATTGAAGTTGGTCTGAAGATGAACGAGAAAGAAGAAGAAGAAGAAGAAAAAAGCAGAAGAAGAAGAAGAAGAAGAAGAAGTCGACCTGTACTTCTACAGGGGCGTATGCCCGTGTCCAGGTCCCACTTAGTCGACCTGTACTTCTACAGGGACGTATGCCCGTGTCCAGGTCCCACTTAGTCGACCTGTACTTCTACAGGGGCGTATGCCCGTGTCCAGGTCCCACTTAGTCGACCTGTACTTCTACAGGGGCGTATGCCCGTGTCCAGGTCCCACTTAGTCGACCTGTACTTCTACAGGGGCGTATGCCCATGTCCAGGTCCCACTTAGTCGACCTGTACTTCTACAGGGGCGTATGCCCGTGTCCAGGTCCCACTTAGTCGACCTGTACTTCTACAGGGGCGTATGCCCATGTCCAGGTCCCACTTAGTCGACCTGTACTTCTACAGGGGCGTATGCCCAATTCCAGGTCCCAGCTCTGATGTGAGCTGGATGTAGTCGGAAGGCGAATTTCCTGCACAGCGGGCTAGGCTCGAGCAGCTTATTACTCCGCTGCGCTAGGACAAGTGCTGCGGAGGGTGGTTAAGCGATGTGCGGGTCCATCTTAATAGACTCAAACACTAGAGCAAAGTAGACCCGCAGCCTGTTAGGTGCCAACAAATGCTTTTCTCAACAAACCACCTCACTATGGCCGGTGTTATGGCATGTCACACAATTAGTCGCCTCTTACGATATGCTCTCCGTAGGGCAGTGATAATATTCTTGTCCTTGTCATGTTTGCTAGAACTGTAGCCTTTTATTATGGCTAGCCAGGTGGTTTGCTACATCTGTAGCCTTTTATTATGGCTAGCCAGGTGGTTTGCTGGATCTGTAGCCCTTTTTTGCAAGGCTAGTGGTTTGCTAGAACTGTAGCCCTTTTCAGGTAAAAGTTCAAGTCAATCCAATAGCAGACACGGCTGTCGAGGATGAAGTGTTAGAGACTTCATTGTGCGAGTCCATAGCTTGTTTATGAGGTGGAACGGCCAGTTCCTTTCCTTGCAGGGTTTCTTCCTTAACAGTAGGTCAGGTACCCGTTTATAGCAGGATCGACTGAAGCGTGCCTGTAATTGGAGTTTAATCTTTTCCGTGAAAAACAAATGCTATACTACTACGCTAATCAGAAGCTTTCAGTGGTGCACAAGAGTTTCAGCCTGGATGCCGTGACTTTTCTGATGGCTAATCACTCTTACATGAACACAAAGATTCGGTTGTCGGTGATTGAATGTAGGTGGTTGTATTAAAAGTTGGTTTAACTCTTAACGGACGACAACAATTGGACGTGACGTCATGTTTACTGAAACAGCTGTCAGTGTGCACCGATCAACATCGATCTCCACGGATGTGTTGAGCAGCGTAATGCGACTACTGATCACATTATTTTGTGACGAGTGTTGGTATCAAACGGTTTCATTAAGATGGTTAGAAAGTGTGCCCCTTACTTTCACTCGAGTCCCTAGTGTCGGACGCCCAAATACATTAACATAATGCATCAAGAATGTAAACATCACAGTGTCTCATCAGATTCCTCTTCTATTTCATGGTATATCGTCGAGTTTCATTTTTCTCTTAATCTATCTACTTTTTTTTTTCTCTCTATATTTTCTGTTTAATTTCCGTTTTTGATGTAGAATATATTTCGATTTTTCTTAAAGTTATGTTGCTCTGTGAACTATTTTTGTGTGAAGATTGTTTAAAATGTTTAATTTTATAAAAACTTGCACACCACCTGGGGAACATGTAAATGTGTCGTACGATAATTCAAATATGAGTGCCGACCAATCACATGTTTATTGTTATAGCTACAATCAGTTCCTACTAGACCATTGCCAAATAATTAAACATGTAAAAAAAATTAATTTTATAGGAAAAATGATTGAAATTAACGACGTCCATTCCTGGATAGATCGTCCGATAGCATTCCTGCAACTGCCAACAAAACAAGATATCTCTGCTCCCACGGCGCCGTACACAAAATGGTGACCGAAAAAAGTTAGTTAGAAATTAGGCTGCAAAATCTATACCATCTTGGTGGAAATGTTATCAGTCTTTCAAAGGGCTTGATACTAGATAAGCTTCATGCTCCATCTTACAATGTGGGATTGTCATTTTGTGTCAGTTTGGAATTTTTGACGAGGGTACGCAAATAGTACTTGTTCTTCGTCGTCTTCACCTTTCATCTGAGTTATCTTAACATTTTTCTCACCTTTTAGATTCTGTGTGCGGATGGAAGGTGGTTTCCTCGTACTGTCAAAGCTTTTAGTCGCCCACGAAGTAAAGTCATAGGTAGCTTTGACATCATCGTCATTGACGAAAACAAAGGTATCCTCGTCTGGGAGATTGATGTGAGGGTTACTTTTGCTTCTTCCAAATGAAAATAAACTTCGAACTATGCCAGCAATTTGTCTTGAATCCTTATGGCCGCTGTTTTGTGACTTATTTCCTCCATCAACACTTCTGGCCTTTAGGAGTCTATTTTTATCAGCATTTTTCTGATACCAGCTGCCCATTTCGACTGTGTCTAAAAACTCTTCTGAGGGCACCATGATACTACTAGTGTTTCCATCGTTCAAATGAGGATCGCTCGTCCCAGGCGCGTGCGGCTGCCCTTTACCCGGAGATCTCATATTTGATGAAAAATTTCTGCGTTTCAGATTTTTGATATTTCTGGAATGTTTACTGCCAATATTATTTTTCATTTCACTTAATTTCTTGCTGACGTCTTGCCATTTGGTTATACCACTATCGCTTTCGTTCTTGCCATTTCTTATGTTTGCGTGGGTCTTTAGATTCTCTGGTATTTGTTGTCTTACTTTGGTGCCAGTGGTTGTCGGTTTGAAGTGCCCTCCATTTTCTTTTGGCTCATTCAAAGAATGAATACTCAATGTCTCGGCTATCTCCGCTGCTAAACTTTTGACATTTCTGAGGGGACCTGAAGACAAATTGTGATCAAAACGACCTGACGTCAGAGGCGACGAAACGGTTGAATGAATGTCATGATCACCTCGACCATATAGAATTGATCGTGTCAGGTTGTTCGGAAGAGACCTCGTTGCAATGTGCTGCCATGAATCATCATCGCTCTCAATATAATTCTCTGCTTCTAATTCCAAAACCCCCAAGCCTGCACT
This sequence comes from Ariolimax columbianus, assembly GCA_036924085.1. NCBI lineage: Eukaryota > Metazoa > Mollusca > Gastropoda > Stylommatophora > Arionidae > Ariolimax > Ariolimax columbianus. The sequence continues at coordinate 10,115,043 of JAVGWX010000005.1, forward strand.
AGAAGCTCTCGGTATTTGGAAAATTGGAGCCCCATTTGATGCATGGTATCCAGGGTTACCATTTTTTAACTTCATCTGCTCGATCATAGCATCCATGCTTGTACCGAGATATAAACCTCGTTGTCCGAGCACATCTTCTGTCAGTATGTGGCCAGACTGTAAGGCTGTTCTGGTAATTGCAGGTCCGCTGATAACAACTGTATTACTAGCAACATCATCCACCTGTTTTCTTGTCTCATTATGTTTTTTCATACTAGCCTCATACGACGATGTTCCGCGAAAATCCCCTAAACTTAACGACAAGGATGACAGCAGTCTTTGAGTTTCTTCATCTGATGATTTGTTCCTTCCTGCCGAAACTTTTGAGTGTGACCTCAATGTCGTCGCCTCTTCCACTAGATGTTTGCTCGCGTCAACTTGGCCGTCAAGGTCGTCGTAGTCCTGCTTGGGTGTGGTAACGGCCCAAGGCTGGAGTTCCCCGGATGCAAATACAGCGTAGAACAGAAAGCAGAACAACTGGATCCCACCTGTGATGTAGAACATGAGCTGCCACTGCTCGCGGGTTCGCTGTGAAGAGATCAAATCAGATTAGTGTTGCCCCAGTAAGACATGAATACAAACTACATCGTCAAGAAATGCTAAACGAAATATTCTAGTTACGAAATAGTGAGAGGAGGGGGGGGGGAGAGGAGTATCCCTGTGGCGAAGTGGGCAAGCCGTTTGCCTCGTGTTCAGACGGTCGGGGTTCGATTTCAAACTGCGACGGTCGGTCCATATTGTCAATTTTTTTCCGGAGATCCCTGGGTTCATCGCTGGAGCTACGGAGTTCGTGCTTTGTGCGATGCTCTCGACAAAAGATGGGGACCCGAGAGAGACAGCTAAAATGGTGAAAAAACCCGAGGCAATGAAGTCGAGCCTCCGCTTAAATTTTTGTTATTTTGCCAACGATCGCAGAAACAAGTGTTTTTAAACACTCTTGATCTTGATGACCCGTTCCTCAGCGCAGCTGCCGGTCCCAACTTCATCTCCAGCTGACCCTGTCTTGGGCCAGGGAAGTCCAGTGCGTGGTAAGTGCTCCTCTAGAGGCATCTCGGATGTTGCAGCGAACAGCAAGTGAGATCATCCCCGCGGTCTCTTCTTACCTCGAAGGGACCAGACTGCTGTGATTGTGCTCCATCGTTTCGTCTTTACATTTGACCTGCCCATCTACATTTTGCCGTGTCTGAGTGGATTACCGCATCATTCACCAGGGACAATCGTCTTATGTCAGAAGTGTGGAGACATTGCATGCGTTGGTTCCGGAGGGTGATCCCGACCAAGAGTCTCCGTCGCTGCAAGTAATTATAAAAACCATGTTTTTCGGTACAGGCTTTTATTTCTTCTAAGACATATTTTTTATTTATTTTTGGGCTACAAGAGTGAAATTTAGATAGAATAACAGGTCGCACTGATAAAGTATGTGTACACAATCTCAGCTTCTCTATGTTATGGGAAGTTGGTTAAAATAGGAGAAATAGAAGTCCACGCAATATGATAAAGGTGATGGCAAGTTAAATATAAAAATGTTATTGTATATAAACTTGGAATCATAGTATTGAAGCAGGCATGTTAATGTCTGTTGCCAGGTCGGCTACCCGAAGTATGAATTTTAAATTTCGAGCGACTCACTTCGCCTGGGGGAAGGTACAAATAAGTTGGGTAGATTTTTAATTTGAATTTAGAATTTTTTCCCGGTAGCGGCCCTACTTTTTTCGGTTTCTAACTGCCAAAAGAATTGTTAACGTGCTCGACACTGAACAAAGGAATCTGATCTCACTACTCAAAGATCAGGGGAATTTTTAGCAGAAGATCCACGTGAAAAAAACCCGGTCTACACCGTGAGACGAACTCGCGACCTCCAGCAAGCGAGGCGGACACCTTACCTCGAGTTAATATACATATATAATATAGAACAACAAGGGAATATGCGAAAAGTCACCAAGATGCGTTGTAAACATACGTGAAATGCTTGACTCAAAACATTGAGTATTTTCTTTAAGAAATAACCATTACGAGTACAGTTCTCTCCCCATTGTTTATTGGCGTGTTTTTACAACAAAGTTAAATCCATTGACATGATTTGCCATTAACAATTATTCATGTCATTATGGGGTTGTCAAGGTTTTGTATATTTGTTTTTTGCCGATAAGATGTGGATGCCTAATCTAGATGCAAGGTCTTCTAGGTGATCCAGTGGTTTTATCAGTGTCTAAGGGCAGGAACCTGGTATGACTGCGTCATCTGAGTAATCGAGGGATACCGCAGACTCCTGGGTTGTGTGTTTACAGCTGACCGAGGATCCAGACCATTGCTCGGCTGTCTGGTGGTGACACCTGGATTGTATGTCTCCATCTGACGCACGTTAGAATGATGTCGAAGTAAAGACACACCCCCCTGCCGGACACCGAGTGACGTGGAAGACATGCGATGCAGATAATGTTTTTATCAATTCAAGTTGCCATCTCACAGTATAAGTCGGCTGCAATTAATCTCCAACGTCCTCTGTCTCTTTTTTTGATAATACAATCTTTTCAACCTCATTTGTACACAATTAGATGGTATCCTCCTATTTATAGCCGTGTTTATCTCTGGTACGTTTGCCCTCTACCTCTCCCCTTGAAGTGACCAAAATATCTTAACTGACTTACTTATCTCGTTCATCAATTCTCTTTGCGCCTTAAATTTCTCCAGATCTGTACGTTTTATTTCGCAACAGCCATAGAGACGAAAACATATATATATATATATATATATCACTAGTCAGAATAATACTAAAAGGTTGAATGTAGTGTCAAGCTCTATGGCAGTGTCGACAGCCTCAGGATGACGGCTGCTTTTTTCGAAAAAATAATGGTTACGGTCTGACTCCGTACGATGAAGAAGAAGAAGAAGAAGAATGTAGTGTCAGCAAAGATTAATAATGCTTTTTTGTAAACTTGACAGCTTCAAGCATTATAACACTTCTTCAGTTGCTTGTGTTTGTTTTTTAATCGACAGAAAGAGATTACTTCATACAAAACCAAACCAAATTTAAAATGTAAAAAATTGTTCTACTCACGTCAACAGTGATTTCGTCAAACACAATTGGCACAGCAATGGCGACCCAGATAGCGCCAATCTAAAAATAGCAATATTAATTAAATATACAAATCTAACCTATACAGAATCAAAGACTCAAAGGACAAGGGAAAACTGCCATGAATTCCTTAAATTGTCGCGGTGGATTACTGTAATAGAAACTACCAAAAAACAATTAAAAAATATAAATACAGATGAATGTTGCCCGTTGTTCATTCGTTAACGTGACCTACCGTCTCTATCCAGCAGAAAGGTACGAACTAGAATTGCATTGATAACAAAAGTGGGCGATTACCGATTAATCGGTTGACACAAATTATCGGCTGCCGATTATTTATAGAGTAATGCTGTATTGCGATATTAAATATTGGAATTAATTGTTGGTAATTTAATATAATTAATTGTTGGTAATTTAATAAAATTAATCACAATTGTGAAACAACTGTCGATAATAAATAAAAATTTGAAAAAATTATACAACATTAAATGGTATTCACTGAATTATACTTACCGTAATTACCTTGTTCTTCAATCGATCGAGTTTTGAAAAATAGTCTTTCACCTATACTATCACTGCTTATGTGAGGGTGTTGGGCGGCAAGAGTGAAATAACACGCCCGCCTCACTTTTAAAATAAGCAATAGTCAATCAAAGGCGTCTTTAGTAATCGCATCACTCTATACCCAACACATCATCATCGTGTAGCATGTCGTTTATAGAACGTCGCTCCCATCACAGTCTGTCTGAAAGAAACTCTTTCCCTTGCCAAAACTCTAGCCTCCGCCACAGACATACCCAGACATTCCTGAATATCTTGGTACCATCGTCTTTTTGGTCTACCCATGCCTCTTTTTCCTGGCATCATACCTTCCATCACTGTTCTCTCAAGACCGGTGTGTCTCTTGATGTGACCAAAGTATTTATATTTTCTGGCCAAAATGAAATTGATAAACCAGTTCTCCTCTATGCTCAAATCTTGCCGAATGTCTACATTTATATTTTTCTCCGTCTAAGGTATTCTGAGGATCTTTCTGTAACATTTTGACTCGAAGGATTCGATTCTTTGTCTAGATGTTTTGGTAATCGTCATGATTCGAAGCCATGAACTGCCACAGCAAAAACATAGGCTCTCAAGACTTTTACTTTTGTCGTTTTGTTGGTGCTCTGCCATAATTTCTTCAGGCTGTTCAGTCTCTGCATTGCGATGGCTATTCTTCTTCTGCTTTCTTTCGAGAGGTCGCCATTCTTGTCAATTCTGGAGCCCAGATATTTAAAATGTTTGACCTGATCTTTTTCATCACCATCTACTGTAAATTTATGTTGACATTGTGTTTTGTTGGTGGTCATTATCTTTGCTTTGTTTTGTTTATAAACAGGTTTTTATCTTTACTGTGCCTATTTACAGCTGAAATTAGCTGCTCTAGTCCTTCTGCACTTCTTGATAGTATCACTGTGTCATCTGCGTATCATAACTCTGGAATCTTGTACCCGCCAATCGTAAATGTATCAAAACTGTCAATGTTCTCGTCTTTTCTAACATTTCTCATTATACATTCCGCATAGATATTATATAGATAAGGTGAGAGGATACATCCCTGCCTTAGTCCCTTTGTCCTGTAAACCAATCTGATGTTTGCACAGATACTCAGACAGCGGTTCGTTGATCTTGGTATAATGTTTCAATGAGATGTATAATGTACACAGGAAACCCAATTTCCTTCATGATGTTCCACATATTTCGATATTTTACCGTATCGAAGACCTTGGTGTAATCAATGAAACATGTGTACATGTCTACATTAAACTCTCTACATTTTTTGTAGATATTCCTCATATTGAATATGTGGTTCCTGGTCCCTCTATCTTTTCTAAAACCCAACAAACAGTCAAAATTAAACCTGGAATATGCGCATGGTTGACATGTGCCACCGCTTGGTTTTTAATTGTTTACTTTTCATTATTTTTAAATTTCAAACCTTCTCATGTTCAGTATTGGGTAAGATTACACAAGTGGGCTTAGATTGTCTGTCCTAAGAAATAATATGTGTATTTGATGTATCTTTACATGTCGAATCTAAAACGTTCACCAAATTCCTCCGTCATCCATATTTTTCTTGCTACAGCATACGGGCCTAGCATTAACAATTTTTTTTCAAGTTACCATTTATCAATACCGAACAATCGGTCGAAATGAAGATACCGATAAAACGTCATAAAGGCCGATATAACCGAGTGTCGATTATATGCCGATTAATCGGCGCAAGCCTAGTGCCAACAGTTTATGTAATTCAAGTTACCACATAAACAGCTTTGATAGCTACGGGCTTCCTGTTATGGGTCAGCAGTATCTGCTGTTTCAAATGGTTGTACGGGATCAAGATGCTGAGCAGCACATGAGCTGCAGTGGTCAGCAACCCATAGCTGACTGCTAGTGTCAGGGCCAGCGAACCATAGCTGCCAAGACCCTTCTACACCTCCACGCGGTGATCCTGGATAACAGGCTGCAGCAGGGCAGACTGGCTAAGGAGAAGGGATCGAAGAGGGAATGCTAACCCGGTACTCAAAAAATGCTTGCTGAAGTCGGATGTGTTGGACCGCAAGGTGCAAATATCGCAGCCAAGCTGTAAACTACAACACAACGCATTCCGTTCTCTGGACTACATTCTGCTACTTACCCTTTCAGGGTTTGGTAGTGGGAGATTGAGAACGAAGAAGAAGAAGAAGAAGAAGAAGAAATGGGTGTACTTCCAAAAGAGGCATTACCTTACGTGATAGGAATATATCCATTTTTGTGTTGGGAGTTGCGTTACTAACTACGTCGCTACACACCCCTCCCCCAGCCATCATTATATTAAATTAGCTAAGTCTCTCTCACCTCACAGACTCCTACGATGAATCCTGTGTAGGCAGGTGCCAGGTCTACAGGATTTGCCATCCAACTGACATAAGAGAAACCCATACACATGGCTCCTAGAAGGTTTAGAACGAAGGCGGCTGCTATTGATTCTTGTGGCAGAAATCCAAGGCCAATCAAAATCGCGCTTGGAACAATTTTACCTGACAATTAAAATACAAATTAAATAAGTTTGTGTAAGCTTATTCTTGATTGGCCAGAATACAGTGCAATGTTATTTTTTCTTCTTTCTAAAACTATTTGTTCATTTAATGTTTCATTTATTTATGACGAAGGAAGACAATTTTCAGTCACATGTACAGTTGTTTTAGCTATATTAGGATGTATAGTCCAAGGTGGAATAATGTGTCTGTGTGTATGGATATGTGTGTAGATATGTAAATGGTACGAAATTGGCAACATAAAAAAGACACAACTAATCATAAGATGTATGATGAAATGTTCCTGCGAGTAACACTACACTACATTCTTTTCTGTCATTCTCATTTCTAATCACTATTAGATCTAGAAGTGTGTGTTCTAAAACTGTATAATAGATTACATTATTTCTCAAAAGTTTGTCTGTCTGCATTTCTAACGTTTGCCGGGATTTGAATGGCTGTTTGAATGACACGTGGGTCATTACGCTTGGCGCGCGGCATTATAATTCACGGTTCTGTCTTGGACAATTATGAAAGCTGTTAACACAGTTGGTGTATCTGAAACAAGCATAGACGAGATTGGAGGAGGAGGGGATGATGGAAGAAGAAGAAATGAACAGGAGAGGGGTGTGCAGGGATGGGCGGTAGGAGGGGGAGGCAGAAATTGGCCGGTAGGTACGGCTAGGGGATGGGCAGTTTGAGAGAGAATGGATGCGCAGGTTGAGAGGAGGTGGGGTTGTGGGTGAGGGAGGGGAGAAGTTTGGCGGATTGTAGGGTTGAGAAAGAGTGCAATGTGGAAGTTCATTTTGATGTTGTCTTTCCTTTCCTAACATTAAGGCAGGTACCAATTTACACCTGAATCGATTACAGCTTGCCGATAATTGGGATTGAACCATATACCTTTGCAGTGAAAAGTAAGAGTGCTGTCCTCCTGCTAGGCTGATAAGAAGTCTCCACCTCAGATGAGTAAAGGTAACAAGAAGGGTAACAATTGCCGTCGGAGATGAAGATAACTCTTTATGTAATAAGCCGCAGCCTACGTCAGGTGAGATGACCAGTTCCCTTCCCTGCTGTTTATACCTTCCCCAACTCATACGTCAGATACCGTCTGGGTCGACTGGGGGAGCGGTCGTACCAGGAACAAACCCCGATTGAATATTTTTTTATGGCCGCTCGTAATTTCGAACCCTGGCGCGCTGAAATCCCAGCCTTAGCAAGCCATTTCACTGTCGACTAGGCTACACGCTCCACTAGAGATTCTCAACCGCAGGTCCTCCTACCACTGCCGACTAGACTACACACTCCACTAGAGATTCCCAACCACAGGTCCTCCTACCACTGCCCACTAGGTTACACACTCCACTAGAGATTCCCAACCACAGGTCCTCGTACCACTGCCTACTAGGCTACACGCTCCACTAGAGATTCCCATCCGCAGGTCCTCCTACCACTGCCGACTAGGCTACACGCTCCACTAGAGATTTCCATCCGCAGGTCCTCCTACCACTGCCGACTAGGCTACACGCTCCACTAGAGATTCCCAACCACAGGTCCTCCTACCACTGCCGACTAGGCTACACGCTCCACTAGAGATTCCCATCCGCAGGTCCTCCTACCACTGCCGATGTTTTTCTTGTTTTCTCTGGTTCACGAACAATGTTTCTTGTTTTGACTAGTCCGCGGACACAATTTTTCTTGTTTTAACCGGTCCACGGACACAATTTTTCTTGTTTTAACCGGTCCACGGACACAATTTTTCTTGTTTTAACCGGTCCACGGACACAATTTTTCTTGTTTTAACCGGTCCGCGGACACAATTTTTCTTGTTTTAACCGGTCCACGGACACAATTTTTCTTGTTTTAACCGGTCCACGGACACAATTTTTCTTTTTTTAACCGGTCCACGGACAGAATTTTTCTTTTTTTAACTGGTCCACGGACACAATTTTTCTTGTTTTAACCGGTCCACGGACACAATTTTTCTTGTTTTAACCGGTCCACGGACACAATTTTTCTTGTTTTAACCGGTCCACAGACACAATTTGTCTTGTTTTAACCGGTCCACGGACACAATTATTCTTTTAACCGGTCCACGGACACAATTTGTCTTGTTTAAACCGGTACACAGACACAACTTTTCTTGTTTTTACCGGTCCACGGACACAATTTTTCTTGTTTTGACTAGTCCGCGGACACAATTTTTCTTGTTCTAACCGGTCCACGAGTGTATAAAGGTTTGGAAACACCGCACTAGATAATCCTGATGACTAGAGGAGCAATAGACGCGGTGAACCAGGTGAGAGTAAGCGGAGACTCTTTGCTGACTGCCAATATTTCGGAACCGACGCTGTCCAAGGATGTACAAGTCTGGCTGAGAGAATTGGAATCGAAGAGAAAAAGCAAACCTGGTCGGAAAAAAAATACGCTGAAACCCCAAGTGTCCTGAGAGGGGCGCAGGGCCTGATCTTTTGCTGCATACAAGCAGGGCAACTGGTCAGAGGGGCTAATGTTTGGCAAAATTGTTAGCGAAATTAAAATAAATAAAAACCACCAAAAAATCAGAGTACGTACAGTAACAGTTCTTCTATGGCAAAGTGTTTATGAGTTTGAAGTTAAAAAATATTGAAAGTTGAAAATGATTTTAAAATTTGAAAATGTATTTTGTGTTTATGTTTATTTTTAGTGATTAAAAAATATTTTATGAGTGGCGGATTTTTTAAATTAAAAAATATATATGTTTATAAATAATTTGGTTTTGTTGCGGTTTTTTAAAATGAATATACATTTTTGTATAAAATAAAAGCCTTTTGTTATTCAATAAATACCTACACAAAATTTACATCACCGTAAATAAATTTATTTTAAAATAATTATTTATAATAAAATATAAAATGCGGCAACAATAATTTTAGTTCAGGGCGGTGGAAGAGCTAGGACGTGTTCTGATCTATGGTGAAGATGCCGTGCCTAGAAGTTTGAGGAAACGATAGGTAACTAACACAAACAAATCTTACAGATGAAGTCGTTGATCTTTCTGATTTTTGTGTTAGAAATTATTCCTTTTATGACCAGTTTATCACAAAGATAGCCAGCCAAATAGATAGTCGGGATGATTCCAAGAAACGGGATACCAGACAACAGGTTTACCTGGAAGAGCAGAGCATAAATTTATGGTAAATTAAACGGAAATAATTCAGGGATACTTTTGGAAAGATCAAATATGCAGCACAGCTAATGTTACATAAAGTAGGTCTACGCCATGAACTCTAAACTAACACAAACTAATGGATCTAGTTACCTTAAACGGTTGTGTGAGGTTTAGGCTAAATCGGTTTCCTTCAAGCAATAGTGAGGCGACAGTTGATTACACTGTCAAATAGTATATTGGCAATTATGACCATATTTTGGGAAATAAATCGCATCTCATAAATGGCGTCTTCTACCCTGGGGGCAACTCTTCTCTCCCCTCTCACCTCACTCTGTTTCATTTGACTCTGTCCTACAGTCACACTCTTGCACAACTTTCACACGCGCCCTCATGGTGAGGCCCTTACATTGCACTTTGGTTGGGCTAGCTTCTGAGTTGCGCACAAACCTAGCATAGGTACATACAGACGCACACATTCATCCAAGCACTGGTTTGTGCGTCCTCATATCGCCCAATGGACTACGGTCTGGGGTGGAAAATGGCGCGCCTCCGCCAGTAGAAACTAGTGAGATAAACATCTAAGCAAAAAAGAAAAAAAAAAGCAACTCATGAATCGATGCTCATAAAACGTAATATTGCTGTACGATGAATGTAAATTAAAACTATGAGATACAGAAGGAGTCAGAAATGTCTATGATTTCTACCTGTCTTGGGAAGGGGGACTGAGACTTTAGTCCAGTCAGGTAGAACATATTAACTGGACATTGCGTCAAGGCCAATACATTGACCAAGACCACAATATCTCTTCCGTATAGCGTTCCCTGGAAACAGGCTGTTTTCAAGGCAGCCTAGCTGACGAGATGTGGATCGATGTGATTCCCGAGAAGTGAGCGCCACACAGATGAAGCCAAGCATAGCACATCCACTTGGAGGACCCGGTCCACCTTCATCAGCATGCTCGGGATAACAGGAAAGCTACTACAACCCGCCACTTTTTAAGGCGCAGGAAAGAGTAAACCTACTACTTTTAGGTATTCAACAACAACAAACAAGAAAAACAACAGCCTGGTGCGGGTAGAACATCTACAGACACTAACATCCCCCCCCCCTCTCCCAGTTCCCTCCTTCCCAGGTACATATCGTATACATATAGACAAAATCACAGATGAAGCTGGTCTTAAACAGAAACATGAATTTAATAAATTAGATAGGAAAGAGAAACAAATCGACGAAAGCTATATTTATCTCTAAATAATTTTAAGTTTTTGCCTACTAGTTGCGTTTACGTTAAACAATGTTCATCCGATCGTCCATCAACCTTTAATTGTGTATCTCCTTCATTTTATGTTTTAATAATACCTCTAATATTCCAATTTCTTTCTGCACGCGAATGATTGATTACCTCAGCATTGGTTAACTTGATGACGTCTTTCAGAAAAGTGGGCTCCATGGTAACGAAGAAATAGTACAGCCAATCAGAGCCAATTTGAGACACGACTATCGCCCAGACACACATGGAACTTAGCACTTCTTTGACCGGAACACGAATCTGAAACAATTTGTTAAAGAGTTTGTGAGAGTTCCAGACATTCACTTACTGGACATGTCGATACTTCCAAATAAAACGAGTAAATTAAGTCATTCTCTAAACATGCTGATACTTTTCTTCTTTTTAAAAAGTTTTTTTCTTTTCTTCTTCTTCTTCTTCTTCTTCTTCTTCTTCTTCTTCTTCTTCTTCTTCTTCTTCTTCTTCTTCTTCTTCTTCTTCTTCTTCTTCTTCTTCTCCTTCTCCTTCTCCTTCTTCTTCTTCTTCTTCTTCTTCTTCTTCTTCTTCTTCTTCTTCTTCTTCTTCTTCTTCTTCTTCTTCTTCTTCTTCTTCTTCTTCTTCTTCTTCTTCTCCTTCTTCTTCTTCTTCTACTTTCTTCTTCTTCTTCTTTTTCTTCTTCTTCTTCTCCTTCTTCTTCTTCTTCTTCTTCTTCTTCTTCTTCTTCTCCTTCTACTTTCTTATTCTATTTTCGCTTTCTTCTGGCTATTTCTTTCTTCTTCTACATTGTTTTCCTCTTTTTTTCTTCGTCTATTTCTGCTTTTCTTCTTCTTCTTCTTCTTCTTCTTCTTCTTCATCTTCTTCTTTTTCTTCATCTTCTTCTATTTCGGGTTTCTTCTTCTTATTTCTTTCTTTCTCTCTCACTTTCTCTTCCTCTCCTTCTTCCTCGTCTATTTCTTCTTCTTCTTCTTCTTCTTCTTCTTCTTCTTCTTCTTTTTGCTTCTTCTTATTCTTCTGGTTCTGCTTTCTTCTTATTTTTTTCTCTCTTTCTTTATTCTTTTTCTTCTTTTCTTCTTCTTCTTCTTCTTCTGTTCTTCTGAGCATGAGATACCCAATACATCATTTCACAGTTGGACTACAATATTTGCGACGTTGACATTTCCTGTTTCCAGGCACCCTTTGAGGAAGTAAGGTTGGCTTCTTGATCAGCATATTTCACCTGACCCTGACCTTACTATTCACTCCGAATATTCCTTGGTACAACCATACAAGTAAGATTAGCCACACACTTGTGAGATGTCCAACATAAAATATATATCTACCGATAAATGCCTTCATCTAAGCTTAAATCTGGTAAACAATTGTAGGTCAACCCATAACGTTTGTGCATTGTTATCGGCTCATCAGCAATAAGGGCCGAAAAATATGTTTCCAACATTTACATGGATGTCCATCCTTGAGCACCAGAGTATATCATGCATAAACATTACAAACACAGCAAGTCATGTACCAATTTACAACAAGGACGACTGAAGAGGTATCGATAATTAAGATCGAACTCTTTACCACTGTGATGCTCATGTTAACTATTATTTCACTTCCGTTCTGAATGTGTGTATTTACCAGTGCCTCGTCTGGAGTGGGCTGTCGTTTAGGGATGCATGAAGCTATGAACTTAACCTCTTTCCTCGATATGCGTCCATTATTGAAGGGTGAGTCGGACACGATGATCATGAACAGCGCAGCGACAATAAGACCAAGGCCAGCTAAATAAGAAAGGGAAATAAACGATGTTAATTAAGGTAAGCACTTTAAATTATCGTAGCTAACTAAAATATAAATTAGGCAGTTATTATTGTTTTAGTTTATATTTAGAGTAAGTAAGTAGCAAGTCCTTTACAGAACGTCGCTTCTTATAGCCGCCAACCTTTTTGGCTGTTATAAGTTTCTTGGCAGGTGTGCAGTACGGTAGGTTGCCATTACTATCCTTACGTGGAGAAGTGAAAAAAAAAGCCATGTCTGCCTAATTGAACACGAGCGTGATTCGAACCGGGGGCGTTGGGGATTGTGAAACGGACACTTCATCAAGCGGGAAAACATTGTGACAACTGGGACAAACGAGTGTAGGTGACGCCGATGAAGATATATGTAAGAACAATTAAGGGAGCATGGCAATATGGTAGGGAACAATACATGTTGTGAAGGGATGAAATTCTCTACATATGTTATCGTCTACGTATAGGAACAACTATAGCCTCAGATATAGAAAGAAAGAAACAAGTAAATGACCAAAGACACTCTATGGTCAGACATCAGGTGCAGCGCGAAAGATTCTTGATCGAGTTACGGGAGGAACATGTGCCTGGACATCTCCTGTCCTACGCAACATGGAAGTCACTAAATAGACTTCGAACTGGTGTATCACGATGCTGGAAAAACATAAAAAGATGGCGATACAGAGATGATGAAACATGCGAATGTGGAGTAACACAAGACCAGAACCATTTGATGATCTTTCCAAACCTCCCGGAGACATGTATCTTGGATGACCTGCTGAGTGTCAATGACAGGGCAATCCATGTGGCTGAATACTGGAAGAATTATGTGTGACGTAGGGCCTAGGACACGGAAAGTAAACAAGTATCGTCTACGGGAATCGACAGGACACACGAGGATGTTGACGATGCTGCTGGCAATGGACTCGATGTTGATGATAAGGCTATATGCTGGAACGAGGTTGACCGAGATGGTGAACTTACCCAGTATATAAAATACAAATGGCCACCCTTCCTGGATGATGATCTCACAGCCAAGCAATGACGTGGCGTAGGACAACACATTTCCTAGCTCCATTCCTGAACAAAGTAAAAGTCAGATTTATTTCAGCTATTGTTGTGACAGAGATGGTAGAATTGATGATACAACTATCGACAGGCACACGTGCCCCTGGTTATACACGAAGTATTAAGGCTGCCCGTACCAAACATGTTGTTGATGGCGACAAACGAAAGTTGACCGTTGACAAGAAATCCAATAATTTACAACTATTTGCTACAACTAAAGTAAAAATCTTCCATATTACTAGAATTAAGTTAAAAAGCATAACTGATTAACGGTAATTTAATATACTCCAATACTTGTGAACAAATTTCTATTTGCGTGAACATCCAATTTTCAAATGAATTTGCCGTTGTAGGAAATACATTTGGAAATGTAACATCCGTATAAGTTTAGTGTGGGTATTTACACATATTTACGCACTTGTATGTGAAGATTCATATATACACATGTTCGCTGCAATGATCTCATTGTCAGTTAGTTGATGAAATAAGTTCAGTATTACATAAGAAATTACAAAAACATATTTATGAATATATGGTGTTAAACAAAATGGGAGTGTAAGTTTGTTCAGAGTGGGGCATGCATATCGCTAACAACGTAGAGCACGTACAATGTTCGCATAGATGAGTGTGTACAATATTCACATAGTGGAGCGTGAACATCATTAACATAATGGAGCGTGTACATCAGTAACATAGTGGAGCGTGTACAACATTCCCACAGTGGAGCGTGTACAACATTCACATAGTGGAGCGTGTACAACATTCCCACAGTGGAGCGTGTACATCAGTAACATAGTGGAGCGTGTACAACATTCCCATAGTGGAGCGTGTACAACATTCACATAGTGGAGCGTGTACAACATTCCCATAGTGGAGCGTGTACATCAGTAACATAGTGGAGCGTGTACAACATTCCCATAGTGGAGCGTGTACAACATTCACATAGTGGAGCGTGTACAACATTCCCATAGTGGAGCGTGTACAACATTCACATAGTGGAGCGTGTACAACATTCACATAGTGGAGCGTGTACAACATGCACACAGTGGAGCGTGTACAACATTCACATAGTGGAGTATGTACACCATTCACATAATGCGTCATGCACGTCGTTAACACAGTATACATTCACATCGTTCCCATTATGGAACATGCAGACCCTTCACAAAGTGCAGCATACACACAGTATCTTTTACATTTTTCGTTATCATGTGTTCTTATCTTAAGAACAGCAATAACAGATAGAATGACAGAAATAATTGAGAACACATACACATGGACTAGGATGACACCAGTCAATAATGACGGACGTTTTAGGATGTCAAAATAAATTGAAAAGATGTTTTATCACACAACTTTGAAAGAAAGAAAGAATTTCTATGTGTCAGATGGGGAGGAAGACTAACGTCTAGTCGGGCAAAATATACTGATCAGACATGTTAGTTAGGGTCAGGCAAAATATACTGATCAGACATGTTAGTTAGGGTCAGGCAAAATATACTGATCAGACATGTTAGTTAGGGTCAGGCAAAATATACTGATCAGACATGTTAGTTAGGGTCAGGCAAAATATACTGATCAGACATGTTAGTTAGGGTCAGGCAAAATATAGTGATCAGACATGTTAGTTAGGGTCAGGCAAAATATACTGATCAGACATGTTAGTTAGGGTCAGGCAAAATATACTGATCAGACATGTTAGTTAGGGTCAGGCAAAATATACTGATCAGACATGTTAGTTAGGGTCAGGCAAAATATACTGATCAGACATGTTAGTTAGGGTCAGGCAAAATATACTGATCAGACATGTTAGTTAGGGTCAGGCAAAATATACTGATCAGACATGTTAGTTAGGGTCAGGCAAAATATACTGATCAGACATGTTAGTTAGGGTCAGGCAAAATATAGTGATCAGACATGTTAGTTAGGGTCAGGCAAAATATACTGATCAGACATGTTAGTTAGGGTCAGGCAAAATATACTGATCAGACATGTTAGTTAGGGTCAGGCAAAATATACTGATCAGACATGTTAGTTAGGGTCAGGCAAAATATACTGATCAGACATGTTAGTTAGGGTCAGGCAAAATATACTGATCAGACATGTTAGTTAGGGTCAGGCAAAATATACTGTACAAGACCCTCACCTCGGCTTCATAATAGCCCTCCCTGGAAACGGGCTGTTTTCATGGCAGCCTGGCTAACGAGGTGGGGATCGACGTGATTCCCGTAGTATTGAGTGAAACGCAGTTGAAGTCAAGCATAGCACAACAACATGGAGGACCCCGATCCACCTTCATCAGCACGATCAGGATGTGAGGAAAGCTACTGTAACCCGCCACTTCACGTTCTTTTTTCAGGGCGCACAAAATAGTAAACTACTCAATGTGCGGGATTCGAACCAGCAACCTAATGATTTATAAATTGTCCGCTACTAACTGTTCTATCACGAATACTTTTAAGTTTTCCTGATTTGTTCTTCGGGTGAGAGCGGCAAAGAGTTGTATACCAACAATATAAAATGAGTGAAAATGCATGATTCTTCTCAAATGTATAACAAATTCAGCTATCAATCTCACCACCTTTGTGTTGCACATTTCACCAAATGAAGAAATTTAAAAATTATTGCTAAGTAAAATTGTGTTAAAAAAAACAATTCTGAAATTTATAAATAAATTGCACGTCTTCAATAATAGTTTCCAAAATAAAATAAATTATCTTAAAGGTTTCTATTATACAAATTTGTAAGAAGAAACCCACAGTTTCTGCGAGCCGGATAGGAAAGGAAAACACATACAAACACCTACAAAATGAAAAGACTGTCTCGTGTTCAAAACATTCCAATACCATTTAATTGGTTCAGTGCTGCAGTTTTAAAGTAAGAAATTGGAATCATTGGACAACTCAGTTTATAATGACCTCTGTTTGTAATTATGGTTATACTTAGACGTCACTAAAGATCCCGTGATACAGAGGGACAGAAAATCGGAGCCGTCAAAATTTTAGAATTATGAGTGCTGATGATGATACTTATCGATGAAAAGTTCGTTACAGTTCATGTTTTAGCGCGAGATTTCTGTAAACAAAGGCAAACTTGAGATGTGCACGAATGCAGAGACGAAATACAGCAACCAACATTTCCAAATGGAAGTAAGCAAATCTAATATTGTGTCTCTTTCTTTATGTTTAGTGTTCTGGTCATTGGTGTGTTTGGTTTTGTGTTTGGTGTTATGTTTGGTGTTGTGTTTAGTCTTATGTTTGGTGTTGTGTTTGGTGTTATGTTTGGTCTTGTGTTTGGTGTTATGTTTGGTCTTGTGTTTGGTGTTATGTTTGGTCTTGTGTTTGGTGTTATGTTTGGTCTTGTGTTTGGGTGTTATGTTTGGTGTTATGTTTGGTATTGTGTTTGGTGTTGTGTTTAGTCTTATGTTTGGTGTTGTGTTTAGTCTTATGTTTGGTGTTGGGTTTGATGTTATGTTTGGTGTTGTGTTTAGTCTTATGTTTGGTGTTGTGTTTGGTGTTATGTTTGGTCTTGTGTTTGGTGTTATGTTTGGTGTTATGTTTGGTGTTGTGTTTAGTCTTGTGTTTGGTGTTATGTTTAGTCTTGTGTTTGGTGTTATGTTTAGTCTTGTGGTCATTGTTATGTTTAGTCTTGTGTTTGGTGTTATGTTTGGTGTTGTGTTTAGTGTTGTGTGTAATGTTGTGTTCAGTGGTGTGTCCTAGTGGTACTGATCCACATATCAACCTACCCATGCCGACGATTCCAAAGAGAAGACTTGTCTCGTGTCTGGGCGCCCACTGCCCAGCCAGAGCAAATGTTGGAGCGTACAGAAATCCCTGAAATAGACACAAACCAAACAGCGTGTCCACATTTTCTCACAAACCAAATTGCACATCAATATATTTTGGTATTTACTAATACAGACGTTTCTTTTCTAAATAAAATAGCTAATACCTTTGACAGTATTTTTCTTGAATGCTATATTTCGACTAAACGTTATGTTGTTGGTGTTGTTTAATGCATACAATGGGTATGTTTACTCTGTTGTGTGCCCTGAAAAAAGGCATTAAGTGGCGGATTGTAGTAACTTTTCTCACATCCCGAGCGTGCTGATAAAGGTTGATCGCGGTCCTCCAGACGGCTGTGCTATGTTTGGCTTCATCAATACTACGGGGATCATGTCGATGCACATCTCGTCGGTCAGACTGCCTTGAAAACAACCTGTTTCCAGGAAACTCTACTTTGAACACAGATAGTGATCTTGGTCAGTATATTGTATCTGATCATGATACTGGTTAGTATGTTGTGTAACAGTTCCATCCTTCTTCTTCTTCTTCTTCTGCGTACACAGTCAGACAGTAACCATTATTTTTTCGAAAAAAGCGGCGGTCATCCTGAGGCTCTCGCCACTGCCATAGAGCTTGTCTTGCAGTTCCACTGGTAATGGCCACATCTGCTCTCTCTGATCCTCGTATGTCGGGCAGTTCTGCAGCAGATGTTCAGTGGTCATTTTACCAGTACCGCACGGGCATTCGTCGGTACACCCTATCTTCAATTTGTTGAATAGGTGGTACCTCAGTCTAACAGTTCCATCCGAAGCATGAGCATTTAGGGCAGGGGTGATGAGGTCGGCGACTCGGAGAACAAAGGTACCTCAATGTGTGCCAAGGTCACTCACCGTTTCGGCACTAAGTCGACAAAGGAAAACGGGGGCTGGGGGGGGGGGGGGGTTTGAGGGAAAGAATATGTCTAGTACAGGTAGGAATTACAAGCTGACCACTTTGGCGTTCCGAATTGGGTGTTTGGAGGTTAGTGACAGACAGAGGCCAGCAGTTCTTGCTGCGACATTTTCAGTGATAGGAATTCAGAGTGATTCGTGCCAATAACAACTAAATGGAGGTAGGTCCAAACAAAAGGATGGCTGGGTCAGACATCCCATAGAGGGTCATTGGGCAGCTCTGAAACTGCTTGAGACTATATACTACTAGACAAAGTTTAACTCATGCAGTCTACCCATGGAGAGAGAGAGATAGATATATAGATATATAGATAGATAGATAGAGAGAGAGAGAGAGAGAGAGAGAGAGAGAGAAAATTTAGCTAGGTGTCTGTTTAGCTCGCCGACTTTATAGAAGAGCGATTGATAGGCAGTTTTACGATTGTTAGAGAGAAAGAATAAAGTGCAGGGTGACGGAACCAGTATACGCATTTGAGTTTGGTCAGTCGCTTTATAAGGTGTGTGTTGGGCACCTGTGACTAGGAGAGATATGGATGTGTGTGTGTGTGTGTGTGTGTGTGTGTGTGTGTGTGTGTGAAGGAAACAGAGGGAACGATGTATGTTCCAGAATGTGTGTATACGCAGATCGATTAAGTGTGTGATCACATGTGAGTATACTTTGAATAAATTGAATGTATATTGTCAAGATCACCCGCCTGATGGGATCTGAGTGTGAGTGAATGCACAGAATACGATCGTGAAGACGAGTTTTTGAGGGTGCAGATAAGGGGAGGGGAGTGTGCGTCTAGAACTGGGTTGGGGTAGTTCCGGGCAATATTCAAAAGCTTATGCTTACAACCTCCACGAAGTTATTAATAATACATATAATTATTGCACTCACTTTAATAGTTGTTGTATGAATATGATCTGCCACCTGCAATATGCTA
Source organism: Ariolimax columbianus (assembly GCA_036924085.1). NCBI lineage: Eukaryota > Metazoa > Mollusca > Gastropoda > Stylommatophora > Arionidae > Ariolimax > Ariolimax columbianus. The sequence continues at coordinate 10,134,130 of JAVGWX010000005.1, forward strand.
TGCTATTTGCTGTGTATGGTCGTGAATGATGTGGATGCATGTGGAAATATATAGATAGAAAAACCCCAGTGAAAACCTGGACTCTACCACAGCTGGGCCTGATTGGACTAGCGTTTTAGTTCCCCAGACCAGACGCTATATTTAGTGCCGTTTTCTCATCACAAATTTGGTTGAATACGTTGCCAGAATCTTCTGCCTCTTGTACGGAGCTACTTGAATTTGTCACCTAGTTTCCTCCATCTGTATCTTGCCGAAGTGTCTTAACTGTCATCATCATCATCAACAGTCCCATAACATAAAGGTCGTTGAGGCACCGGTATTGCAGTTTGTCGTACCAGCCCAGCCATACATGAACGGTACGTCTTGGGCCGCTACACACCTGACGGAGCCCATCTCTCTTCAGGTGGCAGTTCATTATAGTTGTGTCTAAATTTCATACAACAAAGCTGACACTGTTTGCAGTTAGGTCGAAGGACGTCAATCTTGTGTAGTTCAGCCACGGGAACTTGTCCATGACATATCACACATGTTTAAGCACAATGCTATTCATATAGCCGATGTCCATTCCAGGATAATCGAACGGAAGAAAACATACAAAACAAACGAATTAACCAGTCCAAATGGAAAACAACAACATTCTTCCGTGAAGACAAGTGTTAGTCGTCGACTAGTGTGAGTGAATTCCCGGCACATCTGCTTGACATTTTGTTTTTGTTTTTATTTTATTTTTTAAAGTCACGTAGAAGCTTTTTTATTCCAAGTTATTTAATTTAATTTACATTTCGTTTACTAATTGTCTTACTAATTTTAATTTCCTTTTCATCAGATTTATATATATTTATAATCTTTTCATTTCGTTTAGGTGATAACGAAATCATTAAATGGCTATCCGAAATTCAAGGAGTTTAGTTCTATCCTTCTGCTTTCATTCTTCGGCGCTGTTTAACAATAATAACCACAGGTAAGCTTGCTGTTTTAATTATAACTGTTCGTGTCAAAAACAACAGAGCAGGGTCAGTGGAAACATCAGAAGAAATATAATGAGGGACAGAGAGGTGAGATTAATATAGGTCTGGATTATTTGACCGACGCTCACAAAGGAACCAAGGACATTGAGTAGTAAAAATAATGTTAAGTAAATACTTGGATATTTGGTAATAACGAAAGTGGATGATGAGGATGTGTTGTTGTTGTTGTTTCGAATGTTCACATTGAGTAGGTTTACTCTTTTGTGAGCCCTAAAAAGGACGTTACGTGGCGGGTTGCAGTAGCTTTCCTACATCCCTAGCATGCTGATGAGGGTGACCGGGTTCTTCCTGGCGGTGGTGCAATTGGCTTCATCTGCGCGTCGCTCACTACTACGAGAATCACGTCGATTCCACACCTTGTTAGCCAGGATGCCATGAAAACAGCTCGTTTCGAAGAAAGGCTACAAGGAAGTGAAGGTGAGGGTCTCGGCCAATGTGTTTTGCCTGACCCTGACTAGCATGTTTGATCAGTATATTTTGCCTGACCCTGACTAGCATGTTTGATCAGTATATTTTGCCTGACCCTGACCTTAGTCTTCCTTCCAATGATGTGGATAAATGGTAGGTAAAGCTACACAGTGTCTGCTATGGAACTACATTTAAAGGAATACTGTAATCATGCTATTCAGGCAGATCAGTGCTTATTGGCAGGTAGTCAGAAGCTTTCATTTTATTCTGCAGTTCTCTAGCAATGGAAGAGTTAGCTGTAGTTTAATGTAGATGCACATCTTGGAAAACGTATAACAACAAGCAAACAATGACAGCCCATTCCATTGCCAATTATGAATGTACGGAAATCTGTAATTATAAGAAGAATCGACATCACCGCTTTACGGGCAGATCACTGGGTGTTAAATCTCTCTAATCAGATGATGAAGGTATGGACACCGGTGGATACTGTAAATAACTGGTTGTCCGTACTCCTGACCTGTTACCGAAGGCGCCCCTATCTGCTAAAACTAAGTTTGTTTCAAACTCCTGCTCTATCTGTAATGCTGATTCTTCAATATGCAGTATTATAGACAATTTATTGATTTAATCATGTCTTCTTTATCCATATGTAATGTCCATTCTATGCGTTACTATCGAACCAATCAATGAACTTCTTCATTACCGCAAACACCGTCACTCACTTCTCCAGTCACTCGGGGTAAGACACTCACTTCTCCAGTCACTCGAGGTAAGATACTCACTTCTCAAGTCACTCGGGGTAAGACACTCACTTCTCAAGTCACTCGGGGTAAGACACTCACTTCTCAAGTCACTCGGGGTAAGACACTCACTTCTCAAGTCACTCGGGGTAAGACACTCACTTCTCCAGTCACTCGGGGTGAAACACTTACTTCGTCAGTCACTTGGGGGTAAGATACTCACTTCTCAAGTCACTCGGGGTAAGACACTCACTTCTCCAGTCACTCGGGGTAAGACACTCACTTCTCCAGTCACTCGGGGTAAGACACTCACTTCTCAAGTCACTCGGGGTAAGACACTCACTTCTCAAGTCACTCGGGGTAAGACACTCACTTCTCAAGTCACTCGGGGTAAGACACTCACTTCTCAAGTTACTCAGGGTAAGACACTCACTTTTCAAGTCAATCGGGGTAAGACACTCACTTCTCAAGTCAATCGGGGTAAGACACTCACTTCTCCAGTCACTCGGGGTAAGACACTCACTTCTCAAGTCACTCGGGGTAAGACACTCACTTCTCAAGTCACTCGGGGTAAGACACTCACTTCTCTAGTCACTCGAGGTAAGACACTCACTTTTCAAGTCACTCGGGGTAAGACACTCGCTTCTCAAGTAACTTGGGGTAAGACACTCACTTCTCCAGTCACTCGGGGTAAGACACTCACTTCTCAAGTCACTCTGGGTAAGACACTCGCTTCTCAAGTCACTCGGGGTAAGACACTCACTTCTCCAGTCACTCGGGGTAAGACACTCACTTCTCAAGTCACTCGGGGCAAGACACTCACCTCTCAAGTCACTCGGGGCAAGACACTCGCTTCTCAAAGCCATGAAGAAAACGACAGTGGATCGAGTCCCACAGGTTTATAGCGACCCTTGGTCTCAATGGAGGTGGTGCCAGAGTGCCTACTTCCTCAATTACCTCCAGTCGTCTCGACTTATCATCTTGCCGTAATGTAGCTCGGGACCAGAGAGTGAGGTTGACTACCAGCGCAGTTTCATCCTCACTATAATCCAAATACAGCACAAGTTACATCCCCAAGACACAACCGTCTCATGTTGTTATCTTCATGTTGCCTTTGAGCAACTTAAAAAAAACACTTTTTAGTTGACCAGGTATTCTTCCTGTATCAACCGATCCTTTAACAAACACCACCACACACCTCCCCTCCCATTCCCGCACCAAACCCTACTTCTATATACATACATCGATGATCCCAACAATAATCCGGTCAGCATACAGCCAGCCAACTCCAAAGTAAGCAGCGGGTACTGTAAGTCCTTGAAAGACGGACACCAAAATCAGGCTTACTACCACTACCCGTTTTGGTCCAAACCTGCAGAACAACAATTGTTGACGCTTTAGTTTTATCTAATATCATCAAATGTATGTACCAAGCAAACGAATACATTACAATCTGCAAGTACTTTAAAATGAAGCGCACGTGCAATATCCTTGGTAATAGATTATCAGCACCATGGGATAAACACAACACAGTATGGAAGAATAACAATTACACGAGAAACACAACTCTAAACAGAAGTGACGCCAAAATTGTACATTACTGGCACCAAATATGGAGTTTTAAAAAGTAATGTGTGCTTTATTATTTGTCTCTTTACCTGAGCAATGCAGACTTTTAGTTTACTTGTTTAGTGTTTTGTATAGAAGTTAAAAGCATGTCCATTGCAGAACGTCGCTTCATTACAATCGTAACCTATTTGGGTGTTATAAGGTTCTTGGCAAGTGTGCAGTTCTATTTCTTTCCGTTGGTGGAGGATCGAAAAAATACCCATGTCTGCCAAACTGGACACGATTTCGTACATTTGTCTGATGTTCCCCGTTTGTACTGCAGTCTGGATGTTTTTGTTTGTGCTGCAGTCTGGATGTTTTATCAAGATGTGCTATAAACAAGGACACACATGATTTTAAGAAAGGAAATTGTACTATTCATTGTGTAATATAAATCCGAATGATGAAAATGTGTTACTAATATTTGTTTAAGCACTTAAACACAGTTTGAAACTTCAATTGGAAAGTTGATGAAAGCGTTAATAATAAAAACTTAAAACAAGTTTATAAGATAACCAATGGAAAAGATAAATTAGACTATACCAAGATTTTATAGCACAACCGGCTACAAGAAGAAGGAACACAGTTTCAATTATTTTAAAACAAGTCCAGATTACATATTAATAAATATTTGTTTAATCAGAGTGGTGAATGCTTGGAATGCATTACCACGAGATATAGTGGAGGCAGGGTCAGTTATTGCATTACAAGATAGATTGGATGCACATAATTATTTTTAGTTTAGGTGGAGTGGAATAAACGGGCTGTGTACGGACTCTGAAGAACCTTCTAAATCAGTATAATGAAGTTAAATTACAAGTTTATAATATTTAATAGTTGATTTCAAGAAAAATAAACTTATTTACTTTTGTAGAAGCAAAATCGTGAATTATTTTGCCAGAATTCGCAGCCCAATGAAAAAAATGTCGCTCTAGGCAACCGTCTAGGTCGCTTATACCTAAAGACGGTACTGGGGATTAACTTTGGTATAACCATTACCTATATATGTTTTTATAGACACTTTCATTACGGTAAAGTAAAGCGTCACAGAGTGAATGCACTCACTTTTAGCGACAAAGATAGAGGGTTCGATCATCGTTAGAGAAACGCTGATGAAGAACCAGTTGTAAACGGATACCTTGCTTACTGTTAGAAAAGGAATTGCAACTAGAAAGCGAATTTGTCTCCCCACTTTACAAAAGGTTTAGGCCTAGGGTAATGAAGTGCCTTACACTTCATCTCCGACAGCAACATCGAAAGAGCCGCTGCAACTCACCACCAAAGAAAATTCGTTAAGAATGAAGAACCTGACACGAGAAGCTACGGACAACAACACCACCGACACTTCTACAGTGATGCTGTTTAGGATGGCAGGGGTCACCATGGCTGAGAGGTATGGCCCGAAAACATCGTGCAACTGGATCAAGGTAGCTCAGGACAAGAGAGTGCAGCCGATGATTGCGCACATCTTCCTTACTTAAACTTAATTAAAGTGCAAGTCACAGTGTCAGACTGTAGTCGACTCGCAAATAATCTCTCCATCCTGACTCTGTCGTTATCATAGCGTGCGATAGGTAACTGATTTTTGTGAATACTGAATTACTTTCCGTGTCCCAGGCTCTATGTCACACATCCTTTTTCCAGTACTCAGCCACAAGGATCGCATTGTCGTTGTCACTCAGCAGGTCGTCCATACTGGAAGTCTCCAGGTGGTTTGGGCAGATCATCAAATGGTCTGGTTTTATGCTGCTCCCCATTCACATGTTTGATCATCCATGTATCCCCATTTTTTTAGGTTTTTCCTGCATCGTGATACGCCAGTTTCAAGTTTATATAGTCACTTCCATGTTGTGTAAGACGGGTGATGTCCAGGTACAGGTAATTCCTGTAACTCGATCCAGAGGACAGGTGTCAGCTCTTTCCATCTTTTGATGTAGTGTTTTTCTGAACTAGTCAGTTGGAGCTGGGTTGACTGTAAGAAACTTTGTCTGATTTAAGTCTTAATGCACAAACTGAAAGGGGGGGGGGGGGAGCTTGGCTCGTTTACCTGTTTCTCTCTTTCTATCTCTGACGCGAAAATGCTTCATGTCTCAGATTGGGTAAATGTTATCAGTTGGTGCAGATCTTTGGCATCTAGTTACTATCTGGCATGTAGCCTATTTGTTAATGATAAAAGTGGAGAAAGAGGAGTTTTTTTTTTTAAATAACGCGAGAGGACGATAAAGCAGTACATAAGTACTTACCTCGCGGCAGCAATGCTGGATGGAATCTGTGACACATAGTAACCCATGAAGAACGCCGATAAAGCCAAGCCCTGTTTTGATTTGTCCCAAGTGAACAACCAGTCCTATAGAGAAGAAGAACGCCTGGTCATTATGATGACGTGTCACCACTTCCCCCACTACAACCACTGCCATCGTTAACTTGCTCCCTCCCAAGAGAAACGTGCTAAATCTTGATCGACATCTTCCTTTTAAGACCTTGACATTTGATCTTCAACTCATTCACAGAGGAATACTTTGTGTCACTGAACACATTCCTTTTTATAAGGTAACACCGCTACCAGGAATAGCGGCTATTTTATTTATAAATTTCAAATACTTGGTAAAGGAAACTTGTATGTAAAAGTATAACAACCGTTGAAGCCAATATATCTTCTTCTTCTTCTTCTTCTTCTTCTTCTTTTTCTTCTTCTTCTTCTTCTTCTTCTTTTTCTTCTTCTTCTTCTTCTTCTTCTTCTTCTTCTTCTTCTTCTTCTTCTTCTTCTTCTTCTTCTTCTTCTTCTTCGTACGCTGTCAGACGTCAACCTTTATTTTTTCGAAAAAAGCAGCGGTCATCCTGAGGCTGTCGACACTGCCAAAGAGCTTGTCTAGTGTTGCCACTGGTGATGGCCACATCTGCTCTCTCTGGTCCTCGTATGTCGGGCAGTTTTGCAGCAAGTGTTCAGCGGTCATTTTCCCGGTACCGCACGTGCATTCGTCAGTGCCACCTATCTTCAATTTATTGAATAGGTGGTACCTCAGTCTATTGTGGCCTGTGCGAAGTCTGAAGACAACGACCTGCTCTCTTCTGTTCAACTGGTAATAGGCATCGTTTTTTGTGTAGCCAGTATGTTCTGTTTCCCATTTGGTCATGTATCTAGCTCTAAAAAGCCTTTTTGACTCTTCGTATGTCGCACTAGAATCTGGTTGTGGTAGTCTTGCACCTTCTTTTGCCAGTCTGTCTGCCTCCTCGTTGCCATGGATGTTACAGTGGGATGGAACCCACTGTACCACTACTATTTTTGGTGCGGACTGCTGGCATAGTTGACAGAGTACTGCTCTTAAATCATTAAGTTCAGTATTTTTCTGGCTCTTTAGTGCTGTGACTACGGCCAGGGCATCTGTAAACAGGACTATATGGCTTTCATTTCTTTTGCATGTCTCCATTTCTTCTACTGCAGCACTCCGTGCCTCTGCCTCCGCTCTGAAATTGCTTGAGTATTGTCCAGTTGCCACTGACAGTGTTATTTTTCTACCATTTGATAGGCTCAGGAATACCCCTGCCCCTCCGTTCTGTGTTGTGTTTGTTACAGAACCGTCGGTGTATGCATGGGTCCAGTTCATGCTTGGGTAGTTTTTCGTTATGTACCTCAGGGTTATGTCTCTTCTTTCTTTTTCAGTCTGGCAGTTTTTGTTTCCAATACCTGGTATATTTTCTACCACCTCTGGAAATATATGTTGCCTCCAGGTAGGTTTGCGTACAGTAGGGATGGGCTTTGGTGTTGTTAAACATGCGTTCATAGGGCCTTCGTTCATCTTTGCTTTGGCTATTTCTGCAAAGTTTCTCCGCTTTAGTTTCCCATTTCCAAAATTATTTAGTCTCTTATGCATTGGATGGTCAGTCAGTCTTCTGAGTTTCTCTGTTTGCTGCTGGGCTCTGTAGTCTCTTCTGTCGGTCATGGGTTGCAGATTTGTAATCTTTTCCAGTTCTACAATTGGCGAAGCCAATATATGAGATCTATGGCTTTGTAAGAAAATTTGGGAGCCGGTATATCGGCTCTTCGCACTGGGATTATTAAGATGGATTTAAAAAGTTGATTGACAGATTGATTCGGCTTTCCACCCAGTGAAGCATACGGCCACCACTACAGCCGACCGTTTCCGAGCATTTGCAATAATGGATTGTATACTAATGCTATTTCAAGCTGTGGTTCATAATCCCATGCCAAACCCTCTGAAGCCGTATTTTACATTTTTGGAAGATTACAGTGGCTATTCTTTTCAACCTGAGTGCCATTCGGTTGTTTTCAAAATGGGAAATAAATGATATTCTAGACCAAACGGATTCCTTAATGGTCAACAACAACAACAAAACACACACACACACACACGCACGCACACACACGCACATACGCATGCACGCAAACACACGCACGCACGCACACACACATACACCGAAACACATACACACACAGACACAGACATACACCCATACGCACGCGCGCAAACACACACGCGCACACACACACACACAGACACACACACAGAAACATACACACACACAGATACACACGCATGCACACACACGTACGTACACGCACATTAACGTGTACACACTACGACTTAAACTTGATGACCCCCCGCCATCTTCACTTACCTTATCATGAGATTCTGTTGTGTTTGCTGACGTCACGTAAAACGTGTCCGTAGTTCCATTCTGTGTGGTCACGTTGTCAAGGACGCCATCACCTTCGTGCTTGTGTCTGTCTTCTATCATACAAACCATGGCTGCGCTAAGGCTGGCCTGAGCAGCGTAAGTGATAGTCATGGACAACGTACAGCAGATGATCACACCCAGACGATAAGAGCAGCACACTGGCACTGGAAATGGCAGGGACATTAAATGTGGTTATTTATTAATGAGTTCTCTTATAGTAAATAAGTAGTTCCATTTCAGTCATGTCTGACTATAGATTGATGCGACCTTGGAGTAGCAACTCTCTACTGAGTTTTTGGTTGTCCTTTTCCTTGCGGCGTTGTCTTTTCCCTTCTCTATCTTGCAGGAGCTTATTGTCTCACAGGATGCGGTGGCTCTTCAGGTTGCATTTCCATTTGGATCGGTCTGTAGTTATGTCTTTCCAATATGTAAGATCCACATCAGAGCCCTCATGTCCCGCTTACATGTGTCTTTGAACCTCAGTTGTGGTCGGTCAACTGTTCAATTACCACATGTCAGCTGTCCTTAGAGAATATCTTTGGGGATGCGACCGTCTTCCATGCGCCGAACATGACCAAGCCATCGCAGTCTTCCCTGTCGAAGGAGAATGTACATTGTTGGAAGTTCTCTGATAAAGTACAATATATAAATCAATAACACTGGGCAACACATGTTGATAAAAGTCGTACCTCTGAGATTGATGTAGCTATTTATTAAAGATTTCAAGGTGCTGAACACAAAGAAGTTAGTTGTACATCACAAGTGATAATAGCGGTATTATCAGACGGTTTTGTCTTGATGATTTAACTTGCGTTGTATTGGGATTATAGGGAGAAAGAAACTTGTGCAGGCAATCAACCTCACTCTCTGGTCCCAAGCTACCTTGGTCCAGTGGCAAAACTTATCAGTCGAGACGGCTGAAGGTCTCAGGATGCAGGCACTCTCGGTGAAACATACTGGCCAATGCACCAGTTCACGTCTCGGTCAGGTGAAACATGCTGATGAAGAATCCGTGTCGCGCTCTCATCGTCTTCCTGAAAGCAGTCTGTCTCACAGTAGCTTTGCCAACGAGGATAGAATCCACACTTTGATCCCCATAGTATCTATTGCAGTAGTTAGTGACCTGCAATTGAAGACAAGCATAGCCCAACAGCCGAGTGAACCGCTATTCACCTTCATCAGCACGCTTGGGATGTGAGGAAAGCTAGTAAAGCGTCCTGTTCAGGGCACACTTACTCGTTGTGGGCGTTCAGCCTCAATCAATCAATCTTCGTAGCTAAGAAAACTGACATAGCACTACAGTGATGGTGACCCAGTTCCACCTATTTCAATAGCCAGGTATGTATTAAAAACTATTGATGACTAAACACCATAGAGGAATGGTAAAAATGTAAGAATTTAGACACAATTCAAGGCAACGAGAAGGCAGACAGACTGACGAAAGAAGGTGCAAGGTTACCACAACCATATTCAAGTGTGACCTACGAAGCGTCCAAAAGCATTATTAGGGCCAGATACATGGACAAATGGGAAACAGAACATACTGGCTACACAAGAAATTATGCTTATTACCGGTTGAACAGAAGAAAGCAGGTGGTGGTCTTAAGACTCCTCACAGGTACAACATACTTAAGTATCATCTATTCAATAAACTTAAGATAGGTGCCACGGATGAATGCCCGTGTGGCACTGGGAAAATGACCCTTGAACATTTCTCAAAAATTGCCCGACATACGAGGACTAGAGAAAGCACATGTGGCCATCAGCAGTGGCAACACTATACAAGCTCTATGGCAGTGTCGACAGCCTCAGGATTACCGCAGCTTTCTTTGAACAAATTGAAGTCGACGTTTGACATCGTACAAAGAACAAGAAGAAGAAGCCGACACCAATAACTTCACAATCAAATTTAACGCGCATTCAACGTAAACATTGTTCGCTGTTCGAGCCCGCGTGTTGTCGTGGGATTGTCGAACCATACAGTACTTCCTATTTTTTACTCACCCTCCTCAGCTTTCTTGACAATTTGATAATCATCTTCCTCTACTGCGTTTTCCTTTTTAATGGTGAGGCTTTCATGCGACAGGAGATGTTTTCTTTCATTGGTGGCCATGGTAGTTGTGGTGTGGTAATCCTAGAGACGTGAGATGTCTGAATCTGCAAGAAAAGTTGTTCACTGTATGTATGAATACTTTTGGGGATAAGAGTACCATTCTTCTTCTTCTTCTTCTTCTTCTTCTTCTTCTTCTTCTTCTTCTTCTTCTTCTTCTTCTTCTTCTTCTTCTTCTTCTTCTTCTTCTTCTTCTTCTTCTTCTTCTTCTTCTATTTCTTCTTCTTTTTCTTCGTTCGTTCTCAATATTCCACTACCAAACCCTGAAAGGGCTTAAGTAACAGAATGTAGTCCAGAGAACAAATGCGTTGTGTCGTTGTTTACAGCTTGGCGGCGAAATTTGCACCTTTCGGTCCAACACATCCGACTTTAGCAATCATTTTTTGAGTACCGGGTTAGCATTCCCTCTTCGACCTCTTCTCCTTAGCCAGTCTGCCCTGCTGCAGCCTGTTATCCAGGATCACCGCGTGGAGGTGTAGAAGGGTCTTGGCAGCTATGGTTCGCTGGCCCTGATGCTAGCAGTCAACTATGGATCGCTGACCACTGCAGCTCATGCGCTGCTCAGCATCTTGGTCCCAGAGTACCATTCAATATCATCACAAATCTTAATCGTCGTCATTTCAATCATTATCTTCATCATCGTCACAACAAATATTATCTACAGCATCGTTACACGTCACCGCCCAGAGACGCACCATCCACAGAGCTATAAAGAAGCAAAGCCACTCATCAAATGATTTATGAGGACGGAATGGAGAGACCAGCACAAAGAATACAAGCAAGGAAATGACAGCATAGACAAGATCTTCAGACACAGAACAGGTAATTGCAGACTCAAGGCCCACTTCTACAGAATGGGTTTTAGAGACACCGCCACGTGCGATTGTACAGCACCCAAGCAAAGACCAGAATACCTCCTACTGGACTGCCCTACTTAGGTCAGGTCAGGTCAGGTCAGGTCAGGTCATCCCATAACCGGTGAGATCGTTGGGGCACACATGAAGACATCCTCACAACTCCACGCCATCCCTTTCTGTCAGATGCCGCTGCCTGTGACTCTTCTGGTCGGAGACTGGTCCATTATGTTGTCCTCCCATCTCCTTTTGGGCCGGCCTCTTCGTCGTCTGCCATGCACCTTCCCGTGGAGGATTATCTTTACTTATAGAGATAAAAAAAAGAGACAATGGTCCGGGGGAACTGCCATGTTCGAAAAGCTGTAGGGAACAAGCGAACAACTGAAATGTAGTCTTCGTGAATCTTACCGGGCTAGAAGCACAAAATCAGTTGATCGAAGAACAAGAGGAAAAAGTTACACGTCACACAATCATTATCTTCATCATCGTCACAATAAATATTATCTTCAGTATCGTCACGATAATCACCACCTTCATCAGCGTCACAATAAATATTATCTTCAGTATCGTCACGATAATCACCACCTTCATGAGCGTCACAATAAATATTATCTTCAGTATCGTCACGATAATCACCACCTTCATCATCGTCACAATAAATATTATCTTCAGTATCGTCACGATAATCACCACCGTTATCAGCGTCACAATAAATATTATCTTCAGTATCGTCACGATAATCACCACCTTCATCATCGTCACAATAAATATTATCTTCAGTATCGTCACGATAATCACCACCTTCATCAGCGTCACAATAAATATTATCTTCAGTATCGTCACGATAATCACCACCTTCATCAGCGTCACAATAAATATTATCTTCAGTATCGTCACGATAATCACCACCTTCATCAGCGTCACAATAAATATTATCTTCAGTATCGTCACGATAATCACCACCTTCATCATCGTCACAATAAATATTATCTTCAGTATCGTCACGATAATCACCACCGTTATCAGCGTCACAATAAATATTATCTTCAGTATCGTCACGATAATCACCACCTTCATCATCGTCACAATAAATATTATCTTCAGTATCGTCACGATAATCACCACCTTCATCAGCGTCACAATAAATATTATCTTCAGTATCGTCACGATAATCACCACCTTCATCAGCGTCACAATAAATATTATCTTCAGTATCGTCACGATAATCACCACCTTCATCAGCGTCACAATAAATATTATCTTCAGTATCGTCACGATAATCACCACCTTCATCATCGTCACAATAAATATTATCTTCAGTATCGTCACGATAATCACCACCGTTATCAGCGTCACAATAAATATTATCTTCAGTATCGTCACGATAATCACCACCTTCATCATCGTCACAATAAATATTATCTTCAGTATCGTCACGATAATCACCACCTTCATCAGCGTCACAATAAATATTATCTTCAGTATCGTCACGATAATCACCACCTTCATCAGCGTCACAATAAATATTATCTTCAGTATCGTCACGATAATCACCACCTTCATCAGCGTCACAATAAATATTATCTTCAGTATCGTCACGATAATCACCACCTTCATCCTCGTCACAATAAATATTATCTTCAGTATCGTCACGATAATCACCACCGTTATCAGCGTCACAATAAATATTATCTTCAGTATCGTCACGATAATCACCACCTTCATCATCGTCACAATAAATATTATCTTCAGTATCGTCACGATAATCACCACCTTCATCAGCGTCACAATGACCCCAATTAACGCAATCAGGGTAGCCATTACATTTTATTTTAAAGCAAAGATAATTTCACAGAAATATATGGACTCCAGAATTGACAAAAATTACGACTGCTCGAAAGAAATCAGAAGAAGACTAGCTATGGCAATGCAGAGACTGAACAGACTGAAGAAATTATGGCAGAGCACCAATAAAAGTAAAAGTCTTGTGTTTTTCCTGTGGCAGCTTATGGCTGCGAATCATGGACGATTACCAAAATTTCTAGACAAAGAATCGAATCCTTCGAGTCAAAATGTTACAGAAAGATCCTCAAAATACACTGGACAGAGAAAAGACCAAATGTAGACATTTGGCAAGAGTTGAGCATAGAGGAGAACTGATTTATCAATTCCATTTTGGCTAGAAAATGCAAATACTTTGGTCACATCAAGAGACACAACGGTCTCGAGAGAATAGTGATGGAAGGTATGGTGCCAGGCAAAAAGAGAAAGGGGTAGACAAAGAAGACGATGGCACCAAGATATCCAGGAATGCCTAGGTATGACTGTGGCGGAGGCTGGAGTTTTGGCAAAAGAACGATTTTCTTTTAGACAGACTGTGATGGGAGTGACGTTCTACAATGGACATGCTACATGATGATGATGAATTTCCCAGAAGACGCTATCATCGGAGATTTTTTTTAAATGATTCATTATACTAAATCTCTGCTGCTTCTAAGGAGACATGACCAATGACCTTCCTAGCCACAGTGTTTTTATAAAGAGTAAGTCAGACACACGTTTGGAATGTGTCGAGATCGGGGATTGAACTCGGTCCTTTTGTCTCTAGAGACAAACGCTCTAACAACTCTTCCACTCAGACGGTCAATTGTACCATTATAAAATCTGTAACTAAATAATCTATCGCAGAAAAAAAAGAGAAAGGTCCAAATCAATATACAGGAAAATATATAGAAAAAAAAAACAGAAGAGAAAATTGAGGAAAATATTGAAGAGAAAAAAACAGGAAACAATAGAAGAGGAAATACAGAAAAAAGAGAATGGAAAATACAAGTAAAAATTGAATAGAAAATACAAGAAAAAAAAACTTAAATTAAAATACAAGAAAAAATATAAAAGGAAATGCAGAAAAAAATACGAGGCAAACAAAAATAAAATAACAATAGAAGAGAAAATATAAAAAATTGAAGAGGAAAAAAGGAGACAATTCTTTTTTTAAAGTTCGGGTAAAAGTACCAGATCAAATACAGAAGAAAATACGGGAAAAAATACAACAATAAATACCAGAGAAAATACAGGAACAAATACAGCCAATTATTGAACAGAACGAGGTCAACGGCGAAAGTAGCAGGCTGGTAGAACTTTCGATTCTCAAAGCAAAGTTATTGAGTTCGATCTCCGTTATCGACACCACCTAGTAAAACCAGCTATAAACATATACCTAGTTTACATAGGAAAGGCCGTCAGGAAGGAAACTTTCCATTTCATCGCATAAACAAACTGTGTATAATGACGGTTCAATACAAGTCCTCCGCAAACAGCTGTGTCTGCTACGGACTAATTTTGCCTTTACTTTTGATGGAAACTGAATGGTGTAAAAAATGGAGAAAGGGTTTAAATAGCGCAGAATATCTTCTTCTTCTTCTCCTCCGTAACCTATGAGGAATTACATCTCACTGTATTATCAATTGTACGTTTCCTCCTCTGTCTGTATATCCATCTTCAGTGTTGTTGTGTCTTTCAAGATTGTTCTCGCTCATTTCTGAATATTATCAGTTCAACGCAACTGGGGTCTTTCTCTGCTCTTCATCACGCATAGAGAACATGAAAGACGATTACATGGACATCACGTTGTCTGACAACTAAAATAGTGTGTTTCTCACAATGTCTAACGACTTAATCTGCATGTCTCCCACGTCGTCTAACGACTTAAGTTGCTTGTCCCATACAATGCCTAACAAGTTGGTTGTCTCACACAATGTAACGGCTTAAGCCGCATGCCCCACATCATGTCTAACGACTTTAAATGCATGTTCCACAACACATCTAACGACTTCAGCTGCATGTCCCACACCATGTCTAACGATTTAAATTCACAGATGAAGTGATGGGATGCGCCTTGAGGGTTCCAGAGAATGATGTGGAAAATTATGTGTTCTTGTTGCAATTAGCGGTGTAACGAGAATTGATTAATAAAATCAATCTTCTTCTTCTTCTTCATCGTACGCAGTCAGACATCAACCTTAATTTTTTCTAAAAAAGCAGCCGTCATCCTGAGGCTGTCGACACTGCCATAGAGCTTGTCTAGTGTTGCCACTGGTGATGGCCACATCTGCTCTCTCTGATCCTCGTATGTCGGGCAGTTTTGCAGCAAATGCTCAGCGATCATTTTTCCGGTACCACACGGGCATTCGTCAGTGCCACCTATCTTCAATTTGTTGAATAGATGGTACCTAAGTCTATTGTGGCCAGTGCGAAGTCTGAAGACCACGACCTGCTCTCTTCTGTTCAACTGGTAATAGGCATCGTTTTTGGTGTAGCCAGTATGTTCGGTTAAAATCAATCTGAAAGATAAGATATTTTCACATACAAAAACAAAACACCTCGCTGAAAAGAATACTGGAAGGATAGATGGAAGGTGAACGTGCCAGCGATTAACACTTTATACGTGGGAGGATGCCAGCAGAAGATGGACAGACACAAATCTAGAGATGGTACCATCGGCAAGAGAAAATACAGGATGTTCTATATCAATTAAGCCGACCTTCGCTGTGGAGATGGCTCATAAACTGAACTGGTTTCCTAGAGTAGAAACTATCTTGGATTCTAGCACTGATGGTTCATAAACTGAACTGGTTTCCTAGAGTAGAAACTATCTTGGATTCTAGCACTGATGGTTCATAAACTGAACTGGTTTCCTAGAGTAGAAACTATCTTGGATTCTAGCACTGATGGTTCATAAACTGAACTGGTTTCCTAGAGTAGAAACTATCTTGGATTCTAGCACTGATGGTTCATAAACTGAACTGGTTTCCTAGAGTAGACTATTTGGAATTCTAGCCCTTTCTCAACGAGTGTGTTGTTTTCTTGCTTGTTTAGCATTTTCTCCTCTTCTTCCTCTTCTTCTTTTTCTTCTTCTTTTTCTTCGTTTTCTTTTTTTTCTTTTTCTTCTTCCTTTTCTTCGTTTTCTTAATCTTATTCTTTTCTTCTTCGTCGTCGTTCACTCTAAAACTTCAAAATACCGTTCTGAAAAGGAATTTGCAAGAAGCATGTTGTTGTTCGGAGAACGGAATGCGCTTTGTCGTTGTTTACAGTTTGACTACGATATTTGTAACTTTCGGTTCGACACATCAGGCATGTTTGTGTATTGTTAGCCTTTCCTCTTCGATCCCTTCTCCTTAGCCAGTCTGCTCTGTTGTAGCTTGTTACCCATGATCACGCGTGGAGGTGTAGAAGGGTTTTGGCAGTTCTGGTTCGCTGTCCCAGACTCTAGCAGTCAGCTATTGGTCGCTGACTGCTGCAGCTCATACACTGATCAGCATCTTGATCCATGTTCTACTGGGATTCCTCATGTCACAGCTGTCAGTTCCATATTTTTAATCCACTCATGCCATTGAAATGATGTTATTTTCGACCACTTGCGTAACTCGACGTTCAGCCTGCGACCAATCGCCTAATCTGGCATTCGGCCGTTATGCCCTAGAGGGCTGCACTGGCATGTTATACAGCTTAGTTACTCATTTGTCATATCAGTTGGATATATACTTTAAAAGGCGTTTGGTTGATGATCTAGGAAGCTAGTCTTCTAGTCTAGAGACATGGGTTCAAACCCAGATAATGGCTAGATTATGTGTTTATTGGGGATGAAATAAAAGCTTCTCACCGTTCGACAGTTGTAGGGATAAGAGATCTTTATTCTCCAGCTCGTTCAAATCACTCGGGTGAAGCCACTAAAAATTGCTGCATAAATAATAAACAATACAATACCCCAATGGTAACAGGTTGTATTCCTTACAAATGCAATGTCAGTTTCGCAAACCCTCATGAATTATAATTTGTCAGAGCTGAAAAATCTCTTACGCAAACTAAATTCCACAGGAATGGTAGTACCACAGTGGATATTATCACGGTGTGGTATATCAAGTAACGAGATAACAGATAAGTTACTAAAAGAGAGAACACCACAAGAACAAGAAGAACAAACAATTATTTTGTAGATAAAAAAACCGAAATGAAAATGCTGACCAAACGAAAGACAACTATTCCTGCCTTGATCGAGCAGAATAAATGATCATGTTACCCATTACAAGAACCAAACAGACATAATAGTCACTTACTCGGACTAAAACTGATCCTATCACCCATGTGTATATGTGGACAAGCAGCAAAGACAGTCAAATATATCCTGAGGATTGATATACTTATACAACTACGTTCTGAGAGCTGGCAAAGGGAGACGAACCTTCACACAAAGGTGTTTGGTAGCCTTGAAAACTCCACCACAGCAGCCTTGTTTCAGGGAACTGGGCTTCACTTGTAAACATTAAAAAATGCAAAGAAGAAGAAGAACAAGAAGATTCTCGAGCTCTATAAAAATATCCGGTGCACTGAGCTGTTGGAAAGATGACAGTAATTTGACATCAAATTGTCAGTTTAAGTAATCTACCTGTCACAGAGCAGGTACCAGTTATATGACCTGGGATACCGGACTTGGCTGAAGCACGAACACATGAGCGTGAAGCACGGTTAGGGCACGCGCCAGTCTAAACGATGTCGTCTGTTATACTTCAATTAGAACTTCGGCCTAGTTATGACAATCACAGATCTCACACTTCTAACATGAGGTACACTTTGTTAAAGTTCACAAATATATAGCATTCGGTTCATTGCGTCATGAACAAATCTGATCATCAGAAGTATACGCCCAACATATTTTCGTTCTGCCCAACTAGGACCAAGTTACGCTACAGTGACGTCCATGTTTATTTGCCTTTAATACTTTGAAAAAGTACACAAGTTTCAAGCTTCTACCATGCACCTTGTCCCCTAAATTATATATTTTAAAATTGTTGTGTGTTTATCGAACTGCCAACCCAAGGATCTGCTATTTTCAGATCTTTCTGTCACTTTGCGTATTTTTCTGGTTAGATTTCCTGAATAAGGTTTTTGTATTGTGATTACTTCAGTGTCAGTAGCGAAGTATACACATTTAGCTATAGTCCGTCTCTTAATTCATGAACAAGGTCAGAAGCAATTTTTTTTTTACTAAACTGCATGTCAGATCCAAATGATTTGTCGCATGCGGCCTTAGAATTTCCATGACGTTCAGTAAATATTGAATGTGAAGTGTACATTTATAACAATGCAGAAGGTTACCATTTTACTGTACAATTTTTTTCCGCAGGAAATGTAAGATGAGTCAATGATATTGCGATATTCATGACCCAGAGCGTAATTGGCGCTTGGTCTGGATAGATAATTCTTTTACCGTTGTCATAAAACGTAATTTTGAAACTATTGACGAAAATCAACTTGTTACTCTACGGAAACTAAAATTAACATTGCAATCCGACTGCAGTATTGAAATTTTCAAAAGTACTTTTTTGAAAATTGTAAGAGCCACAGGGGGCAGGAATTCAGGTGGCAGGAATATTATATGTGAAAAGCCACATATGATTGCTCCCAGAAGAAAATACTTTAAACAAATAGGTGAACGGTGTAGGCAAGGCTATGATATTGTATACTTGGACGAATCCTGCGTCAATACTCACCATACCTATGGTAAAGAATGGCAATCAGTTGACAGTGACCAGAAAAGACACTTGCCAAGCAACAAAGAACATCGCATTATACTAACGTATGCCGGAAGCAGTGAAAAGGAACTTCTCCAATCAATAAGTACCGATGGTAGAGACTAACACACTGAAATGAATGGACACATTTTCAGGCACTGGATGACGAAGGATCTGCTTCCAATTCTGGATAGACCGCCATGTCCAGTATTTGACAATCCATCCTATCGCAATGCAGTATCAGAGGAAGGCAAAGTACCAACTGCATGAAACATAAAAGCTCAAATTAGGACATAGCTTGTTGCAGCTTGTGAGGAAGACAAATAAGACAAATGAGATTCATATTGATGTTTGAAATTAGAGAACAATTAGCAAAATCATTGGCTATTTTATGTCCTCAATCACTTGCAAAAGGGATTGTTCCATGGGATTGGAAAGACGCAGGAGTGATCCACTTTTTCAAAAAGGGCAAAAAAGCAGATCCAGCAAACTACAGACCTGTGAGTTTGACGAGCATAGTCTGTAAATTGTTAGAGTCAATAATCAAAGAAAACATGGTAATGCATTTAGACAAATTTAATATAATTAGAAATAGTCAGCACGGGTTTACCAGAAGGAGATCATGCTTAACAATCTATTAGAATTCATGGAGGAGGTTATATATATATATATATATATATATATATATATATATATATATATATATATATACATACATGGCTCTTTTCGTCTTTACAAGCGGTTTTAAGCGAGAAAAAGT
Source organism: Ariolimax columbianus (assembly GCA_036924085.1). Lineage (NCBI taxonomy): Eukaryota > Metazoa > Mollusca > Gastropoda > Stylommatophora > Arionidae > Ariolimax > Ariolimax columbianus. The sequence goes on from JAVGWX010000005.1 coordinate 10,153,910, forward strand.
ATCTTTTGCAGCTCTTTTCGTGGTTGATCTTGCGGGGAGTGCAGGTCTAGGATATATGGTTACATTAACGGTGGCGTTATTTTCACCTGCTTTTCACTGTTGTGTTAAGCGTAATCTCGAAAATCTCTACACCTCTGCATACTGTTTTCCATGTAACTATTTTCAACCAGCTTCTCCCACTTATGAAAGTCTGCGAAGAAGTCTTTTATTGCGCTCTTATATACATCTTTGTATCTTAACATTTGATTAAATACAAGTCTCTTACTCTCTGAAAAGCACCTGTTTGGGTATGCTGTTGTTTCCCATTCATCTTACATGTTACCAGCCATCTTAGTCTTCTACTACTGTGTCCTAATGATCGAATGCAGTTTGGCTGGATGCATTACCTCAGTGTTGGTAGTTTTTGTCCTGCCACTTGATTTTCATTATTTTCCGCAAACAGCGAAGATAAAAGATGTTGAGGCTCCTGTCGTATCTGGAATAAGTGGTCCAAAGGTCCAAATATCGCAGTCAAGCTGTTAACCACGACACAACCCATTCCGTTCTCCGGACTACATCCTTCTGCTCGCAAAACCCTTTTCATGGCTTGGTAGCGGGAGATTGAGAAGGTTCATGGCTTGGTAGCGGGAGATTGAGAACGTTCATGGCTTGGTAGCGGGAGATTGAGAACGTTCATGGCTTGGTAGCGGGAGATTGAGAACGTTCATGGCTTGGTAGCGGGAGATTGAGAACGTCCATGGCTTGGTAGCGGGAGATTGAGAACGTTCATGGCTTGGTAGCGGGAGATTGAGAACGTTCATGGCTTGGTAGCGGGAGATTGAGAACGTTCATGGCTTGGTAGCGGGAGATTGAGAACGTTCATGGCTTGGTAGCGGGAGATTAAGAACGTTCATGGCTTGGTAGAGGGAGATTGAGAACGTTCATGGCTTGGTAGCGGGAGATTGAGAACGAAGAAGAAGACGAATAAGTGCTCCAAGCATCTTAGCCCTACAGTTAAGGTGTTAAGCCCGCAGGTCTGATATATCTTAGTCTTCGTTTGAATCGTTAATGTATTATTTTCAAACACTCTTTTGAATCATCGGACAAATTGTAATAGCTGTATTTCCTATACGTGTATTGATTTCTTCGTCAGGTGAGAGGATGGCTGTGACATTTGACCCTAAATAGCATAATTGTTGTGTTTGCGCATGTAGGTTGTCGGTTAAAGCGAAAGTTGTTGGGGTTGTAGTTCCTTGACTTAGAACTACAATCTTCGTAACACTTGTAGTCAGAGAGAACAGATCACAAGCATTGTTCATGTTAATTAGAGACTGCAGGCTAGACTCACTGTGTGCCACAATGATAGCGTCGTCAGCGAAGAGAAGATCTCAGAGAAGATCTTGTGTTTGTCTTGTCTTTCAAGCGAGCTATGTGGAAGAGTGAACCATTAGCTCTTGTGCTACTGAAGACATCAACAGTAGTACCACGGAAAGCATAGTCCAGTAGGACTGCAAAGAAGATACCAAAGACGGTGAGAGCAAGGACACAGCCCTGCTTGACTGCAATCTTAACCTCAAAGCTGTATGGATGTACCGCCTTGAACTGTAGGCTGGCTCTCGTGTCTTCACGGAATGAGATAATGAGTTTGACAATTAAAAAAAAAAAGTTGTGTCCTTCTATAATTCATGCTTACAAACTGTGTCAAACGCCTTTGTGAGGTCAACGAACGAGGTGGTCTTTCATGCTCTCTGCATTTTTCTTGAAGTTGCCGGATAATAAAAATCATGTCCGTTGTTGACCTCTTAGCTCTGAAACCACATCCTGATTCCAGAATAACACGTTTTGCAAGTTTCTGTAGTCGCTTTAGTAGGTGCAAACGCCTTATCTGTGGGGTTCAGGAAAGATGTGTCTCTTTAATTGTTGCAATCTTCGTTGCCCCATTTTTCTTTCTTGTAGAGTGTCACTATCATAGGTTCTCGCAAGTCATTGGCAACTTCGCCATTTCTCCAACACTGAATAAGGGTAATGTGGAGGTACGGCAAGAGAACATCTAGATTTCCCTTGATGACTTTGGAAGATATGTCTTTCTCTGACACCTTGCCACTGGAAAGTCTATTTATAGCATCTGAGAGTTCCAGCACAGTAGGTTCGTCACTAAGTTCGGTCATTTCCGAATATTTAGAAAATGTCTAAAAAAAGATGGGCTGAGACCCACCTGGTAAGTTATTCATTTTTGTCTGTTATGGGCACGCTCTTTCTCATCTGAGTGGGACAGCTTTAGTGATGTTTTGTCCCAGGGCCACTTTGAGTGGGACAGCTTTAGTGATGTTTTGTCCCAGGGCCACTTTGAGTGGGACAGCTTTAGTGATGTTTTGTCCCAGGGCCACTTTGAGTGGGACAGCTTTAGTGATGTTTTGTCCCAGGGCCACTTTGAGTGGGACAGCTTTAGTGATGTTTTGTCCCAGGGCCACTTTGAGTGGGACAGCTTTAGTGATGTTTTGTCCCAGGGCCACTTTGAGTGGGACAGCTTTAGTGATGTTTTGTCCCAGGGCCACTTTGAGTGGGACAGCTTTAGTGATGTTTTGTCCCAGGGCCACTTTGAGTGGGACAGCTTTAGTGATGTTTTGTCCCAGGGCCACTTTGAGTGGGACAGCTTTAGTGATGTTTTGTCCCAGGGCCACTTTGAGTGGGACAGCTTTAGTGATGTTTTGTCCCAGGGCCACTTTGAGTGGGACAGCTTTAGTGATGTTTTGTCCGAAGGGCCACTTTGATCTTTTGACAAATTACCTTTGTATTTCTCATGTCAGCAGCATTTTGGATTGCGGAGCATAGGTTTGTAAAGTATTCGTTTGCACTGACCTCATGTAACTTGGGTGGTCTTTGACAGGGTCTCTTTGTGTAGTTTAGTAGGGTCTTTCTGTCGAAGACGGATGCGTCGGATCGAAAGGTGCAAATATCGCAGTCAAGCTGTAAACTAGCGACACTACGCATACCGTTCTCCGGACTACATCCTGCTAATTGCAAAGCAGTTTTCAAGGTTTGGTAGTGGGAGATTTAAAACGAACGCTGAAGAAGAAGAAGAAGAAGAAGAAGAAGAAGAAGAAGAAGAAGAAGAAGAAGAAGAAGAATACTTACTTAGTTAGTCGCTCCTCTTCTACCGTGAGGTGTATAGGTTTAAGAATAATAATAAAATAATAATAATAAGAAGAAGATGATGGAGAATAATAATAATAATAATAATAATAATAATAATAATAATAATAATAAGAAGAAGAAGAAGAAGAAGAAGAAGAATAGGAAGAAGAAGGAGAAAAAGACGAAAAAAAAAGAAAAAAAAGAAGAAGAAATAGAATAATAGGATAATAAGAAGAAGAAGAAATAGAAGAAGAATAATAATAATAATAAGAAGAAGAGCCTTTTCCCCATCAATGGGTGAAGTGAGAATAGTTGCATACTCTTCAACTCACTCCTTGTTTGATGAAATTGTAGTTCCAAATGAGTGTACTGCATTGTCACATATGTTGGCCTGGAGAATGCTCCACATTTCGTCTGTGATGTTTTCCCGTGTGATGTTATGTGTGCTCTATAATTAGTAGTCGTTACGTTTCGTATATATAGTTCTGAGTTCTATATATCAAAATGGCATCCACAAAGTTACATATAGAAAAATACATGACAGCGGTTTTGCTGAACGTCAAAAACTGGGACTCTTTTTATCGTCTGTGTTTATTGTATGGAAAGCGGAAGTGATGTAACAAGATTAGTTGTTGCAAGTAATTATATGGGCGATGATGATGGTGGGGCATTACATCTAGCAAAAGATTGGTTTCAGATGATGATAATTGTGATTCTGGTGTCATAAATCATATTAATGTTGTTTTGGTATTTCGAGTTAGTAGGGACAATGTGTCATGATTGAGTCAGCGTCTGTCTTCACGGGTAAAACATACAATAAAAACATACACGTTTCCATTCAGTTGGTACTTAATTTTGAGTCAATTTTTTAAAATGTTCCTCCTTCTTCCCCTCTTTCTGTCTCTCTCTCTCTGTCTCTCTCTTTTTTTCTATCTCTCTTTCTCTCTCTCTCTCTCTCTCTCTCTCTCTCTCTCTCTCTCGCTCTTCGTCTTCCGTATCATCATCATCACAACCTTCGTAATAACGTCATCATTTTTGTTACTCTTCCTATTTAAAAAAACTGTTAATGATTCTTTTTCTTCTTCTTCTTCTTCTTCTTCTTCTTCTTCTTCTTCTTCTTCTACCTTCGGCATTTATCCTGAATAGAACGTTGTGTCGTTTACAGCTAGGCTGCAATATGGACTATGTGCCTATCCTCCTGACATATCTGACTTAAGATTTTTTGTGAGTTTTTTGTTGTTGTTGTTTGTTTTGTACTTGGTTTACCGCCCCACTGCGATCCCTTTTCTCTTAGCACAGCCTATTTCTAGGGTCGCAGCTTGGAGACTAAATGTGGTCTTGGTCAGTTCTGCATCACTAACCTGGATCCAAGTAGCCAGCTAGGAGTCGCTGGTTGCTGTTAACTCATTCACTGCTGTCTTTGGCCTCGTGTTATGTACGTGCACGGATAGCCATTCCGGCTGCATTATCGCGAGATGACTGAATCATCTTATTTATGTCATGCTATGTATTCTGCACACTGAGTCATTCAATCAATTCAATCAATCGAAATATGTCAGTTTCACGTGGAACATTTACCCTCAACAAATACACGCTCAGTCAACCTGTCCTGAGTCTGTCATTCCCGAGATGTCCAGGTCCTTACGGTTGCCTCTTTGTCTGTCGCATTCTCTCTTCTCCGTGAGTGTTTCGGTCTATTACTACTTTTCCTGCTTAGTGGATTACAACACTGAACGTGTATTGTACTGCTATCATCTGTTTTCCTGCAGTGTATCCCCCATCCCATGTCAGGGCCTTCTCCCAGGGGACAGGTGCTGTTGATATGTGCCAACTGCGTCCCCACAGATTCACTTTACAGACTTCATCTCCACAGTTTCAAATTACAGACTTCATCTCTACAGTTTCACATTACAGACTTCATCTCTACAGTTTCACATTACAGACTTCATCTCTACAGTTTCACATTACAGACTTCATCTCTACAGTTTCACATTACAGACTTCATCTCTACAGTTTCACATTACAGACTTCATCTCTACAGTTTCACATTACAGACTTCATCTCTACAGTTTCACATTACAGACTTCATCTCTACAGTTTCACATTACAGACTTCATCTCTACAGTTTCACATTACAGACATCATCCCAACAGTTTCACATTACAGACTTCATCTCTACAGTTTCACATTACAGACTTCATCTCTACAGTTTCACATTACAGACTTCATCTCTACAGTTTCACATTACAGACATCATCCCAACAGTTTCACATTACAGACTTCATCTCTACAGTTTCACATTACAGACATCATCTCTACAGTTTCACTTTACAGACTTCATCATTTCATTTAAATTCCACTTTTCGGCGGAGGCGCTCACTAATGAAAGCCATACAATATGACACAGGCATGGAGAAGGGGCATATTAATACAATAGGACAGCGCCACACAGCAGGACGGAGCTATATAGTAGATCAAAGTCATACAATAGGACAGAGCCACACAGTAGGACAGAGCTCTATAGTAGATAAAAGTCATACAATAGGACAAAATCATACAAAAGGATAAAGACAAACAATAGGACAAAGCAATACAATAAGACAAAGTCATACAATAGGACAGAACCATACAATAGGACAGAGCCATATAGTAGGACAGAGTAATACAATTAGACAGAGGTAGACAATAGGACAGAGCCGCACAATAAAAAAGGGCCGTATGATAGGATAGAGGACAATAGTCTTAATTTTAGTCGAGCTGTACTTCTACAGAGGCAGATGCTCCTGTGCTGGTCCAGGCTCTGGCGTGAGCTGGTCCAGGCTCTGGCGTGAGCTGGTCCAGGCTCTGGCGTGAGCTGGTCTAGGTTCTGGCGTGAGCTGGTCCAGGCTCTGGCGTGAGCTGCTCCAGGCTCTGGCGTGAGCTGGTCCAGGCTCTGGCGTGAGCTGGTCCAGGCTCTGGCGTGAGCTGGTCCAGGCTCTGGCGTGAGCTGTTCCAGGCTCTGGCGTGAGCTGGTCCAGGCTCTGGCGTGAGCTGGTCCAGGCTCTGGCGTGAGCTGGTCCAGGCTCTGGCGTGAGCTGGTCCAGACTATGGCGTAAGCTGGATGTATTCAAACCGTAGGGCATGTAGAAAACGAATTAAATCTCACAATAGTTCATATGTCATAATTTCTCATTATATCTCTTCTGGTGACATTAAATACTTTTCTCAGACACTTCATTTCACAAAATATTAAGGGGTTGAATATGGATACGTGTCCAGGTCAAGACCTGCTAGCAAAACCTTTGGCTATATTATGTTCTCAATTACTTGCAAAATGCGCTACATTGTGTTTTAGAGCATTATAGAACCGACAAGGCTACTCACACCGTGGTAACTGCGCTGTGTACAACCCAATGAGCTGAAAAGGAAGACTAACGTCTGGTCAGGCACAACATACTGCTCAAACATGTTAGCCAGGGGCAGGCACAACATACTGGTCAGACATGTTGTTGCTTAGACGTTTGCCTTACTAGTTTCTACTGGCGGAGGCACGTTCATTCCACCCTAGACACAAACCAGTGCTTGGATGCATGTGTGCGTCTGTATGTACCTATGCTAGATTTGTGCGCCCTCAGAAGCTAGCCCAACCAAAATGCAATGGAAGGGCCTCACCGTCAGGGCGCGTGTGAAAGTTGTGCAAGAGTGTGACTGTAGGACAGAGTCAAATGAAACAGAGTGAGGTGAGAAGAGTGAGAAGGGTAGTCGGGGTCAGACAAAATATACTGGCTAAGACCTTCAGCTTGACTTCACAGCAGTCTTCCTTAGAAACGGGATGTTTTCAAGGCAGCTTAGCTAACGAGATGAGGGATCGATGTGATCCCCGTAGCAGTGAGCGACACACGGCTGAAACCAGGCATAGCACGATCGCCTGGAGGACCACAGTCCACCTTCATCAGCACGCACGGGATGTGAGGGAGGAAGCTACTGCAACCCGACACTAAACGTCCTTTTCAGGGCACACAAAAGAGTAATCCTACTCATTGTAGACATTCGTAAACAACAACAACAACAACAACAACAACAACAACCCCCAAAAGTTGGACTCTTCTACCTTGGAGTCGTTAACCCTCTTTATGTGACGTGTCTAACGACATGTCTCAGTGTTACAATAGTCCAATAGTCGTCTGCTCTACCACGCACAGATTATGTCATGGAAACTAATCGGTCAAATGTCTGTAAAACTAACTTCCTTTGTATACCGATTTTGGGGACGAATGTGTAGCATGAGCTGACAGCAGCCAGCGACTCGTAACTGGCTGAGTACATCATGATCAGCGAACTACAGCTCGCCGAGACCATATTGCGCTAGCCCGGGAAACAGGATGAACTAGTGTAGTCTGGCAAAGAGAGTTGGGATCGCAGTAAGAAGGCAAACAAGGTACTACAAAAAACCAGCTGGAATCGAGTCTGTTGCTCAACAAGCGCACAATCGCATCCACGCTGTAAACTACGACACAACATCCTTTTCATGACGATCACAGAAGAAGAGAAGAAGAAGAAGAAAGTATACCGATTTATTCCATAATTTGTACTTAAACGAGGACTACTTTCTATCTGCAAGTAAAAAGACCTGGTAGTCTTTTATCAAAACATATTCATTAACCAATTAAAACCTCTCATACTTTGTTCATGCAGGCCTAACCAACAGCATAAATTCAAGTAAAGATCCCGTTTCAGGCCATGCGGCGTATGAAAACAAAGTGTTAGGCTCATTTTACTTGGTGACCCACGCGTAATAATGTGGTCTGTATCACTCCGCTACCTTTGCTTCCAAGATTTGCTTCCATATTATTTAGAGCCGTTAGGATAATGAGACACAGACTAACACACAGACTAACACACAGACCGGTAAGGCAGGCAGATATAACTATTTAGTAACAGAAGCAAGAAAAGAGACATACAGACATATGTGGAGACAGCCAGATTTACATATCGTCAAAGTTACAGACTGGCGGAAGGTCGACAGAAAGACATGAATGTTTGCTGAACAGACAGATAGAAAGATAGGTAAAAGTAAGTCCCATATCAGGAACTGTCACCGGGGATGAAGTGTTAGAGACTTCATTGTACTAAGCCACAGCTTGTCAGAGGTGGAGTGACCAGTTCTTTTTCTCGCTGTCTTTCTTTCTTTAACCGTAGGTTGGGTTCCCATTTTAGGTAGATAGATAGATAGATAGATAGATAGATAGATAGATAGATAGATAGATAGATAGATAGATAGATAGATAGATAGATAGATCAGACATACAGACATATAGATAGATAGACAGACAGACAGACAGACAGATAGACAGACAGACAGATAGATAGATAGATAGATAGATAGATAGATAGATAGATAGATAGATAGATAGATAGATAGATAGACAGACAGACAGACAGACAGACAGACAGACAGACAGACAGATAGATAGATAAATAGATAGACAGACAGACAGACAGACAACAAGACAGACAGACAGACAGACAGATAGATAGATGGATAGATAGATAGATAGATAGATAGATAGATAGATAGATAGATAGATAGATAGATAGATAGATAGATAGATAGATAGATAGATAGATAGATAGATAGATAGATAGATAGATAGATAGATAGATAGATAGAAATGTTACCTTGCCAACCGAATCATGTACTCCCCAAACGAACAACTATCACACAATGGGACGCACTTCGATATTCTGTTACGCTTTACGTTAATTAGAATTTCAAAAATTAGGTCAATTTAACAGAGCGTCACGCGGGTTGTTAGGTAAACAAATTATAAGGCATATCTCGAGATGTTTATGGACTATTTTTATATGGACGCACTAATTGATACACTGGGATAAACCAACATTTGTTTGTTTATGTGCTACCGCGCGTTAATATGGCCTTTGTGTTTGACTCCCTTCATCTGTTGAATGGCCATTCACACTTTACGATTGTAGGTGAAGTGGCCAGAAGACAAATCTGACCATTACGTCATTACAGGTTAGCGTATTCTAGGCCAGAATGTCATTTTGTGTAATAAAAATGGTAGATAATGTAGCGAAACGATTATAAATCTACAGTGACTCCATCAAGTCCTGAGGATTTTCCTGTTGTTAGATGCGTGCTTACATGAATCGTCTCTGACATTAGGATCTTAGGTGCTGACGTATAACATGAAGTGGGCGGCCGTTCATCGAGTAATGTCTTGGATGCGAAGAGGTCAGTGTAGTGCCTCGGACATTCCTCTTCTGTTTTTGTTCTGTCCGTCAAAGTTGTACCATCTGGTTTATTTAGAACCTCGAGAATCATTTTTGACTGGTGAAGGTCTTTTCTTCTTCTTCTTCTTCTTCTTCTTCTTCTTCTTCTTCTTCGTTCTCAATCTCCCACTACCAAACCCTGAAAGGGTAAATAGCAGAATGTAGAACAGAGAACGGAATGGGTTGTGTTGTAGTTTACTGGCTAAGGAGAATGGATCGAAGAGAGAATGCTAACCCGGTACTCAAAAAATGTTTGCTGAAGTCGGATGTGTTGGACTGAAAGGTGCAAATATCGCAGTCGAGCTGTAAACTACGACACAACGCATTCGTTCTCTAGACTACATTCTGCTACTTAAGTCCTTTCAGGGTTTGGTAGTGGGAGATTAGGAATGAACGAAGCCAAATTAAGTTAAATTAAGTTATGAACGTTCAAATAATTCAATGATAGAACAACAATAAATGTCTTGACTAATAAGGTTTTAGTTTACGTGTGAAAACACCAAGCTTAGATACAGATTGATGTAATCTTGGGAGATGATTTAAAAGACTACTCACATTCTTGACGCGTACACTATAGTGGCTTTAATGCAAATGCCCAGAGAACCCACTTCAACGTTGACCTAATTTGTGTAGCTGTGTTATTTCTAAAAATATAAGCCTAATCATCTTTCCATGCACCCTTATATGTATTCATAGCTAAAGTCTAAGATGTAGAAGTAGGTATAAGAGGTTTAGTGGCATACTTATATGACCCGCTAAAGCAATCAGGCCTGAAAGAGCAGACTGGAACAGAATCAATGAAAGACCTTGGTGAAACGTGTAGCAGGCGTCATGGCGGCTGTGGGACAATCGTAACAGACAATGAAATGAAGGATGGTTAGTTTATATGGGACTAAAATACTAGTTTCAGCAGTTTAGTTTAGATTATTTTAATCGTAGAATCAACATTTTTACACACGATTTAACCAATAAGAGCTCTGTTCTCCTCCAAATGTTTGGAGAATCTCAGTACAATGGACCAACTACGTAGTACCAGCGAGGATCTCGTAATAGATTGGGTAGATTATTAACATAATTTTTAATTTTGTCAGGGCAGCGGCCATTAAGCCTACTCTTTTCGATCTCCAACTGCCGAGGAATTTTTAATGTGCGCGACACTGAACAGAGGCGTCCGATCTCTACTACTCAGAATACAGAGGAAATGCTAGAACGTCCACATACAAAATCAAATTCAGGTCTCCCCCGCGACTTCCAGAACCCACGACCGACGACCTTACCTTGAGACCACTCAGTCCCCATAGAGGGTGTAGAGGTATTTATATATACTCGCGATCGAGTGTGCAGTTAAACAGATGATTGACCTACTGTGTCTGCGTGATGGGAGAGTGACCATCTTTTTGGCCTTCATGTAAGCCACAATTGGGTATAAATGTCATTACTTTTAGAATTGTTGCATGGGCAGCAGCTACTTGTCGGCCCTTTTCAACGGCCAATGGTTCTCTTACATGCCCAGTTGCCATAGAATTGAGGATGGCCCCCAAGGTTTCTTTCAGCAGTTTTATAACCCGGATTAAGTCGAAAAGAAGGGCTTCTTCTTACACTGTTTTGGAACCTTATAATGAGTATTAAGAAGGGTATGTCCAGTCCCACTCTAAAATTTGAGTAAGAGTCCAGATGTTTGGACAGGGGAAGTTAGCCGCGTCTAGTGTCTAATCCAGGTGGCCAGACGTCAAACATTCCCCGGTCCAGACGGAATAACGCCAAAAGCTTTCTCCAAAGAATAATCAGACCGAAAATAAATGGCACACCTCTGACGTTTGCTTAGACCAGATCTTACATCTACCTACACGAAACGTGGAGACAAGCTTCTAAGAAAGACCAGATTGATGACAAACGCGCCAACACATGAACAGACGTGTCAAGCAAGTCCAGGAACAAGACTCATACGGGACGTGCCTATAGACGGTGTTTCTACAGAAAGTGGCCTTTGCTGCTAAGGGACGGATAGTTTGAGCATAACATCATTCAGAGATTTCACTTGGATAAAGAGGATCAGGTGCGGGTATGAAATCATGCCCCAGCCACCATATTCATCAGACATGACAGCTAGTGACTTCTTCTTTTTACCAAACATGACGAATTCGCTTGGTGCGCGTCGTTTTTCTGACGCCTAGGACTTGATTACTGAACTGGAGATGTAGTCCCGGGCCCAAACTGAGGAGTTCAACAATCAGGGCATCATTAAGGTGAGGAGCAGATGGGAGGGGTGTATCGCTTTGCAGGATGAATACACAGAGAAGAACTAAAGCTCCTACCATGAACAGATGGGAGAGGTGTGTCGCTTTGCAGGATGAATTCACAGGAAAGAACTAAAGTTCCTACCAATTTCCAGGTAAGTGTCTTGATTTTTTCATACTAAAGTGCTAACCTTTTCGACCATCCCTTGTACTCTATCACACTGTAATGTACACGGGACCTCCGAGATTGCCGTCTATATCAGATAGGACTAGACGCCGGTCTCACATAACTTGAGACCAGGGGACGATGGATACTTGGGAAAATAGAACACCGCACATTTTCGCGCTTTCGTTATAGCTCTCGTCACAGCCGCCCTGCAAGCCTCTTGATCTTTAACAGGTTCTTCCACTTCCGTTAATGTCGTCATTGAAAGATCTTTGATGTCCTGTGTCTTATTGCAGTCTCGGTCTGTCTCTGCTTCGTTTACCAGGTACCATAGCCTTCAAGACATATCTTCTGATTATTGTAACGTTTGTTATGGCCTAAATATTTGAGTTTTCCAGATGTTATGATGTTTGCCAATCGATTTCGACTTATACTTTTATGATGTCTGTGTTCTTGCTGTCCACGATATTCTAAGAACTTCCCTTTAGTATTTTAGTTCGATAGGTTGAATTGTAGTTGTTAGTGTGTGTGTGATGGTCGTTGTTTTGTATCCGTACATTGCCACAGGGAAGATCCATGTTTTCTACATTTTGCCTTTTTTTGTGTGTGCTCATATTACCATTTACTTTGTCGCCCCCTTTCTACCCCGAGGTGTAGAATTTGGCCAGAAAGAGCGACAGACTGTTATATCCGCTATTTTTCTCTTGGCCTAGTCCCAGTCTAGTCCACGTTCTCTCGTGCTTACTTACTGTCAGTGTCATGTAACTTCACATTGTCTTCGCCAAAAAACCAGCCTCTGTCAGTGCTCCTTCATTTGCCACCATCAGGTCCTCCACTGCACATGATTCCTACATCCTAAGAGACACATAATCAGGTGTTCCTAGTCCAGGACCTGGACACACCTGTTCTTAGCCTATTCAGAGATCTCCAGGTAGTGTATAGCAAATCATGTCCTGGTGCAGGTTCTTTTTTGATCTCTATACAACCTTCATCATTCTTTTGGCGCCACTTTTCAATGCGGTTCTCTCTGAACTTTGTGCTGAGGGCTACAAACTCCGCAGAAAACCTTTCCTTGATTTCAGTCGTATCCAAAAGAGGGTGTATCTGGTCACAGGACTAATTTTGTCTCTTTTTTTCACATGCGACATGCCTTTTAATATCCGGAGGTGCGATTCCATAAACTTTTTCCGTTGGTGTCGGTTTAAGGCATCCCGTTACAATTTGGCATGTCTCATTTACCGCCACATCGACCTGTTTCGTGTGTGTAGAGTGTAGACGCATTCCATACTGGTACCGCATACTCTGCCGCTGAGAGATGTAGTGCAAGGGCGGATGTTCGGAGCCCCGTTGGTGATGCTCCCCATGCAGTGTTTGTCAACTTGCGAATTTTTTTATTTCTTGTACTGACTTTTTGTTTTACAGCATTGCAATGTGTTCTGTACGATAATGTGGTGTCCATTACAATGCCCAAATACTTGGGTGTGTCGCTATGTTCAAGTACTTGTCCGTGCCATTTAATATGAAGTTGTCGTCTTGATTCTCTGTTCTTCAACTGGAAAGCACATACCTGTGTTTTACTGAGATTGACTTTGAGATGGTTTTCCTCATAGTACTCGGCCATTCGGCCAACTTTTGTAAGTCCGAGCTCCACTTCATCAAATCGCTTTCCATGTACAGCTATAGCAGTGTCATCTGCATATATGAACTGTCTTGTTCCTACGCTAACTGGTTGATCATTCGTGTATACATTGTAAAGCGTAGGGGCCAGGACACTTCCTTATGCAAGGCCGTTCTTCTGGTTGTGTCATCTACTGTCGTTATATTTCAAAGTCCCACAGAAACGTCTATTCTGTAGAAAAACATTTGATTACCTGAGTTAGGCATCAGCCCTTAGTGACTTGATCATATATTTTTGTCACCAGTAGTCGATGGTTTACTATGTCATATGTCGGCGTGAGGTCAACAAAGGCAACTCCTGTCACCTGCCTCCGCTCGTACCCGTCCTCAATGTGTTGCGTGAGGTCAAAAATCTGTCCTAGCCACGATTGTCCGGGCCTAAAACATGTCTGTTCTGGGATAAGTTTATCATCAATAGCATCCAAGATTCGACCTAACATAATTTGTGTAAATACTTTGTTTAGATGACATAAGGGCGAGACAGGTTGGAAATGTTTGGCTTCTGTTGACGTTTTCCCAGGTTTGAGCAGTGCCACGGCTCTAGCTTTTCACCAGTTTGTTGTTGTTGTATCTGCAGGGTTACTTTGCATACATTAATTAATTTTTGTACCAATTTCTTTGGTTTTAGGGCCTACATGTCTGATTTTCTCTGTTCACAATTCATCTATTCCTGCCGCTTTGTTGATGTGCATTCTATTGATTACGTCAACGAGTTTTCCAATTAGGAATGATGTTCCCAGCAAATCATTTTCGTGTTACGTCCTCTTTAAAATATCTGAGATTGTGATCCCAACAGACTTTGTGTAGTCCAGTTGGTCTGGATCCTTAGCTCTTGACCATGACTGTCGTGGTAGCCGATCTTCTGTTATTCTGCAGACGGATTTTGAGATGGGTTCAATAAAGTCTGCAAGGCCTGAGTTTCTAGATCGCGCTGTATTGTCTGATTGCGAACTTTGTCTCTTCTTGTTAGTTATATCACTTTTTGAGGTGACTTTTCTAGTTTGTGGTCATTGTTCATGATTCACATCCGCAAGTCAAAACTGATACATAGTTGGAGCGATAAACTGATACATAGTTGGAGCGATAAACTGATACATAGTTGGAGCGATAAACTGATACATAGTTGGAGCGATAAACTGATACATAGTTGGAGCGATAAACTGATACATAGTTGGAGTGATAAACTGATACATAGTTAGAGCGATAAACTGATACATAGTTGGAGCGATAAACTGATACATAGTTGGAGCGATAAACTGATACATAGTTGGAGCGATAAACTGATACATAGTTGGAGTGATAAACTGATACATAGTTAGAGCGATAAACTGATACATAGTTAGAGCGATAAACAGTCATCTAGGTAAGGAAGAGTTGTTATGAGCATGTTGTGAGATATGAAAGCAAGAGTAACTGGTACTCCAGACACATTTGCTGACAAAAAAAAAAAGACAAAAAAAAAAGAAACAGAACGACAAGAATAGAATGTCTTCTCAATTGATGATGTATTTAGGATCATTGTTGCTGTTTTAGATCTTAATCTCTTCTTTTTTATCTGAATCGTTTTGTTTGTCAAACAAAATTATCTGCTGGCATAAAATCACCATATCCTCAATCCCTTTAGAGTTGTTAGCTGTCAGGCCTATATTACATATTGGAAGTTGTTCGTATTATTTCCACCGACTGTTATTCTTGGCACATATTATATGGATCTAACCATGGCCATGATCTTCTTCTTCTTCTTTTTCTTCTTCTTCTTCTTCTTCTTCTTCTTCTTCTTCTTCTTCTTCTTCTTCTTCTTCGTGCGCTGGTTACAGCGATATACATTGCACTGTGTTACTTTGTTAAGCCTGTGGCTCAGTACATCCGATTTCAACAGGCGTTTCTGTAGGGATGCCCTCCTTAGCCTTTGGCTGTCCCCAGCCTATCTGCAAGGCAGCAGTTGTTTTTGGTCAGAGTTGTCTCTCTTAGGGAAGTTGTCTTGCAGGACTATCGAGTCTTCCCCACTCGTGTCTATAGGGTGTGGCAATGATATGATATGATATAATGGACTGTATGTACTAGTTTTTCAAGTATCTCGGAAGAGAGGCAGTCCAGTGTGTCTGTGTCCCAGTATCGTCACGTCCTTCCAGAAATGTAGGCCATGATCTAACCCTCCACATGTAAGCCTAGGTTGCCGAAGTTGGAGAGCGTATCGTCCCAAATATCCCGGGAGCTATGCCGGTGTGAGTATTACTCCTGGTAGGGTCACCCAAGCCGGACATGTCTTTGGAGAGCAGCCAGACTAAAGCGCTGAGGAGCAGACGGAGACCTGTAGATGTAGTTGCAGAAGACGCTGGTATGTGCTCTGGTGGGCATCAACCCGCCCCATTCCATGGGTTGAATGCATTGTTGTCTCGCTTGTTACTGTTTGTTCTCTGTTAATTCTTATGGATAGAAAAGAGATACAGGCCAGAGGACATTGCTTTGTTCTCTATAAATTATTCTCATGGATGACCAAAAGATACTGGTCAGTGGACATAGCTTTGTTCTCTATCAATTATTCTCATGGATGACCAAAAGATACAGGTCAGTGGACATAGCTTTGTTCTCTATCAATTATACTCATGGATGACCAAAAGATACAGGTCAGTGGACATAGCTTTGTTCTCTATCAATTATACTCATGGATGACCAAAAGATACAGGTCAGTGGACATAGCTTTGTTCTCTATCAATTATACTTATGGATAGAAAAGAGATACAGGCTAGTGGACATTGCATCGTCGCCCCTTTATAACGAACAAACATACCATACCATCACTACAGATGAGCTGGCAAAGCTGAGTGTGGAATGATGAGATGACCGACTCAGATATGTGCGCTACGTCCCTGTCAGGACGTGACGAGTCTGGGACACCTAGACACGTGACTACCTCTCTTCGCGAAAACTCGACAGATGCGTCCATACTCCACTCCCCATTTTCAATATCCCCATGCCTCTGAGACAACATACTTTATACGAGCTCTAATGATTGTGGGACATGGACAATTACAGCTGACCTGCAGCGGAGGATACATGCCTTGGAGATGAGATTTTCCGGAGACTTGTAAACGTCACATATAAAGGCCGAGTTACAGATGAGAACGAGAAAGAATTACAATAGCAATAGCGCCTTTTGGAGACATTCTGGCAATGGTCAAAAGACGGAAACTCACTTGGTATGGCCAAATGTCGAGATAAAAAGGTCTTGCAAATACGATCGTGTAGATGTGCACATATGTAGGTGTGTAGATATGTAGGTGTGTAGATATGTACGTATGAGTATATATATGTGGACATTTTAATTTACACTTATGTATGTATATATAGGTTTATATATGTATATCCCTTCTGCGGGCATCCTCACCACTATATATCTACACTTAATATAATTATACTACTACTAGATCAACCTTATTTATCTATAATTATTTAATCAATTATCTACCTTTCTATTGTTCTTTTGTTCCTGAGCCTACCACACACTCAACACCTAATTGACTGCGATAGCTAGAGGGCACAGGTGAGACGAGGGATCTACAAGGTGACACACAAATCAGTGAATCGCTTACAAGTTGGAGTACATGGCTGCGATGGAAAAATATATGAGAGCAGGCAAAACCTGATACACCAAGACTAGACGGAAGGAAGTCAACACAAGTGGGCCTCACAACAGAAGGAAGACACTTTTCAATTAATTTATATTGTACTCTTAATCCTTATGTATCAAGTATATTGTTTGTCATATTTCCCAATCATTCCATCTCATTCATTCTCGTTGTACACCTCACTACACTGCTATCTTCACAATTGTGTATAAAATGTATGATGGGGTTTTATATTTTAAAAAAGGGGGGGGGGGGGATATATATATATTTAAATCAGGAAATAAAAAAAGAGATCCGAATCAAGTATGAAGGAAAATAAATATACTCAATCTCAAAATGGTCCCAGGAAAACAATTGTGCATATTTATGCAAATACCTACGGCGGACAACTAGGAACATCAAAAGCGAGGAACAACGGGAGGAACATCACGGAAACACCAGGTTAGGTACAAACAGATACACACACGCATCCAAGCACTGGTTTATGCGTCTTAATATCGCCCAAATTGACTACGGTCTGGGGTGGAATAGGCGCGCCTCCGCCAGTAGAAACTAGTGAGGCAAACACATACAATAAAAACAAATAAAAAACAAAGATCCTGCACGGAAAGGTGCAAGGCGACGACGAAAAGGTCGTCCCCAAAAGAAATGGGAGGACAACATAAAAGAGTGAACCAATCTCCGACCAGAGGTGGCACAGGCAGCGGCCGCTGACAAAGAACGTGGCGTTGTCTTCATGTGTGCCCGAACGACCTCACCGGTTGCGGGATGACCTGACCTGATAACTGAGAAAAACGTGTTTTTGAAAGACTGTCAAGAGATATCAACTCAAAGTCCCAGCCAAAGGGATTATATAATCATCGTTGTTGTCATCATATGGATCTAAAATAGGAGTTCACAGAAGGTGATGGTATATTCCTTCGCCTAGTTCAGTGTTCTTTTCTATTGGAATGTTCCATGTAGTTGTCAGTTCATAAAGCGGTTGTATATTAATACACCAATTTATTAATTATTAGTTATCATGTCTTCCCTGATATTTTTTATAAATGTCTCTATGCTTCATGTTGCTGATTAGTATTGTTATATCGTCTTCATACTTCTTACAAACCACAGCTGAATGAAATACTTCTAAACAACAAATTCAATATATGAACTTTTCATGAGCTTAATATTACTAATAATAATAATGATACCGAATCTATGACCTGTTCAGCATTTGCTGTAAATGTACTCTACACACGGGGAATAGAGAAAACAACATACATAGCAATTGTGGCTACTACAAAGGTCGCTTGACCCTACAATCTCTACGTAATATACATGATTGATAGATTCTTATTTTAGCTCAGGTATACAAAAATGACAAACAAAAACCCCTAAAACACGCACACCAACCGTCTACGGTTTACCGAACAGGAAATACTATCTTTCTTTACCTTCAACTTGAAGAGTCCAACAGAGTTTCGACACGTTTATCAAGAAGTGTCTGGATTTTGCTCAATGTAAACATATCAATTCGACTGGAGCACCTTTGTAAAAGGGTACGAAACATATTTATTTGCATTTCAAAATGCACTGTGCACTAAATTCAGCAGCTGGTTGCATTTCGGTAGTTTGAATGAAACATTACTGAAATTAGCAGGTCGTTAGTTGACTCGCCGACTCCGTTAGTGGCTAAACCGTTAGTCAAACTCGAAGAAGATGGTGTCCCATTTGCCATTTTCAAGTTGACTAGTTCAGTAGTTGAGTTTCTTGTTCACAGAACCAGAGACCATTTTTTCTTCTTCATCCATTTCTAAATCGAATTTATGCTGTTTTCTTTGTTTTTTGTATTTGATTGCATTTTACGAGTGAGAGAATCTGCTGCTAGCAATACCGAATTGAGTTTGCGGTTCGATGACGATGCAGCGATGCTTCTTAATCTTAGTAACAAAAAAACACACAATACTATTTTCATTTGCTAACTCACTGTGATGGGCAGTGATGGGGATAGTCTTAGACTTAGTCAGTCTAGTTTTATATTAACTACTAGTATTTAGTATGATGGTACACACAGTTTAACACTCTTTACTTTCTCTCTAAACTGCTCTAAAGATAACTCTGAACTCAGTGTACTACTGTACTGACTGTAACTGTAAGTCAAGTGAAGTAGGACTAGGATGAACGTCAACTCTCATGATAATGTAGTCTAGATAGTCTACTGACTACTGTATGTGTTGATTTCCGCCAGAAATATTTACTTTATAATATATTATTTGCCTTCAGGTGCAGTACGGTTTACTCATTTGTTCATATAAATTAAATCTACTCTATTTGAGATCTTGAACTAAACCCAATGAACGAATTGCTGAATAAATTCTTCTTCCTCTAATGTCATCATATATTCACACCAATGACACCCAGCTAAGGCATCCCTCATTGCAGTTTGAGTTGCTGTCCAAGCTCTCAAAGTTGAGTGGACTGTTAAGGTACGAGTACGGGTCTACTTTCCCCACCTGATGTCTCCTTGTATCGAGCATCATACCACAGAGTTATTTCTGTGTCTGCCTTGACATTGTGGGTTGCACTATCTCCTGACAGAATTAATTGAAATTGTATATGGGGATCGAAAGTTGAACACTCTAAACACTACCTGCCTTATAGAAGTAAATATAGCTTGTGAAATTAATTACATCATGTACTGATAAATGTTATTTTACTCTGTGCAGCAGATGCCACACTAACATCAGCTGCTAACAACTTGTAAAACTGGCATAACCAATTGTCTCCAAAAGTCAAATTAATAGTCAGACTGACTATTAGAGATGAAAACTACTTTGAGCGATCATAACGACATGGATGTTCAGTAAGTTAATACCTACATGTTTGTCTTTAAACATAGACATTAAATACTGCTATTGTTATTAAGGTCAGCGCTTTCTTCCTTTGCCATCCTCTCCCCTTTTCCCGTAAATGTTTCCTGTTGCCATACAATGGCTTCTAACTTTTCTCTAAACATGCCAAACAAAAGTGGACTGTTGCTTTCTAATGTTTGAAATATATAAATATGTACATACAGTAATACCCAGATGGCTCACTCTAGGGATCTTTGAGACATTAACCCTTTGAACCCTGGTTACCAAGTTCGTAAAATCCCATTCCCCTGTGCTCCTAAGAAAATACGCACTATATAGACATTTCTTCTTCGTTCATCCTCAGATCAAGGTTCCGGTTTCTCTTACAAAGGACATCGTTGTTTGTAAGGCTGTTTTATCTCCATACAGCTTTTGTCTCATATCTGTCTGACGAAACCAGTATTGTTCTCTCTTTTCCTGCGTGAGCGTGCAGCTTTGCAGGATGTGTTCCACGGTCATGGTATGCTCTAAAAAATGGGCACCTGTCATCTGTCCCAATCCTCATTTTGTTGTAAAGATGACTCTTGAGTCTGTTATGCCCAGCTCTCTGTCTGAAGATGATGGCTTGCTCTTCTCTAGTTAAGTTATAGTAGCTGTCTTCTTTTCGGAAGTCGGGGTATTGATCAGCCCATTTTACCCTGATTTAGACATTTGAGATAAGCTGTTTAGTATTTACTATGACAAAACTATGTGCTCTAATTTAGTTATTCTATCTAAAATTGACTGACCTGCCAATCTTCAATGTTCATATTTCAGTCGAGTGTGGAATAGATTCATCAAATTTATTTGATATTATTATGTGCGATCCTCCGAGGAACAGATCTAGCTTGATCCTAATGAATTAAAAAATGATAATCCAAATCACAGGCAAGTTGTCATTCAAATAGCACCTAATCCTTTTCAGAATAATCCGCATCTAAATCCAATTTATCAGCCTAAAAAATTCTTCAAATTACTTTCAACAACTTGTTCTGTTGTTGGTCTTTTAGAATGGCCATTTTCTGAATTTTCAAAATCATCACAAAAATCTTTTTGAGTATATACATCGATATTTGCACAGCCATATTTGTTATTTCTGGAAATGTGTGTATTGTGTAGACATCACTATAATATGGCCAAAATTACGCCTTCAAATAATGGTCCACCCATCACACGAACACACTGATGGCTTGGGTAGTGAGGTATTTAGACACATCCTGATATATCGATGTCACGGGTTCAAAGGGTTTAAAACACCACTGCATACTGAGAACTTGTAAGTAAGATCCATAGAAGATTATCCAACTCATGGCATTAGACACCTCAACATTCACACAGGTGAAAATCCTGCAGAGTATAAATTAGCTATTTGATTTAAAACAAAAACACTAAATGGTCCCTCATATAAAACACAGACATAGATGAGGCAATAACTCAATTTCCCGGAAATCAGAATAATCATAAATATATAATAATTTCTCATATGAGGGCAAGTCAGTAAATAGGTTACAAATGGCTATTTGCAAAAATGTAGAGGAGGTACGAACTTGAAAGCCATTTATTATTTGCACTTGTGTTGCCCCTTATTTCTCAACATAATTTCCACGAACCGATACACTTATCCCATCACTTTACCAGTGCACCAAAATCTGCAGCATAGAAATCTTTAATCTGCCGTCTCAGTCACATTTGCACTTCACGCTCAACCTCTTTATCATATGCAAAACATCTGTTAAAGTGGGGTCATGGATTATGCTGTAGGCATGACCATGAAAACATCCTATTGCAGTTGCTACATTGTTTATCGTTGCTCGCCTGTCTTCTCAAATCATCTCCCCCCCACCCGCCGCACACATGATTCTATTGCAATCTGAACAGGACGACCAAGTCGGGCTTCATCGGCAACTGTTGAGTATCCTTGAGAAAATGTTACATACTTTCACTTTAAACTATGAATATCCTTAGCAGAACGTCCTTTTGCTCATAAAAAAAGCACATCACACTGTTCTTTCAATGTACACTTTGTGATCGCAGTTGCCATTTTGTATTTGAGCTGCGCATGTGCATGCCACATCTAGTGTCTGTTATGTTACCTACAATAATCACAATAGCTGGATGACGCCTTTAGAAACTACCAATTACAGTTATCACATATCAGTTTGCGATCTACTTACTGACTTATCCTCATATACACATTTACATGGTTAACTAAGCAAAAGCTGAGAATATTTCTGCTCATACAATGCTTATTTTTCTCAGATCCCGTAAACGAGGTCGCCCAATGGAGTCAGTTGAACAAACAGATATAGAGTCGGACTCACTTTTTCCTCACATTCCACTGTCCCAAAACTGGCTGGAAAGACAGCCCACTTCAGAAATACAAAACAATAATGAAAGTTTACGAAAAGATTTCAGCAGTATTATGCTGCTTATGTTTCTGTACATATTACAAGGCATTCCACTGGGGCTGGCTGGAAGCATTCCTATGTTACTGCAGAGTAGAAAGGTCAGGATTTTGTTTTAATTTGTTACTGATTGGTATGATAGCAGATTGTGTTGCTTGTTACAAATGCTGCCATGTACCTACAAATGTTGATGTGGTGCCTAACATTTCAAGATCAGTGTTGTATTTACTCGCATCTTGCACAATTTTCCCCATCGTATATAGTGCATATCCCCACCCCCCACACAAGGGACACATAATATAATATTTTCCAGTGCAATTTCTTCTCCTTTCGCCGACTTTCAAAAGTTAGACTGTTGGCTTTATGTTACACAACGTCTAAGGCATAACATTAATAAGGTAAAGCAGAAATACGTAAGTATAACTTTGAAAATAAACTTTTTTTTTTTTTTAGCGTGCGCCATATTTTTTTATTCACCAAGGTGGTGTGTGTTGCACTATGTTTCTATTTTGCACCTGTCAGCCCAATGCATCCGTCTTCGACATGCATTTTATGTAAGGGTCTTATTCCTCCTGCATTTTTCTAAGGGTTTGCTTCCCCGGGGTAACGACCTGTGTTGTGATGGGGAGCGAACCCAGCACCTTTAGGTTGAGAGCCGTGTGACGTAACCACTGGTCCACGCCGTCCCCGAAAATAAACTTAAATTTGTTTATTTGGAACTTAGTTTTACAGGAACAATTCACCCATACCCTCTGACATGTTGCACAACCCTACAAGGAATTTTCATCCAGCGGTATGTTTGACTCTTATATTTGTTACTTGACGCCATGATACTATATTTGTCATCCCCAATATAGCGAGAATTGTGTTCTTCTTCTTCTTACGCAGTCAGACATCAACCTTTATTTTTTCGAAAAAAGCAGTGGTCATCCTGAGGCTGTCGACAATGCCATAGAGCTTGTCTAGTGTTGCCACTGGTGATGGCCACATCTGCTTTCTCTGATCCTCGTATGTCGGGCAGTTTTGCAGCAAATGTTCAGCGGTCATTTTCCCAGTACCGCACGTGCATTCGTCGGTGCCACCTATCTTCAGTTTATTGAATAGGTGGTACCTCAGTCTATTGTGGCCAGTGCGAAGACTGAAGACCACGACCTGCTCTCTTCTGTTCAACTGGTAATAGACATCGTTTTTTGTGTAGAATTGTGTTCATATTACTTGATACTAAAAAATGTCTTGTTCTTTTCATGTGTTACTATTTAACAATGGCAACATGCTTTTTGTATGTTGCTAAAATTACTTGCTTCATGAATGTTAATTTGCCGCAAAGATTACCTGTTCTGTGTATATTGCAAAGACTATCTGATTCATGTATGTTATTATTTAGTACAAATGACCTGTTTCAAGTATATTGCAAATAATAATGTTTTATGTATCATTTACTATACACCATAATTTACACCCACAATTGAAAATGGTATCATGAACTGTATACCATAATTTACACCTAGAAGTGATAATTGCACTATTACTGTTTTTCATAATTTACACCCAAACGTAATATTTGTATCATATAAAGCATAATTTTTACCCTAAGTGGAATAATTTAGTGTTTAGTATTTAACATAATTTAGTCCCAAAAGTAGTAATTGTACCATGTAACTTATATAGTAATTTGCACATTTGATTGTATTTTGGTTCAGGTCAGTTACACGGATCAAGCTGTGTTCAGTTTAGTGTACTGGCCTTTCAGTGTCAAGCTGCTGTGGGCGCCACTGGTAGATTCCATCTATATACCAAGATTTGGTCGGCGCAAAACTTGGCTCATCCCCATACAGTACCTCATGGGTATGTGAAGTATTGAAAAAAACACCTTTTTTGTGGTTTTGATGTCCTTATCTTCTATTATTTTCATCCAGAGATAGTGTTTCTTTATAATATATGCTGTCTTTGATTAGCATCTGAGTAACAGATGGGTAGAATGTTTGCTTTTTATGACAAATGTACTGGGCTCTATTTCTATTATTTTCATCCAGAGATAGTGTTTCTTTATAATATATGCTGTCTTTGATTAGCATCTGAGTAACAGATGGGTAGAATGTTTGCTTTTTATGACAAATGTACTGGGCTCTATTTCTATTATTTTCATCCAGAGATAGTGTTTCTTTATAATATATGCTGTCTTTGATTAGCATCTGAGTAACAGATGGGTAGAATGTTTGCTTTTTATGACAAATGTACTGGGCTCTATTTCTATTATTTTCATCCAGAGATAGTGTTTCTTTATAATATATGCTGTCTTTGATTAGCATCTGAGTAACAGATGGGTAGAATGTTTGCTTTTTATGACAAATGTACTGGGCTCTATTTCTATTATTTTCATCCAGAGATAGTGTTTCTTTATAATATATGCTGTCTTTGATTAGCATCTGAGTAACAGATGGGTAGAATGTTTGCTTTTTATGACAAATGTACTGGGCTCTATTTCTATTATTTTCATCCAGAGATAGTGTTTCTTTATAATATATGCTGTCTTTGATTAGCATCTGAGTAACAGATGGGTAGAATGTTTGCTTTTTATGACAAATGTACTGGGCTCTATTTCTATTATTTTCATCCAGAGATAGTGTTTCTTTATAATATATGCTGTCTTTGATTAGCATCTGAGTAACAGATGGGTAGAATGTTTGCTTTTTATGACAAATGTACTGGGCTCTATTTCTATTATTTTCATCCAGAGATAGTGTTTCTTTATAATATATGCTGTCTTTGATTAGCATCTGAGTAACAGATGGGTAGAATGTTTGCTTTTTATGACAAATGTACTGGGCTCTATTCCTGTAATCTACACGCTTCAGTTGACCCAGTTGTAAACTTACTGTTGAAGGTGGAGCAGCTAGGAATGGAACATGACATCTTACCCTTTATGAAGCAGAGGTCTAGTGCAATGAAGTCTTAATACTTCATCCCCTACTGCTGTGTCTGTTATGGGGCTACCTTTACATTTTACCTGTCTTAGGTTTCCCTTTCTCTCTCTCTCTCTCTCTCTCTCACTCACTCTACTCCTTCACACTCTCTCTCCTTGGTTATTGGTCCAGCAGTCTGTGGGCTCTTGCTCTTTGGCCCAATGTCATATAGCGGTACCTGCAAGTGTTTGTGAGCTGTTGTTTAGTTCCGTCCGAAGTGTTCCATTTGTCTGACCCCTGAGAAAAGCTCTTTCCTAACAATGACAACTGCCGGACATTTAAAAAAATGGTGTTCGACAGTTTCATAGGAATGTGTGCACAGATGACACTCTGGGGTTTGTTTTGGTTGGATTTTGTTCAAGTGACTGTTAAGTTGTATGTATTAAGTGTGAAGTCGAAAATGGTGCTTTGGTCTTTCCTTTTCATGAGATTGATGTTGCATCTATGAGTTTGGATGTTCATTTGTTTGTAGATTTTTCTCCCAGTATTCCCCATTGCCCATCTATTCAGCCAGGCCTCTTTGTTCGCAGTCTTCAGTAGTTGTTTGACTGACTGTAGGGTTGTTGGGAGTGTATTGTTGTTCTTGACTTGATCCCTTCTTAGCCAGTCTGTCTGCCTTGTCACTGCCAGGTGTATTTGAGTGACCAGAGATCCATTACATAAATATTCTGACTTCATGGGGTGTGATAAGTTGGTTGGCATCTAGGGATATTTGGGTAAGTTCGTGCTTACAATGGCCACCATCTTCCAGTGCTTGAGGGCCAGATAATGAGTCAGTATACAAAAGATTTGAACTTGTATCCTCGCGATCAAAGACTGATGTCCAAACCACTATCTGCTGACCCTCCTATACACAAATGAAAAAGTGAATGTCCTGTTTTCCTGGGAGTCAGAAGAGGAGAATGAAGAGTACAAGAGGAGATGATGTAAAGGTTTGCCCTTCTTAATGCACCTTGGTCAGACCTGATCATTAACATTCTTTAACAAAGCATCACAGTACATGCGTCCAAGGAGAATGTTAGCATTCCAGAAAAATGGACTACTTTCAGAACATTCATGTGCAAGACGTTATCTTCCCATATGTTTTGTGGTTACCTGGAAACAAATAACGAAGATGAGCATTGGCAGTTACTTTCAAAAGTGTTGTTTTATTGTTTCTTTTGTTCCCCATGTAACTACTGCAGCTGGCTTACGGGAAGCATGTAGCATATCAGTTATGTGCTCTCTTGCAGTGGTTGTTTTTGTAGCAATTTGTTTTACATGTTGAGGTTGCCAGTCTCATGCACAACCTTCCTTTAGTTTCCTCTTACAATATGCTTGAAAAGTTGCAGGTCCTATTTTCTTCTCGGGTACCTGATAGTAAACACATAGTCGTGCTATACATTGCATTCCCTCAGCGGATGCCATCTTTATCTTAATCACTTATTGCAGAGTATCACAGATTTTTCTGTGATTAAGGAGAACATAGACGCTGTGTTTTGCTAATATTTACATTACCATCTTGTCATTCTGTTTTTAATAAAATTATAATTTTAAATATTTGAAAATAAAATAAAACTATCATACTGAAACGTTTAATACATTGGCAACTATACACAAAGGAACCGTTCTGGGAACGAGGAATAAATAATTAAGATGTGCTGGACAGATAATATTCAGAAATAGCTAAAGAACTTGAGATGCTGGTGAAAGACTGAAATATTGCTCGTCTCTCTCTATCTCTCTCTCTTTTTTTCTGTCGCCGTGCTCCATCACCAATCATTTCGTAGCAACATATGACCTGCCCATCTATACTTTGCTTTGTCTGCATAGATTACCCCATCATTCATCAAGGAATGAAATGAAAAAATCTAAAATTACAATGAGGTGTAACGCCTCAATGACCTCCTTTGGTATGGGGAAGGTGTAGATAGTAGCCTGTCACTTAGGGCTTTACGTGCGCCCTGATTTGATGTCTTCTCATATGCCAGGCTTGTTTATGCTGATCCTGTCTACACAAGTTAAAAGCCTGCTTGGGGATGATTCAAGTGCCGGAGGTAAGGATGAGGTGTGCATCTTTACTCTGACTGCCATCTTCGTCTTCCTAAACTTCTTGGCTGCCACACAAGATATTGCTGTTGATGGATGGGCGCTAACCATGCTATCGAGGTGAATTATTCAAGGTTTATGTCAATTTACATTATCTCTACTTTCATCCCAGTTGATCACCACTCATAAACCATGAGGCTTCTGAAAACAAAGTCTATTGGCTCGTGAGACAATGTGATTCAATGTAATTTAAATTTTTAAAAACTTAACAGGCAGTTCTGAACAGAGAACACAACATCCAGCTCAAGTCGGATGTGTCGGACCGAAAGGTGCAGATATCGCAGTCAAGCTGTAAACCATGACACAACGCATTCCGTTCTCCGGACAACATCCCGCTACTTGCAAAGCCCTTTTCAGGGTTTGGTAGCGAGAGAAAGAGAATGAACGAAGAAGTGCACAACTAATAAGTTATGTATTTTCTTTTAATACCATTTTGGCATTTTATTTTTTACCAGGTCTACTATTCAACATTGCCAATAAATTTATGTTCAGTTGAAGGAAAATCTGGCAAAGATGGCGCCGTAACTGGCTGCGAGTCTACATTTCTCTACTGTTTTGGATCATTATGGATGCCGCTAGACCACGGATTTGCCTGGAATTCACACTAGTCGACGACTTACACTTGTGTTCACGGATACGTGGAATTGTTTTCCGTCTGGACTTGTTATTTCGTTCTTTTTTTGTGATTTCTTCCATCCGTTTATCCTGGTCTGGACGCCGGCTGAATGGCGCTACGCTTAAACTAGTTATACCTGTGTCGTATCTCACGGGTTAGTTCTGCCGGTTCACCTTCACGAATTTGGCGTGTGGGAATTTTAGATGCTACTATGATGAACTGAATACAGCTGGGGAGAGATGCCAGACTCACTCACACGCTGAGTGTTGTCCATACGACCTCTTGTGGTTATCGAAAAGGCACGACAAACTGCGTTAGATGCCTTCCCACCTTTCTACCCTGCGGGTTACATGTTTACGGAAAGGCTTCGGTGGTAACCCTGAGACAAAATCTGCATCCTATGCTATCTCCAGTCGTCTCGATGAATGTCTTTGCCACTGGCAAAAGGTAGCTTAGGCTCTGTGAGTGAGGTTGACAAAAGGCGCAGTTTCTTCCTCACTTTAATCCAAATCTCCGCGCAAATCACCCATCTCAGCGGACACAGCAAGAGATACGACTGTCCACACGGCTGAACAAAGAGAGTGGTCTTCATCACTTGTGATGGACAAACAAACTATCAGTTGAAGTGCCATTACATAAAAGGTCAGCAGCAATGAGTCTCTTATTTCTTGCCTTGATAGTGCAATCTGCTTTTTTCTATCCATCTCTTGATGTTATCCTCCGATTTATACTGTTGTTTACCTCTGAAAAATGTGCCCGTTCTTTCCTTCCAGTATTGTTTTCAGCTCTTCTTCTTATCTTCATCGATCAACTGATGCTATGCTTCTAGTCCGGTGAGGTTCACGAAGGAGACTGCGTTTCAGGTCTTCGCCGGTCCCCCACAGCTTTTCGAGCATGATTTTCCCCCAGACCAGACTGCCTCTCTTTGGTTTACATAAGTAGGGCATTCTTGGAGAATATGTTCTACGAAACATGGGGGGTGTGATACGGAATCCGTCCATAGTTGATCAGCGAGTGGTGATTCGGTTTTTAACAGCTGAAGGATGTCGATCAGTCGACATTCATAGCAGAATGCAGGCAGTGTATGGTGACAAAAGTGTGTCGAAGACAACAGCGAGCAACTGGACAACGATGTTTAAAGGACGTGAGTTAACGAAAGATCTTCCGAGACCAGGTCAGGCGCATATTGATGCAGCAATTCATGTGGACCTTCACCAGAGCTACGTTCACCACACTTTTGTCACCATACACTGCCTGCATTCTGCGATGAATGTCAACTGGTCGACATCCTTCAGCTGTTAGAAACCGAATCACCACTCGCTGATCAACTATGGACGGATTCCGTATCACACCTGCCATGTTTTCAGCGGTCTGCTGAGAAAACTATGAGTCAGAGGATAATGAAATTTTGCAAACTTGAAGGTTGGTGTGTGCTGTTTACATTAGAAGTGATGTCATTTGGTGTAGTTAGGTCCGGTTTCATTTGAACAGGCCTCATAAATTTGTGTATTCTCATCATTGACGGGATGTTTTCAATGGGTATGATCAACCAAACTAGTTTCTTTATCTTCTTTGGAGTTCTTCCTGCAAAGGATGCTGTGTTGTAGTTTACAGCAAGGCTGTGATATCCAGTGCCTTTTGGCCCAACACATCCAATTTCAGCTGGCATTTTTGAGTAACGGGCTTGCCTTCCCACTGTGGTCTCTATCTCTTCTCCAGATTACAAAATGACTAGTGCAACCAGTTTCCAGGGCTGCCAGGTGGAGGTGGAATCTTGGTCAGCTATGATTAGCTGACCCTGTGCAAGCAGCCAGCTTTGCTAGTTTCAATAGCAAATAGCAATGGTTTTACATGATGTAGCCATATATATATTTATATATATTTTACAGACTAAACAATTTTGTATAGTTAAATCAGCATTAAACTCCACCCAGATATGCGCAATGTTAATAACTTTTAAATAAACAATTTCACCTGATCTATAGAAGTTCGACTTTGTCTTTTCTTTTAATTAATTACAAATTCTTACTTGGCACTCTGGACACAAAGTTGAATTGATGTTGATGCTACAAATGATCAATAAATCACTTTGATAGCTATGTTGTTGTTGTTGTATGCCCACAATGAGTAAGATGGCTCTTTTTGCCCCATAAGGGTGTTAAGTGGCAGGGTGCAATAGCATTCCGAACATGCTGATGGTGGACAGGGGTATTCTAGGCTGTTGTGTTATGCGTATTCCAACCACTCATATGGTATTTTCTCTCTAGGTCTAACATTGGCTGGGCTAGTACATGTAACACAGTGGGACAAACTGCTGGCTATTTTATGGGCAACATTCTCTTTCTGGCTCTGGAGTCTGCAGATTTCTGCAATAGCTACATCAGAAGTGAACCTCAGGCGGAGGGTATTATCACCCTGTCAGGTTAGTCATGTATGTTTCATTAAAAAAGCAGAGAAAGTATGATCAATTGAGTAAAAAGATAAAGTGGCAGAGTGGTTAGGAAACTGATTTCTTTGTCTGGAGACACAGGTTAACCCTACCAGACCGCAGTCCCCATTTTTCGGTAATTTCCTTAACTGCCGCTAAACCGCTGGACCTATATGGAATACTCGTGTATAAAGCTCAGCTATCAGAATTATTGGACAAATGAGGGCTCTTTGTTGTGTTTACTCCTGGATTTCGAAATGTTTTATGATTCGAGACAGATTCTTTGCCTTTTGCTGGGTGGATTGGCACACAGAGGTGGAATATTGACGCTAGATGAAAGGTAAACCTATTTTCTACAATGTCTCCAAGTTACGTCTTATTCTAACCACTAGTTTGCATGTAACTGACATTTTTCTATATCATGTTGGTTTTTTCTCTTTAATGCTCTGGAACCCAGGAATGGGGGACAGTTGGGTTCAGGGCCTTAGGTCTGGTAGGGTTAAAACCCTTGTATTTTTCTTCGTCATTCATCCTGAAAAGGACGTTTTGTTACTTTGGGTTGTAGTTTACAGCAAGGCTGTAATATCTGCACCTACGATCCGACGCATCCGGTGTGCACATGGCACATTTTTTAGACTGTTCGCCTTCTATCTATGATCCATATTTTCTCAGTCAGACTGCATAGATGCCAAGCCCGCCACTTGTAGGTGGAATACGATCTTGGGCAGCTATGAGTCGCTGGTTGCTGTTAGCTCATTATCACCTTTTTTTTTACCTCCAAACCCTGAAGCGACCAAGGTTTCGCTATCGAGGACAAAATAAAAGCCTACCCTACACACTGTAGGTGACTGTCTAGCCAATAAGTCTTTATTCCACAGCCAAATACATCCTCCTTGTGGACAATAACAATAGAAAGAAAAAATGTAATTGTAGCACTTTTTAAAGACATAATTAGCAAACCAGTTGACTCATCTTAATACAGATGATGTGTTTTGATAAGTTTCCATTCAATACTGAACAGCAGTGGTGAAAGCATTTGCTTCTCACAGCAAAGGTGCCAAATTCAATCCTCGGTCTCGATCAACTTGTCTACCCAGCTGTAAAGGGGTATCTGACTTGCATCTAAGGATGGCAAGGCTGTAGGGCAGTGGTGCTATTCTTGTCATCTTTATACACAGACCACTCAAGACATATTGTAAATATGTCATAACAAAATTATTTCTGCCACTTAACGATTTTTCTACTAAAACTACCACCTTCACATTTAAAACTAGAACAAAGAATTGACTAACTCTTCTATTTGAGAAATGGATATAGTCTTCTTAGAATTAAAAAAAAATGTGAAGAAATATATTTATACATTAAAAATAACACATACAAATATTGTTTTACCTTCAATTTTCTGATATGTAATATAACTAAGCAGGTGGTCGGGCAGTTAGATTGGTGGTCTTTTAGTCAGAAGGACACAGGCTCAAGTTTCAGTATGGGTCTAAATTTGTTCTTTTATCAGAGGCGAAGCAAAAATGAAGCCTGCACACTGTTTGGCTTATACATCTCAGACCTATGAATTCCCTGGTGAAACCCAGCCAAGGAAAACAGGCTGTAATGTTAGTTTAAAAAAAAATAGTTTTGTAAATGATTTAGTTGTTTTGTCAGAAAACATAGTTAGCACTCGTACATTTTCAAAACTACTTGTGCTACTAATGGCCACAGCATTGAAATTGTCCCTGATAATTTTGTTCAGCTTTGTCACTAATGGGCGCATCATTGAAATATTATGTCTAATAATTTTGTCTTAGGTTTTTTTTGCTAATGGGTGTGGCATTGAAATTGTCCCCGATAATTTAATACTAGGTTTTTTTCTTCCACTAATGGGTGACAATTTCAGATCGCTGGAGCTTGGCATACCCATAATATACTGCACGGATGGCAAGCTACTCAATCCCAGAAGAGTTAAGGCCAAAACCAATGTGGCTGGCGACATAATCACAAAACATGTGTTTGCTGACGACTGCACTTAGAACAGCAACTCAGAGAACTGAACATGCAGGTAGGAATGGACTGGTTCTCTGCCGCATGCGAGAATTTTGGTCTAACCATAAATGGCAAAAACAGAGGTCATGTATCAACCAGCACCAGGCATACCGTACACAAAACCATAGACTACAGTCAGCGGGCAGATGCTGAATGTCGTAGATAAATTCTGGGCAGCACGCTGTCAAAATCTGTCAGCCTCAATGATGGATGAGGCGGCAAGCAGAATAGAAAGGGCCAGCACAGCTTTTGGTAGAATGCACTTGATGGTGTGGGAATGTCGTATCAGCATCAAGACCAAACTCAAAAGTCTACAGTGTCAACATCATTCCAACCCTACTCCGCGCCTGCAAAAGCTGGACTGTATACTCTGGACATGCAAGGAGATTAAACCACTTCCATACAGGTTTCCTAGGCGAATATTCCACATCCGATGGCAAGATCATGTCACTGAGACATCGAGGTTCTCTTGAGGGCTGACATGCCCAGCATCCATGCACTGCTAGAAAAAGCACAACTAGGATGGGCCGAACACCTCATTCATGTGTCAGGTGAACATCCCCCCCAAAATCTCCTACGACAAGCTGAGAGAGGGATGGCGCGAGAAAGGGTACCCAAGGAAACATTTTAAAGACATTCTGAGGGACTCGCTGAAAAGTTGCCAGATAATCACCCCCTGGGAATGTTTTGTGCAAAACAGATCTGACTGGAGAAGCGCAGTCAAAGAGGGTCTAGCTACCAGTGAAGACAACTGTGTTGTGAAAGCCCAGAGCAGACGCGAGACCTGGAAATAACAAACAGCGGGAACACTATCACCTTCTACTGATCTTGTGTGCCTGTTATGCAGCAGATGTTTTCATGCCTGCATTGGCCTGTTCAGCCACATGTGCACCCACACCCAACAGGGAAAATCTGTGACAAGGATGATTTCGGCGGTCCTCATCGACAACGATGGACAGCTATTATTATAATAATGAGTGCATCATTTCAATTGTCCCTGATAATTTTGTTCTAGGTTTTCTTTGGTTCTTGGCCATTGTGTTCTTTGTGACCACCACGCTGGTTGGCATCTTGAAGCATGAGCACACAGATCCTGACGCCGATCCAGAGCAGGGCATTGTGGAGACTTACAGGATTCTTCTGAACGTCATGCGTCTACCATCCATTGTGTCATACACCATCATTCTCATGACTTCCAAGGTATTTCATTTAGGATGTTTATAAAGATTTGAAGGCTGTTAAAATGTTTGCTTACTTATTTATTTAGTCACTTTTCTTCTACTCTGGGGTGCAGAGGTTTACCAGAGAGATTAGCTGACTATTCTATCTCCTGTCATATTTCTGGCTTGATTCCAGTCTAGACCAGTTTCTGAAGGATTTATGTTGTACCCTCAACAGACTTGAGTTCATCCTGGATCCCTGTGTAATAATTCTAAGAGTATGACATTTGTAAAGATTATGGGTTATGAAATCGGTGGAGGGGGATGGCGTGGGCTAGTGGTTAAGTGACACGACTCACAACCCGAAGATGCTGGGTTCTCTCCCCAACATAGCACCGGCTGTTACCCCAGGGAAACAGACCCTTACATAAAATCCATGCCGAAGTCGAATGCACTGGACAGACAGGCGCAAAATAAAAAATAGTGCAACTCACACCACCTTGGGGAATAAAGAAATAAGGCGAATGAAAAAAAAACTGGATTTTATATTTTTAATAAATGTTATGTTTTTAAAGATTGCCATAGATAAAATACAGGCTTAGTAACTAACTTACTTTGCCTTTAATTTCAAGGAAGGGAGAGGCTGACGTAAGGAAAAAAAATCTTCTTCAGTGGAAACACTGCCTATTTTCATTCTAGCATGTCTACCAAAGCCTGAAAACGTGTTTACACTATCAAGCATCTGATAAGCATGGGGGTAGAATAGAGTAAAATAGAGAAGAAATCGTTTCAAAATTCACTTTAAAACCAAACAAGCCATTTTCACACTTGCTATCGAAGCGGATGGAAGTGAAGTTAATTTTTGTATTCAAATTCCTGTATGTTCAGTCGTTTCTGTAGTATTAACCTGAAAGTTTATATACTATGTCGGTGACTTTATCTGGCAAGTTTTCTCACCTTTAGTAGTAACGTAAATTAGTTTGCTGGCGAAAAATCTCGGCAATAGTGCAGTAAAGATACATTTAAAACCAGAATAACCGGTTTTGATCAAATATTGTTAATATTTTTGAATGATTTTTGGGTCTATTCTGAGCAAAAATGTTCCTATTTATCTGAGTCTTGTGAACAAAAAGTATTCTATGTCATTCTCTGACAGATTGCATTTGCAGCCACTGATGCCTTGACTGGTCTGAAGCTAATTGAGGCAGGCATGCCCAAGGAAAGACTGGCGCTGTTTGCTGTGCCAATAGTACCTGTTCAGGTAGCTCTTCCCCTGCTTATTAGCAAGTACACGTCTGGCCCTAAACCCATGGATATTTGGCTGAAGGCATATCCTCTTAGGTAAGCAGTCATAATTTAGCCAGTAAACAACAATCATTGTTCAAGGAAATGGTTGAGTTTTGTGAATTATTTTATGGCAGATAGGTGGGAGGGCAGAATAATGGTCAGAAGAAACATGCTGATCAAGTCGACCCTCTCCTCCCCCCCCCCCCCCCTCTTGAAATCCCTCATGCTCCCGGAGAGAGGCTGTGTCACAGCAGACTGGCCGTTGAGGTGGGGATCGACACTGTAGTCCCCATAGTGGTGATCTTACTGATGAGTCTCACATTGTATTGCAGCCAGGAAGAGTCCCTGGTCCATGTAAACTACACCTCAAGATGGAAGAAGAGCCACTGTAACTCGCTACCAAAGAAATCCCAAGCGTTAACTCAGCATGAGTAACTTTGAACAACGAGGCAGATGGAGGAATTGTAGCATCTGAAAGTTTAGTGTGCAAAGGGACAGAGTATTATCCCTGGTCTCAAATGTGCTCTTGTCTACCCAGCTGTATATGGTTTCATTGTGCGAAGTCCCAGATTTTGATAGTGCTCATCTCCCGTACATTTTGCAATTATAAGTCATTTGCTGCTGCTCTCCAGTACTCAGCATGGTTTAGTGATTAGTGTTTAATAGGGTTACAACTGCTGTCATAGCTGGAAGTGGAGTGGAGGACACACTCTGCAACTCCAATCAAATGCTCCCACTGCACGTCTCAAATAACCAGACAGTAAAGTCAAATTTATGACCTTCTTGTGGCAGACCTGTCTTAAGCTAACAGCAGGAGTCGCAGCAGAGAAAGAACACTGGTATTAAACCACCTTGCAAATGAGATGCTGCAGTATCAAATGGTACCTCAGAAAACAGTAACAATATGGGTAAATGAGAAGTAACAATATGGGTAAATGAGAAGTAACAATATGGGTAAATGAGAAGTAACAATATGGGTAAATGAGACTTGTCTTTAGCTATGAAAGGCAGCTAATCTAGAAGAAGAAAATCTTTGACTTAAAACTATCTGCTGCCTTGCAGGTAGACTGGAGCTAGGGTGAGTTAACCTGAATTATAAGATTTGCTTAAAGTGGATGTGTCCATCCAAAAGTTAATTTACTGGGCTAAAAGTGGATGTGCTGGGCTGAAAGTGAATGTGCTGGGCTGAATGTGAATGTGCTGGGCTGAATGTGAATGTGCTGGGCTGAAAGTGAATGTGCTGGGCTGTAAGTAGATGTGCTAGGGTGAATGTGCTGGGCTGTAAGTAGATGTGCCGGCCTGAAAGTGAATATACAGGGCTGAAAGTGAATGTGCTGGGCTGTAAGTAGATGTGCCGGCCTGAAAGTGAATGTGCTGGCCTGAAAGTGAATGTGCTGGGCTGAATGTGAATGTGCTGGGCTGAAAGTGAATGTGCTGGGCTGTAAGTAGATGTGCTAGGGTGAATGTGCTGGGCTGTAAGTAGATGTGCCGGCCTGAAAGTGAATATACAGGGCTGAAAGTGAATGTGCTGGGCTGTAAGTAGATGTGCCGGCCTGAAAGTGAATGTGCTGGCCTGAAAGTGAATGTGCTGGGCTGTAAGTAGATGTGCTGGCCTGAAAGTGAATGGGCCACGCTGAAAGATGCAGATATTGCTGCTGTTCTAAGCTACTTGTGCTGAGTTGACTGTGGCACATTGTTCTTACCCTTGTCATTCAACGATTGACGAAGTAGTGTTTAATGCTAATGTTTTCATTCTGCAGAATAATAGTAGGAGTACTTTACTGCTTGGTTGTCTACTGGGCTAGTATAGCACAGGCTGTCCCTAGCGAATTCCCTTGGTATTTCTACATGGTGGTTTTAGTCTTCTATGGCTTACATCAGGTAGGTAACTTAAACATACTTATTTTGTTTGCTGTTACATTATTATGGGATAGAAATATGGAGTGAAGAATGTGATCATTTAGTAAGGGTACCAGTCTTCTAGTCTGAAGACGTGAATTCAAACTCTCGTAAGGCATAGTTTTTTATTATTATTTTTTTTTTTAGTAACCTATAGCATTACTGCCGTAGGGGTGTGAGGTGTTAGCGATCTCACATTTCAAAGGCTCGGCTATATGAGGGCGGTAGCCATCTTCTCTCCCTCGCCGCTTTTACTTCTCAGACTGAACCGGTACCCATTTAAGGCTGGGTCGACTCGGGAGCCGTTGCGGTCTGAAAAACATTACCGCCTCAACTGGGGAATGAACCCAGGACCACTCAGATGCAAAGCCAGTGCGCTAACCACTGCACTACGCGGCTCCCAAAATTCTGGAATCCCACTATCAGCTTTGTTGCTCTTTTTTGTATTCTTTCCAGCATGTTTATGTCCCCTCTCTGATAAGGACTGTACACAGGTAACACAATGAATACACTGGTGCGTATACAGAGACTGCCCCAGACTAATTTCTTCATCAGTGGTTCACTTAATTTGTGCTGTCTTGCATCCTCTGAAAAATGCTTTATATTTGTTCTTGAATTCATTGATTTGTTTGAGTATAACTGACATGGAAGGTGACAGCTTGAGACCTGTGCTGACTCAACAAGATTATTATTTAACATTTTTGTTTGTTTCACAGGTTGCAGTCTATTGCATGTTTGTGTCTGGAATGGCTTTCCATGCCAAAGTAAGTGACCCATCCATTGGAGGCACCTACATGACCTTACTCAATACGGTTACTAATTTAGGTAAGTTTTTTTGGCATACACCATCTTTCTTCTTTTATCATCTCACTTTCTACCGGGGTGGAGTAGCCCAATCAAGTCTCTAACACTTCATCCCCAACAGCAGTGCTTGTTGTGGCACTTTTTTTTTCTTTCTTATTGGCCTTTGTTGCTTTTGTTATACTTTTTAAAAAGAACATTAAAAAAAACAAACTATAAACTATTGAAACTATTTCTAAACCAACAATATTTTTAAAAAAAATCTGTTTCGTAGTGACGCTGCCATTAGGGATAACATGTTAGAGACTTCATTGTACTAAGACACAGTTTGTGTAAGGTGGGGTGGTCAGGTAACCATTTACAAATGGGCCCATTACAGCTGGGTCGACTGAAACATGCTGATTGTAGGTGGTGATCCCCATACCTTACCTGTGAAAAGAAAGTGCTCTACCATCACACCAATCATACACTGGGATTTTGTTGTTGTTGCGGTCACCTTATTTCCTCTATTCCCCAAGAATTTGTGCATTGCACTATGTTTTTATTTTGTGCCTGTCAGCACAATGTATTCGACTTAGGCATGCATATTATGTAAGGGTCTGCTTCCTCCTGCATTTTCTAAGGTTTGTCTCGCCGGGGTAACGGCTGGTGCTGTGATTGGGGAGCGAACCCAGCATCTTCGGATTGTGAGCAGTGTCACTTAATCACTAGCCCACACCGGTCCCCGGATTATTATTACACCTGAAAATAGTTGTATTTTTTCCAAATGGATATTTTATGTCTGTTGTAATTATTATTATTTGATTTGTGTTTTTAAAGATCTGTTACATATTATCTGGCAAAGATGGCGCCATAACTGACATTTCTCTACTGTTTTGGATCATTATGGATGCCGCTAGATTTTAGATGCTACTATGATGAGCTGAATACAGCTGAGGAGAGATGCCAGACTCACTCACACGCTGAGTGTTGTCCATACGACCTCTTGTGGTTATCGAAAAGGCACGACAAACTGCGTTAGATACCATCCCACCTTTCTACCCTGCGGGTTACATTTTTACGGAAAGGCTTCGGTGGTAACCTTGAGGCAAAATCTGCATCCTATGCTATCTCCAGTCGTCTCGATGAATGCCTTGCCACTGGCAAAAGGTAGCTTAGGCTCTGTGAGTGAGGTTGACAAAAGGCGCAGTTTCTTCCTCACTTTAATCCAAATAACCGCGCAAGTCACCCATTTCAGCGGACACAGCAAGAGATACGACTGTCCACACGGCTGAACAAAGAGAGTGGTCTTCATCACTTGTGATGGACAACTATTACATATTATCTATTGTTACCATGGCAGCTGGCTTTGGATAATAGGTCTTCATCCTGTTTTTCCAATACTTTCTTGTTTTTAACTTAACGTCTTAATACTGGTTTAGAAGACCCTGCAGAGTCTGTATACAACCAGTTACATTTACATCACCTTGCTCTAAAAGCTATGCGCATCCAGTGTATTCTTAAATGCATTAACTGTCCCTGCCTCCACCACCTCTCCTGGCAATGCATTCCAAGCAGACACCACTCTCTGACTAAAATAATATTTCCTAATATCTAATCTGGACCTCTCTTTAGTCAGCTTGTAGCTATGCCCTCGTGTTATTGTAGGTGGCTATATTTAAAAAAACTTGTTATAGTCTAATTTATCCATTCCTCTGATCATCTTATAAACCTGTATTAAGTCACCACGAATTCTTCTCTCTTCGAGACACTGTAGGCCTGTTTTTCTGAGTCGTTCCTCATAACTGTAATTCTGGAATCCCACTATATATGTACCAGTTCTTTTTTTAATTCTATTTTTCATTTCTCGTCATTCCTCTGTTTTATGGTCTTCACCTTTTCTTTAACCCTTGATATTCCAGATTACAAAATAAGATTGGGAACTCAGTATATTGAATATTCATTCTCTAATGAAAGAACGCTACGGAAATCGTGTCAAATCGTGTCCGCAGAAACCGCAGATTTCAAATACCTGGTCATTGACAAACAAAAGCCCTCAATAAATTCGTCTGACCAAATAGTGAACGGGTGCTGGAAATAGACCATCTGAAGACAGCTCAGTTTTACCCTACTAATGACAGGGCGTTGCTACGGAAAACCAGCTCATATCGAGAGGAGCCGCAGACACTTTGGTTCACGTACCAGGCTGATAAGCCAATGGCGCGAGGCTACCATGTGGGGGATTACGGCCGAACACTTGTAAGCCGCAATCCCGCCCAAAATCTCAGCACCACTGCAATGGGAGGCTCCTACATGCTCGGGACCTGGGGCTTGCGCCCCAGCCATAGCCGGTAGAGCCGCAGCAAGAGGTCCTTGCCGTCCGCCCATCAAAGCGGGCGGACAACTGCTTGATACTCACCTTATACGGCGACGGGGTGCGAAACCACCAACTAAAGACTTAGTACCTGGTCAGGGCGTCGAAAACAGTAGAGCAGCCACCTCACTGTGAACTGTCGAGACTCAACCACTGACCATGAGAGCTGTCCGCACACCAGGCGAACAACATCTCTATGACATTACCAGGCTTGTCCTCTGGTTAAATGCACGTCGGCTACGATATCTACCTCTGTACGTTATCAGCCATATAACTATCATGCTGGACGCAGAAGAGATGCAGACCAGCGGACATTGCACTCCTGCCCCACTGTGTCAACACCCCAGGTGGCGGGGAATGCTAGGCGTACCATCCCTGCATAGAAGCCAAGAAAATAAAGGGAAAAGAGATACCCCACTCACATGCAAATGCTACGTCGGGCAGGACGTGACGATCCTGGGATACAGACACACTGGACTGCCTCTCTTCCGGGTA
The DNA here is from genome assembly GCA_036924085.1 of Ariolimax columbianus. Taxonomy (NCBI): domain Eukaryota; kingdom Metazoa; phylum Mollusca; class Gastropoda; order Stylommatophora; family Arionidae; genus Ariolimax; species Ariolimax columbianus. The sequence continues at coordinate 10,194,411 of JAVGWX010000005.1, forward strand.
ACCAGTCCATCTCATATATCATATCACATATCATCATTGCACCCTATAGACACGAGTAGTGAAGACTCGATAGTCTGGTAAGACAACTTCCATAGGAGAGACAACTCTGATCATAAACAACTGCTGCCTTGCAGATAGGCTGGGGACAGCCAAAGGCTAAGGAGGGCATCCCTACAGAAACGCCTGTTGAAATCGGATGCACGGGGCCGCAAGCCTAACAAAACAGTGCAACGTAAATCGCAGTATGATGGCAGTACAACCTATTAGAAAAACGCATGGCGCTCATCCTGCGGAGTCCCGCCAGGCAGCGATAGTGCCGGGCCTCACGCCTCGAAGGGGCCCACTATTGACTACTGGTGGTCACCCACCCATGTGTCGTGGAGTCAAGGCACATGGCTATGGGGCAACTTCTATTGGCCAAAACCTCAAGACCCTCAAAATACTACAGTGGAATGCGGAGGGAGTCATTAACAAAAAACTTTCCCTAACACACCACCTGCATGAAGGTAAGATTGACGTGGCATGTATCCAGGAAACGCACCTCAACAATAACCATAAATTCTCAATCAGAGGATATCAGACCTTCCGTCTAGATAGAGAAGGCCACAAAGGAGGGGTCCTGATACTGACCAGAAACTGCATACCGAGTAGCGCGGTATTTGTCAATCACACCGGACAAGCAGAAATTGTAGGAGTTGACATAATGGCTCAAGAGACGAAGCTCCGCATTTTCAATCTGTACGGACCACCAAATAGAGACCTATCGCTCTCGAGTATGGAGGTCAGAGACTCCAACTGCATAGTAGTTGGAGATTTCAACAGCCACTCGGAGAGATGGGGATACTCTGATACAGACAGCAGAGGTGACGAAGTGGAAGATTGGGAGATAGATGCAAATCTCTCCCTAATCAATAGGCCGGAGGATAGCCCTAGCTTCTATTCAAGAACATGGCATACCACCTCGACTCCAGATTTGGCCTTCTCCACACAGGACATACACCGTAAAATAGACCGCCAGGTGCTAAACCAACTGGCAGGTAGCGACCACAGGCCGATCAGGCTAACCATTGACATGGAAGTAGGCCCACAGGAAACAAAACCGCTCCCACGTTGGAATTACAAACGAGCCGACTGGGACAGATTTGCAATCCTGACAGATGGGCTGTGTGAAACCATCAACACACGAAACACCAAAATGAAGCCCATGGTAGAGAGCCTAAGCAAGGCAATAATGCAAGCCGCCACTGAAACCATCCCAAGAGGAGCTAGGAAAAACTATAAGCCCTACTGGAATGATGAGTTGCAGAAAGTGGAAGATGCAGTAACAAATGCTAGGAACATGGCAGAGCGAGAAAAATCCATGGAGGCAAACATCGCCCTCAAAGCCGCGGCGAAGTACAAACACACTCTCAAACAAACAGCAAGAGAAAGCTGGAAAAATAAAACGGAAAGTCTAAACCTGGACAAAGACGGGAACAAGCTATGGAAGCTAGTCAGAGCCATGAACGACGAAACCCCGTCAAATAAACAAATTACTATCAAGCAGGGCGAGAACTTGATCACAGGTAAGAAAGCCGCAAACGCCTTTGTCGATCACTATGCCAGAGCAAACCACATCGAGGTCCCTGCAGATAAGCATACAGACATTAGCGAAGAGCTAAAGGGACACGAAAACATAAATACGGCTCCTGAAGAGCACATGATGGCCAAACTAACAATGCGCGAAATGGAAGAGGCTATGAGAACACTAAAGAAAAGGAAATCTCCCGGAAAAGACGGGATAACAAACGAAATGCTGATGGGGCTGGGCCAAACAGCGAAGAGGAAACTGCTATCGGTCCTGAACCAAAGCTGGAAAAGGGGAATTGTACCACAGCCATGGAAAGATGCAATACTGGTACCAGTACCAAAAACAGGAAAGAACAAAACAGATCCAAATGGATACAGGCCCATAAGCCTACTGAGCTGTGTCGGCAAGCTGATGGAACGGATGATAAACACCAGACTGATGTGGCATCTGGAAGAAAAACGAATACTAATTCCACAGCAAGCCGGCTTTAGACAGCACAGATCCACTGAGGACCAGGTCATCCTCATAGCCCAGGAGATAGAAGATGCCTACCAGGCACAGAAACACACAGTAGCTGTTTGGGTGGATCTGGAAAAGGCATTTGACAAAGTCTGGAAGGACGGACTTAGAGTCAAGCTAAGAAGAAGTGATGTCTGTGGGAAGATGTACAAGTGGATCAACCACTACCTCAAACAAAGAACGGCCAGAGTCCAAGTACAAGGGCAGATGAGCAAAAAGGTGACACTCGAGCAGGGAGTACCCCAAGGGGGAGTATTGTCACCCACACTCTTCCTGGTATATATAAACGATATCACAGAGAATATACCAAGTAGAGTCCATAGCTCAATGTTTGCAGACGATCTGGCTATGTGGACCTCTGAAAAGAATCTCACCATAGCAAGAAATCGGATGCAGACGGCCCTAACATCGCTGGAAGAGTGGGCGAACTCATCGCTGGTCAAAATAAACGAGGAGAAAACCACATGCACAATATTCTCGCTTTCATTAAAACCCCAAAGTACCAAATTAAGTCTAAATGGCAAAATCCTGCAGCCAAACGACAACCCAACCTATCTGGGAGTGACATTTGATCGGCGCATGACATGGAAAAGTCAGATTGAGAGAAACCGAATGAAAGCCAGAGAAAGAATGGCAATCATGAGGAAACTTGCTGGCACAAGCTGAGGAGCAGACGAAGGTATACTAAAGAAACTGTACACTGGAAGAGTGAGACCAGTTCTCGAGTATGGCATTGCGGCATGGACAACAGCAGCGAAGGCGAACTTCGATAAAGTTAACAAACTTCAAAACCAAGCCATGAGAATTATAACAGGTGGCATTTTGTAGAACTTGAAAAGATCACAAAACTGCAATCCATGACCGATAGAAGAGACTGCAGAGCCCAGCTGCAGTCAGAGAAACTCCGAAGACTGACTGACCATCCAATGCACCAGAGACTAAACAATTTGGGAAATGGGAAACTAAAGCGGAGAAACTTTGCAGAAATAGCCAAAGCAAAGATGCACGAAGATCCCATAAACGCACTAACAACACCAAAACCCATCACTACTGTACGAAAACCTACCTGGAGGCAGGATATATTTCCAGAGGTGGTAGAAAATATACCAGGTATTGCAAACAAAAACTGCCAGACTGAAAAAGAAAGGAGAGATACTACCCTAAGCTTCATAAAGAAAAGCTACCCAAGCATGGACTGGACCCATGCATACACCGACGGTTCTGTAACAAACACTACACAGAACGGAGGGGCAGGAGCATTCCTGAACCTACCAAATGGCAGAAAAATAACACTGTCATTCGCTACTGGTAAGTACACAAGCAATTTCAGAGCGGAGGCAGAGGCACTGAGGGCGGCAGTGGAAGAAATGGTGACACACAGTGAAAATGAGAGCCATATAGTCCTGCTGACAGATGCTCTCACCGTAGTCACAGCGCTAAAAAGCCAGAAAAACACTGAGCTCAATGACTTAAGAGCAGCACTCTGCAAACTGTGCCAGCAGTCCGCACCAAAAAGGGTAGTGGTACAGTGGGTTCCGTCACACTGCAACATCCAAGGCAACGAGGAGGCAGACAGACTGGCAAAAGAAGGTGCAAGACTACCACAAACAGATACCAATATGACGTACGAAGAGTCAAAACGGCTTATCAAAGCCAGATACATGACCAAATGGGAAACCGAACATACTGGTTACACCAAAAACGATGCCTATTACCAGTTGAACCGAAGAGAGCAGGTCGTTGTCTTCAGACTTCGCACTGGCCACAACAGACTGAGGTACCACCTATTCAACAAATTGAAGATAGGGTGTACCGACGAATGCCCGTGTGGTACTGGTAAAATGACCGCTGAACATCTGCTGCAGAACTGCCCTACATACGAGGATCAGAGAGAGCAGATGTGGCCATTACCAGTGGAACTGCAAGACAAGCTCTATGGCAGTGGCGAGAGCCTCAGGATGACCGCCGCTTTTTTCGAAAAAATAATGGTTACTGTCTGACTGCGTAAGAAGAAGAAGAATATTCATTCCTTTGGCAGTACACTTAGTTAATCAGAGACACAATTACTGAAATAGCAACTTGGTTCTACCATTGAGTCTCATTTAACCTTAGGCTCGCTATATAATTTTAAAAAAAAATTTGACCTAATTAATTTTCTTAATTAGTCGCTGTGGTAGTCGTCTTTCAACATTTGTAACTTTTATGTTTGTTTGTCAATAAATATGATTTTCTGGCGTGTAGATACACAATAGCATAACGAACATGTGGGTGTTATTGTTTTTGTTGTATGTTTGTTAGTTTTTGAGATTTAAAAAGATGAAGTTGAAAATTTATGAAAATCTCGGGAAAAATTTGGACTCGACCACTAGGCCTAGTCTCTTCGATAGAAAACCATGGAAACCACAACAACGTATCGATACTGTGTTTACAATATCGCCACAACTGTTAGTTTCAATTCAAACGTAGTTCTTTTATTTAAACAAACAAAATAAACAGATCTACGCGATAAAGATCTTTCCTGACAACCTACTTCCCCTTTCGCAAAAAAGTCGGCTTGCTCCAAACGGCGTATACAAAATTAAAACTGTTCAAAAGCCATTTGTAATCGAACACACGATACTTTAACCGGCAAAATATCGTGTATATATGGAGGACGTACTCAGCAGTAAAAAATGGCTGTCAAAAGTGACTCCGTTCAAAAAAAAATTTTTTTTTTCCGCACACCGTTTTTGCAGGCCGAGCTGGTTAGAAGGGATCGGACAAGGGCGTGCTTAAGGTTAAGATTACAGACTACATAAAGCTAGTACAGGCATAATTGTATTAGAAGCATTTGGAAAATGCTTGTACATGACAACAGAAAATAACACACGTAATGTAATCATGTTCTGGATGTTAAGTAGGCTGATTCTCTAGAGCATCTTTCTTCTATCACACGTTACCTTTCTTTCTGTTCTGTTGTGTATTAACATGCATCCTACTTGTCTTAACGATTATTTTGTTGCATTTTTGGGGGTTTACTAACTCTTGTACCTAATTTTAAAAACTGGCTCAGTTACCCACCTTGGCATTCAATATACATTTAAATACAACACACTCAATGACACCATTTGGCCACTCAGCCACTTTCTGAACCAGAACAATGACTAGACTTGTTCTCAGTTTCTAATCTAATCCAAACTACTCAGGTGGCAACTGGCCAAGCACATTAGCGTTGTGGGTTGTTGATCATCTGACATGGAAAGATTGTTCTGTTGGTGGAAGCTGTGACAGCAAAGACATGGAAAAGGTAATCCATTGATATCCATCTGACATTTCATAACTTTGAAGGTGCTCACCTTAACATGAGATAAAATGTGAATTCTTCATTAGGTTGGTAGGAATACATGTCTAGAAGAGAACGCAGCATGTATAAGTATGCATACCTGAATGAGGTTCTTTCACGGGAAGGCATATCCCCATGACAGTGTCTGGTACTCCAGAAGGAAAACGAGAGAGAGACCAGTCTAAAAACACTTGACGAAGAGCCATATAATATGGAATGAGAATCAAGAACTATAGCTGTGGCATTGTACGAGGGATATCCGTAGGCTGAGAAAAGTAAAGGGAGTTTGTTGCTGCCCTGAAAGTTGCCGCCCTGAAAGTTGCCATCAATTGTTATAGTCAGTGACTGCTATGTGAATCATCAGCTAACGATCCAAGAGGAACAAAGGTCTTCATTGACCTGCTGAATTGTGACCTATAGCTGCAGACATCTCTGCAAGTAAGTGCATCAAACAATAAAGAGAGATAAAGCAACAATAGGTTGTATGTTCAGTTTGCTACGAACCATATAAAAAGCTAAGTAGGTATGGGGCATAAGTTAAATGAGAAATACTCACAATACGGAAGTGGGGATACAGAAATATCAGCTATGAATAGTTTATGCTAAGGCTCGTCAGCTGGCAGTTCATGATCCAGATCTGGCATGTGGTTAGTGTCTGCTTCAGCGTTTGTTCTGAAAAAGAACGTTGTAGTTTACTGCAACATCTATACCTTTCAGCCAGAGACATCCGATTTCAACTGTTTTTTTTTTGGTAATCAAGTTGGCCTTCCTGCTGTGATCAGTATTCTCTTTGCCAGGCTACACTAGTCCAGCTAGTTTTCTGGAGACGGAATATAGTCTTGGTCAACTCTGGTTCACAGTCGCTGACTGCTGTCAGCTCATCCACTGTGCTGCATCTTCAGTCCCGGCTTGGTCTAAGAATGCAAATTATTAAAAAAAAATTATATGTTTAACAAAAATGATATGTTACATTGATGAATACTGTTATATCGTTTCTGAGGTATGCCAAAATAACTAGTTTCTGACCTATATTCACACCATTATATAATGCATCAGTTTTAGGCCTTTCATCCCATTATAATTTTGTAATTATCGTGTGCTGCTGAGAATTTGAAGGAAAGTAAAGAAATAAATATGGAGCAAAAACATTGGGTCACATTGAGGTTCTGTTGAACTTTTTACCATCTGAATGCCCCAAGAACTTGTAGCCAGCATGGCACTGTTTGCTCTAAACCTGCTCACCAAACTCCCTCTGTCATTGTTGGTCAGCAACATGATCTTGTTATCATATTTCTGAACTTCTAGGACACAAATTTTGCCGCCCATTTAAATGTCTCTAAAATCTTGATGCTTCTTGCAATCGATGGCGTCTTACAATCGCCATAAAAATATAGTTTGCCATCGGTTGGATAAGACTTCAGGTGACTTTGGCACACACAGATTTGGTAGTAGAACTTCGTGTTCATCCTGCCACAACCTTTATTTTGTTAATTTTGATACCTTGTAACCATTCAAATTATTGTCAAAAAGGCTAAAGTCAAGTTGAAAAAAAGATTATTTTGTGTGTAGAGGAACATAGAAAATAGCTGGGTGAAAATTATGCGTTAGGGAAATAAATGTTTGTCATTGGAGAAATGACCTAAATTCCATATTTTAATACAATGCTTGATAACTCAGAAGACATTATTATGGTATAATGTAGATATCAACAGCTCAGCTAGTGATTCCAAAGAATTGGACTTTGTTGGAACGTTGATTCTGAATTTGATTTAGAAAGAAATGATAACTGACATAACCACCTCATAAATAATGTATTCTTAGTAAATTGATTAATATTATTAATCTTGTTGTGTAGTAACTGTACATCTTAGAACTGCATGAACAATTTTTTTCATCTTTGAGGTACTGAAATTAAGGAGCTTGTTTTAGTATAGGAGGGTGTAGCTATTGATCAGTCAATCTTCACTGATCTCGTTTACTCGGATGACATTGTCCTGTTCGGTACAAGACAGATCTGCGCTGCAGCGCTCTCTGGAAATGCTAGATAGTGAAACGCCCTCCCTAGTCCTGTCCATATCCTGGGCGAAAACCAAAGTTCAGAACCTCATTTCCGACACAGCGCCACAGTGTATTTAAACTCAAGGTCACTCTGCAGAGGGCACCAACGAATTCATCTATCTTGGTAGCATGATAGGATCCGATGGGGGCAGCGGTCCCGATATGTCAAGGCGGATCGGATTAGCTGCATCCGCTGTGCATGACCTCTGACGTGTATGGAGTAATGGCAAGATCTCCCTTGGGACAAAAATTGGTATCTACCAGTCCTGCGTGGTCCCAGTCCTGCGTGGTCCCAGTCCTGCGTGGTCCCAGTCCTGCGTGGTCCCAGTCCTGCGTGGTCCCAGTTCTGCGTGGTCCCAGTCCTGCGTGGTCCCAGTCCTGCGTGGTCCCAGTTCTGCGTGGTCCCAGTCCTGCGTGGTCCCAGTCCTGCGTGGTCCCAGTTCTGCTTTACGGCCCTGAAACGTGGACATTGCTGAAACATGACATGTAGAGATTGGAAGCCTTTCACATGAGCAGCCAGTGGCGTATCTTGGGCATCCGATGGCATGCCTACATCCGCAACGTGGAGTTCTCTGCTAAAACAGGCTTCCACCTAATCTCAGAAACACTTGACCAGCGCAGAGTTTCTTTGTTCGGTCAAGTTGTACGGCTGGACCAGGAAACCCCTTCCCACAAGATACTACACAAGTCATTCCTCAGCGCCAAAAGTCTTCTTCGACCGACTGGAAGCGCAGAAGAGGTCGTTCCCCGGACAGTATGATTCCAGCAAGTAGCAACCCCTCCTCTGCCCTGGACGAGGCCTGGAACCACACCACAGCTGTGGGTCATGGATGTGGCCAACTGATGCAACAGGCCTCAGATCCCTAAGCGAACATTATTACTTAGCATAGCAGAAATATGGTAATGAACAGATCTAAATATATAAAGATGGTAAACACATAAGACTGCTCAGTAATCTGTACTGGGAACACGCTGCCCCAGTAAATCTTCTCTCCAAGAATAGATGAAAAGAGAAGTGAGACTGGGATGTGTATTATCCCCTTGTCTTTTAAATTCCTACACAGAACAAATATTCAAACAGATAGCAGGGATACCATTACTTGTCATTGGAGGAGTGGCAATGAAAAATCTAAGATATGCGGATGATACAGTTTTGATGACAAAAAGGGAGCAAGAATTACAGGAGCTTGTGACAAACAATATACAAAATAAGTCTAGAAGTTGTATTAGACATAAGCATAGTAAAAATAAAAACTTTGATACTTGGGAAAGTGACAAGAAACAATGTATGCAGATAAAAATAAAAAATCAACTACTAGAACAGGTATACAGTTTCTCCTATCTAGGTCATATAATAACAAAAGAAGGCAGCTGTGAAAAAGAAATAAGAAAGAGCATAGGTATAGCCAAATATGGTATTCAGCAACATGCAACACATTCTGATATCCAAAACGGATAAATCATAAATTGAAAATGAGAATTGTCAGGTGTTATACATACTCGTCACTACTTTATGGCGCAGAAACATGGACACTGAATAACAAGTTGGAAAAGAGTATTGAAGTCTTCAGAATGTGGGTATATGGAAGATTGGGTCGCATTTCTTGGAAAAAGAAGAAAACAAATTTTCACGTATTGAAAAAGTTGGGGGTGAAAAGAAAATTAATGGCCAAAATCAGAGTTAGACAGTTACGTTATTTTGACCATATAACAAGACATGCCTCCTTGTCGAAGACCATGTTAGAGGGTAGGGTGTAAGACAGTCATTCAAGAGGCAGACAATGTTTTAAGTGGGTGAATAACATCAGGAGATGGACTGGGAAAACCCTTTTACGATTGCACTATTACGGCGAGAGATAGTTTTTGAGTGGTCTGCCGGGGTTTTTGTGTACGACAAGGACAAGAATAGCACCACTGCCTCACAGAGAGCATGTCGTAACAGGCGACTGTGTGACAAGGCATAACACCGCCATGGTTAGGTGGTTTGTTTAGAGCAGCATAGATGGCCCATAACAGGCTGCGAGTCTATTTTGCTCTAGTGTTTTCTTCCTCTTCTTCGTACGCAGTCAGACAGTAACTATGCTCTAGTGTTTGAGTCTATTAAGATGGACTCGCACATCGGTTAACCACCCTCCGTAAGCGCTTGTCCCAACGCAGCGGAGTATTGAGCTGCTCAAGTCTAGCAGGAAACCCTTCTCCCGGCTACATCCAGCTCTTACCAGAGCTGGGACCTGCACAGGGGCATCTGCCCCTGTAAAAGTACAGGTCGACTAAGAACTAAGACAATAAGAGTACACTGGAGATCCAATGCAGCCGACCTTCGATGCGGAGATGGCACTTGAACTGAACTAAATTTACAAAGAAACATCTGGCATGTGTGCAGCATCTAGTTGAATAAAAATTTTTTGAAAATCAATATTTTTAATAGGTTAAATTGTAACGGGTTAAAATATTGTTGTTTTGTGGTACTCACACATCATTTCTCATCTTCTACAGCTTTGTACAGGTGTAGGAGGAGTTTGTAGAACTTCTCTGGATGGTTACTACATTCTCTCGTCCATCTGTACAGTCTTTGGTCTGTTGTGGCTTAGGTCAAGGTCAAAACATGTTCGCAGGTTAGGAGAACTGAGTAACAGATCCTGGAAATACAACAGCCCAATCACATCTTGATAAGGCCATTAAATATTGTCTGTCACTTGTTGAGTTGACAGTGAACAAAGGTAGCTGCAGTGCAGTGAGCTTTTGGCCGGGAGTCTCAAACTTGCGGGCCACATGCAGCCCGCTAAGCTGTATCTTGTGACCCTCAATGTGAGTGGTATTATTTTAGTACGAGAGATAATATATGATTAAGAAACAGAGCATTATATAATAGAGAAATAAACAGAAATATTACCAAAAAAAACAATAGTCACATGAAAAGAGACAATTCAAATGGAATGTGATATTAATGTAGAATTTTAAAATATTTAAACAAGTGACAGTTTTCCGATCACTTCGAACCAACAAAGATAAATAACAGAGAGAAGACACCATGTAAAACGGAAAGAGGATGTTTAATGGTTTGACTCATGGGCTAAAGAAACTGTCTTCATGTTGTCCTAGGGTCATGTTTTCATGTGGTCCTTGAGTCATCAAAACTGTCTTCATGTAGTCCTTAGGTCATCAAAACTGTCTTCGTGTGGTTCTTGATCTATGTCTTAATATTGTCCTTGTGTCTTCAAAACTGTCTTCATGTGGTCTTTGTGCCATGTCTTTATGTAGTCCTTGTGTCATTAATGTTGTTTTCATGTGATCCTTGAGTCATGCGGTCATTGAGCCACGTCTTCATGTGGTCCTTGTTTCATTAATGTCTTCATGTGATCCTTGAGTCATGTCTTCATGTGATCCTTGAGTCATGTCTTCATGTGATCCTTGAGTCGTGTCTTCATGTGATCCTTGAATCGTGTCTTCATGTGATCCTTGAATCGTGTCTTCATGTGATCCTTGAGTCATGTGTTCATGTGATCCTTGAGTCATGTCTTCATGTGATCCTTGAGTCGTGTCTTCATGTGATCCTTGAATCGTGTCTTCATGTGATCCTTGAATCATGTCTTCGTGTGATCCTTGAATCGTGTCTCATGTGATCCTTGAATCATGTCTTCGTGTGATCCTTGAGTCGTGTCGTCATTTGATTCACAGTTTGATTTATGTTTGAGATTCTTGCTTCAGACATTGTTTTGAAAGGTTAATGGGTTCAAGTTTGAATTGGTTTTTGAGTGAAAGTTTGTAGATTATTTTAGTATCTATATATCTTGAGTGGTTTCCTGCAGAGCTCTAATTTGACTGATAGAGACTAGGATAGCTCCATTAATACACTAAGAGCATGTTGTAAAAGGCAACTATCACAGAGATCTAACCCCTCTAAAGCAGAAGACTCCAGGACATGACTTTTGTACACCCAGCCACTCATAACAAAGCCTGCTGAGTGTGGAATAGCTTTATTAGTTTGAAGGAAAGCTCTAGAAACAATACTCAATATATGTTAAATAATAGAAGAGGGAATAACTTGTTTTTCTGGATATCAAAAGAGAAAGAAGTGTTTATACAGTTAACCTTTTTTATACAGTTAACCTTTTTACATTGTTTTAGTAATTATAGGATTTTAGTGGGCAAATGTATGTTTTACCACTTCACATTATCCTTGTCGGCAGTCCGGAAGATGTGTAGTATGCGAGGAAGCCAACAATATTTTTTTGCAATGCTGTTCCAATGCGCGTCTAGGTCATTGGTTAGTCCATCTCGTCATCACATAGGTGGGCGACCCTGTGGACATGTACGGGCATATGGTCACCAAAACGTTCATGTCCATCTGATATCAGGCATGCGAATCACATGTCCAGCCCAATGCTGCTTCCATGACATCTCAAAACAAAGTTTGATGTTGAATTACTTTTTCGTATATCTTCCCACATCAAGATGTTTAGTACATGCCGTTCCATTGCTCTTTGAGTGACTGAGCATCTCAGAATCTGTTTTGTGCAAGTTCCACACTTTGTATCCGTAAATCATTGCTGGAATGACCATGCAATTGAGTGTGCTTTTGCTGTGGTGTCTTTCATCTCTTGGAGTATTGGCTTTTGGAGTTAAAGGAGAACCAAGCTGCTTGTCACCCTCTTGACATTTCATGGTCATTTTTGTGGTGTCTTTCATCTCTTGGAGTATTGGCTTTTGGAGTTAAAGGAGAACCAAGCTGCTTGTCACCCTCTTGACATTTCATGGTCATTTTTGTGGTGTCTTTCATCTCTTGGAGAATTGGCTTTTGGAGTTAAAAGAGAACCAAGCTGCTTGTCACCCTCTTGACATTTCATGGTCATTTTTGTGGTTTGCATTCATCTCTTGGGGTATTGGCTTTTTGGACAAAGGAGAACCAAGCTGCTTGTCACCCTCTTGACATTTCATGGTCATTTTTGTGGTTGGCATTCATCTCTTGGGGTATTGGCTTTTTGGACAAAGGAGAACCAAGCTGCTTGTCACCCTCTTGACATTTCATGGTCATTTTTGTGGTTGGCATTCATCTCTTGGGGTATTGGCTTTTTGGACAAAGGAGAACCAAGCTGCTTGTCACCCTCTTGACATTTCATGGTCATTTTTGTGGTTGGCATTCATCTCTTGGGGTATTGGCTTTTTGGACAAAGGAGAACCAAGCTGCTTGTCACCCTCTTGACATTTCATGGTCATTTTTGTGGTTGGCATTCATCTCTTGGGGTATTGGCTTTTTGGACAAAGGAGAACCAAGCTGCTTGTCACCCTCTTGACATTTCATGGTCATTTTTGTGGTTGGCATTCATCTCTTGGGGTATTGGCTTTTTGGACAAAGGAGAACCAAGCTGCTTGTCACCCTCTTGACATTTCATGGTCATTTTTGTGGTTGGCATTCATCTCTTGGGGGTATTGGCTTTTTGGACAAAGGAGAACCAAGCTGCTTGTCACCCTCTTGACATTTCATGGTCATTTTTGTGGTTGGCATTCATCTCTTGGCCTGGGTAGAAGTTGACATCCTCGATGGTTTCCTCTCCCAACTTGATGTTCTGCTTTGTGCGTTATGTTTTACTGTTACTTATCTTCAGACTAGCAGCTCTGCTGACCCCATTTAGGTCGTTCAAACATTGCTGTGCTTCCTCAATAGTGTGACTGATGAACACGATGCCATCTGGAAATCGTAAATGGGTGAGCTACTCGCCATCTATATTTACACCTCTGTTGATCCAATGTAATTGTTGTATAATCTCTTCGAGGGCTGCTGTAAATATACTGCTGTCAGATTCCTCTTGCTAACGGAATATATACCCGGAGTTGGTATAGCATGATGACTGTATTGCAGTCTTGGTTTAGTTTCCTCAGTGAGTTCGATATAAGTTACAGAGATGCCCTGGTTTCTGAGAGCATTTACCACAGCATTGATCTTGATATTGTCAAAGGCTTTCTCGCAATTGATAAATACAAGACATAGGGATATGCACAGTTCATATACCCTCTCTATCAGTTGATTGATTGTGTAGAGTTGACCAAGGGTGGAGAATCTTTTTCTGAATCTGGGTTATTCCTGAGGTTGGCGTTCATCAATTATAGCCATTTTGTTTTATTAGTTAAAATAAATCAAAGCTGCGGCAGTGTTGAAGGTCAAAAATGGAAAACAACATAAACAGACACCTCGCTAGAAAATATACAGTACGAAACTTACATTATGACCAAAAGGCTTTCTTCTGCGATAATGAACAACACAAAACATCTAACAAATCACAGAAACAACAAAGATGTATATATATATTTGTGTCAAATAATTGTAATTCACAAAAATGTATCCATGGTTTCGCTTGGCTTGGCTTCGTTCGTTCTCAATCTCCCACTACCAAACCCCCTGAAAGGGCTTTAGTAGCAGAATGTAGTCCAGAGAACGGAATGCGTTGTGTCATAGCTTACAGCTTGACTGCGATATTTGCACATTTGGGTCCAACACATCCGACTTCCAGCAAGCATTTTTTGAGTACCGGGTTAGCATTCCCTGTTCGATCCCTTCTCCTAAGCCAGTCTGCCCTACTGCAGCCTGTTATCCAGGATCACCGTGTGGAGATGTAGAAGGGTCTTGGCAGCTCTGGTTCGCTGGCCATGACGCTAGCAGTCAGCTATGGGCCGCTGACCACTGCAGCTCATGCGCTCTATCCATGGTTTAAAGTATTGTTATCCATATTTCTGGCATTTTTATGCAAAAGAATCAAAGTCCTTCAAAACACAGTTTATTTGATGCATTTATGTCCATCAATATTGAACTTTTGTACATTTGTCTCAATGACTCCAGAATCAATAACAATATGAAAAATATATCTCAGTGGAAGCAGTGAGCACACTTTAATTGAAATAAACACACACGTTTGTTACATCTAATACGCTCATTTTGGTAAAATTTTGTTAAGAGAACGGTTCTAGTCTTAGCAGTAAAGTATCCGAGCATATAAAAACTTTGAATCGTCACTCTGCGAAACAAAGAAACTTGTTGTCCAATTTAGGAAAGTTCCTGTTTCGTTAAAGAGCCACTTTAGTGGCTATTGGTCCCGAAAGAGTTAACATATAATATTAGAGAAATGCAATAAATGTTTTTTTCTCTACATAATACTAGCCACTGTGAAATGTGAGGCCATGACACTGCTCCAATAATTTGTTGTTTGCTAAATGTTACCATATTAAACAGCTCATGTGGTATCCAGTGTCCAAGATTGGGTGGATCAGAATAGAGCCACTGTTTCCTATTCATCATGTCATTAGCCAGCTAAACAAGGTTGTGCATGGAGATGGCAACCACACAATACCAAACATAGTGCTTACTTACTTAGTTGCTATTCTTCTCACCTTAGGGTTAGATGTATTCTTTTGTTTTTTTTGGCTTGCTTAAAGTTTCTTCCAGGTGGGGTGTCTCTATGCTCAATCCTTTTCAGTTACCTCTTACAATATGCCTGGCAGGTTGCAGTGTCTGTATTCTTGGCGGCCCTTTCAGACCCCAGTAACACACGAGTGCCAAACAATGGGCTTATAAACCTTTACTTCAAGAGCAAATAAATGTGACACAGGCTTCCTGTTAGACCAACTGCATTTGGAGCCCTATGCTCCTGTTGGAGCCGAAAAAGGAAGCATGTACTTATTTATTTCCATGTCCCTTTGGGGAGGGCACCATGGCAGACATCATGTTTTCAGTGTTTGGCCACTTGGGTTGCTTTGTTGTTCCCCTCATGTCATCTATATTGCATGTTTCCAGAAGGTTTGGGCAGATCATCAGGTGGTCTGGGTCTCATGTTGCTCCACAGATGCATGTCTCATCATCCATGTATCTCCCATTTCTTGTTGTTCTTTCTATACTGTGATACACCAGTTCGGTGTCTGTCTGTTTGACTTCCATATGAGGTGTCCAGGGGCAGGTTCCTCCCACAGTTCGATCCAGGGAACCTGTGTCAGTTCATTTAATTTTTTCATGCAGTGTTTTTCGGGACTAGTCTGTAGGGGCTGTGTTGACTGCAAGAAACTGTCTAGATTTCAGTCCTGTACACTGCACCATGGGTACAAACATAGGTTGACTTGGGGTTACGTGCTCCAGTCTCTATTGGTGATGTCCGAGCATAAATGTAGTCAAATCATGTCATGTTGCTTCAATAAATATGTTTTATTGAAGCAACATGACATGATTTGACTACATTTATGCTCGGACATCCACCAATGAGATGGAGAGTAAAGTCCTTGGTACAACATGGTACTTCAAGGCAAAAGACCAAAATGAGTTTAGACATTTGACTACCTGACATCAGACATTTGTTGTGCCAGGTTTACAAATTTACGTTTTGTTAGCAGTCAAATAATGAAACTTATGTCTGTGATTGAAGTTTTTATTGTGCTATAACTAGGAACAACTATCCAAGCAATTCTTCGATGGCGTTTCTTTATCATTCGCTCTCAAATAATCACATCCATCTCCCTCATAAACCTGGCGGTCCTTCTCAGGCTTGTCTCATCGCCATACAGTTTATCTGGCAATTGGGTGGGGGTAGGCCATGTAGTCACTCTGCTCCTTTCGTGAGCCGGCAGACCTGTAGAACATGTTCCTCTGTTTGTTTGTTCTCTCCACATGGGCACATGTCTGTGTCCAATTTTTTATTTGTTGAACAGATGATTTTTTGGTCTGCAATGACCCGTTCGGAGTCTGAATATCATCACTTGATCTCTTCTTAGCAAAGAGTAGTATGCTTCTGCTCTATCAGATCCTGCGTGTTCTCTGCCACTTGTCTTTGAATTAAAATTTTATCATTACCATTACATCTGAATGGTAGTCTGAGGAGTTAAAAACACTGCCTTCCAAGTATATTGTAAAGGGGACTAAAGAGGGTTGTGTATGAGATCAGCAACCTC
This sequence comes from Ariolimax columbianus, assembly GCA_036924085.1. Lineage (NCBI taxonomy): Eukaryota > Metazoa > Mollusca > Gastropoda > Stylommatophora > Arionidae > Ariolimax > Ariolimax columbianus. The sequence goes on from JAVGWX010000005.1 coordinate 10,210,808, forward strand.
ATGTAAAATTAATTGCTACAAAAACCACCTCTGTAAAAGCAGGTGTAAGAGGGCGCCACACGTATGGTCTATTGAGACTGAGATGCCTATGTTGATGATAAGTGTTTTGATACAGGTTTCTCGAAAGAGGGGCAGCTGCAGCAGTTTTCTGTATGCTTCATATGGAACCTACAGGAGAGGAATTGTACCATTAACAATGAGATACATTTTATGTTGATGACTTCAACTATAGAGGTGGCTGTATACTCGGACTGGAGTGAACGTTGGACAAAACAAGAAGTCTTTGGTGTGAGATTATTTGTAAATGTAATCTTCCGGTAGGATAGTTCTAGGAAAAGAATAATTAAAACATGTAGTCTTGGGGAAAGTAAAAAGGGGGGTGGTTTGTTTATGTTCAGCTCGGACATGCTTGCACTAGAGCAGCTAGTGGTTTTGACGTTTTTATTAGCAAATATGTGTTCAACTGAGATAATTTAGAGTGGACTATAGTTCATAACTGTGACTTACTTTAGCTGAAATATAGTTCATGACCTTGACTTGCTTTAGCTGAAATATGGTCAACAACTGTGACTGACTTTAGCTGAAATATAGCCCACATTTGTGACATGCTTAAGCTGAAATATGGTCCATGACTGTGACTTGCTTTAGCTGAAATATGGCCCATGTTTGAGATGTTTAAAGTAATATATAGCCATAATACGTGACATGTTTATAGCCAAATATTTACGACATCTGTGACATCATTTATGATTAAATATGGCTCACAGCTGTGACATATTTATAGACAAATAGGGCCTACAGCTACAACATGTTTACAGTCAAATAGGGCCAACGACCGAAATGTTTACAGTCAAATAGGGCCCACATCTGTGAGAATGGCTGGTCTCGTACATTTTGTTTACTTAATTTGATGCCCAAAGGCTGCTATCATTTTGATTACTCATACAGAACCACAATATTATATCTTCTTTACCTTACATCATTTATAATATACTCAGTCTCATGGAGCATAGACCACAGTTAGCAGCTGTCAGAAGTAACATATGTAAATATCCATACACAGATATTTTGCTTCCTATTCAATCCTTTCTTTCTATTCTCCAGTGATGTTGCCTTTAATTGTTGTTGAGCTATTTAATTTAACATTTTTGAGGGTTTGGCTGTGACTTGCATTAAAATTATTTGCCTGGTTTAGGATACGATCATACTTCTTAAAAATACATTTAATGACTAATGTGTTGAAAGTCAAATGGTTTTATTTTATAATTCATTCTTCACATGTTTGTTTTTACCTGAGGTATGTGTCACACAACCTATAACATGGTCTGTTTTGTTCTAAAAGAATTTTCCTATTCTTCCTGTATTATATGGAATATTAAAAAATTGTTCTTGTTAACACTGACAATTCTGAGATGTTTGTTCATTTTGAAAATAGAGGCAGAACTATTACAATGTTTCCCATTGTTGTGATTTGGCGAGCGGATTAGGATTGAAATGAGTGAGAAATTTATCCTGTTTCCTCCAGCAGGCAGAGAAACAGTGTGCAGGTTATGTTTTATACCCTAATAGAAGAAAACCATAGTCTTTATTGATGTTCGAACCTCTGTCTTTAGATTAAAAGATGTATTCTTGACCACTCTGACCCTTTAGTTCTTCTTCTTCTTCGTACGCAGTCAGACAGTAACCATTATTTTTTCGAAAAAAGCGGCGGTCATCCTGAGGCTGTCGCCACTGCCATAGAGCTTGACCCTTTAGTTCAAATACTTTAATAAATTTAATAGTTGCTTCATTAAAATCGTTTAAAATTGTTTTCTGTGGGCACCCAGACATGTGGGGATGATTTGATTGACTGATCAAATCACGTGATTCTTGCTTACTGTGCAAGAAAGTCCAGGAGTCAAATCCTGAAAGAGCCCTAATATATTTTTCTTTAAAAAAAATAATCTGATCAATACATTGAATTTAATTATGGTGTCAATAAATACATAGTTGATATTGGGAAACATCTGCGGTTTGTTTATGTTCTGGCTGGAAGCGCCATCAAATTTACATAATCATAGAGCAAGCTCATGTTTTGTAATCTTCTTCGTTCGTTCTCAATCTTTCGCTACCAAACCCTGAAAAGGGCTTTGCAAGTAGCAGCATGTAATCCGGAGAACGGAATGTGTTGTATCATGGTTTACAGCTTCACTGCAATATTTGCACCTTTCGGTCCAATACTTCTGACTTAGCAGGCATGTGTGAGCACTGGGTTGCCTTCGCTCTTCGATCCCTTCTCCTTAGCCAGTCTGCTCTATTGCAGCCTGTTATCCAGAATTACTGCATAGAGGTGTAGAAGGGTCTTGGCAGCTCTGGTTTGCAGGCCCTGACGCTAGCAGTCAGCTATGAGTTACTGGCCACTACAGCTCATGCGCTGCTCAGCATCTTAATCCCATTGTGTAATCAATAAAGTGAGGTCATTTTTGTATAACATGAATCGTCTTTCTGTCTGCTCGCGTAGTCAAAACATACCAACACTACATACTTCCTTTGCAAAACTATTTTCAGACGGTATGGGGTCTAAGGGTGTGACCCTTCGCCTAGGGTGATAGCAGTCTGGTTCAAATCCTCGACGACTTATTATTTTTGTCTTCCAATTTTCTGTTTTAAATATGATTTAAATGTTTATCAATAGTAAGTTCCACTGGCGTTTGGATACTCTACCTGCATCTGCTAGTAATCTTCTTAAGTCTGGAGTTGGGCATGTCTAACATGGAACTTCCATTTTCTTCTGAGGACCCAGCATAGAAGCTTAAGTCTGGAGTTGGGCATGTCTGACATGGAACTTCCATTTTGTTCTGAGGGCCCAGCATAGAAGCTTAAGTCTGGAGTTGGGCATGTCTAACATGGAACTTCCATTTTCTTCTGAGGGCCTAGCATAGAAGCTTAAGTCTGGAGTTGGGCATGTCTGACATGGAACTTCCATTTTGTTCTGAGGGTCCAGCATAGAAGCTTAAGTCTGGAGTTGGGCATGTCTAACATGGAACTTCCATTTTCTTCTGAGGGCCCAGCATAGAAGCTTAAGTCTGGAGTTGGGCATGTCTGACATGGAACTTTCATTTTGTTCTGAGGGCCCTGTATAGAAGCTTAAGTCTGGAGTTGGGCATGTCTGACATGGAACTTCCATTTTGTTCTGAGGGCCCTGTATAGAAGCTTAAGTCTGGAGTTGGGCATGTCTGACATGGAACTTCCATTTTCTTCTGAGGGCCCTGTATAGAAGCTTAAGTCTGGAGTTGGGCATGTCTGACATGGAACTTTCATTTTGTTCTGAGGGCCCTGTATAGAAGCTTAAGTCTGGAGTTGGGCATGTCTGACATGGAACTTCCATTTTCTTCTGAGGGCCCTGTATAGAAGCTTAAGTCTGGAGTTGGGCATGTCTGACATGGAACTTCCATTTTCTTCTGAGGGCCCTGTATAGAAGCTTAAGTCTGGAGTTGGGCATGTCTGACATGGAACTTCCATTTTCTTCTGAGGGCCCTGTATAGAAGACTTTGTAATTTCTGACATAGCATACCTTCACTATTCATACAGTTTAAGAGCATGCAGAATGTGGTGCAGCCTTTTGGATTTGGAAGAAAGCAATAGAAACAATACGTCAGATATAATACAGGTAAAAAAGATTCCATCCACTTGATTTACCTGGAGATTGGAAAGATAAGAGACATGTATACAAAATGTTGAAATGCCCTATTTGAAAGGATTGAGTTTGTTAAGGCTACAGATTGGTGTTGACATAGTATTTATGTTGAAATGGTTCATACAAGGTAATTTTAAAAAACAGATTTAGTTAATATTTTTGCACATTTGCAATTCTTTGTTATTTGTTCATAAATGTTTTTCTTTACACTACCAATTTGTTTCATCTAGTTCTTATCTAACATGCCACTCATTTTTGTAATCTATTACTTCTCTAACCTAACCTAATATCCTTGTACTGATTTATCTATTCTTGAATGCATTAATTGGCCCTGTCTCCACTATTTCCTGTGGCAGTGCATTCTAAGCATTCACCACTATCTGACTAAAAAAATATTTCCTGGTGTCTAATCTAGACAGACGTTCTTGTAGGTCGCTGTAATTTGATAAAATTTTTTATAGTTTAATTTGTCCTTACCCTTGTTTATCTTATGGACCTGTGTTAAATCGAGTTCTTCTCATTTCTAGACATCGTAGGCCGGTTTTTCTGAGTCTTTCCTCATAACTATTATTCTGGAATCATGTTATCAGTTTTGTCGATTAAAGTATCTGGCACTCATAATTAGTTTTGTCAAATTTTTCTCTAACATGACACTCATAATCTGTTGTTTTGTCAAATTCTTCTCTAACCTGGCACTCATAATTAGTTTTGTCAAATTTTTCTCTAACATGACACTCATAATCTGTTGTTTTGTCAAATTCTTCTCTAACCTGGCACTCATAATTAGTTTTGTCAAATTTTTCTCTAACATGACACTCATAATCTGTTGTTTTGTCAAATTCTTCTCTAACCTGGCACTCATAATTAGTTTTGTCAAATTTTTCTCTAACCTGGCACTCATAATCTGTTGTTTTGTCAAATTTTTCTCTAACATGACACTCATAATCTGTTGTTTTGTCAAATTCTTCTCTAACCTGGCACTCATAATTAGTTTTTTCAAATTTTTCTCCAACCTCGCACTCATAATTAGTTTTATCAAATTTTTCTCTAACATGACACTCATAATCTGTTGTTTTGTCAAATTCTTCTCTAACGTGACACTCATAATTTGTTTTGTCAAATTCTTCTCTAACCTGGCACTCATAATTTGTTTTGTCAAATTTTTCTCTTACATGACACTCATAATCTGTTTTCGTCAAATTTGTCTGACACTCATAATTTGTTTTGTCAAATTCTTCTCTAACCTGGCACTCATAATTAGTTTTATCAAATTTTTCTCTAACATGACACTCATAATCTGTTGTTTTGTCAAATTCTTCTCTAACGTGACACTCATAATTTGTTTTGTCAAATTCTTCGCTAACCTGGCACTCATAATTTGTTTTTTCAAATTTTTCTCTAACCTGACTCATTATTTGCTATGATATTTCTTACTTCTGCCATACAACATCTGAACTCCAATTTAATCTGACTGCAAAGTTATTAGAGAAGATATTTATTAGAGATATACACAAGCAGACTATTACAGACACCTTACAGTTTGCATCTTTATCAGCACAAACAATAATTATATTGACTGAAAAACAAACAAGGTTAAAATACATGTTTTACATAAAAACAGGAGCAAACTTGTAATGGGAAATGTTTTCATGACTTTAACAGATGTTTACCAGGATATGATATCAAAACTGTTCTCTTGATTGTAACAGACCTGTAACAGGAAATGAATCAAAGCTGTTCTCTTGATTGTAACAGACCTGTAACAGGAAATGAATCAAAGCTGTTCTCTTGATTGTAACAGACTTGTAACAGGAAATGAATCAAAGCTGTTCTCTTGATTGTAACAGACCTGTAACAGGAAATGAATCAAAGCTGTTCTCTTGATTGTAACAGACCTGTAACAGGAAATGAATCAAAGCTGTTCTCTTGATTGTAACAGACCTGTAACAGGAAATGAATTAAAGCTGTTCTCTTGATTGTAACAGACCTGTAACAGGAAATGAATCAAAGCTGTTCTCTTGATTGTAACAGACCTGTAACAGGAAATGAATCAAAGCTGTTCTCTTGATTGTAACAGACTTGTAACAGGAAATGAATCAAAGCTGTTCTCTTGATTGTAACAGACCTGTAACAGGAAATGAATCAAAGCTGTTCTCTTGATTGTAACAGACCTGTAACAGGAAATGAATCAAAGCTGTTCTCTTGATTGTAACAGACCTGTAACAGGAAATGAATCAAAGCTGTTCTCTTGATTGTAACAGACATGTAACAGGAAATGAATCAAAGCTGTTCTCTTGATTGTAACAGACCTGTAACAGGAAATGAATCAAAGCTGTTCTCTTGATTGTAACAGACCTGTAACAGGAAATGAATCAAAGCTGTTCTCTTGATTGTAACAGACCTGTAAGAGGAAATGAATCAAAGCTGTTCTCTTGATTGTAACAGACCTGTAACAGGAAATGAATCAAAGCTGTTCTCTTGATTGTAACAGACCTGCAACAGGAAATGAATCAAAGCTGTTCTCTTGATTGTAACAGGAAATGAATCAAAGCTGTTCTCTTGATTGTAACAGACCTGTAACAGGAAATGAATCAAAGCTGTTCTCTTGATTGTAACAGACCTGTAACAGGAAATGAATCAAAGCTGTTCTCTTGATTGTAACAGACCTGTAACAGGAAATGAATCAAAGCTGTTCTCTTGATTGTAACAGACCTGTAACAGGAAATGAATCAAAGCTGTTCTCTTGATTGTAACAGACCTGTAACAGGAAATGAATCAAAGCTGTTCTCTTGATTGTAACAGACCTGTAACAGGAAATGAATCAAAGCTGTTCTCTTGATTGTAACAGACCTGTAACAGGAAATGAATCAAAACTGTTCTCCATATTGTAACAGACCTGTAACAGGAAATGAATCTAAGCTGTTCTCTTGATTGTAACAGACCTGTAACAGGAAATGAATCAAAGCTGTTCTCTTGATTGTAACAGACCTGTAACAGGAAATGAATCAAAGCTGTTCTCTTGATTGTAACAGACCTGTAACAGGAAATGAATCAAAGCTGTTCTCTTGATTGTAACAGACCTGTAACAGGAAATGAATCAAAGCTGTTCTCTTGATTGTAACAGACCTGTAACAGGAAATGAATCAAAGCTGTTCTCTTGATTGTAACAGACCTGTAACAGGAAATGAATTAAAGCTGTTCTCTTGATTGTAACAGACCTGTAACAGGAAATGAATCAAAGCTGTTCTCTTGATTGTAACAGACCTGTAACAGGAAATGAATCAAAGCTGTTCTCTTGATTGTAACAGACCTGTAACAGGAAATGAATCAAAGCTGTTCTCTTGATTGTAACAGACCTGTAACAGGAAATGAATCAAAGCTGTTCTCTTGATTGTAACAGACCTGTAACAGGAAATGAATCAAAGCTGTTCTCTTGATTGTAACAGACCTGTAACAGGAAATGAATCAAAACTGTTCTCCATATTGTAACAGACCTGTAACAGGAAATGAATCTAAGCTGTTCTCTTGATTGTAACAGACCTGTAACAGGAAATGAATCAAAGCTGTTCTCTTGATTGTAACAGACCTGTAACAGGAAATGAATCAAAGCTGTTCTCTTGATTGTAACAGACCTGTAACAGGAAATGAATCAAAGCTGTTCTCTTGATTGTAACAGACCTGTAACAGGAAATGAATCAAAGCTGTTCTCTTGATTGTAACAGACCTGCAACAGGAAATGAATCAAAGCTGTTCTCTTGATTGTAACAGGAAATGAATCAAAGCTGTTCTCTTGATTGTAACAGACCTGTAACAGGAAATGAATCAAAGCTGTTCTCTTGATTGTAACAGACCTGTAACAGGAAATGAATCAAAGCTGTTCTCTTGATTGTAACAGACCTGTAACAGGAAATGAATCAAAGCTGTTCTCTTGATTGTAACAGACCTGTAACAGGAAATGAATCAAATCTGTTCTCATGATTGTAACAGACCTGTAACATGATATATTGTCAAAACTCTTTTACTGCAAGCTCTCACAAATTCAGTTTACAACAAAAAATAAAACAGCAGATTAAAAAATAGTGTGGCAGGAACAGTTTAAAACAAATCTGAATATGGTACACTGTATCCGCTCGTCCATAAACATGTTTGTTCCCATTGTTATAGTTAGCATCCTATGTTGAGATAATTAAAAATGAAATTTGATGTGAAACATGCTTTCTTTAAATATACAACAGGCTGCTGATATTGTTTTTAAATGTACGAGGGAAAGTCAGTAAATAGATCACATATGGCTATTTTAAATACAAGATTGAGATATGAACTTGGCAACCATTTATTATTACACTTTGGTCTGCTGTCTCGGCCACATTTGCACTTAATCTCTTCGTCATTCATGAAATAAGCCATGCGATACTTACTTACTTTCCGTGTCCAAACACCATGTCACACAGCATCCGTCCAGTATTCAGCAACTTGAACTGCCTTGTCGTTCGCCTCCATCACGTCGTTCATGTCACAGGTTTCAGGGAGGTTGGGACAGGTCATCAGATGATCTTGGTCCTGAACTGCGCCACATTCACATGTGTCGACATCTGAGTATCTCCATTTCTTCAAGTTCGCTCTGCATCTTGAGACACCAGTTCGAAGACTGTTCATTGCCTTCCACACAGCGTAGGGCAGGTGGTGTCCAGGCGCAGCCTCTTCCTTGAGCTCTATCCATGGATCCTGCATTGTTTCGCGCTACCTCTCGATGCGTTCACCTTCCAGGCTTGTCTGGATGGTCTCTATCAATTTCAAGAAGCTGTGTCTTGATTTAAGTCTTGTGGCTTGTTCCTGATAGCCAAACATCGGGTGTCTAGGGTCGTTTTCCTGTTTCCCTCGTTTGATTTCCGCAGCTACACCTCTACTTATATCAGGTGGTGCAATGCCAATTAAAGGATATATTTTGTTTGTAGGAGTGGGTTTAAGGCACCTCGACACTATCCTGCCCATCTCGTTCACTGCTGTATCAACTTGTTTTGCATGGGCGGAGTTTTTCCAGACTGGGGCTGCATATTCCGCTGCGGAAAGGCACAGGGCAATCGCTGATGTGCGTAAGACATGTTGTGCCAGTCAATTTTCGGATAATGTTGTTTCTCTCATGTACCTTACGCTTTGTCTCCTGACAGTGTGTCATATAGGATAATGTGCGATCCAACTTTACACCCAGGTATTTGGGAGCCGGACAGTGTTCAAGATCCTGTCCTTGCCATCTGATCCGTAGTTCTCTGTTTGCCTCTCTGTTCTTGAGATGATAGGCGCATACCTGAGTTTTGCTAGGGTTGGGTTTTAGGTGGTTTTCCCGATAATACTCTGCAAGGTCATTCAGAGAGCGTGTTAGCCATTAGCCTGAGCAGCGACTGCTGTATCATCGGCGTATATAAATTTCCTTGTGTCTGTATCCATAGGCTGGTCATTGGTATAGATGTTGTATAACATGGGAGCAAGAACACTCCCTTGAGCCAGGCCGTTTGTTGGATTTTGCCATCTGCTCTCTTTATTCCCCAAGGTTACATAGAATCGCCTGTTTTGAAGTAAGCATTTGATTATGTAATCTGTTATGTAAAAGCCCTATTGTAGATGCTACACTGTCAATCGTTACTTGCCTGTCAGCCCAAATCATCTCCCCCACTTCCTCAAATGCTTCTGTTCCAATCAGAACTGGAAGACTAGGTTGGGTTTCATCAGCATTTTTTTTAGCATCCTTGAGAAAATCTATCAACCGAGTTATACACCGCTTTACACGACAAACACTTCTCACAGTTTTTGCTTATGAATTTACTTTGCAGAAATTTTTTTTGCCTCCAAAAAAATTAACAGAATGCTGTTCATTGATTGTACACTCTGTGAGCACGAACACCATTTTGAATTGAGCTACGCACATGGATGCAACACCTAACACCTACCTGCAGTAATCTCAAAGCAGAATTTTGCTGCCACCTAATAACACCTTTAGAAACTATCAACTACATTTTTCAGCTGTCCCATATCAGTTTGTGATCTACTTACTGACTTACCCTGTATTATACAGTTAGAGGGTTAGAGAGTTTGGTTGAGGAGTGGATAGCAGGAAAAATTATTTAATTTGTGATGTGGAAGCAACATAATTTATTCTTCATATGTTGAATCAAAACGAGATGACCTTCCAGTTTTTTTGTGGCTGTGTTCACCATATGTCGCTATTCCCCAAGGCAGTGTGCGTTGCTCCCAATTTTTTTTTTTCTCCGTTTTTTGGCCCAGTGCATCTGACTACACCATGCATAGGCTTTGCTTACCCAGGGTATCGGCCAGGGCTATGATTGGGGAGCGAACCCAGCACCTTCGGATTGTGAGCTGTGTTACTGAACCATTAACCCACAACGTCTCTGATCTTGCAGTGTTGGATTAGACTTGTGGACCAGTACATCTGTCAGGTTTGCCTTCCTTAACCCTCAGCTGTTACCAGACTGCCTGCTGGAGGGCATTTTTGTGTCATACCTGGTCTGGTCCCTACCCTTCAAATCAGTCCAGATTTGAAACCGTTACTTTACTTTCCGTGCCCTAGGCACTATGTCACACACCATTCTTCCAGTATTCAGCCTCGTGGATTGCCTTCTCACTGGCACTCAGCAGGTCTGTTGATAACCATGCATTCAAAGACTCATCTGCTCCTGAGGTCATAAAGGGACAGCAGGTCTGTTGATAACCATGCATCCAAAGACTCCTCCTCTCCTGAGGTCATAAGGGGACAGCAGGTCTGTTGATAGCCATGCATCCAAAGACTCCTCCTCTCCTGAGGTCATAAGGGGACAGCAGGTCTGTTGATAACCATGCATTCAAAGACTCATCTGCTCCTGAGGTCATAAGGGGACAGCAGGTCTGTTGATAACCATGCATCCAAAGACTCGTCCTCTCCTGAGGTCATAAGGGGACAGCAGGTCTGTTGATAACAATGCATCCAAAGACTCCTCCTCTCCTAAGGTCATAAGGGGACAGCAGGTCTGTTGATAACCATGCATCCAAAGACTCCTCCTCTCCTGAGGTCATAAGGGGACAGCAGGTCTGTTGATAACGATGCATCCAAAGACTCCTCCTCTCCTGAGGTCATAAGGGGACAGCAGGTCTGTTGATAACCATGCATCCAAAGACTCCTCCTCTCCTGGGGTCATAACGGGACAGCAGCTCACCTACCATGACAAGATGGAGAAACAGGCAAGGAAGAGATCCACTTCAGTTATTAGCCTTCAACGAGGTATGTTTGCAATCCTGATGAGTGCATCCCCAGGCAGCTGTTGAACAGTGGACTCAGAATAGGCAGATGCTCATTAGGGGGTGGCAGTAGAAACACTTCAGACTCCTCGAAAGTGTCTGAAAGGCTTCAACATTGATGTCACCTACTGGGAGTTGGTTGCACAGAACCATTCCATCTGGCATGCTAGCATTTCCAAAATTGCTCAGATCGCACAGCGAAATTCCATCATGGAGGCTAAAAGTGAACATGCCACCCAAAAGAGCAGAACACACGATGACTCTACAGCTGCCTCCTCACATGGTTGTCCGTTGTGGGGCAAAGTCCGCAGTGCCAGAATTATTCTTTATAATCATATAAGAACACTTCATGCAGCACAAGTCTTATGCTGTCGCCATCTTCGTTTGCAATAGGCAACTAATATTACCCTTCAAATGATTGTTCAGTACTTCTAATTACTGTTCATTTCTAATTAATCTGTGTTTTAAAGTTTGTATACTACGGATTGGATATCTGCTCTTGACTCGAATGTGCATTAGAATTCTTATTACTGCAAAGATTTTTTTTTTATTGGACGTAAAATGAAAACCTAGTCTGTTACATACATGGTAACTGTGGGGGCAAGAAGCCTTTATTCCTCAGCTCTATTAATCCTCAAGGTGAACCAAAGCAGTATTGTGAGTAAACGTGAGGATAGTTTCGTTGTATACTAACAAGCATGTTCAAATGAAAGCGGACCTAACTGCACCAAGTGAACATACGTACGATGCGAATGATGTCACTTCTGATATAAACAGCACATACCAACTGTCAAGTTTGGAAATTTCATTATCCTCCGACTCAAGTTTCCTCAGCAGACCGTTGAAAACATGGCGGGTGTGATTCGGAATCCGCCCAGAGTTGATCAGCGAACGGTGATTCGGTTTCTAACAGCCGAAGGATGTCGACCAGTTGACATTCTGGCAGTGTATGATGACTTGAATTGCTGCATCGATTTTGGTGATGACATCTTCTGGCGCAACAATATGCACCTGACCTGGTCTCGGAGGATTTGCCTTTTAACTCACGTCATTCTTTAAACATCGTTGTCCAGTTCTTCACTGTTGTCTTCGTCACACCTTCTGCATTCTGCGATGAATGTCAACTGGTCGACATCCTCCATTTTGGTGGTTGTTCCCATTGTTGGAGTCCACTGACTGGATATATAAGATTGAGGAATAAAAGCCACTTGCCCATAAAGTTGCCACAAAGCATAGCATGTTGACTAGATTTTATCTTTTATCCTCGATACAGAAAAACCTATGCTGTACGAAGGTTCTAAACAGGGCACACAAAAGAGTGAACCTACTCACTGGGCATTCGAAACAACAGCAACTCACTCCTCTCAATAACCTGCTTCCCTCAGTCACCCACTCTAGTCAGTCACTCTGTCTTCTCGAACACCCGCTCCCAACAGTCACTGTCCTCTCGATCACTCGCTCCCCTCAGTCACTGTCCTCTCGATCACCCGCTCCCCTCAGTCACTCTGTCCTCTCGATCACCTACTCCCTTCAGTCAGTCACTCTGTCCTCTCGATCACCTACTCCCCTCAGTCAGTCACTCTGTCCTCCTGATCACTCAGTCCCCCACTCTAGTCAGTCACTCTGTCCTCCCATTCACCTGCTCACCTCAGTCACCCACTCTAGTCAGTCACTCTGTTCTCTCTATCACCATCTCCGTCAGTCACCCACTCTATTCAATCACTGTCCTCTCGATCACCCGCTCCCCTCAGTCACCCACTCCGCTCAGTCACCCACTCCTATATGCTTGTTTCATTCAACATTTTGTGATTTTAGTATTTATTATTTATTTCTTCATTGGATGTCATGTCTTGAAATGTCATATTTAACATCAAATGTCTTTGTCATTAAATTGTTATTTGTTTTTGGGTTCAGGAATGTTAAGATAGTCCTGTAGCAGACACTGCTGCCAGGAATGAAGTGTTTGGCCACTATTGTACGAGATCCCAGCTTTATATGAGAAGTTCCCTTCCTCGCTGGTCAAACTTTTAAGTCGGGCACTAGTTGACAGTTGGGTAGACTGGAGAGTACCACAGTTGGTCTGTTTGCTGCAAGTGACAAGTGTTCTGGTTTTATACCACTAAAATACTTACCTCTCGTAGCAAATCTGACAAGGTACGCTGACTATCATAGCAGGCTCTGGTCCACCCGGCTGTTAATTAGTACCTGACTTACTATTGGAGTTTGCAAAGACATGCCATCAAAGACTAGGCTAGGACATCCCCACCTCTAATCCCATCTATACGCAGTGCAACATATTGGGAATATGGTATTACACCCATATTCACTTGACCAACGGCTTATGTGGTCAGCATTACACCAGCAGCCTTTCCCTTGATCATTTTCAGACACTCAGTTTTGTTAGGTTGGGTCGAAACCCTGAGCCGTTCGCGATTGAATAAATATCCCAAACCATTTGGGGATTGAACCTAGATTGTGCGGCTAGGCAGCCAGCGCACTAACCACTGCGCCACATGACCCCCATCTCCACCACACAGTAGCTAAAACCGCGCATAATGAAATCTCAAACACTTCATCCCCAACCGCACTAACTGCCGCTATACTATATTTTATTCATTTGAATAAGGCCAGAAAATGAATTAAATATACATTAATCATAAGGAGGCACTTTTTTTTATTCAAGTGCTAACTAGAAGACATAGTCCTGCAGGAGTTCAGTTACTCTATTAGCATTTAATATGAAGAAGCAGACTCTGCCATGTTTGTGATGTTATATTTAAGAAAAATAAATCTGAATTTGTTCTGTTACCTGGCCGAGTCTCTGGTTCTGGATGCTTGTGTCTGTCGAGGAAGATGATACAGAATGGAACTTTGATCTTGTTCAAATATATCATTTTACGGTTCGTAAAAATGGAGGAAGGAAAAGACATCAAATAATAAAGCTTATTTATTGGTTAGCAGAACAAACCGAAATCACTGCACTTCAGGCAGACTCATCAATTACAAATTTTTTTTTACTTTGATGCTCTTGAAAACGAGTTATTTTTTAAAGCTTTCTTTCTCCTTTGGCATTTGTCATGAAAAATAATGTCGTGTTGTAGTTTACAGTGAGGCTGCGATATCAGCACCTTTTGGCCTGACATATCAGGTTTCAGTTGGCTTTTTTGGGTATCAGGTTTACCTCCAGAGTGAGATCTCTTAGCCAGACTACACTAGAGCAGCCTGTTGCCAGGGTCGACTCGTGGAATATGGTCTTGATCAGCTCTGGTTTGCTGACCCTCGTGCAAGATGCTCACTAGGACTCGCTGGCTGCTGTCAGCTCATTCACTGTGCTGTATCTTTGGCTGTGATCATTCCTAAGGGGGTGCTCCACCATCACCAGGCTTCTGACCTTTATGAGTGATGAGGATGTGTAGGGCTTTGAGTTGATGAGTCTTCTACCCCAAGCTAATGGGAGTCTTACATTGCTGCCATCGTAGATAAAATGTTGGAGACCTCTCTGTGTTAGGGCTCAGTTCTTTCTTTTGTAATCAGCTCACTATCTTGCTGTCTTTCTCTAACAGCAAGTCATGTGCTAATTTACAGCTGGGTAGACAGAGATTGATGTCACAATCTCTTCCTGGCTTAGTCTTTGATGGCTGGGACACACTTGGAGGATGGATGATAACAGAATACCAAAGGATCTTCTCTATGGGAAATACTCAAACCGTCGTTTCTGTTGTTCCTCCGATGATGTCGATATACTGCCTTCTCTATCTTTGATTGGTTTGTCTGCCTGTATATATCTATTTGTCATTTTCTTTGTTAATGAGTAGAGATCTCTCATATTTCCTCTCTCTTCTGCCTCCTGTGCCAGCTTGTCAATATATATCCTTTTATTTTTCCTTATACATGTCTTGACCTCTTTGTCTGTGACAGTATAATTACTCTGGGCTTCTGTTTTGGTGGCTCGGGTTCGGCAATTGTTGAATATAGCTTTCTTCTTTTTCCTTTCTTCTATTTTATGTAATATCTCTGTTGTGATCCATTTTTTGTGTTGGTTTCTCTTGAATCACACAGTTTTTTCACATGTTTTATTCCACATCTCTCTATTCTGGTCGCACATACTATTAATGTCCATTTTTTCATCCTCATGTAGCTCTTGTAGCACTCTGTTATTAGGTTTTAAGTGAAATTCTGTCTTCTTCTCTTGGTGTTGCAATAAGTGTACGTTATATCTGGTTCTTCTTGCGCCCTGTACTGGGTACTTTTGTAGTTTGAGCTGTAAAATCCCCAGAAACATGTGGTGGTCTAACGCTACATCTGCACTTCGCTTTACTCTTACATCTTGTAGCGTACTTCTGAACTCTTTGACTGACACATGTGATCAATCTGATGTCCCGTTACAAGGTCTGGAGATCTCCACGTGACCTTACGTATCTTTTTATGTGGAAACATGCGGCCTCCAATTATCATTTTGTGTAGGGCACATAACTCTGCAAACATTTCTCCATTTTCATTCATCTGTCCCATTCCTTATCTTCCCATAATCTGTTCATAACCTAGGTTGTCTGCTACCACTTTAGCATTGAAGTCTTCCATTAAAATTAAGAGATCTTTCTTTTCTGCGTGTCAAGTACCTACTTCAGCTTGTTGTAGAATTCTTGCTTTTTATCATCGTCAGCCTCGTTAGTTGGGGCATAGCACTGAATGATGTTTATATTGATGTATTTGTTCCTTGTTATAAAGCTTGCACTCATGATTCAGTTAGTAATAGCCTCCCACTTTATGAGCTCCCACTGTGCTTCTCTGGGGAGCATCAGCGCTACTCTCTCTGTATGTTGGACAAGGATGCACCTTTCTTTATGGCAGTGAGACACGGTCTATCTACATTCACCAGGAGAGATGGCTAAACAGCTTTCACATGAGGTGCCTGCGCAGAATCCTGGGGTTTGGGTGGCAAGACAAGGTCACCAACGCAGAGGTGTTAGAGAGAACAGGCACTTTCACAATCTTTTCCTGGGTTAGTCTTCAATGGCTGGGACATACATGAGTGATGGCAGCATACCAAAGGATCTTCTCTATGGGGAATTATAGTAGGAGAAAAGTTCTCGGGCAGGTCACACTTTGGTACAAGGATGTATGCAAGCAGGATATGAATAATGCAGGCATCGATTTGGAATCATGGGAACAGGACACCATGGATCATGTTACATGGAGGAGTAGGATTAGGCATATGATACAAAGTAGATACTGATTGCTGATAGGCTAAAAACTCAGTGTTTGAGAAAACACGCCACACTATGCGATGCCACAAACAGTCCTGACTTTCCTTGCACACACTGTGGATGACGCTTCTCTGCTCCGATTGGTCTTACGAGTCACATGTGTTATCGTCATGGACTGTAGTTCATCCCATTTTTCCAAAACAGAACTTACTTTTTATTATTGTTTGACAAGACAAAAAGAGCTAATGATGACATATGTCTCTTGCTCAACATATGCAACTTGGCACGAATGACCAGTTCTTCAGGTGTTTATATTTGTTCTAATACGTTCATCTATATGGGACATCTAACTTACTTAACTTTATACTGGTTTAGAAGACTCTGCAGAGTCTGTATACAACCAGTTTCATTTAGTTCTTCCTTGCTCTAAAAACTTTACACATCCACTCAATTCTTGAATGCATTCTGTTTGTTTCTAAGAATCGACGTCGCTGCACTCCGGGCAAACCCATAGGTGCTCAGTCTCTCTCATCAAATGGCGTAAGGTATGGATGCTGATGGTCCCTGTAGCTCGCTAGTTGTACACTCTCCTGCACCGTCCTCTCATGCGCCCCACTCCGCTCGAACCTCGTTTAATGTCAAAACTTTGCATCTATTGCGGTGTCCTCATCCAGCAGGCGGTCATTGATTGATTTCAAATTTCACTTCTATCCATCACTAATGTGCCCATGATGGGAGCTTGTGAAGCCATTATGTCAGCTCTTTCATTGCTCTGAACCCCGGCATGAGCAGGACAGTAGATCCATGTCAACACTTGGAGGTTTCAGGCCTCAACAGCTGCTATCCACTCGTACCTAAGTCATCCCTTCTGTACTTTCTGAAGTACGGCTTGCGCGTCTGTCACGATGACTGCCTTTGTTATAGAAGTCTCAGATATCCATTTCAGTGCTGAGGTCACTGCTTCCGTCTCCATTCTCATACTTGAGGTTGTTGACATGTATGCCCTACAAGAGTGCATGCATTAATTGTCCCTGTCTCCACTACTTCTTGTGGCAATGCATTCCAAGCATTCACCACTCTCTGACTAAAAAAATAATTCCAAATAATCTAATCTGGACCTTTCTGTAGTTAATTTGTACCGGTGTTGTCTTGTTCTTTTAGGTGGTTGTACCTGTGCTGTCTTGTTCTTGTAGGTGGTTGTACCTGTGCCGTCTTGTTCTTGTAGGTGGTTGTACCTTGAAAAACTTTTTATAGTCTAATTTTATCCTTTCCATTGATCATCGTGTAATTTTGTATTGTCTTCTCTTTTCTAGACAGTGTAGATTTTTCTGAGTCTTTCCTCGTAGCTGTAATTCTGGAATCCCATTATCAGTTTTGACACTATTTGTATCCTTTCTAGCAAGTTTATATCTCCTCTATGATAAGGATTGACTCCACACCTGTGCACAGTACTCCAATCTAGGACTAACTAATGCTTTATACAGTTTGACAATCACTTCCCTCATGAGATGTTACATGTGTAGTTTATGTGGGTCAAAGTTTGCACGTCTTACCAACATGCAAAGTCATCAGCGGGGCAGACATGGTTCAGATATTTCAGCTATGCCAAGACATAGATGCTCCTCGATTACCATTTAATTTGCAAATAATGCTATTTCTAACTGGACATTATCATTGATGGGATCAAGATGCTGATCAGTGCATGTACTGCAGTGACTCAAAGCGACTGCTAGCATCAGTGCCAGTGAAGCAGAGCTGCCAAGACCCTTCTACACCTTCACGGGGCGATCCTTGATAACAGGCTGCGACAAGGAGAAGGGATCAAAGAGGGAAGGCTAACCCGGTACCAAAAAACGCCTTCTGAAGTTGGATGTATTGTACAGAAAGGTGCAAAAATCACAGTTAAGCTGTAAACTGCTACACAACGCATTCTATTCTCTGGACAACATCCTGCTACTTGCAAAATCCTTTTCAGGGCTTGGTAACTGGAGTTTGAGAATGAACGATGAAGAAGAAGATATCTTACACATTATTATCACCTTATTTCAGATGAGCTTCATCATCACAACTAACACCTCTCATATCATCACCATTATTGTCCACAACAGCATCATCATTCATCCAGATCCATCCATGACTTTTGTTATCATTACTAACCAACATCAACAAGGTGCTCGTATTCCACACGATTATCATTACCATCATCCACATGATCATCATTGTCATCCCCATCATTATTTTTAGCAGGATTATTGCAAATTAATTTTGAAATAAATTTGAATGGATTATTTTATTAATTTGGACATGTTTTTTTGTGGAAATATTTCAAAATTCTTTCAATTTTTGAGACAAATTATTGAAGAAATAAAAATGTGATTGCTTATAGCAGGTTTCTTCTTCTTCGTACGCAGTCAGACAGTAACCATTATTTTTTCGAAAAAAGCGGCGGTCATCCTGAGGCTGTCGCCACTGCCATAGAGCTTGTCTTGCAGTTCCACTGGTGATGGCCACATCTGCTCTCTCTGATCCTCGTATGTCGGGCAGTTCTCCAGCAGATGTTCAGCGGTCATTTTACCGGTACCGCACGGGCATTCGTCGGTACCACCTATCTTCAATTTGTTGAATAGGTGGTACCTCAGTCTATTGTGGCCAGTGCGAAGTCTGAAGACAACGACCTGCTCTCTTCGGTTCAACTGGTAATAGGCATCGTTTTTGGTGTAACCAGTATGTTCGGTTTCCCATTTGGTCATGTATCTGGCTTTGATAAGCCGTTTTGACTCTTCGTACGTCATACTAGTATCTGTTTGTGGTAGTCTTGCACCTTCTTTTGCCAGTCTGTCTGCCTCCTCGTTGCCTTGGATGTTGCAGTGTGATGGGACCCACTGTACCACTACCCTTTTTGGTGCGGACTGCTGGCACAGTTTGCAGAGTGCTGCTCTTAAGTCATTAAGCTCAGTGTTTTTCTGGCTTTTTAGCGCTGTGACTACGGCGAGAGCATCTGTAAGCAGGACTATATGGCTTTCATTTTCTTTGTGTGTCACCATTTCTTCCACTGCCGCCCTCAGTGCCTCTGCCTCCGCTCTGAAATTGCTTGTGTACTTACCAGTAGCGAATGACAGTGTTATTTGTCTGCCATTTGGTAGGTTCAGGAATGCTCCTGCCCCTCCGTTCTGTGTAGTGTTTGTTACAGAACCGTCGGTGTATGCATGGGTCCAGTCCATGCTTGGGTAGCTTTTCGATATAAAGCTTAGGGTAGTATCTCTCTTTTCTTTTTTAGTCTGGCAGTTTTTGTTTCCAATACCTGGTATATTTTCTACCACCTCTGGAAATATATCCTGCCTCCAGGTAGGTTTTCGTACAGTTGTGATAGGTTTTGGTGTTGTTAGTGCGTTTATGGGATCTTCGTGCATCTTTGCTTTGGCTATTTCTGCAAAGTTTCTCCGCTTTAGTTTCCCATTTCCCAAATTGTTTAGTCTCTGGTACATTGGATGGTCAGTCAGTCTTCTGAGTTTCTTTGACTGCAGCTGGGCTCTGCAGTCTCTTCTATCGGTCATGGATTGCAGTTTAGTAATCTTTTCAAGTTCTACAATTGGCGTTGACTTCATGCCTCCTGTTATAACTCTCATGGCTTGGTTTTGAAGTTTGCTAACTTTATCGAAGTTCGCCTTTGCTGCTGTTGTCCATGCCGCAATGCCATACTCGAGAACTGGTCTCACTCTTCCAGTGTACAGTTTCTTGGGTATGCCTTTGTCTGCTCCCCAGCTTGTGCCAGCAAGTTTCCTCATGATTGCCATTCTTTCTCTGGCTCTCATTCGGTTTCTCTCGATCTGACTTTTCCATGTAATGCGTCGATCAAATGTGACTCCCAGATAGGTTGGGTTGTCGTTTGGCTGCAGGAATTTGCCATTTAAACTTAATTTGGTATTTTGGGGTTTTATTGAAAGTGAGAATATTGTGCATGTGGTTTTCTCCTCGTTTATTTTGACCAGCCATGAGTTCGCCCACTCTTCCAGCGATGTTAGGGCCTGCTGCATCTGATTTCTTGCTATGGTGAGATTCTTTTCAGAGGTCCACATAGCCAGATCGTCTGCAAACATTGAGCTATGGACTCTCCTTAGTATATTCTCTGTAATGTCGTTTATATATACCAGGAAGAGTGTGGGTGACAGTACTCCCCCTTGGGGTACTCCCTGCTCGAGTGTCACCTTTTTGCTCATCTGCCCTTGTACTTGGACTCTGGCCGTTCTTTGTTTGAGGTAGTGGTTGATCCACTTGTACATTTTCCCACAAACATCACTTCTTCTTAGCTTGACTCTGTCAGTCTTTCCAGACTGCTATAGCAGGTTTCAAATGAGTACAACGGAAGTGCACAGAGCCTCAAGTTGGCTGGTGCTTCATTAAGGTCATTGAAGTTGAGGTCTGAAGACGAACGAGGAAGAAGAAGAAGAAGGACAAACAAGTACAAGAAATGGATACATGCTCTTCTTTCTTATAGCTTTCTAATCCGTGCTTTGGAAGGCACAGAAGGACTGGCTATGGCATGAGTGGATAGCAGACACAGAGACCTTCAGAGCTTTAGTGAATCTACTGTCCTTGTCATCCTGTGGTTATCTCTTCTTATTCTCTGTTGTTTGTCCTGAAAAGGAAGTTTTATTAAGCTGTGTCGTATATAGCCAGTTTGTGTGCAACTTCTATGCGTTTCAGCTTCAAACATCTGGTTTCAGCACTGTGTATATCTGGGGCTGGTCTCTCGGTGGCTCGATTGACTCGCATCCAGTGTTCGTACAGCAATCTCAGTCCCGCCAGGCGGAGTGAGAGCGCGGGCTTGCCCAACAAGTTCGCCCGCCTCTCCCCGGCACTGTAGCAGGACCAATTTGGTGGAGTCGTACTGCTGGTAACGGTGCGTTACTGTAGTCCATATCGAGAAGCTTTTATAGTCCATGTGGTTCGTCGAAGGCTAGCGCGTTTAGCCAATCTCGACAGTTCGTCTCGCTTGTGGTCTTTCTCTCGCAATGAGCTTTGGATAGGTAAATGGAAAGCAGGAACCGTGCCTAAAGGCCCTGTCCTCGCCCGACCAACCGGTCGGAGAAGGGCAGGCCGGCAGGCAAAAATCGTCTCCAGTCCGAGTGAAAATCATCGCCGGGGTCGTTGGGATCTGTTCTGCACAGAGCGCCGCCATCCCTCCCCGAGCGAGCCTGGTCGGTCGGTTGGTTGGTGTGTGTACGGGCCCCTGCCAGGCGGTCCTAGGTCGACGGAGTGAGGGACGGAACAACCGTCCGTCCATCAGTCGGTCCCTGCGGCCGTCCTGGTGAGGCTTTTTACACAACCATCCATCCATCCATCGCCGACCGGTGTGTGTGGTTCATCCGTCTCCGACAGATATCTGGTTGATCCTGCCAGTAGTCATATGCTTGTCTCAAAGATTAAGCCATGCATGTCTAAGTTCACACTGTCTAAAGGTGAAACCGCGAATGGCTCATTAAATCAGTCTAGGTTCCTTAGATGACACGATCCTACTTGGATAACTGTGGCAATTCTAGAGCTAATACATGCTTACCAAGCTCCGACCCTCGCGTAAAGAGCGATTTTATTAGTTCAAAACCAATCGTCGTTTCCCCTCGCGGGGTTGCGGCGTCCCCACTGGTGACTCTGGATAACTTTGTGCTGATCGCATGGCCTCATGTGCCGGCGACGCATCTTTCAAATGTCTGCCCTATCAAATGTCAATGGTACGTAACATGCCTACCATGTTTGTAATGGGTAACGGGGAATCAGGGTTCGTTTCCGGAGAGGGAGCATGAGAAACGGCTACCACATCCAAGGAAGGCAGCAGGCGCGCAACTTACCCGTTCCCGGCACGGGGAGGTAGTGACGAAAAATAACAATAAGGGACTCTTTCGAAGCCCCGTAATTGGAATGAGTACACTTTAAACCCTTTAACGAGGATCTATTGGAGGGCAAGTCTGGTGCCAGCAGCCGCGGTAATTCCAGCTCCAATAGCGTATATTAAAGTTGTTGCAGTTAAAAAGCTCGTAGTTGGATCTCAGGTGCAGGCGGGAGGTTCGGCTCGCGCCGGTTCACTGCCCATTGTCTCCTGCCCTACCATCGGCCGGCTCTCTCCCGCGGGTGCTCTTCGCTGAGCGTCCCGGGTGGACGGCCCGTTTACTTTGAAAAAATTAGAGTCTGAATAATGGTGCGTGGAAGGCTGGAATAGGACCTCGGTTCTATTTTGTTGGTTTTCGGAACTGGAGGTAATGATTAACAGGGACAAACGGAGGCATTCGCATTGCGGCGTTAGAGGTGAAATTCTTGGATCGCCGCAAGATGAGCCACTGCGAAAGCATTTGTCAAGAATGTTTTCATTAATCAAGAACGAAAGTCAGAGGCGCAAAGATACCGTCGTAGTTCTGACCATAAACGATGCCGACTAGCGATCCGCAGGAGTTGCTTCGTTGACTCTGCGGGTAGCTTCCGGGAAACCAAAGTGTTTGGGTTAAGCTGAAACTTAAAGGAATTGACGGAAGGGCACCACCAGGAGTGGAGCCTGCGGCTTAATTTGACTCAACACGCCAACACAAATGATTGACAGGCCGAGAGCACTTTCGTTGGGTCTAATAGGGAACGTGTGCTGGAATTAGACCCACGGAAGACAGGTCAGTTTTACCCTCTTAATAAAAGAGCGTAGCTACGGTAATCTTGCTCAACCCTAGAGGAATCGCAGGTTTCAGACACTTGGTCATTGACTGACTAAAAAGCTCTTTCTTGATTCGTTGGGTCTAATAGGGAACGGGTGCTGGTATTAGACCCTCGGAAGACAGGTCAGTTTTACCCTACTAAATACAGGGAATCGCAGGTCTCAGACATTTGGTCCACGTGCTTGGCTGATAAGCCAATGGTGCGAGGCTACCATCTGAGGGATTATGGCCGAACGTCTCTAAGCCGGAATCCCGCCCAAAATCTCAGCACTACTGCGATGGGAGGCTACGATATGGTTGGGACCTGGGGCTTGCGTCTCAGCCCGACCCGCTTGAGTCGCAGAAAGAGGTCTCTGTCATCTGCCGATAAAGCGGACGGGAAGCTGCTCGATATTCACCCCATACGGCGTTGAGGTGTGAAACCACTAGTAGAACACTTAGTTCCCGGTCGGGGTGTCGTAAGAAGTAGAGCAGCCACCTCACTGCGAACTGTTGAGACTCAGCCCTTGATCATGAGATATGTCCGCACACCAGGCGAACAACATCTTCGTGCCATGACCAGGCTTGTCCCCTGGTTAAATGCACTCCTGCCTCGCTTTTTACCTCTGTCTGCTATCAGTCATCCCAATGGACACAGAAGAGATGCAGGCCAGCGGACATTGCACCTCTGCCCTATTGTGACAACCTCCCAGGTGGTGGGGAATGCTAGGCGTACCATCACTGCAGATGAGCTGAGAAAATAAAAGGAGCAAGGAGATACCTCACTCACATGCATATGCTACGTTTCTGGCAGGACGTGACGATCCTGGGACACAGACACACTGGACTGCCTCTCTTCCGAGATACTTGAAAAACTAGTACACACAGTCCATTTTATCATATCATATCATTGCCACACCCTAAAGACACGAGTGGGGAAGACTCGATAGTCCTGCAAGACAACTTCCCTAAGAGAGACAACTCTGACCAAAAACAACTGCTGCCTTGCAGATAGGCTGGGGACAGCCAAAGGCTAAGGAGGGCATCCCTACAGAAACGCCTGTTGAAATCGGATGTACTGGGCCACAGGCTTAACAAAGTAACACAGTGCAACATATATCGCTGTAACCAGCGTACGAAGAAGAAGAAGAAGAAGAAGCAGAAGAAGAAGCACCGTGTATTATTGGGACTGAGTTTATTTTCCTTCTTCGATCCCTAATCTTTTAGTCAGGCTGTACAGATGCAGTCTGTTTCTGGGACCAACATTTGGATGTAGAATAGGATATTGGGCAGCTCTGGTTTGCTGACCTTGACACAGGCGATCGGCTATGAGTCACTGATTGCTGTCATCTTATTGATTGTGTCTTCGATCCTATTCTAAGGTGTAAGGCAATAAAAGAGCTGGTATCCTGACCGCGATGGTGGTGACATTGGATACAAATAGGAGAAATATTTTGAAGTCAATCAATGGCAGCCTCTTAGATGAAGCCACTGCAATAGATGAAATGGATGGATGGATAGAAGTGACATTTTGAAATCAATCAATGCCCGCCTGCTGGATGGAGGTCACCGCAATAGATGAAACAGCAATCCACAGACTGCAAAGTTTCGACATTAAACACGGTTCGAGCGGAGTGGGGCGCATGAGAGGACGGCGCAGGAGAGTGTACAACTAGCGAGCTACAGGGACCATCAGCATCCATTCATTACGTCATTTCATGAGAGAAACTGAGCACCTATGGGTATGCCCGGAGTGCAGTGACATCGATTCTTAGAAACAGAAACAGATGAAATGGTAATCCTCAGACTGCATAATTTAAAAATCAATTAGGGAAGGGCACCTGAGATGATGGGATAGGAGTGTGTACATTCAGTGAGCTACAGGAACCATCAGTATCCATACCCGTTAGCCTTTGCAGAAAAACAATCCCCATCTATGAGTCTACAGGGTGTGCAATGATATTGATTCTTAATAACAAAACACTACTAGATAGCTCCAGAGATTATGTAGAAAGGTAAGACAAGCAAGAAATACATCTAATACTCAATAAGTATGTTCCCAACAATTCTGTAATAAATTACTATAAATTAAAGAAATGGTCTTTGCTACATTATTTTATTCAACCTCTACAGAAGAGGACTGTTATATGCCAAGGCAAGTCCACCACAGAAAATACTGCAGTTTAAGGTTTTTTATTCAAAATATGCAGAAAATGTGATCACTATTTAGGATAACACACATTCTTTCCACAAAAAATGTACCATGACCAAGCAACTGAAGACATGTCATTTTGTAAAGGTACCAACAAGAACAAATGGAAGAATATTTTAACATGAAAATGCATATAGGTCAACTGTAAAACATAGTTGTCATCAAATGTCACGCATTGTGGCATTGATGATCAATTTCTTTCACAACCATTTGGTTTGAAAATTTCAGATGCTTTTTTGTTGTCTAATCCAGCTTGTTATTTAAAGTAAGTAAGGATTCAGTTAACATGCCAGAGTAGCATATTAGGAATATGGTGTTTGGCCCATATTTTTCTTGACCAATGGCACACTAGGCTGATATGGTCCACATCCCACCATCCACCATTACTTTCTCAGATACCTGGTATCTTTCTGATACCTATTTTTTTAGGCTGGTTGAAATTGGAAAAATCTTGCACCTCGATTGATCGGCTGTGACGCCAGTGCACAAACAACTGTGCTTCCTTGGTATGCCATCGCATATTTTTGTATTCCTCTACGTCTCTTGCCCTCAATCTTATAATATAATAAGGAACAAACGGTAGGGTTGGAAAAAGTATGGAATCTATAAACCAGATTGAAATTTAGAGGCAAAGGTGTGACTGTGGCTTATTAATTTGTGTTTTACAAAGTGGTTTAAACAAAAAATTATGAAGTTAAACAAAATTTGAGCAAACATTCCTTTGATGATTGATCATGAATAGTTTGATGAGAGAATATTGATCTCCATGTTTAGCATTTGATTTTATTATCATTTGTTGTTTAGAGCCCAAATTAATCACTATATAGATAAGATTGCAGAATATAAAATGTTTAGCATATACATTTTAAGATAAATGCAAATTGTTTTGTGCTAACTCCAATATCTTAAATTCTATAGTGGAGGTATTAATCTTTTCAGTTGTTTTTTCAAGTTAAAGTTTTTGATTATTCCTTATTTTAGTAAGCATTAATGAAATCCACATTTCAAAGCACACACACGTCTGGCTATTATTAAGTTTACACATTAGCTGATGCAAGTTAGCAAGAAAACATAAATAGATCAAAGCCGTAACAGTACTGAAGGTCAAAAGTAGATCAAAAACATATATAGGTAATGGCGGTGATTTCACAATCTTAAACCACTCACTTCACATCATATCTTTTTTGTTGTGATTTGTTAATTTTCATTTTTCTTTGTCTCTGACATAGGTCTTGTGGTTGTAACAAAGGTGTCATTTTGATTTTGGTGCAGTCACTAAGCCATTGCCTGTATATGTTTTTATTTTGGTGCAGTTACTAAGCAAGACTAAACAGCCTGAAGAAATTATGGCAGAGCACCAACAAAATGATAAAAGTAAAATTCTTGAGAGCCTGTGTTTTTTCTATGGCAGCTTTTGGCTGTGAAGCATGGACGATTACCAAAACTTATAGACAAAGAATCGAATCCTTCGAGTCAAAATGTTACAGAAAGATCCTCAAAATACCCTAGACAGAGATAAAAACAAATGTAGACATTCGGCAAGTGTTGAGCATAGAGGAGAACTCGTTTATCAATTCTATTTTGGCTAGAAAATGCAAATACTTTGGTCACATCAAGAGACACAACGGTCTTGAGAGAACGGTGATGGAAGGTATGGTGCCAGGCAAAAGAGAAAGGAGTAGACCAAAAAGATGATGGCACCAAGATATCCAGGAATGCCTGGGTATGACTGTGGCGGAGGCTGGAGTTTTGACAAGAGAACGAGTTTTTTTCAGACAGACTGTGATGGGAGCGACGTTCTATAAAGAACATACTACATGATGATGAGTTACTAAGCCATTGTCTGTCTATGTTTTTATCATCGAGAAAACATAATATTGTCATGTATGTTGAATATCATGATTTTGCCAAAGTCAGATGTGTCGGACTGAAAGGTGCAAATATTGCAGTCAAGCTGTAAACTAACGACACACCGCGTTCCATTCTCCGGACTACATCCTGCTACTTACAGAGCCCTGTTTAGGCTTGTTAGCGGGAGATTTATAATGAACGTAGAAGAAGATGAAGTAATAATATTGACTAATATCAAATATTGACCTTTCTTTAGTTAATTTATATCTGTGCCCTCTTCTTCTAATTGGTGGTTGTATTTTGAAAAACTTGTTACAGTCTAATTGAACCTTTCTTGTGATTATCTTTGACCTGTATTAAGTCATCTCAAAGATCTTCTCTTTTCTAGACACTGTAGGCCGGTTTTTCTGTCTTTCCTCATAGCTATAATTCTGGAATCCCACTATCAGTTTTTTGTCGCTCTTCTTTGTATCCTTTCCAGCATGTTTATATCTCCTCTACGATAAAGAGTTCACACTTGAACACAGTACTCCAATCTAGATCTAACCAGTGCTTTATATAGTTTGACAATCACTTCCTTACTCTTGTGTTTAATATTTCTTTTTATCATAGCTAACATTGCATTTGCCTTTTTCACTGCTACCTGAACTTGCTCACTCACCTTACCTGTATGATCTATTATAACCCCTAGGACCCTTTCCTTATCTATCATTCTAATGCTGTTCTTGCTCATTCTGTAATTATGTTCCATATTGGATCTACCCATGTGGATGACTGTACATTTATCTACATTAAACTCCATTTGGCATCTCATCATGCCCAAAGATGTCTTTCAGGCAGACAGCAGTAAAGTCTCTCTACTCAACTTGACCTCAGTCTGGGCCATCCGTCATACTGTGACCCAGCTCTGGATCTTACCCATGCAACACCTTCTATACTATAGAAATCAATCAGTCAAAACCTTCACCACTTCGTGGAGCACGTCTTAAGAAATACATGGCAAGTGTTCCTTTGGTGGGCAATCTGCGCCAGCTGAATCCATGTCTTCCCTGTCTCTTTGATATTTGCCTCAAGCTCTCTCAACAAAAATGATGTAGGCTTTTCTCTCTTTCTCTTGTCTCTGGGGTCCCAGAACAGAGGCTGCCTTGTAGTATTATCAACTGGTTTAGAATGTCTCTTCTTCATGCCATGTTCCTTTGGTGCCTGTCCTGTTCTCTTCCCCGAAACCACATTAATGATTTTATGATACCATTTCAATCCCTCTATTCTGTCCTTTCTCTCCCCGAAGTCCACATTAAAGATCTTATCATACCATTTCAATCCACCTATTCTGTCTGGTTCTCTCTGCCAAATCCACATTAATGATGAATAATAACCACACATGAACAAATGTGCATCTTTAAATTTGCAGGGATGGGATGAGGATTTGCAAACTGAAACAATGGTCAGGAATGTATAAGTCTGACCCCCCTATCTATCACAGTATATATATATATTCCCATTTCTGAGTTCCAACAGGAGGATTTATAGAGCTGAGGAATAAAGGCTGCTTGTCCCTGCAGTCCCTGTGTACTGTACAGACTAGATTTTAATTTGACCTCTGACAAATAAAAGTCTATGCCTTACAGAGGTTTTGAACCCTTATTCTCTTAGTCAACCCCAGCTGCCAAACCGCTTATCCAGCTGCACCACATGTATAGTTCTGGTCAAGTAACTATAATTCTAGTTGTTATTATATTATAATTATTGTTATTGTTCTTGAAAATATTAACAGGTAGGTTGTACCAAATACATTTGTTATTATAATTATTGTTGTTGTTCTTGCTGGTGTTGTTGATGCTGTTGTTGTTGTTGTTGCTGTTGCTGTTGTTGCTGTTGCTTGTGTTGTTGCTGTTGTTGTTGTTGCTGTTGTTGTTGCGGTTGCTGTTGTTATTGTTGTTTCGTGACGTTGAAGCAGCAATATCATGCAAACATTCTTGGGCTGGACATGTGGTACGCATGCCTGACAATAAATGGACACGTAGAGCAACATTTTGGTAATCATATGTCTGTACACGTCCACGGGGTCGCCCACCTGTGAGATGGACTGACCAAGGACCTAGGCTCGCATTGGTACATCACTGCAAAAGATAGGTACGTATACAGAATATTATTGTCTTCCTGGAAAACAGCATATCTGCCGGACTGACGCAGAGGATAATGTGAACATACATGCATTTCTTAAAGGGGAGGAAGACTAACGTCTGGTCTGGCAAAACATACTGATCAGACATGTTAGTCAAGGTCAGGTAAAATATACTGGCCAAGACCCTCAGCTTGACTTCCCAGTAGTTCTCCCTGGAAACGGGCTGTTGAGGTAAGGGATCGACATGATCCTCATAGTAGTGAGTGACACACAGATGAAGCCAAGCATAGAACAACCGCCTGGAGGACCCTGGTCCACCTTCATCAACATGCTTGGAATGTGAGGAAACTAACACTAAATGTTCTTTTCAGGGCGCACAGAAAGAGTAATCCTACTCATTGTGGGCATTCAATAACAACAACAACAACATTTCTTAAAATATAAATGATTAATGAACAATATATTTCTTCCTCTTTAAATGTGCAGTCAAGGATGGTTACAAAACTGCAGTCTTCCTATTGTCCATAGTAAATAGACTGTCAGAATTATTTCAGTTACTGTCAAAAATATATTATCAGAAATACATTTTGGATTGATTTATTTGATTGTTTTATGGGAACCTAATTAACTTAATTTTGTATTTAATAATGACAGAGATACATGAAATATATAAAAATCAACAATCTTAATAACAATATACTCTCACTATTCTATGCTTCCATGAACTGACTGGTTGACTGAAACACCTTTATGCTTCCATGAACTGACTGGTTGACTGAAACACCTTTATACTTCCATGAACTGACTGGTTGACTGAAACACCTTTATGCTTCCATGAACTGACTGGTTGACTGAAACACCTTTATGCTTCCAAGAACTGACTGGTTGACTGAAACACCTTTATGCTTACTGTAATACTGTAACCCTGGTGTTCACTCAGGCACATTTTGTGCCCTATGCCAGGTAGCCAAATCTCGTCTAAACTTATCTCTGTCCTTTGCCATTAAGTACCACGCCAGACCAAGGACATGTCAAAGGCCATCTCTCCATCTCATTGGTGGACGTCCGGGGCGACGATTATAGGTGTAGGGTCACCATGATGTCAGTTTACGTGTCCATCTTTTGCCAGGCATGTGTACCACGAGGCCTGCCCACCAGTACTTTCTTATCAATGCCTTATCTATGGCACCATTGAAGCAGGTTTGACTTTTGATGGTGGTTTCGCGGATGTAGTCTCGTAGTGAAAGTGACAGTGTTTTACGCCCCATTGCTCTTCGAGAAGGCTGGAACAACGCCATGTTGGTTTTTCGTAGGTTCCACACCAAGCAGTTATGCACCATGGATGAAATGACCAGGCTGTTGAAGGTGTTATTTTTCGAGTTGTTGTTTTTCATTTGTTGAAGTACGATCATGATGCAGTTGAAGCTGAACCACCCCGCAGCTAACCTTCAGGAGATCTACTTATGCAAGTCATGGGAGTTTGTAATTTCTTGGCCCAAGTAGATGTACGAATTAAGGTTTTTGACAGAATCAGCTCCAAGCCACATTTATTCGCATGGACAGAATCTGTTCAGCATGCATTGAGTGTTTAGCGTATTTATTTTTAGACCAACTGCCTCGCTTGCATTGTTGAGCTCATTCAGGCTTTGCTCAGCTTTCTTGATGCTGTGGTTGATGATGGCTATATCATCCACAAACCGGAGGTGGTTGAGCATTTCTCCATCTATGTTAATATCCTCTATGATTCCATGAACTAATTGGTTGACTGAAACACCTTTATGCTTCCATGAACTGATTCGTACCTTGAAACACCTTTACGCTTCCATGAACTGATTCGTACCCCGAAACACCTTTACGCTTCCATGAACTGATTCGTACCCCGAAACACCTTTATGCTTCCATGAACTGATTCGTACCCCGAAACACCTTTATGCTTCCATGAACTGATTCATACCCAGAAACACCTTTATGCTTCCATGAACTGATTCGTACCTTGAAACACCTTTATGCTTCCATGAACTGATTGGTTGACTGAAACACCTTTATGCTTCCATTAACTGATTCGTACCCTGAAACACCTATATACTTCCATTAACTGGTACCAGGAAACACCTCTATGCCTCTATGAACTAATTGGTACCCTGAAACACCTCTATGAACTAATTGGTACCCTGAAACACCTTTATGCTTCCTTTAACTGGTACCCTGAAATACCTCTATGACTCTATGAACTAATTGGTACCATGAAACACCTTTATGCTTCCATGAACTGATTGGTTGACTGAAACACCTTTTCTAAAAATTGAGTTTCTCATCAGAAAACATATTTGACCAGTTCATTATTTTTTTAACCAAAATTATAAATATTCCATAACAATACAATTTATATTAATACAATATTATCCATGTGAATTTCTTAGTATAGTCCCAATATTTTTGTTGTTACCACGAATGTAATTTAACAAGGGTATCTGTGCATAGGATAGTGGCTTTATCATATATTTATAGCACTCAGAAATCATGACTGGGTGAGCATAAATTGCTTTAGTCCAGACTTCATGAGGAGGCTAATTGCAGTCAAGTCCTCGTGCTATGTAAAGATTGAACAAAAAAACAAGACAGAAAGATGCATTTAAATAACACTAAAATACATGAACATTTCAAGAATTGAATAAAAAAACTAAGTAAATCAAGCAAAATCTAAAATGCACCAAATCTATTATCTGTAGAATATAAAAGAGAACATTTGAAAATAGTGGTTTCAATTCATTTGATGATTATAACACAATCTAGACATTTAATACACATCTGTAAAACATCAAGAAAACTTAATTTATTTTTACAATTATCTGAGTAGTATGAAACTTCTGGACTCCTCACACAGTTTGAGCAGTATGAAACATCTGAACTCCTCACACAGTTTGAGCAGTATGAAATTCCTAGACTCCTCACACAGTTTGAGCAGTATGAAACTCCTCACACAGTATGAGCAGCATGGAACTCCTTGATTCCTTGCACATAAAATAATTGTTATAATAAAGTAGGGTGTGCATAAATTATCTAACGTTAAGAAACCGGATTTTTGCAACCTTTTTCAAATATAATTTTCATTAGATGATTGTGTGCTGAGTCAAGGCCATCTTTAGATATACAGGCCTTCGCAGTGGGCTGACTAATCAACAGAACTCATGTTGTGCCAAGGTTATTAATCAATTCATGCTCCACACAAAGAAATAAAACAAATTCAGGGCAGGATTATGTGAAAGGATCACTCTCAACTGTGATTTGTTGTGTTTTGTATTGTGAATTTATTTTATTTCTCTGTATGGAGCATGGATTGATTATAAACCTTGGCACAACATGAGTTCTGTTGATTAGTCAGCTCAGGAATGTGATGTTTCAAAGGTATTCCCCCAGTTGAAAGGCCTGTAGCTAAAGTAAGTCATGGCTCAGTGTTGAGTTATTTGGATGTTCATGGGCCGGTACACGCTTTATATAAAAAAAAATTACCGACATCCTCTATTTTACATAGTTTATAGCTGTTTTGTGCCAGTGTCAAAGTTTAATTGTACCTAGTGTAAACGCATTTCAAGTAGATATTCAGACTGGTATGACTGTATATCAACTAAAATTGAATATCTAAAAAAAACTGTACAGTCAACTCTTAATGATTAAATGTTTTTGTGGGGCTGGTTTTATTATATTTTAAATACCTTCTGTGGGCTAATTGAGATCCTGTGGTGGTCCAGAGATAAGGGATTGTACATGCCTGCCTTAAATGAACACAATTTGAGTTGAGATTTTGATTTAACACTACAGCATAAGAGTTTAGATAATATATCTTGTATTTTGATGCCTGGAAGACAAGAGTTCAGCAGTTGAAACATTTAAAATGACATCATTTGTAGAGTGAGCTATATGAGGGAATGGCTTCATGCTCTGGGCTTTGCTGTGGTTGGAGTAATATTTGTTGTTCGGAACAATCGCCGAACCGAGTAAACCTGAAAACAGAATAATGTGAGCTTTTTAGAACTAATTACTTTGAAAAGACACACAATCTATCTATCCACATCTCAACAGTTTAAAGTTGCTTCCTTGTTATATTAATTTTGGCTGAGTAGTTAATGCATTTATTAGACAAAGCACAGAGTAGAAAACACTCATTGGACACTGTTATTCACCCATATAAAAATGCTTGCTAACTATGAAGTAACCTACTGCATTTGAAAGAAAATTCTAGAAACAGTAGCCCAGTAGGATACATGAATAAACTGGTGAGTAGCCTGTTTTCTAAGAAATCAAATTATCCACAGTAAACTAATATAGTATTGGTATACTGATACCTGGCAATAATTTTTATGACAAATCTATTTACATATTTTCCCATCAGTCTTAGTGTTATATGGGACAGGTTTTAATTGAATAAAGAAAGGCTATGAATAACAATAGGTTTACTGATTAGACAAGTAGCTCATTTAATATATGATTGTTATCTTTAATCGGTGTAAGCACTATCTGGATACTTAACTTAGAGTTATAGTTGGTAAAGCAGTGAGATATGATCACTAACTGGGTACTTAAAGAGTTATGGTTGGTAAAGCAGTGAGATATGATCACTAACTGGGTACTTAAAGAGTTATGGTTGGTAAAGCAGTGAGATATGATCACTAACTGGGTACTTAAAGAGTTATGGTTGGTAAAGCAGTGAGATATGATCACTAACTGGGTACTTAAAGAGTTATGGTTGGTAAAGCAGTGAGATATGATCACTAACTGGGTACTTAAAGAGTTATGGTTGGTAAAGCAGTGAGATATGATCACTAACTGGGTACTTAAAGAGTTACAGTTGGTAAGGCAGTGAGATATCATCACTAACTGAGTACTTAAAGAGTTACAGTTGGTAAGGAAGTGAGATATGATCACTAACTGGCTACTTAAAGAGTTATGGTTGGTAAGGCAGTGAGATATGATCACTAGCTGGGTACTTTAAAAGTTAAGGTTGGTAATGCAGTGAGATGTTGTCACTAAATTGGTACTTAAAGAGTTAAGGTTGGTAATGCAGTGAGATGTTGTTACTAAATTGGTACTTACATCAGGGTAAGAAAACAAGAGCTGACCAAGTGGCTGCCCTAGAAACAGGCTGCACTAGTATAGACTGGCTAAGAGAATAGGGATTGCCGTGGGAAGGCAAACCTGGTACCCAAAAAAAAAGCCCACTGAAATTAGATGTGTTGGACCGATAGGCACAGATATCGCAGTCTTACTGCTACTACGACACAATGTCAGAATGTCCTTTTCAGGACAAACGCCAAAGAAGAAACTGAACACTTAAACATAGTCAGCATGCATCAAAATAAAGTAAATATTCACATCCAATGTCTTACACTAAAGTAGTCCCATAGCAAAGAATTCCTTACTTACTTCCCCTGTCCAAGTACCACATTATGTAGTGTTCATCCAGTGTTCAGCGACTTTAATTGCTCTGTCGCTTGCCTTCAGCATATTGCTGTAGTCACATGTATCCGGAAGGTTGGGAAAAATCATCAGATCACCTGGATCTTGTACCATACCGCAGTCACATGTATTGCCGTCCGAGAGACCCCATTTCTTAATGTTCCTCCTACATCCTGATACACCAGTTCAAAGTCTATTTATTGTCTTCCAAAGTGAGTAGGGTAAGTGATCTCCAGGGGCAGGTTCCTCCTGAAGCTCGATCCCTGGGTTCTGTATAATTTCGTGCCATAATTCAGTGCAATGTCTTTCGTGGCTTGGCTGTATGGGCTTTGTTGATTTAAGGAAACTATGCCTGGATTTGAGTCTTGTGATCTGCACCTGGTGTCCAAACATTGGGTGCCTTGGGTCGTTTCCCTGTTTCTCTTGTTAAATTTCAGCAGCCACGCTTCTTCTGATGGTAGGTGGAACTATGTCAGTTATAGGGTATATTTTAGCAGGCGGGGTGGGTTTTAGACATTCTGACACTATCCTGCCTGCCTCATTTATTGCTATTTCAACAAGTTTTGTATGGACATGTAGTGTTATATACTTTTGCACTAGGCCACATCTTCTTTATGTTGTTGGTAGGTTGGTTATTGATCCAGCGGCCTATGGGCTCCTGCCCTTTGGCCCAATGCCATATAGTGGTATCTGCAAGTGTTTGTAAGCTGTTGTTTAGTTCCGTACAAAGTGATCCATTTGTCTGGCCTCGGAGGAAGCTCTTTCCTAACACCTGCAAGGGCTGGACATTCAAAAAGATGATGCTCAACAGTTTCACAGGGATGTGTGCACAGCCAGCACTCTGGAGTATGTTCTGGTTGGATTCTGTTCAAGTGGCTGTTAAGTTGTACGTGTTGAGTGCGAAGTCGAAAAATGGTGATTTGGTCTCTCCTTTTCAGGAGGTTGATGTTGTCTTTGGGATGGCCATATGTTTGTAGATTTATCTCCCAGTATTCCCCATGCCCATCTATTCAGCCAGGCCTCTTTTTTCAGTCTTCAGTAATTGTTTGACTGTCTGTAGGGTTGTTGGTGTGTATTGTTGTTCTTGACTTGATCCCTTCTTAGCCAGTATGTCTGCCTTGTCACTGCCAGATATATAGGAGTGACCAGGGATCCATTGTATAACTATTCTGACTTCATGAGATGTGAGAAGTTGGTTGGCATCAAGGGATATTTGGGTAAGTTCAGGCCTACAGTGACCACCGTCATCCAGAGCTACATCTTTATGATGTAGGGTAACCAGTTCCCTTCCTTGCTGCCTTTAAGTGATTTTCATAGTGGTAAAGCAATCACTTAAAAGGTACGACGATCAACTCATGTCACCAGCCTGCCCCAGTTAACCCAGATATAAATGGGTACCTGGCTTATTGTCAGACTGGTTGTATACAGACTGCAGAGTCTTCTAAACCAGTATAAAGATGTTAAGTTAAGTTAAGACAAACAATCATAAATTAGGTGTCAGACCAACAATGCATTGTGAATTGTTTCATCTTCTTCACGATCCTCTTCATCTTTACCTGAATAATTGAGGCAGCAACAATAAGAATACACTGTAGCATAGACCATCTATTGATATAGGTGTTGTTTCCATGTACCAGATACCAGTCTTTTATAACATGGAATCTGTAAAACAATGACAATTTGTCAGTATGAATTTACAGCATATCAATATATACATACCGTATTTATCCGAATATAAAACACGTTTTTTTTTTTTAGTTTTCGTCCTTGAAAAATGAACTAACATATCGATGCAAGGTCAATATTTTTATGTTGTGTAATACTGGTATTTATGTGTATTTTACAAGAGGGGTCCACCGGGGTCTTTGTGTGTGACAAGGACAAGAATAGCACCACTACCCCACAGAGAGCATGTCGTAAGAGGCGATTAACTGTGTCACGTGGCATAACATCGATCATGGTTAGGTGGTTTGTTTATAACAGCTTAGATGGCGCCTAACAGGGTACAGGTCTACTTTGCTTGAGTGTTTGAGTCTATTACGATAGATTTGCACATCGGTTAACCACTCTCTACTGCACTTGTTCTAGCGCAGTGGAGTAATACGCTGTTTGAGCCTAGCCCGATAGGCATGGAAATCTTTCTCCCAGCTACATCCAAATCATACCAGAGCTGGGACCTGCACAGGGGCATCCACCCCTGAAGAAGTACAGGTCGGCTAGGCTACATCCAGATCATACCAGAGCTGGGACCTGCAAAGGGGCATCCGCCCCTGTAGAAGTACAGGTCGGCTAGGCTACGTCCAGATCATACCAGAGCTGGGATCTGCACAGGGGCATCCACCCCTGTAGAAGTACAGGACGGCTAGGCTACATCCAGATCAGACCAGAGCTGGGACCTGCAAAGGGGCATTCACCCCTGTAGAAGTACAGGGAGACTAAAAACTAAGAGGAGCTAAGAACCTGCATTTTTTGGGATTTAGCAGATATTTTCATTGTGAAATTTTTGATGTGTGTTGTTTTTGGCTATTACAATGTATTGTGTTAAGGACTTCATTGCCATGTTAGCCGCATTCCTAGTTCAATAGCAGTAGTTAAAAACTTAAAATTTTTAAAAAGATGGATCAATATTTATATATATTTGAATTATCATTGAACACGAGGTGGAAGACTAACGTCTGGTCAGGCACACTATACTGATCAGACATGTTAGTCAGGGTCAGGCACACTATACTGATCAGACATGTTAGTCAGGGTCAGGTACACTATACTGATCAGACATGTTAGTCAGGGTCAGGCACACTATACTGATCAGACATGTTAGTCAGGGTCAGGCACACTATCCTGATCAGACATGTTAGTCAGGGTCAGGCACACTATACTGATCAGACATGTTAGTCAGGGTCAGGCACACTATACTGATCAGACATGTTAGTCAGGGTCAGGCACACTATACTGATCAGACATGTTAGTCAGGGTCAGGCACACTATACTGATCAGACATGTTAGTCAGGGTCAGGCACACTATCCTGATCAGACATGTTAGTCAGGGTCAGGCACACTATCCTGATCAGACATGTTAGTCAGGGGTAAAACAAAACATACTGGCCAAGACATTCACCTCGACTGCCTTGTAGCCCTCCCTGGAAATGGACTATTTCAAGGCAGCCTGGCTAACGAGGTTAGGGATCAATGTGATCCCCATAGTAGTGACACGTAGATAAAGCCAAGAATAGCACAACCACCTGGAGGACCCTGGTCCACCTTCATTAGCATGGTCGAGATGTGAGGCAAGCTACTGCAACCCCCTTTTCAGGGCACACAAAAGAGTAATCCTACTCATTGTTGGCATTCAAAACAACAACATTTTCGAACACATTAACTATCATTATTTATTCACAAGCAGAGAACCTTCCCAGCAACACAACTAGTTTAGTGGCAAACAGAACGAATAATTAGCCAACATACATTCTGATCCGGTACTAAATTTTAATTTACCAGGGCTTTATTTGTTACTCACTCCAGGGTGAAAAAAATGGTTTATTACTGTGACAGCATGTTTTTCAATTCACCAGTTAATGATTTGATAACAATTCACTGGTATGGATCTGGTAGCCTAGTAAGCGGGTAAGCAAACAATAGAAGCACAGTATGCCAGTTATAAAAGGTAAGCACAGATGGCTGTGTATGAGGCTAGTTGCATTACTGAGGGCAGTTAAAAACCATAATCTCTGAACCTTTTTCACCCCACAGTTATCTCACTGTGCTGCAAGAATAAAGAAAGGAACTTCCTGTTCTGAGAGTACGGGTGTCAATGGTTAAACAGTTTGAGAGTGACATTCTATGTTTTCAATTTCTTCTTTAACAGAAACATAAGGCCACCACTTTAGCACCGGGAAAATGACCGCTGAACATATGCTGCAAAACTGCCCGACATAGGAGGACCAGAGAAAGCAGATGTGGGCGTCATCAGTGGCAACGCTAGACAAGCTCTATGGCAGTGTCGACAGCCTCAGGATGACCGCTGCTTTTTTCGAAAAAATAAAGGTTGATGTCTGACTGCGTACGATGAAGAAGAAGAAGAAGATCAGGAT
The DNA here is from genome assembly GCA_036924085.1 of Ariolimax columbianus. Lineage (NCBI taxonomy): Eukaryota > Metazoa > Mollusca > Gastropoda > Stylommatophora > Arionidae > Ariolimax > Ariolimax columbianus. Next base: position 10,249,385 of record JAVGWX010000005.1, read on the forward strand.
GGTGTAACAGTTACAGCCAGAGCATGATCATTTAGGGCAGGGGTGATAAGGTCAGTGCCTCTGAGAAAAAAGGTACCTGAATGTGTGCCAATGTCACTCACCGTCTGGACACCTAAGTCATCAAAAGGAAAACGGGGAGTTGAGGGAAAGAATGTATCTAGTACAGGTAGGGGCTAGGTGCTGACCACTCTGGCGTTCCGATTTGAGTAGGGGGGGGGGGGGGTGTTAGTGACAGACAGAGGCCAGCAGGGCTTGCTGGGACATTTTGAGTGACAGGAATCCAGAGTGATTCGTTCAAATAACAACTAAATGGAGATAGATCCAAACTAGAGGATGGCTGAGTCAGACAACCCACAGAGGGCCATTGGACAGCTCTGATACTGCTTGAGACTATATAATACTGGGAAAAGTTTAACTCAAGCAGGGCGGCCATGAAGAGAGAGAGAGAGAGAGAGAGAGAGAGAGAGAGAGAAAAATTTTAGCTAGGAGTCTGTTTAACTCGCCGACTTTATAGAAGAGCGATTGATAGGCTGTTTTACAAATGTTAGAGAGATAGATTGAAGTGCAGGGTGACTGAACCAGCATACGCCTTTGAGTCTTAGCCAGTCGCTCTATAAGATGTGCGTTGGGCAGCCTGTTACTAGGAGAGATCTGGATGTGTGTGTGGTGTGTGCGGGACACCGAGGGAATGATGTATGTTCCAGAGTATGTGTATATGAAGATTGATTGAGTGTGTGATCATATGTGAGTATATGTTGAATAGATTGAATGTGATGTCAAGATCACCTGCCTGAAGGTATCTGAATGTATAATGAATAAGATAATTCGCCTGAGGGGACCTGAGTGTGAGTGAATGCACAGAATATGATCATGAAGACGAGTTTTTGAGAGTGTGTTGAGGGTGCAGATAAGGGGAGGAGAGTGTGTGGCTAGAACTGGGTTGGATTATATTGGGGGGAAATATTCAAAAGTTTATACTCACAACCTCCGAATGTATTGATAATACATAGAAGATATTAATAATATTATGTATGTTCATATGTAATAATATCGTTTTTGCTGTTTTGTTTGCTAAATGTTGGTCTTGTGAATATTCGTGTAATAAATATGCCACCTGCTGTGTGCTATGTTATTTGCTGTGTGTGGTAGTGAATGATGTGGATGCATGTGATAACATTCTAGATAGCTAATCCACCGTGGAAACGCCTTACACTGCCACACTGGTGAGGCCTTGTTTGATCAGGTTGGTGAGGCCTTGTTTGATCAAGTTGGTGAGGCCTTGTTTAATCAGGTTGTTGAGGCCTTGTTTGATCAGTATGGTGATGCCTTGTCTAAGGCTAGTGAGGCCTTGTTTGATCAGGCAGGTGAGACCTTATTTGATCAGGTTGGTGAGGCCTTATTTGATCAGGTTGGTGAGGCCTTATTTGATCAGGTTGGTGAGGCCTTGTTTAATCAGGCTGGTGAGGCCTTGTTTGATCAGGTTGTTGATGCCTTGTTTGATCAGAATGGTGATGCCTCGTTTGATCAGGCTGATGAGGCCTAGTTTGATCAAGTTGAGGCCTCATTTGATCATGCTGGTGAGGCCTAATTTGATCAGGTTGGTGATTACTAGTTTAATCAGGATGATGAGGCCTTGTTTTTTAATGTTGGTGAGGCCTCGTATGATTCAATTGGTGAGGCCTGTAAAACCTCATGTTTGTAATACCAGTGTTTACATTCAAGAAAGTGCACCTTTCTTCTTTGAATTTCTTCTCTTCTTTTCTGAGTAATTGTTATTCTGTGTCACAGGGCCGGAGCGAGATGAACTGGCCTATAGCTGGCCCTGACTGTCAACATTGTTCTCTTACCTGGCTTTAGCTTGTGAGTTCATCATGTTAGACACCATCTCCTGGACACTGGTCAGGGACACCTAGAACACAACAGCTGAATAAGAGGCCATGTGGACAAAGAATATGCTTCCTAAAACTATGGACGGAAACTGGTTGGATATAAACTATGACAAAAATATGACTATTTAAAAAAAGAAAGAAATTGCCTCATAGAAATGATTTGTTGCACTGGGCAGGTGAACATGTGTTCAGTCCCTTTCATCACTGAAGGTGCAGACAACAGAGCATGAACTCTCTAGCTACCATGTCAGCTCCAACATGTTCCCGACTTCATCAGGTACCTATTTACAACTGGATCAACTGGAAGAAGCGGTCATAGCGTGAAAAGGAACCTTGACATTCCCAGTCTGTCAGACAGGTGTGGTAAAACCTTGACATTCCCAGTCTGTCAGACAGGTGTGGTAAAACCTTGACATGCCCAGTCTGTCAGACAGGTGTGGTAAAACCTTGACATGCCCAGTCTGTCAGACAGGTGTGGTAAAACCTTGACATGCCCAGTCTGTCAGACAGGTGTGGTACAACCTTGACATGCTCAGTTGTCAGACAAGTGCGACACAACCTTGACATGCCAGTCTATCAGACAGGTGCGACACAACCTTGACATGCCCAGTCTGTCAGACAGGTGCGACACAACCTTGACATGCCCAGTCTGTCAAACAGGTGCAGTAAAACCTTGACATGCCCAGTCTGTCAGACAGGTGTGGTAAAACCTTGACATGCCCAGTCTATCAGACAGGTGCAACACAACCTTGACATGCCCAGTTTATCAGACAGGTGCAACACAACCTTGACATGCCCAGTCTGTCAGACAGGTGCGACACAACTTTGACATACCCAGTCTGTCAGACAGGTGCGACCCAACCTTGACATGCCCAGTCTGTCAGACAGGTGTGACACAACCTTGACATGCCCAGTCTGTCAAACAAGTGCAGCACAATATGAACCTGGTACATTTGGACTGTAAACCACGTTGACAACTTCTAGACCATACACACCCCGCCTCCCTTAAATAGAAATTTAAGAGAATGTGAGATTAATTTGTCTGTCTTATTTATTGTCTACCTTACTGTATGTTAGCAATCTCTATCATGAAACCTGGAAGATTACCACATTTGTTTCTGATGGGAATATTCTCAGCAGGTAGTTTCTTACATAGCTGCTTAGTGATTTGATGTTAGCATCCACTGTTACCTACTTTGCCTGCATTTTCAGCCGCCATGGACAGGTCATGAATATATTACCTTTTGTCCTTACAAGCATCAGATTTCACAATTTTATTTAAGAAAGTATTTATCTTCGTGCAGTACTCATATTGAGCAGGTGCAGTTGCTAAAAGGGGATTTACCTTTGTTGTTTTTCTTTCTTGTACTATCTACCTACCTACCTACCTACCTACCTACCTACCTACCTACCTACCTACCTACCTACCTAAACCCTACCCCTGCCCAATAAACAGACACCCACCCACCCATTTCCCACCCTTCCACCTACCCTCCTTCCCTTACATCCCACCTATCCATCCACCCACCCATCCTTTCTCCCTCCATACCTCCCTCCCTCCTACCATCCATCTATCCAACCCGACCACCCACCCACCCTTCCATCCATCCATCCATCCATCCATCCATCCACCAAAACCCAACCACCCACCCACCAAACCCATATCCATCCATCCATCCATCCATCCATCCATCCATCCATCCATCCATCCATCCATCCATCCATCCATCCATCCATCCATCCATCCATCCATCCATCCATCCATCCATCCATCCATCCATCCATCCATCCATCCATCCATCCATCCATCCATCCATCCATCCATCCATCCATCCATCCATCCATCCATCCATCCATCCATCCATCCATCCATCCATCCATCCATCCATCCATCCATCCATCCATCCATCCATCCATCCATCCATCCATCCATCCATCCATCCATCCATCCATCCATCCATCCATCCATCCATCCATCCATCCATCCATCCATCCATCCATCCATCCATCCATCCATCCATCCATCCATCCATCCATCCATCCATCCATCCATCCATCCATCCATCCATCCATCCATCCATCCATCCATCCATCCATCCATCCATCCATCCATCCATCCATCCATCCATCCATCCATCCATCCATCCATCCATCCATCCATCCATCCATCCATCCATCCATCCATCCATCCATCCATCCATCCATCCATCCATCCATCCATCCATCCATCCATCCATCCATCCATCCATCCATCCATCCATCCATCCATCCATCCATCCATCCATCCATCCATCCATCCATCCATCCATCCATCCATCCATCCATCCATCCATCTATCCATCTATCCATCTATCTATCTATCTATCTATCTATCTATCTATCTATCTATCTATCTATCTATCTATCTATCTATCTATCTATCTATCTATCTATCTTCAGTCCATATAGGTCGTTAGACATTGTGGGGAGGTTTGACCTCCTTTGTTTCATTTTTTCTAGCCGGTGTAAGTCTACTGGTGACTTGCCAGGTCTATCCCAGCTTCTGTTAACCCCTGGGATTAACGATCGCCTATTTTTGAGACTGGTGGAGGTGGAAGCGTAAATTAGAGCACAGTAGACACGCAGCCTGTCAGGCGCCATCTAAGCCGCTGCGTTTAACCATATAACCAAGACCTGTTGTTATGGCCACACAGTCCCCTTTTTTTGCAACATATTCTTTGTGGGGCAAGAATCCCCAGAATAATTTAAGTAGATTTTTAACTTGAATTTTGCCCGAGCAGCGACCGTTAGGTCTACTCTTTTCAATTTCCAACTGCTAAGGTATTTTTAACGTGTGCGTCACTGCACACGGGTGTCTGATCTCACTACTCAGAAATCAGGCGAAATATTTACCGGATGAATCATGTGAAAAAATCCTGGTGTCTTCCCCAGGATTTGAATCCGCGGCCTCCAGCACCCGAGGTGTTATGAATGAGCCACTTTTTCTTCTTTTAAAAAAAATATCCTGTAGTTGTTACTGCTGCCTTTCTCATATCTGTTTTAAAGTGTTGCCATTTACTAACAATCATGTTAAAAGTTGTGTCATCAGCTATTTCAGAAAGGTCATCACAAATGTAGTAGATCTTGATAATGTAATTTGCTTGCATGACACTTGATGGCAGTCTTTGTGAATCTATTTCATTTTTCACATCCTTGTGGTAAAGCTTCTTCATTTCTATCTTTAATTTGTCTATACAAGGATTTTAATCACTGCCAATGTCTGTGCCACAATAAGATCTGGTATTGTGGACCGATAAACGAAATTTGGTATTTATACAAGAATGTTTCACATACCTAAAAATGTTATCATGTAATTTCTTTAATCTCAAACATGTGTACAGCTTTAATCTCAAACATTTGTACATCTTTAATCTCAAACATTCGTACATCTTTAATCTCAAATATTGTACATCTTTAATCTCAAATATTTGTACATCTTTAATCTCAAACATTTGTACATCTTTAATCTCAAACATTTGTACATCTTTAATCTCAAACATTTGTACATCTTTATTCTCAAACATTTGTAAAACTTTCTCATTCTTATTATAAAACATAGACCACTACATTATGTTTCTTATTTAGATTTGATATTTCAGTTTTGTGACAAAATTTTGAGGTAACCAATGAGATCATAGTATAGGTTCCAAAAATATATCTCCAAGGTCAGCCACACACAAACAGAGAAAGTGATGAATGTTCATAAACACAGATATGATGGAAGTGAGTTCCCCTTTTCAGTTGTCTGTTCTGTTTCTGTTTCTAAGAATCGACGTCACTGCACTCTTGGGCATACCCATAGGTGCTCAGTCTATCTCATCAAATGGGGTAAGGTATGGATGCGATGGTCCCTGTAGCTCGCTGGTTGTACACTCTCCTGCGCCGTCTTCTCAAGCGCCCCACTCTGCTGGAACCTCGTTTAATGTCAAAACTTTGCAGTCTGTGGATTGCTGCTTTATCTATTGCGGTGTCCTCATCCAGCAGGCGGTCATTGATTGATTTTGAGATGTCAGCTCTATCCATCACTAATGTGCCCATGATGGGAGATTGTGAAGCCAAGATGTCAGCTCTTTCATTGCCCTGAACCCCGACATGAGCAGTACAGTAAATCCAGGTCAACCTCTGGAGGTTTGAGGCCTCAACAGCAGCTATCCACTCGTACCTAAGCCATCCCTTCTGTACTTTTTGAAGTACGGCTTGCGCGTCTGTCACGATGACTACCTTTGTTATTGAAGTCTCATTTATCCATTTCAGTGCTGAGGTCACTGGTTCCGTCTCCATTCTCATACTTGAGGTTGTTGACATGTATGCCCTACTGCGCTCAGCAACGACCTCTCTTCTCACTCTAGGCGAGAAACCCCAGCCTGATGTCGGACTGCGCATGACTGATCCGTCGGTGTATATGACAGCGTCACTCTCCTGCGTGTTCTCAGTTATCAGCTGATTTACCTCGTGCTCTGCTCTCTCGTTGCTCCGTTCTCTGCATTCCTTGCCTAAGGTTATGATGACTCTCTGCTACTCTATCATTCTATTCTATGGATACAAAGTTGCAAGTACTCACAGAAAAATTGGAGGCTAGGATGTTCACCTCACCAAGCTCATGTTGATACTGCACCCACTCATGCATGACAAATGTGACCATGTATATGTAGACTAGTGTTGAATGGAAACTGCTGTAGGTGTGAATGCATATAGCATAAGTACCTGCAACAAGAAAAATAACATATATATTCAGTGCTAGCAACTTTAACAGATACAAACAAACAGTCCTGGCAAACAGACCATTCATTCATCTTTTTGCTCCAATGTGAAATCTAGGTCACCACTGCAGCAGGCCTGGTTAATCTCATTCAACCATCTTTTTGCTGCAATGGGAATCACAGGCCACCGCTGCAGCTTGCCCCTTGTAGTTCATTCAATCCTGAATATTTTGGGAATTGAAACATTAATTTTAACAAATCAACTTTCCTTGCAATTGTGAAGTACCATATATTATATACTTTAGTATTTAGAACGTTGAGCAGAATACAGAGCACAAGTAGCATTAGCCTTTGCAGATTCAAGTGGAGCAAGCTCAAGTTGTGTGGTTTGGCCACCTCTGCAGAATGAAAGAAAGCCAGCACCAACCCAACGTCTAAGAATGAGGCACAAGGAGCCGGAATCTACAATAGATGAAGTCCGCACAGCAATCTAAGGCTCGAAGAAAGAAATATCTGTGATGTCATTCTAGCACAATCTTTGTATGGAACATTATAAAGAGAAAAGAAAAGAAACTAAACAAGAAAGTACATAATGCATGTGCAGGTTTCAGGCATGGCAGTGGAACATCCTTAACATGAGAAATATCATATAAAAATGCAGAGCACAATACAGACCCACAACTACTTCATAGATTACATCAAGGCATTTGACTGTGTGCAACACCAAATCCTGTAGAACATCAAGAGAGACATGGAGTTCCCAGAGTACAAGATTCGTCTAATCAGAACACCACATCAGGAGCAATAAGCAATGGTCAGAATAGCTGGAGAAAATGACCTGTTTCAAATACATATGGTAGCAAGACAAGAATGTTTACTCTCAACTTATCTATTCAACATCTCTACAGAAACCATAATAATCAAAAGATCAGAACTGATAGCAAGAGTTTCATTCCTTATGTTTGACATAAACAGAGAATGAAAGACAACTGTTGGCCCGCGCAAATATAATACAGGGAAAATAATGAGGGGCAATATTGCAGTTGGAAATCTAATAAATCGATACTTTAGGTCAGTCTTCAGGAAAGAAGACTGCTTGAAGATCCCAGAGCCCTTAGATATTTCCCAAAAAGACATGGACACAGAGGGTTTACAATCATTCTTCATTATTGAGAAGATGGTTTTTAAACAACTGCATTGGTTAAGAGTGGATAAAAGTCAGGGTCATGACGGTATTCATCCAAAACTACTATTTGAAATCTCTTGGCAAAACCATTGGCTGTATTTTATTCTCAAACTCTTAAAAAGGGGATTATTCCAAGGGATTGGAAAGATGCAGGTGTGATCCCCTTGTTCAAAAAGGGCAAGAAATCAGATCCAGACAATTACAGACCAGTGAGTTTGACAAGCATACTCTGTAACATTATCAAAGACAACATAGTACTGCACTTGGACAAGGACAACATAGTACTGCACTTGGACAAGTTTAATCTCCTCAGGAAGAGTCAACATAGGTTTACTAAGGGGAGATCAGGTTTAATAAATATTTTAGAACTCATGGAGGAGGTTGCCAAAATGTAAGAGGCTGGTGAGCCTATTTGAATGTTATTTATCTCTATTTTGCAAAAGCCTTCGATAGAGTACCTTATCAAAAATTGTTTCGAGGGGACGGCGTGGCCTAGTAGTTAAGTGGCATGGCTCACAACCGGAAGGTGCTGTGTTCGATCCCCATCACAGCACCGGCCGCTACCCCGGGGAAGCAAACCCTTAGAAAATGCAGGAGGAAGCAGACCCTTACATAAAATGCATGCTGAAGTCGGATGCACTGGGCTGACAGGTGCAAAATAAAAACCACAGTGCAACGCACACCGGCTTGGGGACAAGAGAAATAAGGCGAACGCAAAATTAAAAAAACAATAACAACAAAAATTGTTTCGGAAGTTGCAATCACGTGGTATATGTGGTGAAATTGCCAATTGGAAAAAAAAATGGTTAACAGGCAGAAGGCAGAAAGTTGACATAAGTAAGGAGTACTCTGACTACTGTGATGTAAAGTGGAGTGCTTCAGGGATCAGTATTGGGACCTTGATCATGCCAACGATGACCAAGAAAAGTCATCTATGAAGCTAGTAATTTGATCTTGTAAAAGATGGCCAAGAAAAGTCTTGCATGAAGCTGGTAACTTGATCTTGTCAAAGATGACCATGAAAAGATATGCATGAAACTGGTAACTTGATCTTGTCAAAGGTGACAAAGACAAGATATGCATGAAACTGGTAACTTGATCTTGTCAAAGGTGACAAAGACAAGTAATCCACGAGGCTGGTAACTTGATCTTGTCAAAGGTGACCAAGACAAGTCATCCACGAGGCTGGTAACTTGATCTTGTCAAAGGTGACCAAGAAAAGATATGCATGAAACTGGTAACTTGATCTTGTCAAAGGTGACCAAGACAAGTCATCCACGAGGCTGGTAACTTGATCTTGTCAAAGGTGACCAAGAAAAGATATGCATGAAACTGGTAACTTGATCTTGTCAAAGGTGACAAAGACAAGTAATCCACGAGGCTGGTAACTTGATCTTGTCAAAGGTGACCAAGACAAGTCATCCACGAGGCTGGTAACTTGATCTTGTCAAAGGTGACCAAGAAAAGATATGCATGAAACTGGTAACTTGATCTTGTCAAAGGTGACCAAGACAAGTCATCCACGAGGCTGGTAACTTGATCTTGTCAAAGGTGACCAAGAAAAGATATGCATGAAACTGGTAACTTGATCTTGTCAAAGGTGACCATGAAAAGATATGCATGAAACTGGTAACTTGATCTTGTCAAAGGTGACCAAGACAAGTCATCCACGAGGCTGGTAACTTGATCTTGTCAAAGGTGACCAAGAAAAGATATGCATGAAACTGGTAACTTGATCTTGTCAAAGGTGACAAAGACAAGTAATCCACGAGGCTGGTAACTTGATCTTGTCAAAGGTGACCAAGACAAGTCATCCACGAGGCTGGTAACTTGATCTTGTCAAAGGTGACCAAGAAAAGATATGCATGAAACTGGTAACTTGATCTTGTCAAAGGTGACAAAGACAAGTAATCCACGAGGCTAGTAACTTGATCTTGTCAAAGGTGACCAAGACAAGTCATCCACGAGGCTGGTAGTTTGACAATGTCAAAGATGACCAAGACAAGTCATCCACGAGGCTGGTAGTGTGACAATGTCAAAGGTGACCAAGACAAGTCATCCACGAGGCTGGTAGTTTGACAATGTCAAAGATGACCAAGCAAAGTTATCCATGATGCTGATAACTTGATCTTGTCAAAGAGAGGGCAACAAAAACCACCAAAACAAGAAACCCAGTATGTTTTGACACAGGCTTCCTGTCATGAATTCAAATGTAATGGTATCCCAATAATCTGTTAGCGAGGGAAAGGGAACATGATGATGATATACAGTAAGGTAAAGGTCAAAGTTCGAGTGGTACCACGACCTGGAGGTAAAGCAAAGAGAAGTAACACTGTAACCTGCCAGGAATATCATATTACTAAGGCGGGATGAGAATAGTGATGGCTACTCCATCTGTAGAAACCTACGGATCAATACACCACCAAACGTTGTTGTTCATGCTCCTGGAAACAGGCTGTCACATTAGTCTGGCGAGGTGGGGATTAACATTGTAATCCCCATAGTAATGAACTTACTGAGTTACTGAGAATTCGCGCATTGTACAACAGCCAGTAGGATCCCAGTCTACCTTGTCAAGTATGCCTTTGTATATAGGAAGAGCCACTGTAACCAGCTACCAAAAATACGCTGTCCAAAGTGAGCCCAACTCAGCAGGAGAACAACAACATTCCATAAGTCAGCTGACCTAACAAACGTCACCAGACAAACTCCCAGAAGTCAACAAGTCAACGGTCTCACTTCAGGTCAGCAGAGCTCAGGATTTAAACCTCAAATATATCTAAGCCAGTCCAATCAGACTGAAGGAAATGTACAATTTAGAGGAGATGTCAATCCAGCGACAAGGTTTTGTTGGACGATATTGCCTTAATTGTCTGAAAACCCGATTTTACTTCGGTTATTCTGCATTTCCTTTCGTAATTGGATCTTCCATCTGATGTTATGTATGTGCCCAGGTATTTAAACGTGTTAACTTGTCTCAATTCGGTCCCCTTCGCTTTGACGCAGCATTTTAAAGATTACAGTTTCTTAGTCACTACCATCACCACCATATCTTTTTATTTAAACTGAGGCCGTTGTTTCACTTTGCAGAACTATCGTGAATACCATTTCCTGCAAGTCGGTCCTGGCAGGGAATCGTGGACAATCAGCAAGCAAAAGCAAGCGGATTGCTCTTTGGAAACAACGGAGATATAGTTTTGCAGAAGAATGCCGTTTGTATCATGGACTACAAGAAAGACTAATGATACAGAACTCGAAGAGGCACAAACACAAAGAACACTTATTGCAAAGATCAGAACAAGGCATTCAAATCCTCTTTCGAGCATGTTATGGGAAAGTGCGGCTTGAAGCATGTATTGACAAAGGGAAAAATAGCAGAAAAGAGAGCCAGAGGAAGACAGAGAGACACGGACGACAATCAACAACAGAGTTGGTAAACTTCTTCTTCTTCTTCTTCTTCGTACGCAGTCAGACAGTAACCATTATTTTTTCGAAAAAAGCGGCGGTCATCCTGAGGCTGTCGACACTGCCATAGAGCTTGTCTTGCAGTTCCACTGGTGATCGCCACATCTGCTCTCTCTGATCCTCGTATGTCGGGCAGTTCTGCAGCAGATGTTCAGCGGTCATTTTACCGGTACCGCACGGGCATTCGTCGGTACCACCTATCTTCAATTTGTTGAATAGGTGGTACCTCAGTCTATTGTGGCCAGTGCGAAGTCTGAAGACAACGACCTGTTCTCTTCTGTTCAGCTGGTAATAGGCATCGTTTTTGGTGTAACCAGTATGTTCGGTTTCCCATTTGGTCATGTATCTGGCTTTGATAAGCCGTTTTGACTCTTCGTACGTCATACTAGTATCTGTTTGTGGTAGTCTTGCACCTTCTTTTGCCGAGTTAGTAAACGACGCACATGATAGAAGGACCATGATCGTCAACGCCAGCCGGCAGGGCACCTGATGATGATAGCGATTATAACACCGTACTACAACACAATGGACTATCTTTGCAGGACACTTAATCCCAGACAGGCAACTTTCCCTCACACAAGGTTTACCAACACCATGGACTATCTTTGCAGGACACTTAATCCCAGACAGGCAACTTTCCCTCACACAAGGTTTAACAACACCATGGACTATCTTTGCAGGACACTTAATCCCAGACAGGCAACTTTCCCTCACACAAGGTTTACCAACACCATGGACTATCTTTGCAGGACACTTAATTCCAGACAGGCAACTTTCCCTCACACAAGGTTTACCAACACCATGGACTATCTTTGCAGGACACTTAATCCCAGACAGGCAACTTTCCCTCACACAAGGTTTACCAACACTGTGGACTATCTTTGCAGGACACTTAATCCCAGACAGGCAACTTTCCCTCACACAAGGTTTACCAACACCATGGACTATCTTTGCAGGACACTTAATCCCAGACAGGCAACTTTCCCTCACACAAGGTTTACCAACACCATGGACTATCTTTGCAGGACACTTAATCCCAGACAGGCAACTTTCCCTCACACACGGTTTACCAATACCATGGACTATCTTTGGAGAACACTTAATCCCAGACAGGCAACTTTCCCTCACACAAGGTTTACCAACACCATGGACTATCTTTGCAGGACACTTAATCCCAGACAGGCAACTTTCCCTCACACATGGTTTACCAACACCATGGACTATCTTTGCAGGACACTTAATCTCAGAAAGACAACTTTCCCTCACACAAGGTTTACCAACACCATGGACTATCTTTGCAGGACACTTAATCCCAGACAGGCAACTTTCCCTCACACAAGGTTTACCAACACCATGGACTATCTTTGTAGGACACTTAATCCCAGAAAGGCAACTTTCCCTCACACAAGGTTTACCAACACCATGGACTATCTTTGCAGGACACTTAATTCCAGACAGGCAACTTTCCCTCACACACGGTTTACCAACACTAATGGACGAGAAATAAGATTAGTAAGATGAATCCCATTTTATTGCTACTTCTAAGATTGTGTTAATGAGCTTTACCGTTGTCACAGCAACGATCAACCAAGATGCAGTTGTTACTAGAGGAATGGCTTCTACTGAACACTACATACCTGCTTCAGCATCATCCAAGCTGTACTGTCCGTGAGTTTTATAGTTTTGAGATTCAATCACTTGCCAATTTGGATCCCTCACAACGAAATCGATATAATTCTCTCCCTTTAAGGCCTGCAGAAACATAATCATGTAAATATGAATGCAGTTAATGGAATGCTTTTATTGGAGGCTAGTCATTATTTCAACATTCATTTCTAAACATGGGATCTGTTCATTAAGACGTACATTTCAAATATTCGGTGCTAATGTTCCTGAAATCTGTGATATGTTAGAAAAAAGTTAAAGGTTATTCCACGCAGACACTGCTGCCAGAGAAAGGGTGTTAGAGACGAGATTGGTGTTACTGTTTCAGCTTTTGTATGGCCCCTGGGTAAGGGCAGTTTCCTTCCTGGTTGCCAGGTCTTCCTTAAATATAAGGCAGGTACTCAATTCCAGCTAGGTAGACTACAGAGTGAGCCAGGTTCCCTTTTTTATGAGAGACAAATGTTCTAACACATCCACCACTTAGACACCAGAGATGTGTCTCATATAGTCTAAAATTATTTTAATATATGTTATACGTTATTTAAGCCAACAATTCTACTATCTATGTAGTATGCCATTAGGCCTAAAGTTCTACTTTATATACTGTATATTATTAAGGTCTAAAGTTCTACAAATCAATAATGTAATGTTATTAAGGCGTAAAGTTCTACTAATCTGTTATATGTTATTAAGGCGTAAAGTTCTACACAAATCTAAACTGTATGTAATTAAAGCCTAAAGTTCTACTAATCTGTTATATGTTATTAAGGCGTAAAGTTCTACACAAATCTAAACTGTATGTTATTAAAGCCTAAAGTTCAACTAATCTGTTATATGTTATTAAGGCGTAAAGTTCTACACAAATCTAAACTGTATGTAATTAAAGCCTAAAGTTCTACTAATCTGTTATATGTTATTACGGCGTAAAGTTCTACACAAATCTAAACTGTATGTTATTAAAGCCTAAAGTTCAACTAATCTGTTATATGTTATTAAGGCGTAAAGTTCTACACAAATCTAAACTGTATGTTATTAAAGCCTAAAGTTCTACTAATATAAAATGTTTGTTTTAAGGCCTAAAGTTATACTAATCTAGACTGTATTCTATTCAGGCTTAAAGTTCTATCCATCTATGCTATATGCTATTAAGGCCTAAAGTTCTACGAATTAAAATTGTTACTAAAGGCTAAAGTTCTACTAAACTATACTGTATAATGTTAGCACATTTACTACTTAATTGAAGAAACAAAGCCATGTTGTATAATTCATGATTTTCTTCCCCCCCCCCCCCCCCCACCTGGAGGTGGGTGGAGATGTGTACAAATTAAGCTGCAATTTTCTTAATTATTCACTAAATTTTATCAATCATATGTTATACTGAAGATGATTGTATCTGCTGTTTAACAAGCTAAAGAAATATAACTTCTCTGGTGCTGTGAGCAGTTTATGGTGCTAACATGTAAAGGTCTAAAGTTCGACTTCTCTATACTGCATGTTATTCAAGCGTTGAGTTCTACTTCTCAATGATATATGTTATTCAAGTCAAAAGTTCGACTTCTGTATGATGTATGTTATTCAAGCCTGAAGTATGACTTCTCAATGATATATGTTATTGAAGATAAAGTTAGACTTCTTTATAATTTATTCAAACCTAGTTCGACCTCTACACTGCATGCTATCCAAGCCTAAAGTATGGTTTCTCAATGATGTATGTTATTCAAGCCAAAAGTTCGACTTCTCTATGTTGTATGTTATTCAAGCATAAAGTTCAACTTCCCTAGCATGTTTACTATGTAAGTCTAAAGTTCGACTTCTCTAACATGTTTACTATGGAAGTTTAAAGTTCGACTTCTCTAGCATGTTTACTATGCAAGTCTAAAGTTCGACTTCTCTAGCATGTTTACTATGTAAGTTTAAAGTTCGACTTCTCTAGCATGTTTACTATGCAAGTCTAAAGTTCGACTTCTCTAGCATGTTTACTATGTAAGTCTAAAGTTCGACTTCTCTCGCTAGCCAATCTCCAGCATGTTTACTATGCAAGTCTAAAGTTCGACATCTCTAGCATGTTTACTATGTAAGTCTAAAGTTCTACTTCTCTAGCATGTTTACTATGCAAGTCTAAAGTTCGACTTCTCTAACATGTTTACTATGGAAGTTTAAAGTTCGACTTCTCTAGCATGTTTACTATGCAAGTCTAAAGTTCGACTTCTCTAGCATGTTTACTATGTAAGTCTAAAGTTCGACTTCTCTAGCATGTTTACTATGCAAGTCTAAAGTTCGACTTCTCTAACATGTTTACTATGGAAGTTTAAAGTTCGACTTCTCTAGCATGTTTACTATGCAAGTCTAAAGTTCGACTTCTCTAGCATGTTTACTATGTAAGTCTAAAGTTCGACTTCTCTAGCATGTTTACTATGCAAGTCTAAAGTTCGACTTCTCTAGCATGTTTACTATGTAAGTCTAAAGTTCGACTTCTCTAGCATGTTTACTATGCAAGTCTAAAGTTCGACTTCTCTAACATGTTTACTATGGAAGTTTAAAGTTCGACTTCTCTAGCATGTTTACTATGCAAGTCTAAAGTTCGACTTCTCTAGCATGTTTACTATGTAAGTCTAAAGTTCGACTTCTCTAGCATGTTTACTATGTAAGTCTAAAGTCCTACTTCTCTACACTAAATTATAAGGGCCTCAAATGCTGTCATAGCCGGGTGTGGAATTAACGATCAAATGTCAATTGTAAACTAAATGCTCCCAAAACTGCATCATATATTTTCTGAAAGCAAAATCGCAGGCCTTGTGATTCAAAGCATGGACCTAACAGGGGAGGGGCTTATGTGTGAGCCTCTGGCACTCTTGATAGATGACGCGTGATCATTCATCTGGAGATTTGTTTTTTTAACGCAGGTAAAAGGAAACATAAAGGAGGGGATGCAAACAGAGAGCAGGGGGATTGTGTGGCAAAGAGACTGTGAGCTTGGTTTACAGACCCAACGTACCAAGTGCAAATCGTGTCGCGTTTCGATTATCCGTCACCGGGAATTTCCAGTGTTTTTTGTTTATGATATGAAATGGTAGGTCAATGTGACTTGGAGAATTCAAAGAGATGCCCCGACCGCCATGCTCTGTCATCAGCACTTTCAGTGGGGGCTGGGCATATATGATGGCGCTCAGATCATCGGCACTTTCAGCGGGGGCTGGGCACATATGTGGGCGCTCAGATAATCGGCACTTTCAGCAGGGGCTGGGCACATATGAGGGCGCTCAGATCATCGGCACTTTCAGCAGGGGCTGGGCACATATGTGGGCGCTCAGATAATCGGCACTTTCAGCAGGGGCTGGGCACATATGAGGGCGCTCAGATCATCGGCACTTTCATCCATTTTCCAATCATCATCTAGGAGTAGCAAAACTCTATTATCAAGCCAGATGCTCCCATGCAGGGAGACTGGAGAGAGTCAGAGATCAGAGATAGTTTGTTGTTGTTTCGAATGAACACAATGAGTAGGATTACTCTTTTGTGCGCCCTGACTTTTGTGCGCCCTGAAAAGGATGTTAGGTGCCGGGTTGTCGTAGCTTTCATCACATCTCGAGTGTGCTGATGAAGGTTGGCCCGGGTCTTGCAGGTGGTTGTGCTATGCTTGGCTTCCTCTGCGTGTCGCTCACTACTACGGGAATCACGTTGATCTCTCATCTCGTTAGCCAGGCTTAAAATTCTACAAATCTATACTGTTATGTTATTAAGGCTTAAAGTTGTACATGTCTGTTAGGGCTTACGAGGGTTTTGAACTCGACTAAAGACCTCGTCGAAAGCGGCCTGACCCTGACTAACATTGCCCGATAGCATGTTTTTGTCGGACCAGGCGTTAAACTCCTCTCTGTTATGTACTGGATTGAAAGCGGGTGTGCAGGACCGAAAGCTGATATGCTGAACTGACAACGTGTCTGCCGGACCGAAAGCTGATGTGCTGAACTGACAACGAGTCTGCCGGACCGAAAGTCGATCTGCCGGACCGAAAGCTGATGTGCTGAACTGACAACGGGTGTGCCGGACCGAGAGCTAATGGGCTGAACTGACAACGGGTCTGCCGGACCGAAAGCTGATGTGCTGAACTGACAACGGGTATGGTGGACCGAACGTCGATCTCCCGGACCGAAAGCTGGTGTGCTCAATTGAAAGCGGATGTGCCGGATGAAACGCCGATGTGTCGAGTCGAAAGCGGGTGTGCCGGACAAAAAACAGTTAAGGTAGCACAATAACTTAAACTGCCATCGAGGATGAAGTATTAGAGACTTTATTACTAGTTTTTTTAGAATTATTTAAGGTGGAGGGACCATCTCCCTTCCTTCCTGCCATGTAGTCCATACAGGTAAACCAGGTTCAAGTACCCATTAACAGCTAGGTTGACTGAAACATGCGAAGACCGAACTTTGAACCCGGTACCTTGCCAGCAAGAAGCAAGTTTCATATACACTGATCATATGCACGAACATATGTTACACATAAACATGAGCGAATGAAGACGAACAAATGACAGTTATCTCAAATCTCCATCACTGCAAGGGATTATAACGTATAACACGAAGTTTAATCAATTAACTTCAAATAAAGTAATATAATACAGAAACCGATAAACATTCTGAATCATATGTAAGTTTCTTTGAGCTTATTTACATAATCTTTATATGAGATTGTTATCCTATCTTCAATATGCTTACATACGTAAGCTTCATAAACGATTTTTATCAAAAACCTTTCACATACTTACAAAATAGTTTGATGTAGACAAAACACGAGAATACACACACACACACAAACACACACATATATATATATATGGAAAACTAATTCAGTCCGGCAAAATATACTGACCATGACGTCGCGCCAGGGTAAGGCCAAATATACATAACATCAATTTTCATTTGGCTTTGATGTTCCAATCGCTTCCGCTAAAACCTTCACCCCTTTTTATTGCTATTCAGTATTTCTGAAGTCGGATGTGTTGGATCGAAATGTGCAAATATCGCAGTCAAGCTGTAAACTACGAACAACGCATTCCGTTCTCTGGACTACATTCTTAAGCCCTTTCAGGTTTTGGTAGCGGGAGATTGAGAACGAACGAAGCCAAGCCAAGTAACACAATAAGTAGGTAGGAATCGGTATATACAAGAAAGTTACAGACCAAACAATCGTTCTCGGAGACTATAAACAAAGCTAACGAAAATATTGAACTAATTTTAACGATAGATGGAACACTTTGTATGGCACTAGACAACAACTGATAAACACGAGCATATAACATTACATGGCATTGGGCCGAAGTGCGACAGCCCGGATGCTGCTGGATTCGTAACAACAACAACAACAAAGATAGAGGTAATGGGATTATATATCTTGGGACAAACGAGAGATTCAAGGTTGAGGCGATCACAAAGTTTCCAGACAAGAAATTCAATCTTTTATGCCCTAACGTCTTAATCATTTTGATTAGTGATTTACGTGTCGTTAGTTCCAGATGTACGAGGCGTGTTCAAATGAAACCGAACCAAACTGCAACAAGTGAACATACGTACGATGCGCATGATGACGTCACTTCTGGTGTAAACAAGACATAACAACCGTCACGTTTTCAAAAATTCATTATCCTTCGACTGATAGTTTCCTCAACAGACCGTTGAAAAAATGGCAGGTGTGATACGGAATCCGCCCAGAGTTGATCAGCGAGCGGTGATTCTGTTTCTAACAGCTGAAGGATGTCGACCAGATGACATTCATCGCAAAATGCAGGCAGTGTATGGTGACAAAAAGTGTGTCGAAGAAAACAGTTAAGAACTGGACAACGATGTTTCAAGAAGGACGCGAAGAACTTTATTTCTCTCGCACATACAACTTTATTTCTCTCGCATATACAACTTTATTTCTCTTGCATATACAACTTTACTTCTCTTGCATATACAATTTTACTTCTCTTGCATATACAACTTTACTTCTCTCGCACATACAACTTTACTTCTCTTGCATATACAATTTTACTTCTCTTGCATATACAACTTTACTTCTCTCGCACATACAACTTTACTTCTCTTGCATATACAATTTTACTTCTCTTGCATATACAACTTTACTTCTCTCGCACATACAACTTTACTTCTCTCGCACCATACAACTTTACTTCTCTTGCATATACAACTTTACTTCTCTCGCACATACAACTTTACTTCTCTTGCATATACAACTTTACTTCTCTTGCATATACAACTTTACTTCTCTTGCATATACAACTTTACTTCTCTCGCATATACAACTTTACTTCTCTTGCATATACAATTTTACTTCTCTTGCATATACAACTTTACTTCTCTCGCACATACAACTTTACTTCTCTCGCACCATACAACTTTACTTCTCTCGAACCATACAACTTTACTTCTCTCGCACATACAACGTTGCGAATCGCAACAATCAACACAACCTTGACACACATTACGAATCTTCTGGTCGCCTTTGACCTCTTTTTAGCAAATGGCCGCCGACATATTTGTATTCTGTGTCAAGCCCACGTTAATTATTATTGTTATGATTTATTAGATATCCCCGACTAAGACCCTGTGGCCGTAATGTAGGTTTCTGTTTGTTTTATTCAGGTGCGGTAAATCAGCCATACCATTTTTTATTATCAACCATTTCGATTCATCTGGTTTTTTTCAGAAAGACTGCGTGATTCACAGTGGTATCTTTCAATAAGTTGATAGGTCATTCAACGAGAATGCAACACGATCAACTACCACTGCACGTATATAACAGTGTAAGTAAAGATCCCGTCAGTGTGTCACATTGGAAATCTCGTGTTAGGCCCATATTTTTCGTAACCAAAGGCACAGTAGGGGTGACGCCACCACACCGACCGCCTTTCCTTTCCCAAATTATGCTAGTGCCCATTGTTTTAGACTGGCAGCCGTCGTTTTTCAATAGGAAAAATCCCACACAAACTGGGGACCGAAACACGATCACTCTGTTGGAAAGCCAGTGCTCTAAACACTGCGCTACCTGGACTCATGAACGTGTATAACCTAAGATCTGGTTACAAACCGCGAAGAAAATCACATGGTAGATGGATCGATGAGATAGAAGAAACACCACAACACAGGTATACACTGGCAGGCACAACCCACTTTAACCAAGGTAGGCCAACTCAGCTTCCGTGCCCTATTTCCCGACCAGCACACGTGGACGCATAAAATAACGTAACGTATCATTCTGTTGCCGCACTCCAATTAACATAATGAGTCTAGTATATCTGCAAACACTTCGACCAGAGCATTATATGAGATTTACATACGTGTAACAAACATTGCTACCGCCGTCAACAGCGTAATAGACAGCTGTTACCCGAATCTCGCTGGTTATTTGCTTGTTTGCCACATTCCCGCCACTTTCCATCTTACCGCCAAAATTATACACACGCGAATTTATCACACAGCCCCTACATATATTTCCGTTTATTATAATTAGTCGTTGGTTGAGGAATTTGGGAGGGGGAAGGGTGGATAGGAGAAGGAGACCCAGTGGTCTCGAGGTAATGTGTACGTCTCGTGTGCTGGAGGTCGCGGGTTAAACCGCGGTGGAGACCGGGATTTTTTCCCTGTGATCATCCGGTAAAAATTTCCCCTGATCTCTGAGTAGTGGGATCAGACACCCGTGTCCAATGGCGCGCACGTTAAAAATCCCTTGGTAGTTGGAAATCGAAAAGAGTAGGCAAAATTCAAGTTAAATATCCACTCAAATTATTCAATGGATTCTCGATCCACAGAGCATATGTCGCAAAATGGGGACTGGATGGCTATACTATCAGGTCTTGGTTATGTGGCTAGCGGAGCGGTATAGATGGCAACTGGCATGATGTGGGTCTACCTTGCTCTAATTTTAGCTCTTCCACCAACACCAGTCCCAAAAATAGGCGACCGGGTTCCAGGGTTTGGTAACATTTATTGGGATTGACCTGGCAAGTCACCATCACATTTTCGCCTGCCAAAAAAAAATAAAAAAAAAATAAAAGGAGAACACGCCTCCCCACGACGTCTAGCGACACAAAGGAGGTCACATCTCCCCACGACGTCTAGCGACACAAAGGAGATCACATCTCCCCACGACGTCTAGCGACACAAAGGAGGTCACATCTCCCCACGAAGTCTAGCGACACAAAGGAGATCACATCTCCCCACGACGTCTAGCGACATAAGTGGACTGAAGATAGATTGTCGTTGGGTTTATTCAATGAGAAAATAGCAGCAGAGCTTTTGCTTCGTTTTGCGTCGGACATGTCGAGGAAATTGGTCGGACTGAGGAGTAAAGGTAGAGTACCTATGTTTCCACAGTGCAGTGTACAGCCAAGGTCATGTGCACATAGTACTATTCACAAATATCATCAAGATGAAAGGTTAGTCTAATAGCAGATACTGCATTGAGGATGAAGTGTTAAAGTCATCATTGTATTCAGTGTCAGACCTTTGTCAGGCTAGGTGAACACGTCCTCTGTCTATGTCTTGTCTTGTTTTACTGTAAGCAATGCGCCAATTTACAACTGTATAGATTGTAGAGTGTCACTTTCTGACTGAGAACTGAACTCTTTAACCACGAGAAGAAAACCATATCACTACTCTGTCATTCATATTTATTATAGAGTAACCACATTACTCCATGTTCTTTGTGTGACACTGAAATGTCCACGTTTAGTGTTTAGAAAATAGCGAGACACACAAATCATCCTGCTAAACATTAGAAATTTATCAACAGATGTATGTCGCATCTCCCCCAATAGAATACGTAATCGAATTATATAAATATGGAATAAAACCAAACAACAAATTCATTTGGATTTTGAGCTAGAAATTGAGGATAGATAAGTACTGTCTTTTACTTGGACTCATAGAGGAAGTGAAATATGTGAAAGCCAACGAGAACTGGCAGGAGAGCAAGTCAAATCGAGTAGATACTTGTTGTGGAACTAAAGAAGACCGCAACGCAAATATAAACATAGCTGATAGGAACAGTTGCAGTCTTATATTCCTCAAGGAGCTAACATGATCTATGACGATAGTGATGACCATTACTCGTGTTACTAACACAATGAATCGGTTTTACAAAACGGATTCACCCGTGATACTAACACAATGAATCGGTTTTACAAAACGGATTCACCCGTGATACTAAGACAATGAATCGGTTTTACAAAACGGATTCACCCGTGATACGAACACAATGAATCGGTTTTGCAAAACGGATTCACCCGCGACACTAACACAATGAATCGGTTTTACAAAACGGATTCACACGCGACACTAACACAATGAATCGGTTTTACAAAACGGATTCACCCGTGATACTAACACAATGAATCGGTTTTACAAAACGGATTCACCCGTGATACTAAGACAATGAATCGGTTTTACAAAACGGATTTACCCGCGTTACTAACACAATGAATCGGCTTTACAAAACGGAATCACCCGTGACATACCTGTCCATTGTTTGGATGTTAAAAACTAAACAAAATTATGTGGCGTGACAGAAAAACAAAACATTAACAAATCTACGAGTGGTGCCTCTAAAGTAATGCCCCCTACTTCATTATAACGTCACACTTCGTTAATAGTGGTTGTTGGCAGTTTGGCAGTAAAGTTTGAACCATCCCGCCAATATCTGTAAAATTGTGTTTCTGTCGACAGGGGAGAGTGGAGGAGCAGTTTGACAAAATGGCGTATGCCATGAAAGTACGTTATGAACAGATGTGCGTTATTGAATTCATCCATGCATAAAAAGATGCATCAAATGACATTCATCGAAGCTTGCTTTAACGTTTACGGAGACCAAACAGTGGTTGTTCGCACAGTGAGGCGGTGGGTTGTGGGTTTCAGCAGTGGCGAAAGCGACATGAAGGACAAGCCACGTTCCAGACGACCATGCACAGCTGTCATACCACGCAATGCAGAAAGTCTCCACCAGCTCATCAGCGCAAATAGGAGGATTATGATCAGGGAACTGTCTACGGAGCTGCATATCGGCTTCAAGCGTCGGTAACGATGTTAGCAAGGTTAGAATATCGCAAAACTTGCGCCAGGTGGGTCCCACCTAGGAGAAGAAAGAACATCGCATGCAAGTTTATCATAACCTCTTGAACCATTACGAAGATGAAGGTGACAGTTTCATAGATCGCATCATCACCGGTGACGATACATCGTGTCACCACTACGATCCTGAGTAAAAACGGCAGTCTATGAAGTGGCGACATGTGAATTTTCTAAAAAAAACAAAACAACCAAGACGCAGTCTACAGCGGGTAAAGTGACATGAACTGTCGATTGGGATAGGACGGGGCTGATCCTTCTGGATTTCCTGGAACCCGAAGTAACCACCAACTATAGCAGCTTCATCGTAACGCTGACTAAGATGAAGGATTGAATTTTCAGGGTCAGACCAGAGAAGAAGACAACCTATCTTTTGCAACACAATAACGCCAGCCCCCATACCAGTTTGAGGACCATTGAGCACATTGGCAGTCTTGGCTGGACTACCCTACAACACCCACTGTATAGTCAAGATTGGGAGCCTTCTGCCTTCCATCTGTTTGGGCCAATGAAAGATAGACCGCGTGGACACAATTTTCCTAACAATGACGCCGGCATAGCAGTTGTGAAACAATGGGTCGAATTCTTCGCTTTTCTAGACACTGTAGGCCGGTCTTTCTGAGTCTTTCCTCCTAACTGTAATTCCGGAATCCCACTATTAGTTTGCCGCTCTTCTTTGTATCCTTTCCAGCAATTTACATATTCCCTTTACGATAAGGATTCCACACCTGTACACAGTACTCCAACCTAGGTTTAATTAATGCTTTATACAGTTTGACTATCACTTCCTTGCTCCTATGTTTAATATTTTGTAAAAATCATACCCAACGTTGCATTTGTCTTGTTCACTGCTACCTGGACATGCTCACTCACCTTACCTGATCCATTGCAAACCATAGAACCCTTTATTTTTCTATCTTTAAATAATGTTCTCCCACATTCTGTAATTGTCTTTCATATTGGACCTGTATATATTATCCATCTCATTGAAAAATTATATCAAGATCAACAAGCCGCTGTCCGAGTATCTGGGTAAACATCAGTTTGGTTCGCAGTACAAAAGGGAGTAAGGCAGGGATGTATCCTCTCACATTATCTATATAACATCTATGCGGAATGTATACTGAGAAATGTTAGAGAAGACGAGAACATTGAACGTTTACATACATTTACGATTGGCGGGAACGAGATTCCATAGTTACATTACGCAGACGAGACAGTGATACTACCAAGAAGTGCAGAAGGGATAAAACAGCTACTTTCAGCCGTAAATGGACACAGTAAAATTAAACCTTATTTATAAACATAAACACAACAAAGGTAATGACCACCGACAAAACACGATGTCAACATAAATTTACAGTTGGTGGTGAGGAAATAGATCTGTGTTCGAAAATTAACAAAAATGGCGTCTGCTTGAAAGAAATGAGAAGACTAGCCATGGAAACGCAGAGGCTGAACAGCCTGAAGAAATTTTTGCAGAGCACCAACAAAACGACAAAAGTAAAAGTCTTGAGAGCCTGTGTTTTTCCTGTGGCAGCGTATGGCTTCAAATCAAGGATGATTACTAAAACTTCTAGTAAAAGAATCGAATCCTTGGAGTCAAAATGTTACAGAAAGATCCACAGAATACCATGGACGGAGAAATAGAAAAATATCGACATTCGACGAGAGTTGAACATAGAGGAGAACCGAGTTATCAATTCCATTTTGGCCAGGAAATTGAAATACTTTGGTTACATCAAGACACTCTCAAGTCTTGAGAGAACGGTGATGGAAGGTATAGTGTCAGGCAGAAGAGACATGGGTAAACCAAGAAGACGATGGTACCAAGATATCCAGGAATGCCTGGGTATGACAGTGGCGGAGGCTGGAATTTTGACAAAAGAAAGAGTTTCTTTCAGACAGACTGTGATGGGAGCGACGTTCTATAATGGACAAGCTATATGATAATGATGATTATTGGATCTACCCATGTGGAGGACTATAAATTCATGTACGTTAAACTCTATTTTCCAGCTCTCAGTTAGATAGGCGAGACACAGAAATCTCCACACTATCCACTCAAAAGCGGAGACCTATCACAGTATTGTCGTTAACACTCCATTCCAGACGGAAGTGACTACTAGTTGACTTTTACGCTTTAAACAATTTTTGCATCAAGTTTTTGTTTGCGGCAGTGACTTCCCCTGGTAACCAAGGTTACGATGGATGACACTAACCTTTAGCCTGCCGTATTTTTTTGGGAAAAAATTTGACCTAATTAATTTTCTTAATTTGTCGCTATGGTAGTGTCTTTCAAAATTTATAACTTTTATGTTTATTTGTCAATAAATATGATTTTCTTGCGTGTAGACACACAATTGCATAACGAACATGTGGATGTTATTGTTTTTGTTGTGTGTTTGTTAGTTTTTGAGATACAAAAAGATTAAGTTGAAATTTATGAAAATCTCTGAAAAAATTTGGGCTCGACCACTAGGCCTAGTCGCTTCGATAGAAAACCATGGAAACCACAACAATGTATCGATACTGTGTTTACAATATCGACACAACTGTTAGTTTCCAATTCAAACGTAGTTCTTTCATTTAAACAAACAAAATAAACAGATCTACTCGATAAAGATCTTTCCCAACAACCTACTTCCCCTTTCGCAAAAAGTCGGCTTGGTCCAAACGGCGTATACAAAATTAAAACTGTTCAAAAGCCATTTGTAATCGCACATACGATACTTTAACCGGCAAAATATCGTGTATATATGGAGTATGTATTCAGCAGTAAAAAATGGCTGTCGGGAGTGACTCCGTTCAAAAAATAAATTTTTTTTCCGTACACCGTTTTTGTAGGCCGAGTGTGTCAAGATGATCTGGACTGGGGCGTGCTGAAGGCTAATAATGTTGGTAGATATGGGTGATGTCGTGGACGTGGTGAGCAGATTGGATTTTAAAAAAAAAGATCGTGATAACGATAATGGTACTTAGCTAGGATTACTTCATTGCTGCAGTACGCCACGCGGGCTTTAACAGGTTCATGGATATTAGTCGCGTGCCTCGGTACTCGCCAGGCAGTGTAGTGTGTAGGATATCTTTCAATTCAATCTCGATATAAAAAAATACCTAGGTCCTCACCAAGGTTTGAACTGCGTACCATTCTGACTAGAAGACAGGTGATCTAACTGTTTGCTCACCGGCACCTTGATATCCATTGTAATAAAATAAACAAAACAACTATACTTTTATATACTTTACTGTATTGCTGCACTACACTACAATACACTACACTAACACTACACTACGTTACGCTACAATACACTACAATACACTGTACTTTACTGCACGGTAAAACACTGTACTCTACTTTATTCTACTATGCTATGCTATACTATACCTAAACAATTTCTGCAGACATATTTAATACAGATATACTTTACAGTAGACATAGTTACTTTGGATAAATGCAATAGTCAGAACACGTTACTTTGCCTCGAGGCGTTTCGAGTTGAGACAAGGCTTCACCGACTTGTCTGAGCGACGGCATCTCTCTATTTAGCAAACGGGTTCTCCTTGACCGTTTATGATTTTCTTGTTCTTGTTCTCTTTGTTGTTGTTTTTCTTTTAACTTCTTCTTCAGTCATCATCATCTTTTTCTTCTTATTCTTCTAACACAACTTCTTCATCTTCCACTTCTTGTAATTCTTCTTCTGACTCTTCTTCTTCATCTAATTCTTATTCTTGTAATTCTTTTTTAAATTATTCTTCTTCTAATTCTTCTCTTTTCCTTTTTACCCTGCTCTCGGAGACAACGATCTGTTCACTCTTGTATTCAAAAATAAAATATAATGAACCGTTTCGCACAAAGTAAAGTATAATGCCATCACTACATCTGGCAGCCTTCCAGGAAAACTGTATCAGAACATTTGCAATGGTGCTTTCCATAACAGCGGTTTGGCATGAAGAGGTTGTTAGTATCCTGCACAATTCTTTCAATCTGCCTCTTACGGCATGATTGGACGGTTACAGTGGTTCTAACCTTTTCACTTCAGGTGCCAGTCGAGCATGTACTCTTTTATTCAGGTATCATATATTGATCATAATCAATGAAATCAATGCACCGTTATCAGATGAACAATGTTGTTTTCATGCAGGAAAAGGGCAAACTTATCTATACTTTATTACTGAAAGCTTGTATATTTGCATTCATATCTGTCTGAACACACCATAACTCGCAAAAGGAAACGACATATGGTGCTGTAATTTTAATTGAACATTCTTTGGCCGATGTCTAGATCAACGCAATTAATTTCGTCGTTCAACAAGTTATGGGAATATGATTATATTTTTACAAGAAGAATACTATTTACCGGCAGATACTGACACGATGAACTGTTTACCACTTAGACAACTGGTCCAGGGATCTGAAACAAGTACTGATAGGATGAACGGCAGTAGGTGGGCTGGAGGAAGAGATAAATGAGAATAGGTTTAGAGGCAGAGAAGATGGACGGAGAGACGGGTGGGTTGATGGAAAGCACTCGATGGGCGGGGGAATGGGTGGGTTGGTTGGTTAGTTGGTTGGATGGTGGGTTGGTTGGTTGGTGGGTTGGCTGGTTGGTGGGTTGGTTGGTTGGTGGGTTGGTTGGTGGTTTGGTTGGTTGGTTGGTTGGTGGTTTGGTCGGTTGGTTGGTTGGTGGGTTGGTTGGTTGGTTGGTGGGTTGGTTGGTTGGTTGGTTGGTGGGTTGGTTGGTGGGTTGGTTGGTGGGTTGGTTGGTGGGTTGGTTGGTTGGTGGGTGGGTTGGTTGGTGGGTTGGTTGGTTTGCTGGTTGCAGGATATGCAGGAGGGTATGGACTGGTTCTCTCCTGCTTTTCACAACTTTGGCTTATCCATTAGCACAAAGAAAGCGGAGGTCGTGTACCAACCAGTACCAGACACATCGTATAAACAGCAGCCAGTGGTTACAGTGAGGGGACATACACTACAAGCGATTGGAAAATGTGTCTACCTCGGAAGATCGCTGTCGAGATCAGTGACTATTGTTGATGAGCTGACTAATAGAATAGCAAAGGCTACACAGCTTTTGGTCGAATGCGCTCAACAGTGTGGGGACGTGGTTGAATCAGAACAACGACTAAGCGAAAGGTCTACAGTGCTACCACTCTCCCCACTCTGGTCTACGCTTGTGAGAGCTGGACTGTCTACGCTGATGACATTTAAAAAAATAAATCACTTCCACATGACTTGTCTGAGACGCACACTGAATATTCGCGGGCAGGACCATATCATAGATAATCAAGTGCTTTCCATAGCCAACATGCCAGATACTCATGCCCTTTTGCAAAAGCCTAACTGAGATGGGCTGGCCACCTTGTTCGAATGGCAAGCGAAAACTTCCAAAGAGACTCCTGTTTAGTGAAGGAGAACGAACACAGGGACGTCCAAAATGTGCCCAAATGACGGTTTGATGGAGTCACTTAAGAGCTGTCAAATAGACATTAACACCTGGGAAAACCTAGTTCAAAATCGTTCAACCTGGGAAAGTGTGATCATGAATGGCGTTGAAATCAGCTGGACTCTTCGTGTTCAGGCAGCCCATGATAGACGCACAATCAGAAAGTCTTAAGCAGAGGGAGTACCAGAGGTAGATGCGAACTATGTTTGTCAGTCGTGTCATACTACTTTCGCATTGGCTTGATCAGTCTCAAGCCCAGACACATACTCAAGGATGCTGAATGACATATGGGTGGGGAAGGGGGGTGACGGCGATTGGCGAATTATTGTTATTGTGATTATATATATATATATATATATATATATATATATATATATATATATTTGTGTGTACGTATGTGGGCGTGCGTGTGTATATGTGTGTGTATGTGTGTGTGTATGTGTGTGTGTGTATAAACACACACTTTTCTCCCATCTATAATAAAACCTTCTCTAATGACATAACATGGTATGAATTTTAGCTGCATGGATTACACAAAGGGCAGAGTATTCATGTATATACAATAAAAACATTAAGTACCTCAAACATAGAGGGGAAAGACCAATGAGTTATACAGACTTTGCACTGGCAGCAAATGGCAGCGGCTAGAGTGGATAACACAATCAGCAAGTCATTGCGATTAGAAAACATGAAGTGCGACAAAGCTGTCTTCTCACCGGAACTCTTTAATTTGTACAGTGAAACAGTCAGGATTAGTCCACAAGGGACTCAATGCGGCAAAGAAGAAGAGTATAGGCGATGTGCGAGATCAATAATAGGAAGGCATGTGAACAACAATCTAGGTTATCTTGACGGTACGCTGCTGTTAGATAATAACGGACTAGAAGTGTAGAGACGTATTGCCATCATCAACAGAGCGTGTGGTAATAAAGGACTAGATGTGTAGAGAGAGACCTATTGCTCTCATCAACAGAGCGTGTGGTAATAACGGACTAGATGTGTAGAGAGAGACCTATTGCTCTCATCAACAGAGTGTGTGGTAATAACGGACTAGATGTGTAGAGAGAGACCTATTGCTCTCATCAACAGAGTGTGTGGTAATAACGGACTAATTATAATTATCTCAGAAACAGAAACGATGATCATTACACAAAGAAAGACGTTTATTAAATGTAAGGTTAAGCAGTGGAGTGTGTAGCCTAATCGAGGTGACTTACTAAGACTTGGATTAGACCGCGCCAGGGTTCGAAATCATCGACGGACAGCAACAAATCAGGGCGTGGTTCGTTCCTGGTGCGACCGCTCCTCCAGTGGACCTAGCTGTAAATGGGTACCTGATGCATGAGTTGGGGAAGGTATAAACAGCAAGGAAGGGAACTGGCCACCCCGCCTCACATTGGCTACGGCTCAGTCCACGAAGAGTTAGCTTCATCCCCGAGGAATTAATGCCACAGGACTCAACCATTAGCTCCAGGTAGAGGTAGGACATTAGGACAAACTACAAAATGTTAGGGTAGGACACTACGACAAACTACAAAATGTTAGGGTAGGACATTACGGCAAACTACAACATGCTGGTAACTCGGCACCATCTTACCAGATGATGGAAGGTGTGTAAGCAAAATCTAAATATAAAAAACATACCGACAAACGTGTCCCCATATTGAAAATTCAAGAAATAGTCTGAGTGTTATATTGAGCCTATTTTTCTATACGGATGTGAGTCACAGGCAATGAATATACACAATAACAAATCACTTGCAGCAATAGAAATGTAGATTCTGATAATAATGCTGCGCATAATCTGGACAACAAAGAAATCCAATGCAAATATATTACATGAAAATATTATTCATGAATATTTCCTCACGAAAATCAAAATTGGCCACGCCAATTGGAAATATTCTCCAAACGGAGAGCCGAGACAATAGGAAGGTAATGGACAGGAGGGGAAGAGACACATGTATGAAAAATATCGGGCGGCGAAGCTCAGCGTAGTGGCAGCGCAGTGGTTAGTGCTCTTGTTGTGCAGACTAAGTCCAGAAAGTAAAGGAAGCCGTCGTGATGTTGACTACATCACCCCTAGTGTGTCGTTGGTCAAAGAAATATGGACCTAACATCATATTCCCAATAAGCCACTTTGGCGTCAGGTCAGGTCATACCGTAACAGGTGAGGTCGTTGGGACACACATGAAGACATCCTCACAACACCACGCCACCCTTGAAAGTCTTATCTGAAAGCCACAAGACTGCTCCTAACTCAGCAAGGTCTAAACCTCTGTCATTGGAAAGGATATGCAATGTCGTGAGCTAGCATTAAGGCAAGCAAACCAGAGCTGACCACATTCCTATTCCGCCTCTCACGACTGCCCTGGAAGTAGGCTGCCCTAGTATAGTCTGGATAAGAGAAAGGCGACCTCTGAGGGAAGACAAACACAGGAACTAAACAAATAGCCAGCTGAAATTGAATGTGTTGAGTGGAAAGACGCAGATATCGTAGCGCTGTTGTAAACTACGAAACCACGTTCTATTCAGGACGAACGACAACGAAGAAGAAGAACAAGACGAAGAGCACTTGTGACGTTTACGTGGGCGCATTCCTAATAATTATTTATCCCGACGTCTGTTTTGTTTCCCGCCTCCGTCTTGGCAGGTGTCCTATCGATCAACTAGTGAGTGTATTTACTTCATCCCTTGTTGGTAGGCACGTCTGTGTTGCTCATCATTCTACTAAATCAATAATAACCTTTCAGCTCCCTGCGGAGCATATCTCTTAAACGAATTAACGGCAAGCCCTTCTGTGCCAGCCTACTCCACATTTTACTCATATATTTTTATTTGATGTACATCTCAAACATTATCATTCTACTTCTTCTTTCTTCTGTCGTCTCACTTTCCATCGGGCTGTAGTTCAGTGTCGTCTCACTTCCCACCGGGCTGTAGTTCAGTGTCGTCTCACTTTCCATTGGGCTGTAGTTCAGTGTCGTCTCACTTTCCATTGGGCTGTAGTTCAGTGTCTCACTTTCCATTGGGCTGTAGTTCAATGTCGTCTCATTGTCCATTGGGCTGTAGTTCAGTGTCGTCTCACTGTCCATTGGGCTGTAGTTCAGTGTCGTCTCACTTTCCATTGGGCTGTAGTTCAGTGTCTCACTTTCCATTGGGCTGTAGTTCAGTGTCGTCTCACTTTCCATTGGGCTGTAGTTCAATGTCGTCTCACTTTCCATTGGGCTGTAGTTCAGTGTCGTCTCACTTTCCATTGGGCTGTAGTTCAGTGTCTCACTTTCCATTGGGCTGTAGTTCAGTGTCGTCTCACTTTCCATTGGGCTGTAGTTCAGTGTCGTCTCACTTTCCATTGGGCTGTAGTTCAGTGTCTCACTTTCCATTGGGCTGTAGTTCAGTGTCTCACTTTCCATCGGGCTGTATTTCAGTGTCGTCTCACTTTCCATCGTGCTATAGTTCAGTGTCATCTCACTTTCCACCGGGCTGTAGTCCAGTGTCATCTCACTTTCCACCGGGCTGTAGTTCAGTGTCGTCTCACTTTCCATCGTGCTGTAGCTCAGTGTTATCTCACTTTCCACCGGGCTTAGTTCAGTGTCGTCTCACTTTCCATTGGGCTGTAGTTCAGTGTCGTCTCACTTTCCATTGGGCTGTAGTTCAGTGTCGTCTCACTTTCCATTGGGCTGTAGTTCAGTGTCGTCTCACTTTCCATCGGGTTGTAGTTCAGTGTCTCACTTTCCATCGGGCTGTAGTTCAGTGTCGTCTTACTTTCCATTGGGCTGTAGTTCAGTGTCATATCACTTCCCATCGGACTGTAGTTCAGTGTCGTCTCACATTCCATTAAGCTGTAGTTCAGTGTGATCTCACTTTCCATCGGGCTATAGTTCAGTGTCGTCTCACTTTCCACAGGGCTGTAGTTCAGTGTCGTCTTACGTTCCAGTGGGCTGAAGTTCAGTGTCATCTAACTTTCCATCGGGCTGTAGTTCAGTGTCGTCTCACTTACTATGTTGCTGTAGTTAAGTGCCGTCTCACTTCCAATCGGGCTGTAGTTCAGTGTCTCACTTTCCATTGGGCTGTAGTTCAGTGTCTCACTTTCCATCGGGCTGTAGTTCAGTGTCGTCTCACTTTCCACCGGGCTGTAGTTCAGTGTCATCTCACTTTCCACCTTGCTGTAGTTCAGTGTCATCTCACTTTCCATCGGGCTATAGTTCAGTGTCGTCTCACTTTCCACAGGGCAGTAGTTCAGAGTCGTCTCACGTTCCAGCGGGCTGAAGTTCAGTGTCATCTAAATTTCCATCGGGCTGTAGTTCAGTGTCATCTCACTTTCCACCGGGCTGTAGTTCAGTGTCTCACTTTCCTTCGGGCTGTAGTTCAGTGTCATCTCACTTTCCATCGGGCTGTAGTCCAGTGTCATCTGACTTTCCACCGGGCTGCAGTTCAGTGTCGTGGTATGTATTTGTCTTTCGCCTCTCTCGTGGCCCGAGTGACACTTATCCCCGCTTTACGGCAGGAATCGTTTACGCTATCTATCCATCTTTTCCTCTGTCTAACTCGCCCTTCGTGTTGATGTTCTCCCGTAGAAGGTTCCATAAACAATGTGGTCTGGTTGCATTCTCCTTATTTTGTGTTTTTCTCTCTCTCTTTCTCTCTTTATTTCTTATATCAAGTGAATTATAAAACAGAGACTGTCTTATAATGCTTTCAGTTGTTTTTGTTGTACTAATCTATGGCCCGTTTTAAAGCCAACGTTTTTGGTTCTTCTCTTTTCCCATTCCACTGTTTACCGTTTGGTTTTTTTAAACTCCTTCTCTCTTTCTCTAATCATGTATACACATTGCTCTTGCGCTAAAGAAAGGGGGGGGGGGGGGTAATGAGGACACTGAAGCTGGCGGACAGGCTTCTTGCACAAGTCGTGAGCCGAAGTGTTTATGTGCATTCGGTCAGCGACGGTGTCTTTTGGTACACGTTATGAGCTGAAGTGTTTATGTGCATTCCGTAAGCGATGGTGTCTTTTGGTACAAGTTATGAGCTAAAGTGTTTATGTGCATTCCGTAAGCGATGGTGTCTTTTGGTACAAGTTATGAGCTAAAGTGTTTATGTGCATTCGGTCAGCGATGGTGTCTTTTGGTACAAGTTATGAGCTGAAGTGTTGAACTGACTAACGTACTCACACACTAACTCACTCCCTAAATCACTCTCTAGCACACTCACTCACTCACTCTCATTAAATAAATTACTTTCATTAACTAACTCACTCTCTAACTAACTAACTAACTAACTAACTCACTCGCTCGCTCACCAACTAACTCACCCTATCACTAACTCACCCATACACTCACTCAATCCCTCCCTTTCTCTCACTCCCCCCTCTCTCTCATTCACTCACTCTCACTCACTCACTCACTCACTCACTCTCACTAACTAACTCACTCTCTCACTAACTCACTCATACACTCACTCAATCCCTCCCTTTCTCTCACTCACTCACTCTCACTCACTCTCTCACTCACTCACTCACACTCACTCACTCACTCACTCACTCTCTCTCACTCACTCACTCACACTCTCTCACTGACTCACTCACTCACTCTCACTCACTCACTCACTCACTCACTCACTCTCTCTCTCTCACTCACTCACTCACACTCACTCACTGACTCACTCACTCACTCTCACTCACTCACTCACTCACACTCTCTCACTCACTCACACTCACTCACTCACTCACTCTCTCACTCACACTCTCTCACTCACTCATACACTAACTCACTCTCTCACTTACTCACACTCACTCACTCACTCACTCACTCTCCCACTTACTCACACTAACTCACTCACTCACTCTTTCACTCACTCATACACTCACTCACTCACTCACACTCACATTCACTCACTCACTAACTCTCTCACTCATTCACAACATAATGACGTGGCTTGTATTTGTCTAGCACCTGTGGCCCGCATGGAGCTGACAGAGTTGACCTTGATAGACTGAGTTCAATTCGTCAGAAACACATTTTGAGCTATCTATTCTTTTCTGAGCGCCTGTGTAGCAGAGTGATAGAGCGCTCACTTCAGACAGTTAAAGCACCGAGATCGGTCCTCGATGTCAAAACGCTCCAGTGGAATCAGCTGTAAATGGCTAACTGTTACGGAAAGTACAGCCGCGACCCCACCTCATCAATAGCCGATGCCTAGTATAATATCGTTTCTAACACTTCATCCCTGACAGTTTTGCATGCTACATGACTACCATTACTTGACCTTATCTTGACCAATCAGGTTTCGGTTGCTCCAATTTCCACTTCCCTGCTCTTTGCCCTGTATTATTTCGCCTCACAAATCATCTTCTCACTTTATGTGGGTTCCGATCAAGTCCGTGTCTAGAAATATCGTAAGGTTTTCTTGTATCCACCTCTACAGACTATCTTCTCCCGAGTGTTCCCGGGACTGAAAAGAATACGGCCACTGTAACCTTCCAACCATGTCGTAAACGCGACTAAAGAGGTTTAAGCATAAGGCTTGCAACTTCATCATATCAAACCATTCTATGAAACTACCACTGCAATATTTCAGACACATAAGTCAAGGTGGGTCCCATGACAACAACTGCCGTCAGGGACGAGGATAGCTTTTCATGTACTAGGCCGTGAGGTGGGGTGACCAGTTTCATTCCTTGCTGTTTATACTTCCCTCAACTCAAACGTCAGTTTCCCATTTACAGCTGGGTCTACTGAAGGAGCCGTGGCACCAGAAACAAACCACCCCCCGATTTTTTTATGTTCGTCCGTGATTTCGAACCCTGGAGCGCAGTAATCCCAGTCTCAGCAAGCGAGCTCACTGTCGACTAGGCTACATGCTCCACCCGCTCTCTGATACAGTCTTCCTGCAAAGAGCCAGCCGCAGTGGTGAGCCTATGCTTCACTTGGAGTTACAAGATGAATGCCCCAAATGAGGTTCTTGGCCAGTATATTTTGCCTGACCCTGACTAACATGTCTGATCAGTATATTTTGCCAAACCCTGACTAACATGTCTGATCAGTATTTTTTGTCTGACATTAACTAACATTGTCTGATCAGTATATTTTGCCGGACATTGACTAACATGTCTGATCAGTATATTTTGCATGACCCTGACTAACATGTCTGATCAGTATGTTTTGCATGACCCTGACTAACATGTCTGATCAGTATGTTTTGCATGACCCTGACTAACATGTCTGATCAGTATGTTTTGCCTGACATTAACTAACATGTCTGATCAGTATGTTTTGCATGACCCTGACTAACATGTCTGATCAGTATATTTTGCCTGACCCTGACTAACATGTCTGATCGGTATATTTTGCCTGACATTGACTAACATGTCTGATCAGTATATTTTGCCTAACCCTGACTAACATGTCTGATCAGTATATTTTGTCTGACATTAACTAACATTGTCTGATCAGTATATTTTGCCGGACATTGACTAACATATCTGATCAGTATATTTTGCCGGACATTGACTAACATCTCTGATCAGTATATTTTGCCTATTTCTAACTAACATGTCTGATCAGTATATTTTGTCTGACCCTGACTAACATGTCTGATCAGTATAGTTTGTCTGATCAGTATATTTTTGTCTGACCCTGACTAACATGTCTGATCAGTAAATTTTGCCTGACCCTAACTAACATGTCTGATCAGTATATTTTGTCTGACCCTGACTAACATGTCTGATCAGTATATTTTGTCTGACATTAACTAACTTTGTCTGATCAGTATATTTTGCCGGACATTGACTAACATGTCTGATCAGTATATTTTGCATGACCAGACGTTTGTCTTCACTCCAGAGTAAAAAGATAAATGTCTATATTTGATGTATTTCAAACTGTGTAAGATGTTTCTGTTACATTTCCACTACAGCTCATTATATCCCATGTAGTTAGAATAGTTAGCAATGGATTCTTGGCTCTTTAAATACACCTGACAATGACAAGGGAAACATAATGGCTAAGAAAAGAACCCGTCAAGAACAACAATACACACCATAAACCCTACAGACAATCAAACAACAACTCAAAACTGCAAACAGAGGCTTGACTGAACAGACGAGCAATGGTGACTACTGGGAGAGAGATCTACATATATATGTCTGTTTCAAATAACAAGGACATCATAAACCTTCTGAAAAGGAGAGAACAAAGCCCCATTTTCCCGCTTTCATTCAACGAACACAAATTGAATAGTCACTTGAACAGGATAAAAAAACCGACTCTATAATCCCGGCTGTGTACACATCCCTATAAAACTGTTGAACCCCCATCTGTTTGAGTGTCCGGAACTTGCCAATGTTCGGACAGAGCTTCTTCCTCAGACACCAGACGCATGGGACCTTTGTATTGAACTCAACAACATCCCACGAACACTTGCAGACACTACTGTGTGACATTGGGATATAGGGCAAGGGCTCACACGCTGCTGGATTAACCAACCAACAAACCAACCAACCAACCAAGTAACCAACAGACCAACCAGTCAACATATCCACAAGTCTAATCGTATGTCAGTTATTAGATCTGATCACGTGATATGAAGTCAGAGAAGGAGACGTTCTGATGAAGATATTTCATGTAATCTAGCCCTCCTCATATTTTTCTTGAGGAAGTTTTGACGTATTTTGTAAATGTCAGTGATGGGCAAAGGAGACATGAGACCACAGGCTGATGGATCAATAACCAACCCATGGAATAAGGAACTGATACCTTACAT
The DNA here is from genome assembly GCA_036924085.1 of Ariolimax columbianus. NCBI lineage: Eukaryota > Metazoa > Mollusca > Gastropoda > Stylommatophora > Arionidae > Ariolimax > Ariolimax columbianus. Next base: position 10,286,654 of record JAVGWX010000005.1, read on the forward strand.
TTGTATTAGATTTAGAGGTGACAACGTGACACATTAGTCCGATCAGTTTGTTGTTTTATCTAGAGCCCACGACGTGACACATTAGCTCAATCAGTTTGTTGTTTTATCTAGAGCCCACAACGTGACAGATTAGCCCAATCAGTTTGTTGTTTTATCTAGAAGCAACGACGTGACACATTAGTCTGATCAGTGTGTTGTGTTATATCTAGAGCCCACGACGTGACACATTAGTCCGATCAGTTTGTTGTCTTAGATATAGAGCCCACGACGTGACACATTAGTCCTATCAGTTTGTTGTTTTATATCTAGAGCTCACGGCGTGACACATTAGATCAGTAATCAAATCAATGCAATTATCCAATGATCAAATATCAATAAATAAATCAGCAACAACGTAGACTACCAAAAAGAAATCATGAGACGAATAGACGTGGCAATGCAGAGGTTAAATAAAATGAAAAATACAATGCAGAGCATACACAAAACAACGAAAACAAATCCTTATAACATGCATTTGCCCTGTGGTAACGCAAGGATGCGAAACATGGACACAAACACTAAAGGAAAACAAATTAAATATAACGATCTAAAATGTTACAAGAAAGTTTTCAGAATTCCACAGACAGCGAAAAAAACCCACAAATAAGTCCTGATAGAGCTGAGTAAGTATCACAATTGATAGGTAAATATCTTGACGTCAAGGAAACTAAAATACTTGAGCCTCATCAAACTATACAATAATCTAGGTACTGGTCAGCGACCCATAGCTGACTGCTAGCGTCAGGGCCAGCGAACCATAGCTGCCAAGACCCTTCTAAACCTCCACGCGGTGATCTTGGATAACAGACTGCAGTAGAGCAGACTGGCTAAGGAGAAGGGATCGAAGAGGGAATGCTAACCCGGTACTAATAAAATGCTTGCTGAAGTCGGATGTGTTGAACCGAAAGGTGCAGATATCGCAGCCAAGCTACAAACTACGACACAACGCATTCCGTTCTCTGGACTACATTCTGCTACTTAAGCCCTTTCAGGGTTTGGTAGTGGGAGATTGAGAACGAACGAAGAAGAAGAAGAAGTAGAAGACAATAATCTAAACCATACTTGAATACATTGTACTTGGAGAACGAGACAAAGTCAAACCGATGAGAAGGTGTACAGAAGACTTCAAAGATGTTACACAGATCACAGTAACAGAGGCTGGAAAACTGATTAAAGTTCGAGAGTCTAACTGGACGGCTCAGATGAGAACAATGTTCTCCACAGGACAGATGCTCCATTTAAATATACATACAATTAATTAAACTAGTTAACATCAAATGGCAAAACGGTCAGAAGATGGCATTTAATCAAATGAAGTGTGAACTGATTTACTTGTCTCTGGCGATCACCGAGAGCTCGGGTGTTTTGTTTCTATAATTGTATTTTCTTCTTCTTCTTCTTCTTCTTCTTCTTCTTCTTCTTCTTCTTCTTCTTCTTCTTCTTATTCTTCTTCTTCTTCTTCTGCGTTAGTTCTCAATCTCCCGCTATCAAAACCTGATAGGGCTTAAGTAGCATAATGTAGTTCACAGAACGGAATGCGTTGTGTCGTAGTTCACAGCTTGACTGCGATATTTGCACCTTTCGGTCCAACACATCCGACTTCAGCAAGTATTTTTTGAGTACCGGGTTAGCATTCTCTCTTCGATCCCTTTTTCTTAGCCAGTCTGCCCTGCTGCAGCCTGTTATCCAGGATCACCACGTGGAGGTGTAGAAGGGTCTTGGCAGCTCTGGTTTGCTGGCCCTGACGCAAGCAGTCAGCTATGGGTCGCTGACCACTGCAGCTCATGCGCTGCTTAGCGTCTTGATCCCACATTTTGTTCATTAGTAGTCTCTCGCATATCCAAAAGTGACCGTTCGTTGAAACCTAACCTCCCCCCGTAAAACCGTTTTTTAAAAATTTTTTTTGCTTAGATGTTTGCCTCACTAGTTTCTACTGGCGGAGGCCAGCCATTTTCCACCCCAGACCGTAGTCAATTGGGCGATATCAGGACGCATAAACCAGTGCTTGGATGCATGTGTGCATCTGTATGTATCTATGCTAGGTTTGTGCGCCCTCAGAAGCTAGTCCAACCAAAGTGCAATGGAAGGGCTTTACCACGAGGGCGCGTGTGAAAGTTGTGCAAGGGTGTGACTGTGGGACAGAGTCAAATGAAACAGAGTGAGGTGAGAAAAGAGAGAAGGGGAAGAGTGGCCCGCAGGGTGACTAAACCGGTTAAGAAACACTGATGTGTGCTAATGCCATTAATTCTCACAGGGCAGTATTTGTTTCTTCAATGGTATCCAACCTGTGCTTTGGTGGGTCCCTGGGGGATCAACAATAGTTATACAGGGGTCCTCGAACCAAATCTACACATTAACTTAGGTTTTTATGCGTAGGTTTCTAATTTCCCTTCATATGACAGAGGAGCCGCGGCGTATCATCACTGGCTCAGGGGTCCGTGTTCTGGAGAATGCTGAGAACCCCTGTAATAATTAATCTACGAGAGTGAGTCAAGTAGTAACCGTAATATTTTCTATAAATAGACTATGTAACATTAAGGTTAGTTTCTGATTCGAACTCGTATTTCTGTTATGACATGAATAAGCTTGTTCCCAAAAGTGATACCAAGATCACGTTTGTAGATAGGAACGAGATGTGCAGCCGCGAGATTGATACGTTCATCATTACAGATGGAACAACTATCGTACTGGAATCCACACTTCGTGGATACCTGGTGTTTCCTCTATTCATCCAGTCTCATTTCATGTTCGTCCATCACATGTGATGAAGACCGCTCTCTTTGTTTAGCCGCGTGGACATTATTTTCTCTACCTGTGTTCTCAGAAATGGGTGATTTACGCTATGATTTGGATTAAAGTGAAGAAGAAACTGCGTCTTTTGTCAACATCACTCTCTGGTCCTGAGGTACATTTGGCTAGTGGCAAGATTTTATCTACACGACTGGAGATAGCACAGAATGCAGATTTTTTCCTCAGGGTTTACCCCAGAAGCCTTTCCCGTAAACAGGTATCCCGCAAGGCAGCGGAGGGGGATGCCATCTATTGTTGTGTGTCGGGCTTTTTTCATAACCGCAAGAAGTCGTAGAGGCAGGGCCGTGTTCTAGTCCATTATAGTCTTTTCTAAATTTCAATCACACAAAAACCGACGCTGTTTGCAGCCAGGGCTATGGGCGACAGTCTCGTAAAGTTCAGCCGTGAGAACTATACCGTGAGAATACGACACATGTTTAATGGTAGTGCTAATTCATATAGCCGATGTCTAGGCCAGGATAATGGGAAGGAAGAAAGCACACAAAGGAAAACAACGAACGAATTGACCAGTCCAAATGGAAAACAACGACACGTTTCCGTGAACACAAGTGTAAGTCGTCGACTAGTGTGAATTCCTGGCAAATCCGTATCCTGGTGGCATCCATGATGAGCTAAACCACCAGAGCAATGTAGACCCGCAGCCGATAACGCGCCATCCTTACCGCTCTTCTAATTTACATCCCAGTTGATAGATGGTGAATGATGGGTAAGTACATTTGAATAATCAAATCTTCCTTGGCAAAAAAAATGTTATATTCTGATTGTCCATCGCTCATAAGAAATTGAAAATTTAGTTTTCTCTCGTTCCCATTTGACAATCTGAATGACCAATTCTACTGTTTATGTTTTCTTTAAAAAAAAGTTCTCCTTTAAATTGGAAATGTGACTTCCTAGTGCCCTTACTTTCCTGCCTCAATGAGATAAATTTCTGCTCTTTGTAGTCTGAAGCTTGTTTGATGAAATCTCTCCATTATTGATGGCCAAACACCAAAGAGTATCGATTTTCCAGACTTCTTATATTCAACAGGAGGCACTTTGCTTCCTGTGTCGTTCTGTCTCGTAGCAGATTGTTAGAGACCGTGTTATAATAAGGCTCAGCTTATTTATTAGGTAGGGGGTAGGTCTTGTTGGGGAACGGCCGTTCTATGCTAATTTTTCTTCCCTAACAGTAATCCAAGTACCAATTTACAGCCGAGTTAACTTTGCCGTGAAAAGCGAGCGCTCTACTATTGCGCTAAATTGACTACTGCTTCTTCTTCGTTCGTCCTGAAAAAGACGTTTGTGACATGTGGTAGTTTATAGCGATGATCTGCGCCTTTCGGCCCGACACATCCGATTTCAGCACGATTTTTTTTGGGACGGGATTTTCCTTCCCTTTTCGATGCCTAATCTCTTAGCCAAGCTGCATGGTTGTTTGTTTCCAAACCCGGCATTTGGAGGTGGAATAGGGTCTTGGTGAATCACGGGTCACTGATGCAAGCAGCCATCCAAGAGTCACTGACTGCTGTCAGCTCATTCACTGGGACATCGTCTTCCCCTTATAATAATACTTTCTATTTGTAATGGAACCAAGCGCAATAACTACAGCTCTGGTTGACCGATAACATTCCTGTGGTCATCAGCCCTCACGGGGCACAGAAAGTACTACTTTGTGTTCTAGTAGTAATGATGCTGCATGTTTCCGTATCTGGAAAGAAAGGGCGGGGACGTCCAAGAAAGAGATGGACAGACAACATCACTGAGTGGTCAAACCTTCGTCCCGGTGCGGCACGACTGTCAGCAGCGGACAGAGAGAGAGATGGCGTGGGATTGTGGGAGTGTCATCAAGTGTGTCCCAACGACCTGATAGGTTACGGGATGAGCGGACCGAGAGAGAGAGAGAGAGAGAGAAATGGTGTGGGATTGTGGGAGTGTCTTCAAGTGTGCCCCAACGACCTTATTGGTTACGAGATGAGCGGACAGAGAGAGAGAGAGAGAGAGAGAGAGAGAGAGAGAGAGAGAAATGGTGTGGGATTGTGGGAGTGTCGTCAAGTGTGTCCCAACGACCTAATGGGTTACGCGATGAGCGGACAGAGAGAGATGGCGTGGGAGTGTCGTCAAGTGTGTCCCAACGACCTGATAGGTTACGGGATGAGCGGACAGAGAGAGATGGCGTGGGAGTGTCGTCAAGTGTGTCCCAACGACCTGATAGGTTACGGGATGAGCGGACCGAGAGAGATGGCGTGGGGTTGTGGGAGTGTCTTCAAGTGTGCCCCAACGACCTGATGGGTTACTGAAGTAATGATTGACTAAATAGTGCACCTGAAACAATATCACTCCATCTATCCACTGACCGCCCCATGTTCGTCTTATTATTATTATTTTATTTTCTTCTGTTATTAAAAATCGACATCACTGCACTCCGGGCAAACTCATAGATGATAAGTGCCTCTCAGGAAATAGCGAAGGATGCAGATACTGATGGTCACCGTAGCTTGTTGATTGTACACACTCTGGATTCGACCCCCCCACCTCTCGGCCCATGACGACACTGGTTTGATTTTTAAAAGTTCTGCAGTCTGTGAAATGCTGATAATGTATAACAGTGTCATCATGCAACAGATGGTAATTGATATATACTTTAAAATAATGTCATCCATATCTATATCGAATGTGCTATAATGGGTGCCTGTGAAGCCAGAATGTCATCGCGTTCGTTGCCTGGCAACCCAGCCTGACTAGGTCAATAGATTCCACTCACGCCTCTACAGTGTCTACCCAATCATGCGTTAGTCATGCCTTAGTTATGACATATTTGTACATCTTGAAGAATGACTTCAGATTGCGAAGTGGAGAGAGTTTGTTTTTGTCTTTAAGGACGCCAGCAAACCTAATGATCACAAATCGCTTTACCATTTATTGACCAAGTAGAAGAGTTTTCTCATAGGCAGCGAGGGAGGGAACTGTGATCAAGTCACTTTAGACAATACTGAGCTAGCACAATACACTCACATTCCATTCACAAGGGTTGTCTACTAACGGGCTACCTTTTCTGGCTGTTCATTCACACATACACACACACACACACATACACCTTACACACACACATACATGATCACTAACCTCGAAGTTGACATGAAACTTGGCTCCTTTGACAATGGGCTGGTGAAAACATTCCTCTGAAGAGCCTGGGATGTAGACTTTGAACTCGTGTTGAGCACCTGGCAAGCCATCAAAGTCAAACTCGTCGTTCTCCCCCTGGCCCAATATCTTCTCACAATCCAGATGTACTACGTGGCACAGAAACACTAAGAGCTCTATCAGCAAAAAGGTCCTTACCGTCACAAAACCGTTTCTCATTTTCACGTAAACCAGGCTTGTTGCTGACCGGTATAGTTCACTAGTTCTAAATCTTCTGTAGTAATGAAACAGTCCTTTTGATTGACAACACAGGTGCACGCAACTACAATTGAAACACACTAAATAGTCCGATAACATATGCACTTATCTTCTCTTGAGCGTGTTTGGAAGCCACGCTCGCGTTGTGGATTTCCTCTATGCTAACAAATCCCGACGTAATTCAGGAAAGGGAATGTTGACAAAACGACTGTCGTCCCGAGCCCTCATTATTCAGTAGCTCTACAGAACACCCTGTGATCTTTCCATATGTTTCCTACGTTCCATTTTCCAATGCTGGTGTTATAGTTGGAGGTTTTGATACTGCTAATAGCCATTACGAACTGGGAGAAAAATACCGGTTACTTTTCTGTTTTGTCTACTTTAAATCTGTACGTTATGTATAAAGTACAAAATGTAACCTATATACAATTAGCTATTATTAACTTATTCGAACATGCTGATTGCGATAATTAACTTTAAAATCACGAATTATCTATTTGTTTAGGATCCGTAGTGGGGGAGGTGTTTCAGTAGTATGGTGGCCTTAAATGCCCATTGCAAATTGTCCACACCTTCTCTTTTCTACAGCCATAGCACGTGATTTCCAACAGAACGGATAATTTTGAGCGCCAAGTGGATGACGCAACATGTTGCTGTAATTGCAACCGTATATCATTCTTGTTATCATTTGTGTTGTGGATTCTATGAGTGTAGACGTGTCGTCCAAGATGATGCATGGTGAATGTGTGAACTGTGTGTATTATGTTTGCTATATTTCAGGAAAGACAATTAGTGACAAAATTCGCAGCCACACATTGAGGAATATGGTGAGGACTATAACGGTTCATTTGTTAACTGAGACGACAGTCCGGTCATGGACAACACCCTGACCAGTACGTCGTGTCAGGGTCAGGCACAACTTACTGACCAGGGCGTTGCATCAGGGTCAGGCACAATTTACTGACCAGGGCGTTGCATCAGGGTCAGGCACAATATACTGACTGTCGCGTTTAATGCAGCCTGACTGACGATATGTGAATCGATGTGATCCCCTTAGTAGTGAGCGTCACGCAGATGAAGCCAGGCTGTCCACCTTCATCAGCATGCTCAGGATGTGAGGAAAGCTACAACAACCGGCCACTTAACTCCCTATTTCAGGGCACACGCACGAGTAAACAAGTTCGTTCTGGGCAATCAACAACAAACAAAATACCGGTTAATTACTATATTGAAGGAAACGAAGACAGTGTTTTAGACATTTGACAAGGACGCAGAAGAATCAAAATACGGCGAGGTCATACTACATTTAGGTTTCAGGGCCACAAGCAAGAAGACGATGGGTAGAGGGGATAAAAGAAACACTCCAAAAGTTCAACATGTCGCAGTACTAGCCTACCACGAAGCACAACCAGAAGCCTACGCATTCCGCCTCTGCTACATCGGAAGACAAGAGCAGACGGACAGCATAAGAAGAACTATTTCTGTTTAGAGTATTTTTTAAAATTTTGGCAAACATACGCTTTTATGGAGTACCCTAGTAACAGATAGATAGGTAGCCCGTTTCTCAAGGCGAAGATGCGTTTCTATCGAGCGTTCTAATAGTAGATTGATCGGTAGCCCGTTTCTCAAGGCGAGGGTGCGCTTCTATCGAGCGCTCTAGTAACAGATTGATAGATAGCCCGTTTCTCAAGGTGAAGGTGCGCTTCTATCGAGCGCTCTAGTAGCAGATTGATAGGTAGCCCGTTTCTCAAGGCAAAAGTATCAGGTACAACAGCTGTTATGGGCACTCTAAAGTCGACCAAGCTGTACATGGGTACCTGGCTGACTGTTATGGGCACTCTAAAGTCGACCCAGCTGTACATAGGTACCTGGCTGACTGTTATGGGCACTCTAAAGTCGACCCAGCTGTACATAGGTACCTGGCTGACTGTTATGGGCACTCTAAAGTCGATCCAGCTGTACATAGGTACCTGGCTGACTGTTATGGGCACTCTAAAATCGACCGAGCTGTACATGAGTACCTGGCTGACTGTTATGGAAGAAAAAGCAGTGAGGAATATAATTATGTACCACGACCTCATAAAACGCTGCGGCTTAGTATAACGAAGCTTCTAACACTTCATCCTTCACCCGGGGACGGCGTGGGCTAGTGGTTAAGTGACACGGCTCACAACCCGAAGGTGCTGGATTCGATCCCCATCACAGCACACGCCGTTACCCCGGGGAAGTAAACCCTTAGAAAATGCAGGAGGAAGAGGAAGTACTCTTACATAAAATGTATGCTGAAGTCGGATGCACTGGGCCGACAGGCGAAAAATAAAAACCACAGTGCAACGCACACGGCCTTAGGGATTAAAGAAATAAGGCGAACGCAACACCTCCTAAATAATTTATCCTCGACTGCAATGTCTAATTTGGCGCTATCTTTACCTTTATTTATCTATATACACACATACATGCATACATACATACATACACATGTATGTGCATGCATACATAAATACACATACATACATTCATTCATACATACATACATACATGACTGCATGCATACACATACAGACACATACACACACATACACACATGCATACACACATAAACGTACATAAATGCACACACATGCACACATATACACACACACACATATACACACATATACACATACACACACACGCACGTACACACTCACTTATATACACACACACATACATACACACACACATACATACACACGTACAGGCACATACACACATATACACACACGCACATACACACGCACTTTCATACACACACACACACATACAATCACACATACACATTCACACACACATACATATATGTGTACACACATACACACACACATACATGCACACATTATTGGAACTATAATACCCGACACGTGTGTTACTACTGCTACACTAATGTATTACATCAGATAAGTTTGGCCCGGAGAAGATTACATGCGTCGACCTAATCCTCCATTCACTAATGGGCAATGACTTTTTCCTGTCAAATATTTATGAAAGAATAAGCGCTCTGTAACTTTCCGTGCATGGGGTGAATGGCGAATAAAGATTGTTGTAATGTGGGCTAGCAAACTCATCATGTCAAATACTTACTGCTAAAACCGTTGCAACTGCTTGGACACATGTTATAAAAGCTTCATGTAAAAGAATGAGCCGAAGTTAAAACCTATGCTTCAGATTTGAGCGAAAAGATAAATGACTGTAAATGCTTGCAAGTAGACTTACTTTTAAAGGGTCCAAGATGAAGTGGACTGATGGGCGCTTATGCTTCACATTGAAGCCAGAGGTTATTCTGAAAGTCGGAGTTATAGGATATTCTTGAAAAACGTGTCTCTTAATTTTATTTGACAATTCACTTCCCTCAATCTCGCTCTGATTTTTGTCGGGAGCTGACTAAGTGTTTGACTTGGTCTGGTGAACTTATTTGCTTTCCTAATATAGAAAATGTCGCATTAGGGCTCTCAGTGTTTGGGCCTATATATGTGTGTTCGTGATTCTCAATGTGTCTACCTCAATTTATGTGTATGCTGGATCTCAATGTGTCTGCCTGAATTTATGTGTGTGATTGCTCTCAATGTGTCTGTCTCAATTTATGTGTGTGATGGATCGCAATGTGTCTGCTTCAATGTATGTGTGTGATGGCTCTCAGTTTATATAACTATATGTGTGTTTGATGGCTATCAGTTTATGCACCTATATATTATTGTGAGTTGGCTATTTGTATGCTTACTTACCCAAGTGTCTGAGTGTAATCGATGTTAGAGCGCTTGTCTGTAACGGGAATGGTGCCGCATTCATTTGCCGGTCCCCTCGGCTTCAATACATCGAGTCTGTAAATTCGCACCTGATATTCAGTTTAAGAAACCTCACGTTCCTTTAGCAAAGCTTTTGCGTAGTTAGTGACATGTTTCTAGTACCAACCCCTTACAAAAACTTAGACTGGTTTCGAAATTCCTCTTACCTAGGGCACTGCATATAGCAGTAACGCTTTCTAACACTCCCAGCTGTTAGTCTTATACCTCGCCGTGCCACGTATCGCATATCTCACCCCCACAAGAAAATGAAATCGTCCAAACGGTTTCCGTCATTGTACTAGGAGACAAGGGCGGCAATCGATATTTTGACGTGACCATTGTGAACAAGAGGGATATGAACTGATATTTTGAATTTGTTTCTCGTTACACAGGTCAACAAATTTTCAAATGTTTTTTGTTTCAGAAATGAAATCCACCATTTCTTAATGATTTTGATATGCCGATTTCGAATATAATAATGAAAATAATCAATTGGCTCTAGTTTAGATGATATAAAGACATTTACCTCGTAATAAAGTGAATTATGCATGAATCTGTAATTACGCTTTAAAAAATTGCAGTTTCGTGATCATTTATGTGAAATTCCGTAAATAAAATGTGAAATGCTAAGAAGTGTTTACATATCACATTAAATGTTTTTCAAATGGACATTTGTACGTTTTCCACCAGCAGTTAAGCTTTTAGGCCTCTTCACTTGTTTCTTGAATTCAAGCAAGGAGGTGTCTCTTGTCAATGTCCAGAAATAATCTGCAAGCGTTGAAGGGATTACATTGACCTGTTACCTTGTCTCCATATCAGTAATGTTTTGGGGACATCTCTCACCACGCTCACCGCTCCCTGCTTCACAGTTTGGTGACATCTCTCACTAAGCTCACCTCTCACCGCTCCACAGTTTGGGGACATCTCTCACCACGCTCACCGCTCCCTGCTCCACAGTTTGGAGACATCTCTCACCACGCTCACCGCTCCCTGCTCCACAGTTTGGTGACATCTCTCACCACGCTCACCGCTCCCTGCTTCACAGTTTGGTGACATCTCTCACTAAGCTCACCTCTCACCGCTCCACAGTTTGGTGACATCTCTCACCACGCTCACCGCTCCACAGTTTGTTGACATCTCCCACTACGCTCATCATTCAATGCTCCACAGTTTGGTGACATCTCCTACCACGCTCATCATTCAATGCTCCACAGTTTGGTGACATCTCCCACCACGCTGACCGCTCAATGCTCCATAGTTTGGTGACATCTCCTACCACGCTCATCATTCAATGCTCCACAGTTTGGTGACATCTCCCACCACGCTGACCGCTCAATGCTCCACAGTTTGGTGACATCTCCCACCACGCTCATCATTCAATGCTCCACAGTTTGGTGACATCTCCTACCACGCTCATCATTCAATGCTCCACAGTTTGGTGACATCTCCCACCACGCTGACCGCTCAATGCTCCACAGTTTGGTGACATCTCCTACCACGCTCATCATTCAATGCTCCACAGTTTGGTGACATCTCCCACCACGCTCATCATTCAATGCTCCACAGTTTGGTGACATCTCCCACCACGCTGACCGGTCAATGCTCCACAGTTTGGTGACATCTCCCACCACGCTCATCATTCAATGCTCCACAGTTTGGTGACATCTCCCACCACGCTGACCGCTCAATGCTCCACAGTTTGGTGACATCTCCCACCACGCTCATCATTCAATGCTCTACAGTTTGGTGTCATCTCCCACCACACTCACCTCTCCTTGCTCCGGAGTTTGGTTGAAAGAAATCGAGAAGTAAATGGAAGAAATTAATCTTCAGAGACACGTTGCAACCTAAACTGTTGTACATCAGAATTAGATTTTTAATAATTTCCTGCTCGTTATCTTCTTTGTTGTTTTCATTAGCAAATTGTTTACCACTGACTGGAATGTAACCCAAGCAGAATTTTCCTTCCCATGCAACACGTGAAGAAACTCCTCATCTGCAATAAGTTTACAAATATGGAGCCAAACAATTACTTCCTCTTTTATTTTACCTTCACTAAATCTTGGAAATTTTCTGATGAGGTACTGGAAAACCTCTCATGTTTATCCATTGGTTTGACAACGTTTTTCAATGAAACCCAACCTAATGTGCAAGGGCCGCAACACAATGTTACTGGTGTCTACAAGAGATGGATGTTAAACATTCCTACTGCCGGGCTACAACGACTGCCTGATTGATCAATCTTGTTTGATGTAGTGGTCATTTCTTGCAGCACTATCCTACTCACAGAAAAAGCAACAATATTGGTGTATTCACCCTGAAGTCTAAGCAAAAGAGCGACCGCTTTTAAACCACGGCACAGTGATCATTGATCAGGGTCGTTGTATATACACCTCAACAGTTGTTTAATGTTTTCACATGATCCACATGACAACTGGAATTGAATGCAAAACATTACCAAAGACGTGTCTTGGAAGAATTGAGGAACAGTCCAATCAACAAGTTTGGAATTGATTTTGAAGGCTGTCATTAGACGTGACATCTTGTTGCACGTAGAGCAATCAGCCTCTTTGACAACGAATGAAACAATATGTTTCTAGCGGTGAAACACAGAAATTCTTACATTTGTCAGGAGATTCCACTATTGTAGTCTTGAAACCAACTGCTTCACTTCGTTCTGGGTTAAGTTCAGATATCTGACAAGGTCATTCAGTTCACTTCGGGTTATTACGTGTGGGATATTATGTGTGGTTTTGTGTGGGTTATTATGTGTGGTTTTGTGTGGGTTATTATGTGTGGTTTTGTGTGGGTTATTATGTGTGGTTTTGTGGGGTTATTATGTGTGGTTTTGTGTGGGTTATTATGTGTGGTTTTGTGGGGGTTATTATGTGTGGTTTTGTGTGGGTTATTATGTGTGGTTTTGTGGGGTTATTATGTGTGGTTTTGTGTGGGTTATTATGTGTGGGTTTTGTGTGGTTTTGTGTGGGTTATTATGTGTGGTTTTGTGGGGTTATTATGTGTGGTTTTGTGTGGGTTATTATGTGTGGTTTTGTGTGGGTTATTATGTGTGGTTTTGTGTGGGTTATTATGTGCGGTTTTGTGTGGGTTATTATGTGTGGTTTTGTGTGGGTTATTATGTGTGGTTTTGTGGGGTTATTATGTGTGGTTTTGTGTGGGTTATTATGTGTGGTTTTGTGGGGATTATTATGTGTGGTTTTGTGTGGGTTATTATATGTGATTTTGTGGGGTTATTATGTGTGGTTTTGTGTGGGTTATTATGTGTGGTTTTGTGTGGGTTATTATGTGTGGTTTTGTGTGGGTTATTATGTGTGGTTTTGTGGGGTTATTATGTGTGGTTTTGTGTGGGTTATTATGTGTGGTTTTGTGTGGATTATTATGCGTGGTTTTGTGTGGGTTATTATGTGTGGTTTTGTGTGGGTTATTATGTGTGGTTTTGTGGGGGTTATTATGTGTGGTTTTGTGTGGGTTATTATGTGTGGTTTTGTGGGGGTTTGTATTTGTGGGTTATAATGTGTGGTTTTGTGTGGGTTATTATGTGTGGTTTTGTGTGGGTTATTATGTGTGGTTTTGTGTGGGTTATTATGTGTAGTTTTGTGTGGGTTATTATGTGTGGTTTTGTGTGAGTTATTATGTGTGGTTTTGTGTGGGTTTGTATTAGTGGGATATTATGTGTGGTTTTGTGTGGGTTATTATGTGTGGTTTTGTGTGGGTTATTATGTGTGGTTTTGTGTGGGTTATTATGTGTGGTTTTGTGTGGGTTATTATGTGTGGTTTTGTGTGGGTTTGTATTTGTGGGTTATTATGTGTGGTTTTGTGTGGGTTATTATGTGTGGTTTTGTGTGGGTTATTATGTGTGGTTTTGTGTGGGTTCTTATGTGTGGTTTTGTGTGGGTTATTATGTGTGGTTTTGTGTGGGTTCTTATGTGTGGTTTTGTGTGGGTTATTATGTGTGGTTTTGTGTGGCTTTGTATTTGTGGGTTATTATGTGGTATTGTGTGGGTTATTATGTGTGGTTTTGTGTGGGTTATTATGTGTGGTTTTGTATGGGTTATTATGTTTGGTTTTGTCTAGGTAAATTGCACACACTCCTGATTGTGTGAATTTGATGGTTGAGAAACACAAGCTCCCTTTACTTCCTCATTTAAATCATTTGAAAATAATTAGGACACTTTGGAAACCGGTACGCCATTGTCATTATGTATTGTAGTACAGGGCGTATTGCAGATGAAATCTTTATATATTTCACAGTTCTAATTATCTTTTCTGACATGTCTTTCTGCATTGGAGGGATCATACACAAGTAACGATTACTGACATGGTTAATAGGCTCCCTACAAATCATTGGCACATGCTCCCCGGAAATCATTGGCACATGCTCTTTCTAAATCATTGGCACATGCTCCCCGGAAATCATTGGCTCATGCGCCCTCCAAATCATTGGCACATGCTTCCCCAAAATCATTGGCACATGCTCCCCGGAAATCATTGGCACATGCTCCCTACAAATCATTGGCACATGCTCCCCGGAAATCATTGGCACATGCTCCCTACAAATCATTGGCACAGGCTCCCCGGAAATCATTGGTACATGCTCCTTCCAAATCATTGGCACATGCTCCCTACAAATCATTGGCACATGCTCCCTCCAAATCATTGGCACATGCTCCCCTCAAATCATTGGCACATGCTCCCCGGAAATCATTGGCACATGCTCCCTACAAATCATTGGCACATGCTACCCGGAAATCATTAGCACATGCTCCTTCCAAATCATTGGCACATGCTCTTTCCAAATCATTGGCACATGCTCCCCGGAAATCATTGGCTCATGCGCCCTCCAAATCATTGGCACATGCTTCCCCAAAATCATTGGCACATGCTCCCCGGAAATCATTGGCACATGCTCCCTACAAATCATTGGCACATGCTCCCCGGAAATCATTGGTACATGCTCCCTACAAATCATTGGCACATGCTCCCCGGAAATCATTGGTACATGCTCCTTCCAAATCATTGGCACATGCTCCCTACAAATCATTGGCACATGCTCCCTCCAAATCATTGGCACATGCTCCTTCCAAATCATTGGCACATGCTCCCCTCAAATCATTGGCACATGCTCCCCGGAAATCATTGGCACATGCTCCCTACAAATCATTGGCACATGCTACCCGGAAATCATTAGCACATGCTCCTTCCAAATCATTGGCACATGCTCCCCGGAAATCATTGGCACATGCTCCTTCCAAATCATTGGCACATGCTCCCCGGAAATCATTGGCACATGCTCCTTCCAAATCATTGGCACATGCTCCCCGGAAATCATTGGCACATGCTCCTTCCAAATCATTGGCACATGCTCCCCGGAAATCATTGGCACATGCTCCTTCCAAATCATTGGCACATGCTCCCCGGAAATCATTGGCACATGCTCCTTCCAAATCATTGGCACATGCTCCCCGGAAATCATTGGCACATGCTCCTTCCAAATCATTGGCACCTTCTCCTTCCAAATCATTGGCACATGCTCCCCGGAAATCATTGGCACATGCTCCTTCCAAATCATTGGCACATGCTCCCTCCAAATCATTGGCACATGCTCCCTCCAAATCTTTGGTACAGCAAACAGCACAACGTGTATTTTAGACCACAATCACGTTTAAAGATTTGTTGCTAATGTTTACGTGGGGCACTCACCTCGTATGTATTGTAACGTATGTGGGGCACTCAGCTCTTATGTATTGTAACGTATGTGGGGCACTCAGCTCTTATGTATTGTAACGTACGTGTGGCACTCAGCTCTTATGTATTGTAACGTACGTGTGGCACTCAGCTCTTATGTATTGTAACGTACGTGTGACACTCAGCTCTTCCTAACATCGCTGGAAGAGTGGGCGAACTCATGGCTGGTCAAAATAAACGAGGAGAAAACCACATGCACAATATTCTCGCTTTCAATCAAACCCCAAAATACCAAATTAAGTTTAAATGGCAAATTCCTGCAGCCAAACGACAACCCAAACTATCTGGGAGTCACATTTGATCGGCGCATGACATGGAAAAGTCAGATTGAGAGAAACCGAATGAGAGCCAGAGAAAGAATGGCAATCATGAGGAAACTTGCTGGCACAAGCTGGGGAGCAGACGAAGGCATACTAAAGAAACTGTACACTGGAAGAGTGAGACCAGTTCTCGAGTATGGCATTTCGGCATGGACAACAGCAGCAAAGGCGAACTTCGATAAAGTTAGCAAACTTCAAAACCAAGCCATGAGAGTTATAACAGGTGGCATGAAGTCAACGCCAATTGTAGAACTTGAAAAGATTACAAAACTGCAATCCATGACCGATAGAAGAGACTGCAGAGCCCAGCTGCAGTCAGAGAAATTCCGAAGACGGACTGACCATCCAATGCACCAGAGACTAAACAATTTGGGAAATGGGAAACTAAAGCGGAGAAACTTTGCAGAAATAGCCAAAGCAAAGATGCACGAAGATCCCATAAACGCACTAACAACACCAAAACCCATCACTACTGTACGAAAACCTACCTGGAGGCAGGATATATTTCCAGAGGTGGTAGAAAATATACCAGGTATTGGAAACAAAAAACTGCCAGTCTGAAAAAGAAAGAAGAGATACTACCCTGAGTTACATAACGGAAAACTATCCAAGCATGGACTGGACCCATGCATACACCGACGGTTCCGTAACAAACGGGGGGGGGGGGGGGGGGGGGTTATGAATTGTTAATAAAGGTTTCCTTCACACTACAACTATTCTTTTAACACTCAGTTGGGGGAAAGGGGGGGGGGGTGGACGAATGAGTAAAGCCGTTAGTTAAAACAATCTGCTACTGCCTGGGGTTAGATCGTTCAGTTAGTTGTCTGTTACAACCTTCATTCAGTGTGGCAGTGATTCTATTCTCGTCTATGACACATACAGACGGTAGTGTCTGATATGAACCAAGTTGTACATGGCTCTAAAGTACCTGCTAGTATAATTCATTGTTGCTGAAGATTAAGATTCATCAAATCTAAAGAGAAAGTTGGAAATTAGCGTAGCTACTGTTAGAAACGACATAGCGCTAAGTGTAATTTACATTATTATGTACTATGTTAATATTATATGCTCCCTTTTCGGACTCTTGAGTGGCAAAGTGATTTAGTGCGTGCCTCTCACCGCGCATATACTGGGTTACTGTTGTTGATGATGTGGATGTTGTTGAAGGCAATGTTGTTGTTGCAGGTTGTGTTATTGATATTGTTGTTGTTGATGTGTGTTCTTGTTGATGTTGTTGCTAATGTTGCTGTTGTTGAAGTCGATGCTATTGTTAGTGTTGTTGATGTTATAGTTGTTCATTAGGTTGTTGATGATGTTGTTGATGCTGTTATTGACGTTGCTGTTGTAGTTGTTCATTAGGTTGTTGATGTTGTTGTTGTCGGAAGGTGCTCTTTCTGAGTACTTCATGTATGACACATTTTCTCTGATGCTGGTTACAGTTGCGTTGTTGTATCAAAGGACATGAGTACTCCTGTCTGCAATGGAATTTCAAGCTTCTTAAAGAGCTCACCACTACAGTCAATCACGTTGATGTAACAGAACTGGTACACAGGTGCACATGGGAGATGGGTTTTTTATCAGTATTTTAAACCTGACCCTGACACTAGGGACTTTATGAGTATTCTAAACCTGACCCTGACACTAGGGAGTTTATCAGTATTCTAAACCTGACCCTGACACTAGGGACTTTATCAGTATTCTAAACCTGACCCTGACACTAGGGACTTTATCAGTATTCTAAACCGGACCATGACACTAGGGACTTTATCAGTATTCTAAACCTGACCATGACACTAGGGACTGTATCAGTATTCTAAACCTCACCATGACACTAGGGACTGTATCAGTATTCTAAACCTAATCCTGGCACTAGGGACTTTATTAGTATTCTGAACCTGACCCTGACACTAGGGACTTTATCAGTATTCTAAACCTGACCATGACACTAGGGACTTTATCAGTATTCTAAACCTGACCCTGGCACTAGGGACTTTATCAGTATTCTAAACCCGACCCTGACACTAGGGACTTTATCAGTATTCTAAACCTGACCCTGACACTAGGGACTTTATCAGTATTCTAAACCTGACCATGACACTAGGGAATTCATCAATATTGTAAACCCGACCCTGTCGCTAGGGACTTAACATTTCCCAGCAGAGCTTAAAGTAGGCTTGTGAGATTAACGACAAAAATGTCTCAACAAAATAAATAAAATGATATCAAATTAAAACTCAACATTCAATGCACATACAAAATACAAGAATTAACCACATTATCCTCTCCGATAATCCGGCAAGTTTGAGGTTTCCCCGGTGTGTCGAGACTGAGTTTGATGTCGAATGTTGTACTGTCGGATCCGATCGCTTATGAAGACCTTTAGTGCACCTCGTTTCATCCTCTCTGTGTGACTCGGGCTCCTCGTCATATGCTTTGCGTAAGTTCCCCACCTTGGAGCCATAAATCACTGTTCGAACGACCACATCATTAAACGTGTGCGCGGCCCTTTCCGTGATGTCTCTCCAGGATTGAAGTACTGGCTTCATGCAGTTACAGTTAAACCTAGAATGAAAGAGTGAATAGTTCGTTCTATAGGAATCGACAGAGAAGAAGACAAAGAGTTTCCATAATAAATTTAGCAGTAAATGGACACCTGACGATGTCAGAGAAGGGGAGGTAACGAGGAAGGGTAATCGTTATTTAAATCTCAGAAAAAGCTGAGTTAGTTTTCTTTCCATTTCCACAGTTGAGTGACGGTTTTAAGTCGTCTGCCATACGCCAAGTGCACTGTGTCGGTCGTTGTGAACAATGTCGTTGCACACAATCACCATGGCATGCCATCTATCCACCTGCCTCGCGGTCGTTCCGCATTCTGTCTTTCCTGGCAACACCGATGACCTTCCTCAAACACTTCATTTCACACGTCGAAATTCTGCTCACAGGCGCCCCTGGGCAGAGATAATATTTTATTTAGCACTGGTAACAGAAAGTCGGTATACATATTCTGTTTATAAATAAAGCTAAGACCTACTACAATCAAATATCTTACACTTTATCTCCGACGGCAGTTTCTACTATGGAACTACATTTCGTTTTTTTAAAATAGTGTCTACTAATATAATTCACACATGCTAAAGTTTAAGATTTTAAGATGCATAAACTCTAAAGAGAGAGAGAGAGAGAGAGACAGAGAGAGAGAGAGCAAAAGAGAGAGAGCGAGATAGAGAGAGAGAGAGAAAGAGAGAGAGAGAGAGGAGGAGACGAAAGTAGCATACATTACCTCCTGTCAGATACTAAGCACCCGAAGAAGCAGCACAGTTAACGGGGAAACACTCTGCACTCATACAGTCTGTCTAAGAGAATAGGAATCGCAGATGGAACGAACACCAGGTCCCAAACATGTTGTGCTGAAACCGGATGTATCGGGCCGAAAGGCGCAGATATAATAACCTCTCTGAAAATTAAGACACACGTCCTTTTCCAGACAAACGCCAAAGTAGTAGTCGTAGCAGTCGTAGTAGTAGTAGTAGTAGTAGTAGTAGTAGTAGTAGTAGTAGTAGTAGTAGTAGTAGTAGTAGTAGTAGTAGTAGTAGTAGTAGTAGTAGTAGTAGTAGTAGTAGTAGTAGTAGTAGTAATAGGAGAAGAGGAAGAAGAAGAAGAAGAAGAAGAAGCCGGAGAAGAAGAAGAAGAAAAAGAAGAAGAAGAAGACGAAGAAGAAGAAGAAGAATAAGAAGAAAATAAGCAGCTATAATTGAATTCAATACATGAAATTGTCCGAAAGTTCTAGACTTTCCCCCCATTGGCTCTTTTCATATTGCCAGACGATAGTAATTGGGCCATGTGTTGCCCATGCAGTACTGTCCCTCTCTTGGTCTGCCCTGTTTGCTCCAAAGGAAATGTGATACCAATACATTTGGAACAAAGCAAGCTGCAGAAGCTGCCGGATCTGTTCAACTGTCGGATTCATCTCCCACTTGAGCAGGTAGTACTCCATGGAGGAGTACTGTCACCCACACCCTTCCTGATGTATATAAATGACATTACAGAGAATATACCAAGAAGAGTCCATAGCTCAATGTTTGCAGACGATCTGGCTATGTGGACCTCTGAAAAGAATCTCACCATAGCAAGAAATCGGATGCAGCAGGCCCTAACATCGCTGGAAGAGTGGGCGAACTCATGGCTGGTCAAAATAAACGAGGAAAAAACGACATGTACAATATTCTCGCTATCAATCAAACCCCAAAACACCAAATTAAGTCTAAACGGCAAATACCTGCAGCCAAACGACAACCCAAACTACCTGGGAGTCACATTTGATCGGCGCATGACATGGAAAAGTCAGATCGAGAGAAACCGAATGAGAGCCAGAGAAAGAATGGCAATCATGAAGAAACTTGCTGGCACAATCTGGGGAGCAGACGAAAGTATACTAAAGAAACTGTACACTGGAAGAGTGCGACCAGTTCTCGAGTATGGCATTGCGGCATGGACAACAGCAGCAAAGGCGAACTTCGATAAAATTAGCAAACTCCAAAACCAAGCCATGTGAGTTATAACAGGAGGCATGAAGTCAACGCCAATTGTAGAACTTGTAAAGATTACAAAACTGCAATCCATGACCGACAGAAGAGACTGCAGAGCCCAGCTGCAATCAGAAAAACTCAGAAGACTGACTGACCATCCAATGCACCAAAGACTAAACAATTTAGGAAATGGGAAACTAAAGCGAAGAAACTTTGCAGAAATACCCAAAGCAAAGATGCACGAAAACCCCATGAACGCACTAACACCAAAGCCCATCCCTACTGTACGAAAACCTACCTGGAGGCAGCATATATTTCCAGAGGTGGTAGAAAATATACCAGGTATTGGAAACAAAAACTGCCAGTCTGAAAAAGAAAGAAGAGATACTACCCTGAGTTACATAACGGAAAACTATCCAAGCAAGGACTGGACCCATGCATACACCGACGGTTCCGTAACAAATACAACACAGAACGGAGGGGCAGGAGCGTTTCTGAACCTACGAAATGGCAGAAAAATAACACTGTCATTCGCTACTGGAAAATACACAAGCAATTTCAGAGCGGAGGCAGAGGCACTGAGGGCGGCAGTGGAAGAAATGGTGACAGGTAACAGGAATGAAAGCCACATAGTCCTGCTTACAGATGCTCTCGCCGTAGTCACAGCACTAAAAAGCCAGAAAAATACTGAACTTAACGATTTAAGAGCAGTACTCTGTCAACTATGTCAGCAGTCCGCACCAAAAAGGGTAGTGGTGCAGTGGGTTTCATCTCACTGCAACATCCAAGGCAACGAGGAGGCAGACAGACTGGCAAAAGAAGGTGCAAAACTACCACAACCAGATACTAGTATGACATACGAAGAGTCAAAACGGCTTATTAGAGCTAGATACATGACCAAATGGGAAACCGAACATACTGGCTACACCAAAAACGATGCCTATTACCAGTTGAACAGAAGAGAGCAGGTCGTTGTCTTCAGACTTCGCACTGCCCACAATAGACTGCGGTACCACCTATTCAACAAATTGAAGATAGGGGGCACCGATGAATGCCCGTGTGGTACTGGTAAAATGACCGCTGAGCATTTGCTGCAAAACTGCCCGACATACGAGGATCATAGAGAGCAGATGTGGCCATCACCAGTGGAACCACAAGACAAGCTCTATGGCAGTGTCGACAGCCTCAGGATGACCGCCGCTTTTTTCGAAAAAATAATGGTTACTGTCTGACTGCGTACGAAGAAGAAGAAGAAGATGTGGCCATCACCAGTGGCAACACTAGACAAGCTCTATGGCAGTGTTGACAGCCTCAGGATGACCGCTGCCTTTTTCGAAAAAATAATGGTTATTGTGTGACTGCGGACGATGAAGAAGAAGAAGAAGAAGGATTCATCTCCTAGCCCATCATCCACTCACGGCTAAGGTCTGCCCTTCCGCAACACTCAGTCTCCTAGCCCATCATCCACTCACGGCTAAGGTCTGCCCTTCCGCAACACTCAGTCTCCTAGCCCATCATCCACTCACGGCTAAGGTCTGCCCTTCCGCAACACTCAGTCTCCTAGCCCATCATCCACTCACGGCTAAGGTCTGCCCTTCCGCAACACTCAGTCTCCTAGCCCATCATCCACTCACGGCTAAGGTCTGCCCTTCCGCAACACTCAGTCTCCTAGCCCATCATCCACTCACGGCTAAGGTCTGCCCTTCCGCAACACTCAGCTGAAGTTGCCTTTCCTCGCTCTAGGATAATGTTTTGCATCCTGTTACATCGTCAGTTATCGTCGGTTAGACGCTGACCTACTTTCAGAGTTATCATAAAACTGGTTACTTAGCCATATCTGACAATACCCTAGAAGATATGCCCGTATATATATATATATCTGTAAGGCTTCAGGTGGTTTCAAATCAGTTTTTCTACTCCTAGATGAGCTGCTTTCTTATGCTATCGAGCCCCAGCTGCCTGAAACTACTGGTTTTATGGCGCAAGGAGCCCGCCTTCCACCGCTTCTCCTGTTAGTCAAAACAGTACTGATGCGCGAAGGCCAGGAGTTGGACTTTGTTGTCAGAGGTATATGAGACGTACGCCATGGGAGCATTTAGTTGGTGTTGAGAGTTCATCCTCAACCCAACCCCGGCTATAACAACATTTAGAACATTTAGAGCACATGTCATTGTTTGGCCTTCTCTCTCCTAACTGGCATACCGTGATTCCCATATTCCTGGTCACTCTCTGGTAAATGGCTGTCACCTTAACTCGTAAGGTACCCGTTGTCAGGTGCATTCGAATTGTTTTTGTTGTGATTAGTTTGGCGTTTTCATTTGTTTTGTGTCCCCGACGAAGACCGTGCTGCCGTAACGTGAGTTTAATTTTATTTCTGTTCCGGTGTGGTAACTCAGCCACATCACACATCATCATCGTCATCAGTCCGACAGATGTGCCGTTATGCGAGGAGTAAATCAACAATATTTTGTGTGGGTCCCGATCTTCTTCAGTGGTGTCCCAATGCGGACCTAGGTCTTTAGTCAGTCCATCTCGTCACCGCATAGATGGTCAATCCAGTGAACGTACACCGGCATATGGCCACTGGAACGTTGTTCTATGTGTCCATAGGTTGTCAGACATGCGTACTACATGTCCAGCTCAATGATATGTGCGTGATATCGCCGCTTTAACAACGTCTTGAAACAATATTTGATGTCGAATTTCATCGTTTCGGAACTTATTCCGTATTGAAATTGTTAATACGCGCTGCCGAATTGCTCAATTAGTGACTGAGGTTCACATAATCTGTATTGAGCAAGTTAAACACTAAGCATCCGTCAATCAGTGCTGGAATGACCTTGGAATTGAAAGTGTGTGCTCTTGCTGTGGTATCTTTCATATCTTGAAGTATTGGCTTAATGGAGTTAAAGGAATACCAAGCTGCTTTTTTGTTATCTAGAAATTTCGTTGTCGACTATGTGGTTGACATTTATTTCTTCGCCTAGGTAGATATAGAAGTAGCCAACCTCTACTGTTTCCTCTCCTACCTTGATGTCCTGTTTGGGCAGTAAGGGTTTCTGAGGTATTGTGTTTTACTTTCATTTATCTTCAGACCAGCAGCTCTGCTGACCCCATTTAGGTCGTTCAAGGATTGTTGGGCTTCCTCATTTGTACGACTGAAGAGCACGATGTCATCTCCAGATCGTAAATGGGTGAGCCACTCGCCATCTAGATGGATACATCTGTTTATCGAGTGTAATTGTTGGAAAATCTCTCCGAGAGGCGCTGTAAATAGCTTTGGGGAGATGGTATCGCCTTATCGGACTTCCCTTGCTATCGGAACATCTACAGGATGGTGGCACATCGTGATGGCTGTATTGCAGTCTTTGTCATTTCCTCAATCAGGCTGAGATCAGATCAGATCAGTTCAGAGATGCCTTGGTTTCTGAGAGCATTTACCACAACATACTATCGATCATATCAAAGACTTTCTCGAAATCGATAAATACAAGACATAAGGGTATGTGTAGTTCACTCAGACATACCTATTTATGGTTCTGTAAGTGCCTTCAGCACTACCACAGCTCCAGTTTATGTTTTTTTAAAATATAACGTCCCCTTTTTCTCACGACAGCGCTAAAATGACACCGTGAAATTTAAATAAAATAACATATTTATTATACGCAGTAACGGGACGTCGTGGACTAGTGCTTAAGTGACACGGCTCACAACCAGAAGGTGCTAAGTTCGATCCCCATCACAGCACCAGCCGTTACACCGGGGAAGCAAACCCTTAGAAAATGCAGGAGAAATCATACCCTTACATAAAATGAATGCTGAAGTCGGATGCGCTGGACCGACAGGCGCAAAATAAAAACCACAGTGTGGCGCACACCGCATTGAGGATTAGAGAAATAAAACGAACGAAAAAAAATTATTATTGCAGTAGCCAAATAAACACACAAAAAGCTGCACACAAATATTAATATAAAGACAAAACCCGAAAGTTTAGCAAAGATATTTCATAGATTCATATATAAACTAGATAAATCCAAAATAATCTACAAAACAACTTTACCCAATGCCCAGATGATGCACACTAAATACAATACTAGAGAAAGTTATGGGAAAGAACTTGAGGGTAAGTTAATAAACATTAGCTTGGATCAATACCTCCGGTGATTGAAACAATATAATTCAGCAAGCCCTACATTGATCCGTTTTAGTGTACAGGCATGGGTGGATAATTATTTACTTGCACTATTTTTTGTTCATGGATTAGATGTCATGGAATGAGTTATTTAAGAAAAATCTTTGTCATTGCTAACCAGATCAATCCAAGTTTTGCCAAATTATATTACAATAAATTAATTGAGGTATTTGGGTATATGACGGTTATTTGAGTTATATATTTGAACAAATGCGACATCGATACGTTTGTTTGAACTGCTATTGATGCTTGTGTGTGGATTCGGTCTTGTTAATGTATAGTAAGGGAATTAAAATGGTTATAACCATGTACATTTGAAAGTATTTGTTTTTCTGCGAATAATTGGAATCAACACCAGTGGTTGCTTTTCAGTTTCGTCCCATTTAGTGATGTAATTAGCGACAATAATTATTAGAAGACTGACAATGTTTCACCAGAAAATCTCCAGATAACTACAAACTAGACTACACTTAACGATTTATAAAAGACCAAAGACACATAGATTTGCTCGTAGGTCAGAGAATGTAGCATATAAATGCGGCTCTATTTCGCCTCCTAAGATTAAGGGGAGACAGTTGTTGATATTTTTGCCACTTTATTGAACAGTACCAGTGATTGACATCTACAACATGATGGCATCATCAGTAAATAACACAGAAAGTTGTCACTCGATTTCAGAAACAGAATTTTCATCGTCAGATACAGCTGATCTATTGCAAATATTTATTCAAACGACTCTAGCGACAGTTGCAGCCAGCAAAGCTTCACTGACCAATCTTCTAATTTTTCCCGACATCCAGACATCCATCAACAAAATTCTTAGCAATGTTATCCAAGTTCTAATTGTTGTCTTCGGGGTGATAACAAACATTATCAACGTTATTATCTTCTCAAAAATTGGATTCAGTGACAGCGTGACTGTTGCTCTTACTGGACTGGCAGTCTCCGATTGGGGTTATCTGTTTCTGAGTGGGGTTTCCCAAGTTTTAGATATCCTGGACGGTGCAGTGGGACTTCGTCCATTTGAACCTCTGAAACAGTTGGCGTTTCAGGTCCTTTGGTGGAACAACATGTTTTACGACATTGCAATCTTCATTACTGTTTTCAACGCCGTACAGAAGTGTGCATGCGTAGCCATACCACTGATGTTTAAAAGCGTATTCACGCGTTTCCGTACATGTGTAATCATTTTTTTAATTTACGCTGCACTTTTCGTCTACTATATACCAATATTTGCCAATCCAGGAAAAAAGACTAGATTTGATTATGTTCGAAATTGGACAAGGCTAGGAAATTACTACCATCCCAATAATGAAAGTGTTTATGACGTTTTTCACATGTTTAGTAGGATTTTGCTCCCTTTCATCTCCCAAGTTGTCGTTATTCTATGCTTGATTATTCTTACTGTAAAACTTCGAGCAGCTGTCAAAACTAGACGGGCAATGGGGATCCACAGAGGCCTGTCAGAACATCACGATACTGATGGCGCCAAGAAAAAGGACAAAAATAGTGTGAAGGAACTACGGGCCATCCAGACCGTGACCTTGGTGTCGGCCATCTTTGTGGTGTGTAACATGCCAGACATTCTAATAACATTCACCGAAAAGGTTTTCCCAGAGTTTAGCGACACAAGTAAATACGAAAACACATACAGAATGTGTGGTGCCATTCAAGACATTTTTGCAGTCACAAATGCTGCTATTAACATCGTAGTCTACTTGAAGTTCAACACGAAATACCGCCGAAAGTTTAAAGAGGTTATGGCATCACTCTTGTGTTTCCGACGTGCCCGACTAATTACAAAGAACGATTCTATTCTTGCACAGGAAATGTAAAAACTGATTATTTTATTTTGGTTGAACATAATTTTACAGTAAACAATTATATAATGCACCACATGTAGTTTTAAATACCACTTTTTACATCAGGACTCTATTCACGAGACTTGGCGTTTTTCTCAAGTCAAACTTTAATTCTTAGAAATGAACCATCAAATCACATGATAGATCGTGAATAAAAGACACAATTCAATATTGCTAGACATGTTTTGGGCAGGTAATGCCAAAGCAAACTGTACAGAAGAGTGTCACTAGTTTTGTGATTTCGTGCTTTTACAGTGTCAGATGTCACGTGCGTGGTATTGCTTGTTAATTTTCCCCTCCAAATTAAAACTTTGATGCTCTTCACCGTTATATATGAAAGTTCTCTTTAAACAACCAATGTTTCCTTTCTTATATAGATGTGGCTAGTTTCTGTAGAATTATATGAGATTTATATTGGATTCGAGAAGTATAGAAATTAATGACCCCTACCATATTGATTCTCTTCTCTGTTCGAACGTTAATCTAGTTTCTACTCCTATAACTTGAATCCACGATCAAGTGTCACGTGACTTTAAAGAATTGTTTTCAAAGTCCCTATACATTTACATGTGCTTAATATAGAATCAATTCTTGCTTCTATTTCCCTGTCACGTCTGCAGTCTCCGTGTGCAATGCTTCAAACATATCTGATTTCTCTAGCTTGATTTAGTTCCAAATTTCTGTTCTGTGTTTGGAATGACAAGATATTTTGGCGGTCACGAATTATGTTCAGCACTAAATATCGTTGAAAGTTTAAAGAGATTATGGGATTTATCTTGTAGTTTCGTGGTGTGAGATTACTAACACAGACGTTTCTGTTCTTGTATAGCAGATGTATGAATTAATGGTCTTATTCTGGCTCTTTTCTTTTTTTTTCTTTCCATTTCCATTTCTTGTATGCCACATACGTAACACGTGTCTCATTTAGCCAGCCACATATAACTTCACCAAGAGCTTGGACCTTAAGTTACACTTATCTTATTTAGGGCAGACACATGTAACTTCACCAAGGGCTTGGACCTTAAGTTACACTTATCTCATTTAGCCAGACACATGTAACTTCACCAAGAGCTTGGACCTTAAGTTACAGTTATCTTATTTAGCCAGACCCATGTAACTTCCCCAAGAGCTTGGACCTTAAGTTACAGTTATCTTATTTAAGGCAGACACGTGCACCTTCAACAAGAGCTTGGACCTTAAGTTACAAGTGTCTAATTTAGGGCAGGTACATGGAACTTCACCAAATGCGCAACCTGGATAGCGTAAATAAATATATCTGCGAACCATACCATATGGAGTTATTTTAGCGTTTAGAGATATTGCTATTTTTTTAAATAGAAATCGTTTGGATTTGTTAAAATTTGTATTCGATTTAAGTTATATCATTAGCATAATAATTTACTAGTAAATTAACAGTAATAATTTACAGTTTCATGATAACTTCTTTCGGATACTTATTATGTATTATTTATTTTAACAAATATAATTTGGTTAAAGTTCGCTTTATAAATACAAAAATTAAGTTAAGCTTAAGAAAGAACAGATACATTTGGTGTGAAGTATTGAACATTTTGTCTCTCATACGACGACATTGTTTCTGGAAAATAACTGAATTGCAACACACAAAGCGTTTATTAGAAGTGAATAAGTTAGCCTCGTTCTCGTTTTAAATTTAACGAACTTCATTCTAGAAACAAATTGGTCACAGCTGTAAGTGCTTTCAAATGGCATTATTCTCTTCTGCACAAAAGATTTGATTTTCGGATACGGGTCCAAATGGGAAACTGAACATACCGGCTACACCAAAAACGATGCCTATTACCAGTTGAACAGAAGAGAGCAGGTTGTTGTCTTCAGACTTCGCACTGGCCACAATAGACTGAGGTACCACCTATTCAACAAATTGAAGATAGGTGGAACCGACGAATGCCCGTGTGGTACCGAGAAAATGACCGCTGAGCATCTGCTGCAGAACTGCCCGACATACGAGGATCAGAGAGAGCAGATGTGGCCATCACCAGTGGAACCACAAGACAAGCTCTATGGCAGTGTCGACAGCCTCAGGATGACCGCCGCTTTTTTCAAAAAAATATTGGTTACTGTCTGACTGCGTACGAAGAAGAAGAAGAAAAAGAAGGATACGGGTCCATTGGGAAATATTTCGTATAAAAGTTAGTTAGACATCCTAGATGGTTGTCTTCAGATCTGAGTTCTCTTGCAGCTCATTAGTTTTTGTTGCAATGAGGGTGAGCTTGTTTTACGTCAACATAAAATGGAAAAAACAAGATTTTCAAATTGATTCTTGTGCTAGAAAAGGAACTACAAGTTTGAATTCTTCATTTAAAGACTTTAACTAATCCGTAAATGAATCACAATCAAAATCGTTGTTCCGTTTTGCTGGTGTGGTACAATTAGAAGTATTGCTTGTCCTTATCTGAACTACACAGAACCGAAGCTTGTTCTGGAATGACGTTTTCTTTTCATTTCCATTTTAATGTTCGCCTAGTCATCAAAGGTCCGTTGCGTCGATCGACCGTTATCATGTGCAACTGCAGAGGCTTGTAACCAAACCTCATCCAGTACTGAAGGGGAGACTGCTATCTGCCGGAGCCTCACAGAACCGGGGTGGTCCATCCAGCCAGCCGGTGAGAGACTGTTGTTACACAACTGATTTAAGCGTGTTCTAGTGAACCGGAACTTCATGGTCCAATTGAACCACAGACAGGCGCGGCGGACCAGAGTGTTCGAGATGGAGTGAAGACTCGTCTTTGCAAAGACCTGGACATTGTGGACCAGATTCAACCACCGGATACCCAGCATGCGTCGCTGGTGTGACAGGCATCGAGTCTTGATATGCCTTGTTTAAGTAGGGTCCTAGTCTCTGAATCACACAGGAAGACAGGGATCACATACGTCTAGTAAATTCTTGTTTTGGATCCGAGAGAGAGTCTGTCCATGAAACTAGATATCTCCTATTTCAAGTCATAAAAGCGCTTTAGCATCTTCCTCTCACGTAGCCATCGCATTTTACAGTAAAACGTGAGGTCGTAATGCTAGACTTGAGCGATACCAGAAAACTCTTGAAGCCGGCGATGGTTTATTAGACAAGCGTGCAGAAAGCGTCTGTGATCATCGCATAGGCCTATTTGATTGATTTTAGACACACGATTTATTGGCGAAAAACGAAGTGAAAAACACACACACACATGCATGGACTCACGCACGCACGCGCACGCGCCCACACACGCGCCCACAAACGCGCCCCAAAAAGCACCCATACACCTATACACGCATACACACCTAAACACGCCTACACACCTATTCACACCTACACACCTATACACCTATACACCCCTACACACCTACACACATATACACACCTACACACCTACAAACGTATACACACCTAAATACGCCTACACAGCTACACACCTATTCACACATATACACCTATACACACCTACATATCTATTCACACCTATACACCTATACACGCCTACACACCTACACACCTATACACGCCTACACACCTACACACCTATTCACACCTACACACCTATACACGCCTACACACCTACACACCTATACACGCATACATACCTACACACCTATACACGCCTACACACGCCTACACACCTATACAGGTCTACACACCTATACACCTACACACCTATACACGCCTACACACCTATACACGCTTACACACCTATACACGCCTACACACCTATACACGCCTACACACCTATACACATACACACCTATACACGCCTACACACCTATACACGCCTACACACCTATACACGCCTACACAACTATACACGCCTACACACATATACACGCCTATACACCTATACACGCCTACACACCTATACACGCCTACACACCTATACACGCCTACACACCTACACACCTATACACACCTATACGTATGCCCACTTACACACCTATACACGCCTACACATCTACACACCTACACACCTACACACCTATACACGCCTACACACCTATACACACCTACACACCTACACACCTATACACACCTATACACCTATACACGCCTACACACATATACACGCCTACACACCTATACACGCCTACACACCTATACACGCCTACACACCTATACACACCTACACACCTACACACCTATACACCTATACACCTATACACACCTATACACCTATACACACCTATACACGCCTACACCTATACACGCCTACACACCTACACGCCTACACGACTACACACCTATACACACCTATACGTATACACACCTATACACGCCTACACACCTACACACGCCTACATACCTATTCACGCCTACACACCTACACACCTATACACACCTACACACATATACACGCCTACACACATATACACACATGCACACCTATACACGACTACACACATTTACACGCCTACACCCATATACACACATGCACACCTAAACACGACTACACACATTTACACACGCCTGTACACACGCCTTCATGCACCTATACACACGCCTACACACGCCTACGCGCACCTATACACACGCCTACACACGCCTACGCGCACCTATACACACGCCTACACACGCCTACGCGCACCTATACACACGCCTACACACGCCTACGCGCACCTATACACACGCCTACACACGCCTACGCGCACCTATACACACGCCTACACACGCCTACACGCACCTATATACACGCCTACACACGCCTATACACCTTCCTACACACATTCACACTCCTACACACACCTACACAAATATCTACATACACACACACCTACACAAATATCTACACACACACACCTACACAAATATCTACACACACACACACCTACACACATATCTACACAGACCTACACACACACCTACATACACACCTACACACACCTACAGACACCTACATCTACACACACCTTCACACACCTACACACCTACACACACACCTACATACACACCTACACACACCTACAGACACCTACACCTACACACACCTACACACACCTACATACACCTACACACTTACACACACATATACATACACACATACACACACATACACACATACACTACACACATTCATACACATACACCCACATACACACACATACACATCTACACACCTATACATCTATACTCCTCCACACCCACACCTACACATTCACACACACATACACCCACACCTGCACACACACACCTACCTTGACCTTCATTGATGTTCATGTTAGATAACTCATTTTATTTGAGCAACAAAATCGACGTTTTACTTAACAGTTGTCAGATCTCCATCGGTTTATATTCCGTTTAACTTCTCCCAAACTAAGGTTCTGATTATTTGAAATATTGTTTGCATCCTAGAAAATATAATCTAACCATTGGATGAGAAGAAAATAATTTCTCCATACATTTGAATTTAGCATCGATTTCATGGACCCATATTCCCAACAGAGCAGTATCAGTGTCATATGTGCGTTCATCTAGAACAATCAAAAACCTTTTCAATCGTAACGCGTGTTCTTTTGAAGCTTAATTTTATGTCAACACGTCTTTTAACAATCTGGCAACAATACTTATTTGTTCAATGTCCTTGCTTTTACCAAGGCACGGGACTTTAATCACATCACTGAGAAATTATTTGTCGTTTTTTTCAGGATATGACTTCAAGGCTTTGCAATATTTCACTGAAAATTAAGCGTGCTCGAATAGTGTTGCAAGATTAATTATTGTGTTTGTGGAAAAGCATCTGTTTAGCAGCTACATTCTTTAGTATCTTATAATTTCTCAGTCGATCTTTGAAATCACTTTAAATGGCGTCCTTGGTTTTATAATTATTCTTTCATAACAGAAATACTTTCAAAACAAATAAAATAAACAGGAGTTTCCTTCTTCAAGACAACAAATTATTCATCGGTCTACTTCTATTGAAATACATAACTCACAACAATCTGTTTGGTATGAGTGTTTTGATTGGTCGTTTCTTGCTGCGCTAGCTTCACCTTGGCCAAACTCAACTTGTTTTACCTTGTCCAGTTTATACGTCAGACACGTCAAAGTGAGGACACTATGGAGTACACGTACATGACACACGATACAATTCAAATGAACTCATTTTTTATTTGTTGTACTTCTAATTTTTATCTTGCCGTTTCTCAACGTAGCTGTGAGTCCAAACTTGGTCTCCAGCGGACCCTGTCTTGAGACACGGAAGTCCAGTGCGTGGTAAGTGCTTTTCTAGAGGCATCTCGGATGTTGCAGCGTACAGCACCAATGTATTGGAGACAGACCAATGTATTGGAGATCTTCCCCGCGATCTCTTCTTACCTTGGGGGTACCAGACTGCTATCGCTGTGCTCCATCGACCATCGTTTCGTCGCAACATGTGACCTGTCCATCGATGTTTTGTCTGCATGGATTACCGCATCATTCGCCAAGGACGACGATATGGCGGATAACATGGAACCTGAACTGACAAGACGTCGCCGCGCGGATTGGGCAACCTTCTCCTCTATTAACACGGCCCTGTACGCTTGCCATGACCAGGACATGCGAGCCTCCTTTTTAAATTCCACTCTACTCCCAACGATGTGCTACTGTGCCAGGACGTGGACACTAACAAAATCACTAGAGGACAAATTGAGAGTGACCCAGGCCTCCCTTGAGAGACGCTTAGTCGGAACCACTCTCCGGAACCAACGTAAACAAGGTCTCCACAATTATGACATAAGTACATCTAATTCCCGATACGAATGAGAAGTCTCTCGTTGTTTTATTTTTCACCTTCATCCCAGCAGATGGATAGCGGGCCAGATTCAGTGAATGTTGGAAAAGTCATTGTGGACTGGATGGCATCATGACGGGGACAGGATGCGGCCCGCGGACAGTACGTTGCACATTCCTGATTTAGAGTATTCAGATACATTTCGAATGACTTTTTTCTCTTGATATTTATTGTCTTATAAAAAGAGTTTATTCGTTGAATTGTCAAATACCAATATTGAATTAGCAGTAAATTATGTCAAGTAATTAACCATACACAACACATTCGTGGTGTAGATAGATCAGTAGACACAATTCCATAAATTAGTCAGCAGCAACAAAGTGATCGATTGTGTAGATAGATGTGTAGATACAGTTCGTAAAATTAGCCAAAGACAGAATAGTTGATCGTGTAGATAGTGTGTAGATAAAGTTCATGGAATTAGTCAAAGACAGAATAGTTGATCGTGTAGATAGACATATATTTACCGTTTAAGGAGTTAATCATATAGGAAACATATGGACGTGTAAAATGACAACTTACTGATGCGATGTAAAACATTAGTTTACAGATAAGAAATGATTTGGGAGCATGTTATTTGTTTGGACGATTTTCGTCGTTCGCTCTCTAATAATCTGAAAAATTTCCATCCTTCTTCTTCTTCTGCGTTCGTTTTCAATCTCCCGCTACCAAGCCCTGAACATGGTTTCGCAAGTAACAGGATGTACTCCAGAGAATGAAATGCGTTGTGTCGTTAGTTTACAGCTTGACTGCGATATTTGCACCTTTCGGTTCGACACATCCGTCTTCTGCGGGATTTCCATCCTAAACTTTGATGTCTTCGTCTACTCTGCTCACATTGTAGTTTGTACCTAAATTGGGTTGAGGAGGGCCAAACTATCGATCTGCTTATCTCATGGATCAGAAATACCTAGAAAACATATTCTGCTCCTTATTTGTCCTTCTTACACGGGGACGTGTTAGTGTCTGATTTATAATTTATCAACAGTAGATGTGTTAATCTGGTTCAGTGAACGCATCAGAACAAAATAACACATTTGTCCGTGTTCTGTTAATCAACCATGACATTTCATCAACATCATCATGTTGCATGTCCTTTGTAGAACGTTGCTCCCGTCACAGTCTGTCTGAATGAAACTCGTTCTCTTGCCAAAACTCGAGCCTCTGCCACAGTCATACTCAGGCATTCTTGGATATCTTTGTGCCATCGTATTCTCGGTCTACCCCTTCCTCTTTTGCCTGAAACTATACCTTCCAACACTGTTCTCTCGAGACCGTTGTGTCTCTTGATATGACCAAAGTATTTGCATTTTCTGGTCATAATGGAATTGATATCTCAGAATACGCTGGACAGAGAAAAAACAAACAAATGTAGACATTCGGCAAGAGTTGAGCATAGAGGAGAACTGGTTTATTAATTCTTCTTATTATTCTTCTTCGTTCGTTCTCAATTTCCCACTACCAAACCCTGAATGGGCTTAAGTAGCAGAATGTAGTCCAGAGAACGGAATGCGTTGTGTCGTAGTTTACAGCTTGGCTACGATATTTGCACCTTTCGGTCCAACACATCCGACTTCAGCAAGCATTTTTTTAGTACCGGGTTAGCATTCCCTCTTCGACCGCCTCTCCTTAGTCAGTCTGCCCTGCTGCAGTCTCTTATCCAGGATGCCACGTGTGGAGGTGTAGAAGGGTCTTGGCAGCTATGGTTCGCTGGCCCTGACGCTAGCAGTCAGCTATGAGTCGCTGACCACTGCAGCTCATGTGCTGCTCAGTATCTTGATCACGTTTATTAATTCCATGACATTTATGATTTTAAAAAAGAATTGAGTTTTGACCATCAGTACAGATTCGATCTATTTATTTATCAATAATTCAGTACATCTACTGAATATGGACACTTGCTCTCTGCTTGGACAAGAGTATCAAGCTCATCATATGTCTGACTGAATTTGCCATTTGTCTTACACATGTGATTATTAGCATTGTTTTTATTTCATAAGCTTTCCTGTCTTCAGTTTTGGTATTGCTTCTTCCTTCTTTGGCAAGTCTATCTTAGTCCTAGTCTTAGTTGACCTGTACTGCTACAGGAACTGATGCCCATGTCCGGGTCCCAGCTCTGACGCGAGCTGGATGTAGTCGGGAGGAGGATTTCCTGATTAGTGGGCAAGGCTCGAGCAGCTTATTACTCCGCTACGTTGGGACAAGTGCCGCGGAGGGTAGTTAACCGATGTGCGAATCCATCTTAAGACCCAAACACTAAAACAAAGTAGACCCGCATCCTGTTCGGTGCCATCTATGTCGCTCGTAACAAACCATCAAACCATGACTCGTGTTATGCCATGTCAGACAGTTAGTGACGTCTATGATAAGCTCTCTGTAAAGCAGTAGTGCTATTCTCATCTTTGTCATACACAACGACCCTGATGGACCCCTCTCCTGGCTTGTTTACCTGCCATCTCATTTCCATGTTTTTGCTGTAAGCGGGAATTTAGTGTATTTATTCTAGCTGGTAGCACTCTGTGAATCTCTCGGGAACTTTGTCGAATTTGGTGTCTTTGTAGTTTCTGAAGGTCATTATCACTAACAGAAAATCTGTACCTAAATTGCCACTGGTTTGGTTCTTTTTTCATATTGGCTGTTACATATGTTCTTATTGACTCCCTAAGATGTGCAGTTGTTTGAGAATTTTTATGTAGATTTCCTTTCCACCCACACACACCCCCCCCACCCCCCCCCCCCCCATATATATATATATATATGGCAAAGATGGCGCCATAACTGGCTGCGAGTCTACATTTCTCTACTGTTTTGGATCATTATGGATGCCGCTAGACCACGGATTTGCCTGGAATTCACACTAGTCGACGACTTACACCTGTGTTCACGGAAACGTGGTGTTGTTTTCCGTCTGGACTTGTTATTTCGTTCTTTTTTTGTGATTTCTTCCATCCGTTTATTCTGGTCTGGACGCCGGCTGAATGTCACTACGCTTATACCTGCGTCGTATTTCACGGGTTAGTTCTGCCGGTTCACCTTCACGAATTTGGCGTGTGGGAATTTTAGATGCTACTATGATGAGCTGAATACAGCTGGGGAGAGATGCCAGACTTACTCACACGCTGAGTGTTGTCCATACGACCTCTTGTGGTTATCGAAACGGCACGACAAACTACGTTAGATGCCATCCCACCTTTCTACCTTGCGGGTTACATGTTTACGGAAAGGCTACGGTGGTAATCCTGAGGCAAAATCTGCATCCTATGCTATCTCCAGTCGTCTCGGTGAATGTCTTGCCACTGGCAAAAGGTAGCTTAGGCTCTGTGAGTAAGGTTGACAAAAGGCGCAGTTTCTTCCTCACTTTAATCCAAATCACCGCGCAAGTCACCCATTTCAGCGGACACAGCAAGAGATACGACTGTCCACACGGCTGGACAAAGAGAGTGGTCTTCATCACTTGTGATGGATGAACATCATGGACACAGCAAGAGATACGATGGATAGTGATGGACAACTATAATATATATATATATATATTTATATATGCCCATTATATTTCTTCGTATATTGTTTGAAAACTGTGTAAATATTCTCAAGTTAAATAATTCATAAGGGGATGCAATAACTGAGATGTAAAACGCTCGCCTCATCGCAAGAGACGAACCCACGGACGGAACAGTGGGTGTTGGAAGCCCGCATTTTTTAAGTGACTCCTGGTGAGATCGAGTTCCTATTTTTATCATAGAATATCTTCTTCTTCTTCTGCTGATTGTTTCTGTTGTTCTTCTTCTTCATGATCTTCTTCTTCTTCTTCTTCTTCTTCTTCTTCTTCTTCTTCTGCTACTTCTTGTTCCTCTTCTTCTTCTTCTTCTTCTTCTTGTTCTTCATGATCTTGTTCTTCTTCTTGTTCTTGTTCTTCTTCTGCTTCTGCT
Source organism: Ariolimax columbianus (assembly GCA_036924085.1). Lineage (NCBI taxonomy): Eukaryota > Metazoa > Mollusca > Gastropoda > Stylommatophora > Arionidae > Ariolimax > Ariolimax columbianus. Next base: position 10,324,071 of record JAVGWX010000005.1, read on the forward strand.
TCTTCTTCTTCTTCTTCTTCTTCTTCTTCTTCTTCTTCTTCTTCTTCTTCTTCTTCTTCTTCTTCTTCTTAATGATCTTCTTAATCTTCTTCTTCTTCTCCTTGTTGTTGTTGTTGTTCTTCTTCTTCTTTTTCTTCTTCTTCTTCTTCTTCTTCTTCTTCTTCTTCTTCTTCTTCGATTAACCGACGCTATGCTTCTAGCCCTGTGAGGTTCACGAAGGAGACTGTGTTTCAGGTCTCGACGGTCCCTCACAGGTAGCCGATCATGATGGCTCTGCTGGGCCAGACTGCCTCTCTGCATAAGTGGAGCAGTCATGCAGGATATGTTCTGGTGTTTGCATGGGTGCTCCACAATTGCGCGGTGGTGTCTCTAATACCCATTCTGTGGGTCATTGGCTGGAGTCTGCAACGTCCCGTTCTGAGTCTAAAGATTTTTGTCTACCCATCTCTGTCAAGTTTGTATATGTATTCTTTGTGCAGGTTTTTCCATTCTGTCGTAATGCATCGTTTGATGAGTGTCTTTGCCTCTTTTTAGCTATGTGGATGGCGAGTTTGTGTGTTACCACTTCCGGTTTTCGCAAGCTCATCTGCCTCTTGGTTTCCAAGGATCCCATCGTAGGCCGGAATCCACAGTAAGACTAGATCTGGTATTCTTTTGGGACAGCAAACCGATGTTATATATGATTTAGAGTGCGAGTCTTTCTTGTTTGAGAATTTAGAATGACCTTTTTCTTTGCCGTTGTGTTTTGGCTGGTAAGAATCTGAGTTGTTTCATGAAAAGCTCTTGCTTCAGCTCTAAAATTAGCACAGGTCTCTCCTGCTGGTATGGGGTGGTTTTCTAAGACCGACGATAAACTTAGAAGTCCCGTGCACATTCTGCACGTTTAAAATACAACTTAACATTTTAAAACCGAAAAGCGCAGACTTTTAGTTTAGGTCCTGGCAAACACTTCGAAAAAATTATGGAATTAATTCCCAATATGTCACTCATTTATGGCCAGGATAGTCAACCACAGGAAGTAAAATCACAACAAAAAACAAAAACAAAACATAGTTGGCCAGCTTCAGCTACCTGGCGGCAGGAATACACCTGCCTGTTTGAATACTAGGATTCCATGTACTCCATGTATTCCAAGTACATATCCACATCTGTATCTATTTGGCTGTTTTTCTCCAATATTTCTACCATGTTATCTATCAACTGTGTGAATATTGTTTTCTTTAATGATAGGAATGTGCTGACTGTCATTAGAAGATATCTTTATCCGCACGAGTTCTGGCATGAATGTGGCTAGTTCTGTTGCATTTTTCCGTACTGCAGTATCGTAAGCATCTGCCCTTATCTCAAACTTCGAGTCTCTGATTAATTTGAGGACATAGGCCCATTTAGATATGTTTGTCCTGATAAAGCATTCTATAATATTTATCAATAAAAACACACAGGTAAAGGCTCAGTGACCGCGTCAGAACACAAACAAAACGATTTCTACGTTACGGACACAAGGCCGTCTCCAGGGACAAAGAACAAACAAGAACAACTAATAAATCCCAACAAAAAACAAGATCAGATGTCAAATGTGCGGTTTAAGTTCGCCACCATAACAGGAAGTGCCAGGGAAGTGTGAGACACAGATCTTCAGTTATGAAATAGAATGGACAAACACGAAATGATCAATATCATTGCGCACGGACAAGAACAGGCGAAGTATAAGCAAATCATATGGTCACACCTACATAAAAAAAGCTACAAAAACCAACAACCTAACAGCAAAAAACTAAGAAATATAAAAAAGAACATATTTACAAAGGGCTTCAAATGAAAACCTGAAATATTTTAGTGTGTGTAAGTTTGTTATTTCAAAGTGAAACACAAGTCACCCAAGTGCATCATTTTTAGATGTAGTCGTTATTACGTTCGACACAAGTCCCTCAGCGCCTATAAAGTGCATGGTTTCTTGTAGAGAAAAATTCTCTTGGCCGGATCTCTTTCCTCCTAATACCTGTTTTAGTTGTCAAAAGACGTGGAAATTACGGACTGTTCCAAGGGCTGTATGTGGTCGAGCATTATGATGTTGCTAAAGGACACCTTTACCCAGAAATCCACGTCGTTTAGGTATGATTGTAGGTCAAAGATGATTCATGAGAAGATCTGTATACGTGGCATGGTGACAGTGTTCCCCCTGGGCATATCGTGCTCTGAAATAACACCTCGTTCATCCCAAAAGAGAGCCAGCATAACCTCCACTGCAGATTTCTACGTGCGAAACTTCTTCTGTTTCGGGAAGAAGGGATGAGGCCATTCCTTGCTCGCTCTCTCCGTTCCAGACTCGTGGTAGTGAATCCAGGTTTAATCTCCAGCCACCATTTTTGTTAGGAAACTATCTACTTCTGTTTCCGAGCACCGTGAAAGATTCCGACAAGCATCAGCGCGTTGTTGTTTTAATTATCGAGTAAGTTGCCGTGACACAACCTTGCAGACAACTTGTGGTACTGTAGTACATTATGGATGATGTGGTGTGCTGAATCTTGAATGATTTCCAGTTGTGCGGCAGTTTCATTCACAGTCAATCGGCGATTTCTTATACCTGACGGTGATTGGCTGAAATCGACACTAAGATCACTAATAGGCGTGCCTGACCCGGTCGCCAACAGTCTATCACAGAACTTACGTCGTTTTGGAACTTCTTACTCTACTCATACACTTGATGGAATGAAAGGCATGCATGACCGTTCTGAACCTTCATGCACCGTTACATTTCTATAGGCCTGATACCTTCTCTGTTAACAAAAAAACCGATAACAGAACGCTGTTCCTCTTCGGTGCATGTCAATAGTAGAGGTGGGGTGGGGTGTGTAGGGGGCGAGGGGGTGGATGGAGGAGGGAGGTGTGTTGGGAAAGGGTCTTAGCTGGAGAGGAAACAAGAGGAACACATCATGTCACAAAATCGACTAAAGATAGATGTGCATAGGATAGCAATCTCATCATGTAAAACACACTACAGCAAACAAACCACCACTGTAAAATCGTGCGATGTGCTCCGGTGCACATTTTATAAAAGAAGTCAATTGTAGTGGTAGTCCTATGCTTCCGCTAGAGTGAAAAAGGGGCAGGGCCTTTCACGCTGATGGATTTATCTTCTCTGCGTTCAGGATATGTGGTCGTGCTATACCTGCAGGTCAGTCGCCAGGATAAAGTCTATAGTCTTCACCTGGTCGGAACGGCTGCCCCACAAATGTGGTCATGCTATACCTGCAGGTCTGTCTCCAGGATAGAGTCTGTAGTCTTCACCTGGTCGGAGTGGCTGTCCCACAGATTGTGTCTCAGCTCCACACCATCTGGCCAGATCTGGCATCTGATATCCCTATAAAGTGGACACTCTTGTAGAATGTGTTCAGGATTCTGGAACCCTGTTTCATATGCACATTCATAGGTGTGTGAGATCTTTAGTCAGTATAGATGTATTGATGTCGCGGACGAAATACCTGCAGATATCTATAAAACAGCTGGCCCATGTCCTACTAGCAAGAATTTAAAAATGATTCAATAGTTCACATATACAAGAGAAAAATAAACAAGCAGATCTGTGATAGTGATAATCACCGTGGAATATCTTTCCTATCCGTTGCCGGAAAAATTATAGCACGCATTTTTATTTAATCGGTTAAGCAAGCATCTTGAACAAGGCCACCAGGTTCTAGATAGTGTGGCTTCAAAACTGGACAGGGAACTGTAGAGATGATCTTTGCTGCGTGACAGATACAGGAGAAAAGCCAGGAGTATTTGATAGACCTGTACACTGCATTTATCGATCTCACTGTTACATTCGGCACGGTAAGCAGAGCTGGGTTGTGGATGGTCATATCAAAGTTCGGCTGTTCCAATCAAGTTTATCACCACGGTGAAACAACTTCACGAAGACATGCGTGCTCGTGCGCTGGAAAACGGAGCCTTCCAGAACGTTTGACGTGACACACGGTGTAAAGCAAGGCTGAGTGCTCCCCTTAACCTTGTCTAACATGATGTTCTCGGCCACGATGCGGATGCTTTTACAACAGTCCTTTCCGCGTACCCATCAGATACCTCATGGGCGGGAGGCTTCTCAATGCTCACAGAATGGGGGGCAACAACCAGAGTAGCAGGCGACATGATCCATGAACTTGTATTTGCTGACGACTGTGCTGTGAATAGCAACTCGGAGCGGGAAATGCAGGAGGACATGGATCTGTTATTTGCTGCATGCATCAACTTCGGCCTGGTCATAAATGTTTAATCTCCACTGTGAATAGCAACCGACGACCTCCAGCACCCAAGACCGGAATGAACGAGTTAAAGGCGCCAAGTGCTTGTCCCTTTTACTTTCCAAATAGCTTTTAAAGACGTGTATCTGGAAGGTCAGGAGTTTGATTTGCTGTCACTGGCTACAGGAGACACATGCGTCTCCTTTACATTGTATTTGGAGAGCAGAGATTGTCTGTATCTCCGCTTCTAGTGATGAGATAATTTTGAACCTAGGTAGAATAGATACACGTTTTTATCTCAGCACTGCTTCACCTTTCTTACGTCCTAGCTCAACAGCTTGTGCATTTTCAAAGCAATACTTCACTTTATCATAGCTCAACAGCTTGTGCATTATCAAACCAATGCTTCACCTTTCATACGTCCTAGCTCGACAACTTGTGCATTATCAAACCAATGCTTCACCTTTCATACGTCCTAGCTCGACAACTTGTGTATTATCAAACCAATGCTTCACCTTTCATACGTCCTAGCTCGACAACTTGTGCATTATCAAACCAATGCTTCACCTTTCATACGTCCTAGCTCGACAACTTGTGTATTATCAAACCAATGCTTCACCTTTCATACGTCGTAGCTCGACAGCTTGTGCATTATCTCAGCAATGCTTCACCTTTCACATGTCCTAGCTCCACAGTTGTGCATTATCTCAGGAATGCTTAACCTTTCACATGTCCTAGCTCCACAGCTTGTGCATTATCTCAGGAATGCTTAACCTTTCACACGTCCTAGCTCCACAGCTTGTGCATTATCTCAGGAATGCTTAACCTTTCACACGTCCTAGCTCGACAGTTGTGCATTATCTCAGGAATGCTTAACCTTTCACATGTCCTAGCTCCACAGCTTGTCAATACATCCCTGGAAGTTTCTAGTGGTGGAGACCCAACACGTTATCTCTCCAATAGAATCGTCTCTGGTGACGCTCGTGCAAGACTTGTCTGAGACATATCCCCTCCATTACAATTGCTCGGTGGTGAGGAAGAATAACGTCTGGTCAGACAAAATATACTTATCAGACATGTTAGTCGGGGTCAGATAAAATGTACTGATCAGACATGTTAGTCGGGGTCAGATAAAATATATTGATCAGACATGTTAGTCGGGGTCAGATAAAATATATTGATCAGACATGTTAATCGGGGTCAGACAAAATATATTGATCAGACATGTTAGTCGGGGTCAGACAAAATATATTGATCAGACATGTTAGTCGGGGTCAAATAAAATATACTGGCCAATACCCTCACCTCGAGTTCCCTATATTCTTCCATGGGAACGGGTTGTTTTCATGGCAACCTGGCTAACGAGATGAGGGATTGATGTGATCCCCGTAGTAGCGAAAAATACGCAGATAAAGCCAAGCGTAGCACAGCCGCACAGAGGACCCCGGTCGACCTTCATCACCACACTCGCGATGTGAAGAAAGCTACAACACGTTACTAAACGTCCTTTTCAAGGCACACAAAAAAGATGAATCTTACTGATTGGGGACATTCAACAACAACAACCAACAACAACAACAACCGTCTTCCCTGTTTGTCGCCTGGGACTCTACCATCAATCGGGATCAGAGCGAAGGGTCCTAGTTGTCTGGGTGGACTACTTGACCCCTTGAACCCTGAGACAACCACTACATATGGCCCCTTTACAAAAAAACACGTATCCGAGTATTTACAGTAGCGGTTTCAAGAAAAACTGTTTTGTAAGATGTATTTGCTAGCTCTATGCACATATTCTTTAGTCACAATTTGCTACATTGGAATGTTACAGCAGTCGTATTCAATTCGACCCGTTATACTCAGGGAATTTCTACAATGGTAATGCATTGTTGATATCGATTTCTTATAGATATTAATATTCAAATAAACATTTGGAAAAGCCTCATAAGAATTACTTAGCCTCGTTTCCTGTACATGATTCGTTTCAAATATTGACTAGTCGAATTCGTTTAAAAACAAGTATAACTACCACGATTATTTGTACACCGAATACGACCAGTTTAAAGCATCCTATAACGAAGATAATTAAAAGAAAAACAATCTAACGGAAAGGTAAAAAATGATAGGGATATTTGAGATGTGTGTGGAATCGCGATTAATTGGACATTTATCTAGTGTTTGGGCTGTAATTTTCTGAGGTTTTTTATTGAATTAATCGGCACTAATTAATGCGAGTCTGAACGGACGGCAGAGTAAACGGAAACCAGTAATCACTAAGATAACGGCAACGAGTTATCTCGTGGTGATTGCGCAATATTTGAGTCTTGCCGTCCAGTCCGCGCAGTATATAAAAAGTTGAGCTTTCATCCTTTTCTCAAATCGGTAGTTTTCTGAGATCTTATTGTTCTGAACGAATTTACTTATCAACTGTTAATTGTCTTTATGTTGTTGGTTATTTTCGTGCATGTGGAGCATATTTATCATGATGGCATCTTTTGGAAACGAGACTGCAGGCTGTGTTCAACATTTAACAACAACATCATTTACGCCAGATTTGGAAACTACAGCACCCATGTTTATGCGAACAACGCAGGGTTTGTCCGTGTCTACCAGGCCACTTTACACTGGTTTCTTAAATTTCGAAGACATTCAAGCAGCAGTCAAGGTAATTCTTTACAACATCGTCCAAGTTATCATAGATGTCATTGGTACGCTGGCAAACATTATAAACATTATTGTCTTCTCAAAGATTGGATTTAATGACAGCGGAACTGTTGCCCTGTTTGGACTGGCAATATCTGATTGTGGTTATCTTTTCCTGAGCGGTGTTTCCCAAGTTTTAGATATCCTTGACTCCACAGTGGGACTTCGACCTTTCGAACCGCTGAAACACTTGGCATTTCAGGTTCTCTGGTGGAACAACATGTTTTACGATATTACAATCCTCATTACTGTTTTCAACGCCGTACAGAAGTGCGCATGCGTAGCCATACCACTGATATTTAAAAGCGTATTCACACGTTTCCGTACTTGTGTTATAATAGTTTTAATTTACACTGCAATTGTTATCTACTACATTCCAATCTTTGCCAACCCAGGAACAGAGACTACATTTGATTACGCTCGCAATTGGACAAGGCTAGGAAATTACTACCATCCCAACAATGAAAGTGTCTATGACGTTTTTCACATGTTTAGTAGGATTGTTCTCCCTTTCATCTCCCAAGTTGTCGTTATTCTATGCTTGATTATTCTTACTGTAAAACTTCGAGCAGCTGTCAAAACTAAACAAGCAATGGGGATCCACAGACCCCTGTCAGAACATCACCATACTGATGGCGCCAAGAAAAAAGACAAAAATAGTGTGAAGGAACTACGGGCCATCCAGACCGTGACCTTGGTGTCGGCCATCTTTGTGGTGTGTAACATGCCAGACATTCTAATAACATTCACCGAAAAGGTTTTCCCAGAGTTTAGCGACACAAGTAAATACGAAAACACATACAGAATGTGTGGTGCCATTCAAGACATTTTTGCAGTCACACATTCTGCTGTTAACATCGTGGTCTACTTGAAGTTCAACAGGAACTATCGCCGAAAGTTTAAAGAGGTTTTGGCATCACTCTTGTGTTTCCGACGTGTCAGACTAATGACAAAGAACGATTCTATTACTACTTCCCAGCAGATATAAAAATTGATAAGTTTAATTTGCGTGCATAACATCAGAAATCTTCTATGACATATTTTGCGTTGAGGACCTGTTACTTTATTTACGGTTTTTGCGTTATTCTAGAGTAAGGAATAAATTCCTAGATGTAAGTAAATGTGACAGCCTGAAGAAATTATGACAGAGCACCAACAAAATGATACAAGTAAAAGGCTTGAGAGCCTGTGTTTTTTCTGTGGCAGCTTATGGCTGGGAATCATGGACGATTACCAACAGTTCCAGACAAGGAATCGAATCCTTTGAGTCAAAAAGTTACTGAAAGATCCGCAGAATACCATGGACAGAGAAAAAGAAAAATGTAGACATTCGGCAAGAGTTGAGCATAGAGGAGAACTGGTTTATCAATTCTATTTTGGCAAGAAAATGCAAATACTTTGGTCACATCAAAAGACAAACAGTCTCGAGAGAACAGTGCTGGAAGGTATGGTGCCGGGCAAAAGTGGAATGGGTAGACTAAGAAGACGATGGCACCAAGATATCCAGGAATGCCTGGGTATGACTGTGGCGGAGGCTGGAGTTTTAGCAAGGAAACGAGTTTCTTTGAGACAGACTGTGATGGGAGCGACGTTCTATAAAGGACATGCTACATGATGAAGTAACCGTAAGTAGCATGTCCTTTACAGAACGTGGCTTCTTACATCCGCCACATATTTGGCTGTTAGTTTCTTGGCAAGTGTGCAGTATGGCAGGTTGCCATTACTTTCCGTACGCGGAGAAGCAATTCCCCCAGAAACAATTTAGTGTCAACCAAACTGAACACGGTGGGACTCGAACCAATTGCGTTGGGATTGTGGAAACCGAGCGAGTTTCACCCATAGGCCACGCAGCCTCCTAGATGTAAATAACACATTCAAATATTAGCAGATCTTCTTTGGGTGATAATTTCCCTTCTTACAAAAGGAAGAACGTAAATAGAAGTCAGCGAACATAGGGAATACCCGATCACAAATGAGACCATTTAAGATACAAAATGACATATCTGACCTACCATGGCTTGGTGATTATGGCATGAACAGCTATCTCACACCCCTAGGCTTCAACACACACATTTGTGGAGCTCATTTGTCTTCAGTATCAGTGGCAGTACCGCTTGTGGTGGTTGCTAACGTTGAGGTAGTCTCACATCAGACACTGCTGTCAGGGATGACGTTTTAACGACTTTATTGCCCTGTTTCAGCTTTCTATAATGATGTCTTGGCCAGGGCCACTCATCGCTGTTTTTTGTCCCATAACAGTTAACCTGGAGCATGTCGTGGACATACATTCAGCTCAGTAATTTGACATGAGCTCGAGCGGCGAATCACTCTGCTAATTTGACATCATGAAAGGTCAACGCTTTTCTTAAACACTGATATAATATGTGAGACAGAATCTTCGAGAAGCTAGTCAGTGATTATCCAGGGTACTGACTATGCAAGGAACTGGAGACTGATTGGTCAGGATATACCATTTTTATTCAAAGGCACACGTGTTCAAAATTTCGGAAAACCACATCTTGTTCTTTTCTGTCAGTAGTTGAACAAGATCTGCCATGTACACGTGTGGGGACTGGAGAGGCAAGTAGTTTATTAGAAGCATCCATATAAATACTTCAGGTTGTGGCCTTACAAAACGGAAATAATAAGCATAATCTAACAACTCTATACAACACAATATTCCTGTCAACGTTGTGCTAGCAGTGCCAGAAGTGGATATTTACAAACAAAGATAAAAAAATACATCGTAACAATAGAGAGAGATAAAATACTTGTGCAGAGTAACAAGAATGGATAGAATCAAAAACGAAGATATTAGAAAACAAGTAGGTAGAGCATCAGTGCTAGACCTCATCAAGAGACAGCAAACCAAATTGTTCGGCCATGTTACCTGTCAAACACCAGATAGTTTTCTATCAAAAGGCTTAGCTATACAGATACAATTGATACAAATCGAAGGTCTGCCCACGCAAAAGATGGATAGCAGAAATACAGAATCAGTGAAAGTACTAATGTACAAAGCCTATACAAGGGTCTGGTCAAGAAACCTCTTCATAACCTGATGCTGAAACAAGACAAAAAAAGCGAAACGAATAAAAAAATATTATCTCAAGTAGAGATGTACATGTTTCGATTCGAGATAATGATGAACCAATCTCTGTGATACTTTGAGCTCATTTGAAATAAATTGAATTTCGACACTTACATTTTGGAAATGGTACCCCCAGCTGCTTTGTTTAGTTCATTCACTTCACTTTTCGATTCTTCTTCTAATTCTTCTTCGTCGTTCGTTCTCAATCTCCCACTACCAAACCCTGAAAATGCTTAAGTAGCAGAATGTAGTACAGAGAACGGAATGCGTTGTGTCGTAGTTTACAGCTTGGCTGCGATATTTGCACCTTTCGGTCCAACACATCCGACTTCAGCAAGCATTTTTTGAGTACCGGGTTAGCATTCCCTCTTCGATCCCTTCTCCTTAGCCAGTCTGCCCTGATGCAGCCTGTTATCCAGGATCACCGTGTGGAGGTGTAGAAGGGTCTTGGCAGCTATGGTTCGCTGGCCCTGACGCTAGCAGTCAGCTATGGGTCGCTGACCACTGCAGCTCTTGCGCTGCTCAGCATCTTGATCCCACTTTTCGATTCAATATAAGTATAATCCATTTGAGCAGCTTTTAAAGAATGCCCGTTTCTAAACATTTGCACTAATTCACCTTTTCGATCCATTGTGAAGCATAGGTTTTCACTGCAGCTTGCTCCCTTACAGGAAGCCTCTTTAGTTGCATTTTACAGCATGCTTGAAATGTGTCGGTAGACAAATTCTCTTCATCCGGAATACTTTTCGTTTTGTATAGGTAAAGAAACATTTCGTTTGATATATCCTGCCAAGAGCACAATCTAAAATTACTGAACCTGCACTGAGCATTTCTCTAGAAGGCAAACGGCGAAGTGTAGACCAAGTCTGCAAATTTTTTTTTTTTTTTTTCTTGAGCAGAATTTATAAGAAAGGAAAACAAACTCAGGACTAGGCTCATTAGAGACGTTTGTAGGTAATGGTAGATCTAAAGTAGAGAGTGATGTCAGGGATGAAGTGTTAAGAGACTTCATTTTACTTACTTGAATACTTACTTATCTGAATGCTTGAAACCTGGTACCCAGTCAGGCAAGGTTGTCCGATGTCAGGTAGCTGAAAGTTGATTGTGTCTGTCCTTCGTCCTAGAGTATCATGATAGTCTAGAATCCGTGTCTGTCCTTCACCATAGAGTATCATGATAGTCTAGAATCCGTGTCTGTCCTTCACCATAGAGTATCATGATAGTCTAGAATCCGTGTCTGTCCTTCGTCCTAGAGTATCATGATAGTCTAGAATCCGTGTCTGTCTTTCACTCTAGAGTATCATGATAGTCTAGAATCCGTGTCTGTCTTTCACCCTAGAGTATCATGATAGTCTATAATCCGTGTCTGTCCTTCACCCTAGAGTATCATGATAGTATAGAATCCGTGTCTGTCCTTCATCCTAGAGTATCATGATAGTCTAGAATCCGTGTCTGTCCTTCACCCTAGAGTGTCATGATAGTCTAGAATCTGTGTCTGTTCTTCACCCTAGAGTACCATGATGGTCCAAACTCGTGATGCATATCATCTCTCCATCTCGTTGGTAGACGGCCGCACGACCGTTGTAGTTGCATGACCCCCAGGTAAACACCCTCCTTATCCATCTATCGTCAGTCATGCGGGCCACATGCCCGGCACGTGTCTACTGTCTCACTGTCACAGACTTGACGTTTCCCGGAACTCTGGTTGTTTGATGGCGGATCGGTATTTCGGATGTGGTCTCTTGGCGAGATATTTAGGACTCTTCGCTCCATTGCTCTTACAGTAATATGGAACTTCTCTGCGTCTGGTATGCGTAAACCTCAAACCGCACACCCGTAAACCTCAAACCGCACACCCGTAAACCCCAAACCTCACACCCGTAAACCCCAAACCTCACATCCGTAAACCCCAAACCTCACACCCGTAAACCCAAAACATCACACCCGTAAACCCCAAACCTTACACCCGTAAACCCCAAACCTCACACCCGTAAACCTAAAACCTCACACCCGTAAACCCCAAACCTCACACCCGTAGACCCCAAACCTCACACCCGTAAACCCCAAACCTTACACCCGTAAACCCCAAACCTCACACCGATAAACCCCAAATATTCACACCTGTAAACCCCAAACCTAACACTCATAAACCCCAAACCTCACACCTGTAAACCCATTACCTCACACCCATAAACCCCAAATATTCACACCTGTAAACTCCAAACCTCACACCCGTAAACCCGAAACCTCACATCCGTAAACCCAAAAACCTCACACCCATGAACCCCAAATATTCACAAATGTAAACCCCAAATATTCACACCTGTAAACCCCAAATATTCACACCTGTAAACCCCAAATATTCACACCTGTAAACCCCAAATATTCAACCCTGTAAACCCCAAACCTCACACCCGTAAACCCGAAACCTCACATCCGTAAACCCAAAAACCTCACACAACTGAAGAGCTGTTCAGTTCAGAAGCGATTTTCACATCTCAGGTCGCCTAAAATGGATCTCCAACGTCGCGTCTCTTTGCTTTGCTAGTACAATTTATCCGGCTTTTCACTGGTCCTTGTTTGATGTTATCATTACATATTTATAGTTATGTTTACCTGTAGCTCATTTATCCTACACCTGACTTTCCAGTAACGTTTTTAACCAGTTTTCCTACACCTGACTTTCAGTAACGTTGTTAGCCAGTTCTCCTACACCTTACTTTCCAGTAACGTTTTTAGCCAGTTTTCCTACACCTGACTTTCCAGTAACGTTTTTAGCCAGTTATCCTGCACCTGACTTTCCAGTAACGTTTTTAGCCAGTTCTCCTACACCTGACTTCCCAGTAACGTTGTTAGCCAGTTCTCCTACACCTGACTTTCCAGTAACGTTTTTAACCAGTTGTCCTACACCTGACTTTCAGTAACGTTGTTAGCCAGTTCTCCTACACCTGACTTTCCAGTAACGTTTTTAGCCAGTTTTCCTACACCTGACTTTCCAGTAACGTTTTTAGCCAGTTCTCCTACACCTGACTTCCCAGTAACGTTGTTAGCCAGTTCTCCTACACCTGACTTTCCAGTAACGTTTTTAACCAGTTGTCCTACACCTGACTTTCAGTAACGTTGTTAGCCAGTTCTCCTACACCTGACTTTCCAGTAACGTTTTTAGCCAGTTTTCCTACACCTGACTTTCCAGTAACGTTTTTAGCCAGTTCTCCTACACCTGACTTTCCAGTAACGTTGTTAGCCAGTTCTCCTACACCTGACTTTCCAGTAACGTTTTTAATCAGTTGTCCTACACCTGACTTTCAGTAACGTTGTTAGCCAGTTCTCCTACACCTGACTTTCCAGTAACGTTTTTAGCCAGTTCTCCTACACCTGACTTTCCAGTAACGTTTTTAGCCAGTTCTCCTACACCTGACTTTCCAGTAACGTTTTTAGCCAGTTCTCCTACACCTGACTTTCCAGTAACGTTTTTAGCCAGTTTTCCTACACCTGACTTTCCAGTAACGTTTTTAACCAGTTCTCTTACACCTAACCTTCCAGTAAGATTTTTAGCCAGTTCTACTACACCTGACTTTCCAGTAACGTTTTTAACCAGTTCTCTTACACCTGGCCTTCCAGTAACGTTTTTAACCAGTTCTCTTACACCTGACCATCCCGTAACGTTTCTAACCAGTTCTCCAACACCTGACCTTCCAGTTACGTTTTAACCAATTTTCCTACACCTGACCTCCCAGTAATGTTTTTAACCAGTTCTCCAACACCTGACCTTCCAGTAATGTATTTAACCAGTTATCCAACACCTGACCCTCCCGTAACGTTTTTAACCAGGTCTCCAACACCTGACCTTCCAGTAACGTTTTAACCAGTTTTCCTACACCTGACCTTCCAGTAATGTTTTTAACCAGTTCTCCAACATCTGACCTTCCCGTAATGTATTTAACCAGTTCTCCAACACCTGACCTTGCAGTAATTTATTTAACTAGTTCTCCAACACCTGACCATCCAGTAACGTTTTTCGCCAATTCTCCAACACCTGACTTTACAGTGACGTTTTTAACCAGTTCTACTACACCTGACTTTCCAGTAACGTTTTTAACCAGTTCTACTACACCTGACTTTCCAGTAACGTTTTTAGCCAGTTCTCCTAAACCTGACTTTCCAGTAACGTTTTTAGCCAGTTCTCCTAAACCTGACCTTCCAGTAACGTTTTTAGCCAGTTCTCCTAAACCTGACCTTCCAGTAACGTTTTTAGCCAGTTCTCCTAAACCTGACTTTCCAGTAACGTTTTTAGCCAGTTCTTCTAAACCTGACTTTCCAGTAACGTTTTTAGCCAGTTCTTCTAAACCTGACTTTCCAGTAACGTTTTTAGCCAGTTATTCTAAACCTGACCTTCCAGTAACGTTTTTAACGAGTTCGCGTACACCTGTCCCTTCAGCAACGTTTTCATGAAGGTCTTTTGATGTGACCAAAATATCTTAACTGCCTGATTCAGATTTCGTTTATCAATTCCAATTGTACTACTAATTTCTCCTTATTTATTTGTCTTTCTTTCCCTGAGATGCGCCTCCTGCTTATATTTATCCACAATTAAGAGACATCAATTCTCTTCTCCAATTAATAATTATATATGTCCACGTTTCTACACCATAAAGCAAAGTCCATGTACATAACACATAATCACTCCTTGTTAACTTATGAGGAAATTAAAACATGGATTATGTTGGTGAACATAAAATTGGCTTTATCTTCTTGATTTCCATTTCTTATTTCCTGTTAAGGCTTTTTTTTTTAGTGGCAGCGATGAATACTATTTAAGGAAATAAATTTACTATCAACATATTTGTGACTTAAATAATGGAGAGGTGCTCACAGCTGATGTTGATTTTCTTTCATGTTATAACAGATTTTGACTTAGCTACAGCTTGCGGGGAGAGGAGACGAATGTTTGGTGGAGTAAAACATGCTGATCGAAGTTGTTAGGGTCAGGCAAAACTTACTGATCGAACTTGTTAGGGTCAGACCAAACTTTCTGATCGAACTTGTGAGGGTCAGACCAAACTTACTGATCGAACTTGTGAGGGTCAGACCAAACTTTCTGATCAAACTTGTGAGGGTCAAACCAAACTTACTGATCGAACTTGTGAGGGTCCGGTAAAACATCTTGGTCAAGGACCCCCCTCCCCATCACCCCCCCCCCACCTCCCTTACTGGTCACTCTGGAAGCGGACCGTTTTCATGCCAGCATGGATAATATATCGGGATCGACGGGATCCCCGTAGCAGTAAGCGACACGCAGACAAAACCCAAGAATAGCCCAACTGCTTACAGGACTCAGGTCATCGTTCATCAGCACGCTCGGGATGCAAAGAAACTACTGCAGCCCGCCACTTAGCGCCATTTTCAGGTCGCGTAAAAGAGCAATCTTAAGCCAATGTAGACATTCAACAACAATCCAACATAAATAGATCTGATAGAAATTTTATTTGTCCCATTTCTTACCGTCAGCATAAATAGATCTGATAGAAATTCTATCCGTCCCCTTTCTTACTGTCAGCATAGATAGATCTGATAGAAATTCTATCTGTCTTTTTTCTTACTGTCAGCCTGACCGTTAACCGTGCTTGATTCAATCAAAAACTGACCTAAACAAAACACGATTGCCTGCGAAGTACCCTTATGTGTTGTTACTGTACAATTGTTTATTTGTGAGTTTCTTTACGATACTGGATTACTGTACATAAAACCATGTTAAATGCATTTATGTATATATTTTGATATTTGGCTGACCTGAAGTATTTTAAAATGTTATTTATGTACATTTTGATGCCATCAATATTTCTGAACAAAACCATGACATATATTCAAAGTTTTACTGTATATTGCAAAACCATTGCTGGCTGAGACATATTGTTAATTACTTACAATTTTTGTTTCCTAGTTAATTTTTTGTGAACTTGTGTCGTTGAGCGACGTGGTGAGCTCAAGTCGTCTATCCTGCGCCAAGTGCGTTGCGTTGGTCAATAGGAGCCCTCGTCTGCCAAGTGCGTTGCGTCGGTCAATAGGAGCCCCTATCGCTGCGTAATCACTCTAAAGTAATCTATCCACCTGCCTCGCGGCCCCTTTCTTGCCCTGTAGCCATATCTACCAGCATTGTAAGCCATCAGTGGAAGATGATGAGGGTGCATTCTCATAAGATGACCAAAACCAACGTATTTTCTACCTGGAAATGTATTCGACACAAGCCGTAGTGCCGACCATACTTCGAGTGTCGTCGTTCCGCATTCTGTCTCTTCTGGTAACACCGATGACTTTCCTCAAGTACTTCATTTCACAAGTCGAAATTCTGCTCTCGCGCACCCTGGACAGAGGTCATGTTTGGCACTGGTAACACATAGTAGGAATAAATATACTGTTTATTAGCTATTGCTTTGTTGCCAAACTAATGATCGTGTTTTTAAGCAGTGGTGACAGCTGATAGGTTACCGTAGATGTTTTCTGACACCTTGTCTCAACTTCCCTATCGATCCTGCCGTCTACCGAACAAATACTGCCCAAATACGTGAGCTCGTGGGCCGGTTGAAAAGAAATATCATTGACACTTATGTTTAGTGGCCCAGGTGTTCTACTGATCATCATAGTTTTTCTTTCTTCCCAAAAGTGTGTGCATATTCTTGTACTTCATTTATATTATATGTTGTCGTGATTGCTTCTCTTCATAGACGGATTAGTGACCAGAAACGCTGGTTGCATTATTTGTGCGGCTTCTTGTCACCGGAGCGGTACCCAGATGAAAAAGAATACATCCACTGCTACATTCCAAGTATGACGTAATTGAGACTAAAAAGACTATATGGGGCTTGCAACATCACCGTGTAGGACCATTACTACTGGAACGGCCACTGCTTAATGTCGACTAGTAGAAGGGTCAGAGTGGCAACACTTTGCTCCACCTGGAGTGAGAAGATGAATCACCAAATGTGTTTGTTTGATATTTAAACTATTGCCGTGCTTTCTGTGTATTTCGTTGTTATTAAGTCAGTCGATAGCACATTCAACGCTTAATTTTTGTTAAATTTAAATGGATGAAACAAATTGTCTAGTCTGTGTTTTTTTATTCATCATCATCAAGACGTCATAAACTGACGGACCGTGTGTGTGTGTGTGTTTGTGTGTGTGTGTGTGCATGCGTGCTCGAGTGAGTCAACAACACACCAATTGTTAAATTGGCCATTTTGTGAAATTGGTATATGTGTATTTATTCAGTGAACTTGTTTCGTCGATTCACGGGTCGGGCAAGAAATCGCCCAGTTTATGAATTGGTAGTGCTAGGGTTAAGGTTTTGGATAAGGTTGAAGTGGTGATTAGGCAATATGTGATACCAGTTTGGTTAATAAGGAAAGATTTTGTCCATTTCCAGAAAGGGTCAATTTAAACACATAAGGTGCAACATAAATTTGTTGCTGAAATTTTATTTTCGGCTGCAATTAATACAAGAGAATATATTTTTGTAAAACCGATTGATGGAGAAAGCGCAATTACTTGGAATGTTAGATAAAATAGATACATACGTTGGGTCTTTATTAACTACGACAGATATGTTACTGAAATATTTTTTTCAGGTTTACAGGTCAGGTAAAGCTTTGAGCGTTTCTTCCGATATAAAGTCTGTAGGACCTTTTCCCATATAATGTAGGGCTTCTTCCCATAGAAAGTCTGTAGGGCTTCTTCCCATAGAAAGTCTGTTTTACCTTTTCCTATAAAAAGTATGTAGGGCTTCTTCCCATACAAAATCTGTATGGTCTCTTGCTATATAAAGTCTGTAGGGTCTCTTGCTATAAAAGGTCTGTAGGACCTCTTCCCATACAAAGTCTGTAGGGCCTCTTGCTATACAAAGTCTGTAGGGCTAATGCTATAAAAAGTATGTAGGGCTTCTTGCTATAAAAGGTCTGTAGGACCTCTTCCAATACAAAGTCAGTATTTCCTTTTTCTATAAAGAGTCTGTAGTGTCTTTTCCCATAAAAAGTATGTGTTACCTTTCCTATGCAAAGTCTGTATTACCTTTCCTATACAAAGTCTGTATTACCTTTCCTATACAAAGTCTGTATTACCTTTCCTATACAATGTGGGACCTCTATATATACAAAGTCTGTAGAACATCTCCCTATACAAAGTCTGTAGAATATATCGCTATACAAAGTCTGTAGAACATCTCCCTATACAAAGTATGTAGAACATCTCCCTATACAAAGTCTGTAGAACATCTCCCTATACAAAGTCTGTAGAACATCTCCCTATACAAAGTCTGTTGAACATCTCCCTATACAAAGTCTGTTGAACATCTCCCTATACAAATTCTGTAGAACATCTCCCTATGCAAAGTCTGTTGAACATCTCCCTATACAAAGTCTGTAGAACATCTCCCTATACAAAGTCTGTAAGGCCTAACTTCAACCGTAGTTCCCTACGCCTGAAAACTTCCAACAACTTTTTGGTCACTTCCTTATTTTGTAGCTGACATGTCAAGGTTGCGTCTCTGAGTTGTAGGGCAGTAGAGCTTACGTTTTTTCGCGGTTAAGGTTCTCGAGTTCGATTCTTGTATTCTTCATGTTCCAGTTGATCCAGCTGTAAATGATTACCTAGCTAATGGCTAGGTGGCGAGAAAAAAAACTGGCTGCCCCCACCCCCGTCACATCAGTTCTGTTTGCATCTCGGTTTATGGCGAGTCACGCTTCGTCTCTGTCCCATCAGTTCTGTATGCATCTCGGTTTAAGGTGAGTCAGCCCTCGTCTCTGTCCCATCAGTTCTGTATGCGTCTCGGTTTAAGGTGAGTCAGCCCTCGTCTCTGTCCCATCAGTTCTGTATGCGTCTCGGTTTAAGGTGAGTCAGCCCTCGTCTCTGTCCCATCAGTTCTGTATGCGTCTCGGTTTAAGGTCAGTCAGCCCTCGTCTCTGTCCCATCAGTTCTGTATGCGTCTCGGTTTAAGGTGAGTCAGCCCTCGTCTCTGTCCCATCAGTTCTGTATGCGTCTCGGTTTAAGGTCAGTCAGCCCTCGTCTCTGTCCCATCAGTTCTGTATGCGTCTCGGTTTATGGCGAGCGGCCGTCGTCTCCATCTCGGCAGCTCTGTATACATTTCGGTTTATGGCCAGCGGCCGTGGTCTCCATCACGGCAGCTCTGAATCATACGCCTCTTGGGCGAGTCGGTCCTCGCCACGCAAAGACATCATCGACCGTCCGTAATGTCCTGATGTTATCTTCGTTGAGATCAAACCCATATTCCCTCCCTCCAGGAACCATACCCTCCATCATGACTCTTCCCAGACCGTTGTGTCTCTTCACATAACCGAAGCCTCTAACCTTCTTTGCTTGTAAAGTTGCATAGGAGACAATGTTCTGTAAGATATAGTGATTGCAATATTTCTCTATTTGTCTTTTTTTTCTGTCCATGATATTTTCAACATCCCGCTACAGCACTACGTTTCAGAAGCTGTGATATTTATTTGCAACTGATTTGTTTAATATCAATGTTTCACAACCGTATGTCACCACTGAGAAAATGCATGCCCTGATCAGATAGATCTTTGTCTGCTTGTGTGTGCTCTGTTACATATCTTTCATCGCTATTAGTTTGTGTGTTTCAATTGCACTTCTTCTGCTGATTTTAATATCCCAGTTCCCAGAATTTGTCACGGTAGATCCCACAACACTCGTTACATCTACTATTTTGTTACATTACAAATTGATAACATCGATATATTCTTCACGTTTGATTTAACAACAACAACAACAACAACAACAACACCGATGCTACACGATTAATGTTCTTAGTGGATCCCCGTACCCCTTAATAGGGAGGGAACAATAGGATCATTGCGCCTCTATTCATGTCGTTAAAGGTGACCAAATACGACATGCATGGGGCTAGCAACCTCATAATGTTAAAAGAAATTGCAAACCACCAATGCAAGAGTACACTTTGCTTCAACGCAGACTCCGGCTGATTTAAAGAAGCGACAAGAACAAGAAAAGAATTAGATTAATGGTTTAAAAATTAGACTTTTGTTTAACAAAAACAAAAAGCAGAAAAAAACCCCAAAAACCCACAAAAAACACACCAAAAGCAATAATTAAATTACCACATTAGCCCCAGCTACAACATTTTCATATTGTTAATAATTTTGAAAATACAACATTAAACAAAAGGTAACAAGCGGAGCAGTGATAATAATACGTGTGTTTATTATTGTACATAAACAAATTTCATGACAAGAAACCGCATAATTATACCAGGTGATAGCTATTTACAGACAGGGTATACGAACAGACAGAAGAAGCAGACTTTTGAAATAAATACAGTGCACAAAGACGAGACTGATGACTAAAGGCTAGATCAGTTTGACCAGATGAAAGCTGCACAAAGCTTCGTCACTACTAGCTTTGCAATTGAAATGAACCAACATGCTTTAACAGACCTCCTAAAGTTAATATTTGTTGAGCATTGCTCGCCAGTACACTTTGCCAGACCCGAGAACACGTCTCTTACTGCGTTGAGAATTGCTCGCCAGTACTTGACCAGACCCGAGAACACGCTCTAACTGTGTTGAGCATTGCTCGCCAGTACACTTTGCCAGGCCCGAGAATACGTCCCTAACTGTGTTGAGCATTGCTCGCCAGTACACTTTGCCAGACCCGAGAACACGTCTCTTACTGCGTTGAGCATTGCTCGCCAGTACACTTTGCCAGACCCGAGAACACGTCTCTTACTGCGTTGAGCATTGCTCGCCAGTACACTTTGCCAGACCCGAGAACACGTCTCTAATTTTGTTGACCATTACTCGCCTGTTCTTGACCAGACATAAGAAAAAGTCTCTAACTGTATTGAGCATTGCTCGCCAGTTCGTCACTTGATCTTCGAACGTTTCAGCCCCTTTCATATTTTCCTTATTATACATGCGCCACATTCTCTTCTTTCTTTGTTTTGCTGTTTTCTATTCACATCTAAACGCCGGACTGCAGACTATGCACCTATTTCTACAGCTGGGTTGATTTGAACGTGCCGATAAAGAGGATGTAACATGTTGCCTTTACTTTGAGAAGCGAGTGGTCTACCACTCTGTCACTTAAACATCGTCATTACATGCTTAATTCACAAGATGATAATCTGGACCAAGTCAGGATACAACATCCCCAACTATGTATTGAGCAGGTCAACTTTCTGTGGGCTAATCCTTGATGTGTCGCTTTAGTTACGTCAGCGTTTATTCGTAAATGGCAGGTCGGTACACTCGTGCCAAACACATTCAGGACATTCACATCCTATGTAAAGTACGAGTGCTTTTATATTTGTAAATTTTAGAGACATTTATGTTGTAAATACCCGATTATAGGCTAATAAATGGGGGCACCTGTTGCAAATAATAGAGATTAGACTAAGTGTGTCCATCTGTTGTAAATACAAGAGATTAGACTAATAAGTGTGTCAATCTGTTGTAAATACAAGAGAGCATACTATTAAGTGTAGCCACTTGTTATAAATACAAGAGATTAGACTAATAAGTGTGTCCATCGGTTGTAAATACAAGAGATTAGACTAATAAGTGTGTCCATCTGTTGTAAATACAAGAGATTAGACTAATAAGTGTGTCCATCTGTTGTAAATACAAGAGAGCATACTATTAAGTGTAGCCACTTGTTGTAAATACAAGAGATTAGACTAATAAGTGTGTCCATCTGTTGTAAATACAAGAGAGCATACTATTAAGTGTAGCCACTTGTTGTAAATACAAGAGATCAGACTAATAAGTGTGTCCATCTGTTGTAAATACAAGAGAGCGTACTATTAAGTGTAGCCACGTGTTGTAAATACAAGAGGAAGTAAAAAATTTTAACTAATATTTTATATTTACAGAATAATTCAATGTCAAGGTTACTTGCTCTCATTCTCTCTTAGACACCTCTCACTCTCTCTTTCATTCTCTCTCCCTCTCCCCCCTCTCTCTCTCTCTACCTCTACCTCTTTCTCTGCCACTTTTTATATATACATTTTTCGTTAATTCGTAAAGTTGTAATAAAATGCACAACTCTGTCATTATAATTAGATAATATTTCTTGCTACAGCCTAAACAATTGTTATTTTTATTTTCCAGTTAAACATTTCATCGATATTAATGACACCAAGGTGTACACGATCAAATGGGCTCATTTCTTCTTCTTGGTCACAGCTTCGTCCTTGAGTCTATGCTTCTCTTGCATCATTCCTCGCCTCAGGTTGTAATTGATTGTCCGAAATAGAATGTCCCAAGCTTGCTCGACCTCATCCGACCACTTGTCAGCCATTTTGGGCTCAATTGCAGAAATGAACTGTTTGCCAATGATCTGAACAAAATATGGAGATAATATTTAGTAATGGTATGAATGCTGGTCATACAGATCAAATGTCAGGGATATGTGATTAGAGAAGAAGTAATCAAAGCAGAACGTAGAACAAATGCTGCAGTAGAAACATAAATTCTCAGCTCATTAAAACCATTATGGAAAGATCAGAACAAATCATTCAACATTAAGATCAAGTTAACGCAAACATTGATGTACACTACATAGGTATATCGCGGTGAAACATGGACATTGGATGCTGAAAGATAGACAAATCCAAGCAATGAAGATGCTTCTGGTATATCCTTGGACTGACATACATGGATCATGATCAAATGGCAGCGTGCCATGCCACGTAACTGGATAATCTGAAGAGATCGGAGGTAAAAACACGCACAGTCCAATGTTTTGTTATGGCCTTTTTCGTCCTGACAGACGGCCAGTAAGCTAGTCTGTTGTAGAGACGGCGGTGGCAGCATCTGTCCTGGAGGGACATTGACTTTCGTGGCTGATTTTGCCGGTTCTCGGTTGACAGGGACGACAGCAGTGTAAACAGAACAAGTTCGATTGTTGTGGTGTAGGCTCCTTTCTTTTGCGTAGCTTGTCTTCCATCTTTGGTCATCAGAACTAGCTCTGATGCTTCAATGCCCGTACTCAAGGTCGTTCTCCATGTAGCTCTATCCTCTTAAATCTCCTCCAAGGTATTTGGATTGATCGTAAAATCATAAAATGAGTCCAATGGTAGTCTTGCTATAAGGTATAATAAGCTGACTTAAGGGCACATATGCTGGTTGAATAAATACAAGTCCCCATAAAATTCAATGCGCAGATTATGTTGGGGAGTTGTCGGGCATAGCCCTAGAAGAGACTTAAATACTAGCATGAGAGGGCAAAAGAGCATTCAGCAAGTACTGAGATGAGATGAGCCCTCGACGTCTTATGTTACGAACAAGATGTTATCCTCAACAATGACTTGGTTTCATTCCTCTGCTCACGTTGATAGTTTATAAATACGGTAATTTCCTGGTCTCATTTTGTGATTTCTCCTAATACAAATATCAGAATAGTAGACAGGTTATTTCCTCAAAGTGAAAGCGACACAGTAAAATACATAGTAAGTAGCAGTAAAATCATATACAGTTGGTAGATCTTGTCAAGAACCGTTTCTAGTGCATACAATACAGTACACAGAACTACACATGTAACCAATACACATGTTAAGCAATTATCTCTCTCGCTCTCTCTCTCTCTCTCTCTCTCTCTCTATATATATATATATATATATATATATATATATATATATATATAAATATACATATAAGTAAAGTAAAGAAACTGTGAGGTGTGAGGTGTTTGCGATCTCACATTTCAAAGGCTCATATATATGAGAGTGGAAACCATCTCTTCTCCCTAGCCGCTTTTACTTCTCGAACTGAGCCGGTACCCATTTAAGGCTGGGTCGACCCGAGAACAATTTCGGACCTGAAAAACATTTCAGCCTCAACTGAGGAATGAACCGAAGACCACTCAGATGCGAAGCCAGATCTCTAACCACTGCCTTTCGCGGCTCCCTATATATATATATATATATATATATATATATATATATATATATATATATATATATATATATATATATATATATATATATATATATATATATATATATATATATATATATATATATACAATGGTATACAATGCAAATATGGAAATTAATAACGCTTAATTTAAATATTGAATTTCATTAGAGTATTTTAAAACTGCATGTTTTAAATAGTTTGCTAAATATTTGCATAAAAATAATTAAGTTGTATGTACCTTATGTCAGTCTAATAATAGGTGAGAAATTAAATCTAGATGGTAAAGACATAAAACCTGTTCAGTAAGCTGTACTGGGAACAAACTGCTACATTACAATCAGGAAAGTTATGCTCTCCAAGTATAGATGTAAAAAGTGAGACAAGGATGAGTATTATCCCCTTGTCTTTTTAATATCTACACAGAACAAATATTCAGATAGAGGGGATGTCAGGGCTTGTCATTGGAGTAGTTTAATGAATAATCTTAAACATGCGGATATACAGTTTTCATAGCAAAAAGTGAGCAAGAATTACAGGAGCTTCTGACAACAATATACAAAATAAGTCAAGAGTTTGGATTTAGACATAAACAGAAATAAAACAAAGTATGATAATTTGGAAAGGGGCAAGAAACCACGTATGCAGATAAAAATAAAAGATCAACTACTTGAACAGGTACAGAGTTTCTTCTATCTAGGTCAAATAATAACGGAAGATGGCGGCTGTGAAAAAGAAATCAGAAAGAGAATAGATAAGAGCCAAAACTGTATTCAGCAACATGCGACACATTCTGACATCCAAACAGATAAAATACAAATTGAAAATGCGTATTATAGGGTGTTATTTATACTCGCCACAACTTTATAGAGCAGAAACATGGACACTGAATAACAAGTGGGGAAAAGAATATTGAAGCCTTGGAAATGTGGGTTTAATAGAAGATTGGGTCGCGTTTCTTGGAAAGAGAAGAAAACAAATGTGGATGTATTTTAAAGTTTTGGGTGAAAAAAGAATTAATGACCGAAATCAGGGTTAGGCGGTTCAGTTATTTTGGCCATTTGACAAGACATACCTCCTTGTTGAAGACCATACTGGATGGTAGGGCGGAAGGAAGCCGCTAAAGAGGCAGAAAACGTTATAATTGCGTGAATAACATCAAGAGATTGACTGGTAAAAGCCTGTCCGATTGGGCCATTACGGCAAGAGATAGAGTACAACTGGAGATCCATTGAGGCAAGAGAGTACGCTGGAGATCCATTGAGGCAAGAGATAGAGTACATTGGAGATCCATTGGGGCAAGAGAGTACGCTGAAGATCCATTGAGGCAAGAGATAGAGTACAACTGGAGATCCATTGAGGCAAGAGAGTACGCTGGAGATCCATTGAGGCAAGAGAGTACGCTGGAGATCCATTGAGGTAAGAGATAGAGTACATTGGAGATCCATTGGGGCAAGAGAGTACGCTGGAGATCCATTGAGGCAAGAGAGTACGCTGGAGATCCATTGAGGCAAGAGAGTACGCTGGAGATCCATTGAGGCAAGAGATAGAGTACATTGGAGATCCATTGGGGCAAGAGAGTACGCTGGAGATCCATTGAGGCAAGAGAGTACGCTGGAGATCCATTGAGGCAAGAGAGTACGCTGGAGATCCATTGAGGCAAGAGATAGAGTACATTGGAGATCCATTGGGGCAAGAGAGTACGCTGGAGATCCATTGAGGCAAGAGATAGAGTACAACTGGAGATCCATTGAGGCAAGAGAGTACGCTGGAGATCCATTGAGGCAAGAGATAGAGTACATTGGAGATCCATTGGGGCAAGAGAGTACGCTGGAGATCCATTGAGGCAAGAGATAGAGTACAACTGGAGATCCATTGAGGCAAGAGAGTACGCTGGAGATCCATTGAGGCAAGAGAGAGTACGCTGGAGATCCATTGAGGCAATAGATAGAGTACAACTGGAGATCCATTGAGGCAAGAGAGTACGCTGGAGATCCATTGAGGCAAGAGATAGAGTACATTGGAGATCCATTGGGGCAAGAGAGTACGCTGGAGATCCATTGAGGCAAGAGATAGAGTACATTGGAGATCCATTGGGGCAAGAGAGTACGCTGGAGATCCATTGAGGCAAGAGATAGAGTACAACTGGAGATCCATTGAGGCAAGAGAGTACGCTGGAGATCCATTGAGGCAAGAGATAGAGTACATTGGAGATCCATTGGGGCAAGAGAGTACGCTGGAGATCCATTGAGGCAAGAGAGTACGCTGGAGATCCATTGAGGCAAGAGAGAGTACGCTGGAGATCCATTGAGGCAATAGATAGAGTACAACTGGAGATCCATTGAGGCAAGAGAGTACGCTGGAGATCCATTGAGGCAAGAGAGAGTACGCTGGAGATCCATTGAGGCAAGAGATAGAGTACGCTGGAGATCCATTGAGGCAAGAGATAGAGTACACTGGAGATCCATTGAGGCAAGAGATAGAGTACGCTGAAGATCCATTGAGGCAAGAGAGTACGCTGGAGATCCATTGCAGCCGACCTTCGTTGCGGAGATGGCACTTGAGTTGAACATAAAGTCTAATATATGCAAGAAATGTGATGAGCTGTCAGTTAAATAAGCCAACCCCGAAACCTTCGGTAAGCGGTTCTTCATCAATATAAGTTTCATTGTGTTATCATCAAGGTCTCGAACCCACAACCATCTGTCTACATAACTTATGAGGTACATATATTCCTGGTTGAGAGCGTAATTATGTTCGCAGGATAGTAGTTGTGAGTAACAGTTTTAGTGTACAAACATGGCATTATTTTTCATTCTTTAGGTTAATAATACAAATTAAGTACATTACAACATATGCAGCAAGTATGTTATTTCCAATAAAACACATATAAAAAATTGTGACCACTTAAAACTAATACACATGAAAATTGAATATAACACGACAACTAGATAACGAACTATCATAAATACAAAGTTACTCGATGAAACTCACAGAATCTTGCACAAAATAATGTAGACAGAAAACAGATTAAAATTACGAGACTAACCGGAATAAGTCTGGCGTTTGCTCGGTAACCAATATGGCGCTTCCCTAATTGACAAAGAACTGCGGCCATCTTGTCGATGTCATCAATCCTAGTAATACATTTGTCCACTGTCTGCATCACTCGCAGAGCATGTGCCTGGGCATCAATCGATCAGTCATTTGTTATTATAATTATTAATTCAGCAGTTCAATAATTGTTAATAAATACACAATGGATACACTTCTTCACAGACTTGTAAACAACACATATAGGAGAGGTGTCATAAGTCTTAATCAGTATAGATATTATGCTCTTTTCTTCCCTATTCTGACATAACAATCGGATCGCCCCTTCTTATTTGCCCTGTTGATGACGTGGGCAGGTTTTGAAAGGTCTAAGCAGTCTTCCCTATTGGTGTTACCAGTGTGGAGACCTAGATCATTGGTGTTACCAGGGTGTAGACCTGGATCATTGGTGTTACCAGGGTGTAGACCTGGATCATTGGTGTTACCAGTGTGGAGACCTGGATCATTGGTGTTACCAGGGTGGAGACCTGGATCATTGGTGTTACCAGTGTGGAGACCTAGATCATTGGTGTTACCAGTGTGAAGACCTAGATCATTGGTGTTACCAGTGTGGAGACCTGGATCATTGGGGTTACCAGGGTGGAGACCTAGATCATTGGGGTTACCAGTGTGGAGACCTAGATCATTGGTGTTACCAGTGTGGAGACCTGGATCATTGGTGTTACCAGTGTGGAGACCTGGATCATTGGTGTTACCAGTGTGGAGACCTGGATCATTGGGGTTACCAGGGTGGATACCTGGATCATTGGGGTTACCAGGGTGGATACCTGGATCATTGGTGTTACCAGTGTGGAGACCTGGATCATTGGTGTTACCAGTGTGGAGACCTGGATCATTGGGGTTACCAGGGTGGATACCTGGATCATTGGGGTTACCAGGGTGGATACCTGGATCATTGGTATTACCAGGGTGGAGACCTGGATCATTGGTGTTACCAGTGTGGAGACCTAGATCATTGGTGTTACCAGTGTGGAGACCTAGATCATTGGTGTTACCAGTGTGGAGACCTGGATCATTGGTGTTACCAGTGTGGAGACCTGGATCATTGGTGTTACCAGGGTGGATACCTAGATCATTGTTGTTACCAGGGTGTAGACCTGGATCATTGGTGTTACCAGGGTGGAGACCTAGATCATTGGTGTTACCAGGGTGTAGACCTGGATCATTGGTGTTACCAG
Organism: Ariolimax columbianus; assembly: GCA_036924085.1. NCBI lineage: Eukaryota > Metazoa > Mollusca > Gastropoda > Stylommatophora > Arionidae > Ariolimax > Ariolimax columbianus. The sequence continues at coordinate 10,352,344 of JAVGWX010000005.1, forward strand.
GGTGTAGACCTAGATCATTGGTGTTACCAGGGTGTAGACCTAGATCATTGGTGTTACCAGTGTGTAGACCTAGATCATTGTTGTTATCAGGGTGGAGACCTGGATCACTGGTGTCTTTACACTTTTTTTTTGCTATTTTGCGTGTCTGCGGCTATTATTACTTTGCATACTACTACTAATTTTACTACAATACAATCAGAAACAAATCTAATACTAATGGCTCATCCAAAATGCAGAAAACAACCGGAACCCGTTATTGTTCTGATAATAACAACACACATAATAACAAATAATACATTATATAGGTAGACATGAACAGGAAATATGAACGACTGAAAAAAGTTATTAGCTCCGTATCTGAGCGTCTAATTAGTGTAATTGTAGAGTGCTTAAACTTCACGGCAAATTAGTAGGGTTCAAATTCCATAACTGGGGACAGGAGGCTAACGTCAAAGTCAGGTAAAACATACTGATCAGACTTGTTAAGGTCAGGTAAAATATACTGATCAGACTTGTTAGGGTCAGATAAAACATACTGATCAGACTTGTTAGGGTCAGATAAAACATACTGATCAGACTTGTTAAGGTCAGGTAAAATATACTGATCAGACTTGTTAGGGTCAGATAAAATATACTAATCAGACTTGTTATGGTCAGGTAAAACATATTGATCAAACATGTTAGAGCCAGGTAAAACATATTGATCAAACATGTTAGAGTCAGGTAAAACATATTGATCAAACATGTTAAGGTCAGGTAAAACATACTGATCAAACATGTTAAGGTCAGGTAAAACATACTGATCAGACATGTTAGGGTCAGATAAAATATATTGATCAGACATGTTAGGGCCAGGCAAAACATATTGATCAGAAATGTTAGGGCCAGGCAAAATATACTAGCCAAGACCACCACTACGACTTAACCGTAGTTCTTCCTAAAAACGATCTATTTTCATGGCAGCCTGGGTAACGTGGTAGAGATCGACGTCATCTCCCACAGTAGTGAGCGACACGCAGATGAAACCAAGTATAGTACTAGAATCTGGAGGACCCGCTCGGGCTCTGAGGAAAGTTACTGCAACCATTTTTAAGTCTCACAAAAGAGTAGACTTACTCACTCTTGGTGTTCAACCCCTTCAAATCCCATAGCCGGAACCGCGTGGTTAAGTGACCCGGCTCACGATCTGGAGGTGCTTGGTTCGCTCCCCATCACAGCACCGATTGTTACCATGGGGAAACAAACCCTTAGAAAATGCACGAGGAAGCAGACCCTCACATAAAAGGAATGCCGAAGTCGCATGTACTAGGCCGACTGGCGCAAAATAAAAATACAGTGACACGCACACCGACTTGGGGAATACAGAAATAAGGCGAAAGCAACAAAAAATAAAATGAAATAATACCATAACCAGCGCGCTCCAGTCAATCCACCTTAAATAGGCACGGGTCAGGTCAGGTCATCCCGTAACCGGTGAGGTCGTTCCGGCACACATGAAGACATCCTCACAATACCACGCCACCCTTCTCTGTCACGTGTAGGGAGGGACATGGCAGCGAGTAAAGGATGTGACCACCCCACCTCATACAAGTCTCTACCACTTCATTGCTGACCACAGTTTAAGTCTGCAGAAGAGATGACTCCTCATCTGGATCTGTGTCAGAATGTCAGCCCTTTTATACACGTTATTCTATGGATGCTTACTGTAAAGTCGCTAGCTTCTGTACCACACTGACCAAGACTACACCTTACGTCCACGTCGTGCATACGGTAACAGGTTGTGTTACAGCAGCCTAGGCAACGATGTTGAGATTGATACCGTGTTCCCATAGGCGATAACCTATTACGATGCTTAGTGTTGCACTACATCTAAGAGGAGCACGAACATCCGTCTTCTCCACGTCTCATGATGTAAGAAAAGTTACCGTAACTGGCTACCAGAGAAGCATTGTCAAGCGTGGAGAGACTTCTACCTCCGTAACTCACTTTGAGAACAGCGCTCTGCTCAATATCCTCTATGGCCTTGTCCTTGAAGGCGAGGAAGGAGTCAATGGAGTCTGGATGTGTGTGAAATAATCTGGGGAAAGAACGGAGAGACGTGACCCTGATCAATTGTCTGTTATAAAGTCATAAAAGGATATTGCAGACAAAGATGGACATAAAGAATGGGAGGACGTCTTTAAAATGGATAGCTACATTTGTAAGACGGTAGATAGACATACATACAGGAATACTCTCTCTCTCTCGCTCTCTCTCTCTCTCTCTCTCTCTCTCTCTTTTATGTTTTGTTGGTACCTAATAGCCCCTCATCACCATGGGGTGTAGAGATCTTGCGATCCTTATCTTGTAACTTATATTTTCCTCATCAAATAACACAATCCTCTTAATCGCTTTGTACAGTACACCAGGCAAGATACCGTTTTACTATTCCTTGCTTCTCTTTTAGACCATCGGCGTCATTTATTTAATTCATCTTTCTCAGCAGGCGAGATACAAACCTATCCACACTGTTCTAGGCTCCGGGGCCGTCTGATATAAATTCCTCAACCCCTAAATGCTGCAGATGATCCCTGCCGATATCAGAGGAAAGAACGCCATCACAACATTCGTATCTTCATTATCGGGCAAGTTCATGTTCTCTCCCCTTGATGATATCAGAAAATGACGTAAGGTCAAGTCAAGTCAGGGCCCATACGCTGCTGTCAAGTCAGTGAAGGCCCATAAACTGCTGTCAAGTCAATAAGGGCCCATACGCTGCTGTCAAGTCAATGAGGGCCCATACGCTGCTGTCAAGTCAATAAGGGCCCATAAGCTGATGTCAAGCCAATAAGGGCCATACTCTGCTGTCAAGTCAATGAGGGCCCATACGCTGCTGTCAAGTCAATAAGGGCCCATACGCTAATGTCAAGTCAATAAGGGCCGATACGCTGCTGTCAAGCCAATAAGGGCCCATATGCTGCTGTCAAGCTAATAAGGGCCCATATCAAGGATGAATGGATAACGAGTGGACTGTATTATGTCTCAACCTGTTTGTAGAAGTATGTACGGTGACCGGTTTCCATTATTGATGCCTTTTCTTTCTTACCACGAAGTAAGGTTCCCATTTACACCTGGGTAGAATGAAGGATATCGAGACTGGGGATTGCACGATGAACTTTTGTCGTGGAATATAATCCTTGTTCTAATCACTCGGACATTCGTGTTGTTGTGAAGGGAAAGGAGGACGAGCAAGTGAGGAACGCAGGCGCCGACTTCGCTCTCTCGTCTGAGAGAAACCAGTAGCAACACAAATCAAGATGGCTGGACATGAAGAAAGATGTAGTGGGTGACCAGCGCTTCCGCAGTGCCTCGCTGTGATCTATTGGCTCTACATGGCGCGCCGATATTCACCGCAATATCCGTTAAACTAGCAAGTAACCCGTGCATTCTCGTATCCAGTTTTAACATCCATGGTAGGCAGACCCATGCATTGACCCACACCAGTTCATCTAAGCTTGAAAACAATTCAGCTGCCGTCCCCTGGTTTAGCCTGCATGTCAAAACCGTTGCTAGGGTATTTTAGCCACTGCCGTATGCTGACAGCAATGTAAAAGTAAGTACATGTCCATTACAGAACGTCGCTTCTTACAACCGCCAGTCTTTTGGCTGTTACAAGTTTCTTGGCAAGTGTGCATTACGGTAGGTTGCAATTACTTTCCGTTCTTGGAGGAGCGAAAAAAAAAACAAACTCGCTAGGGCGTTATTCCAACCGGGTGCGTTGGGATTGTAAAACGGACACCTCGCCCCTAGGTCACGCAGCCTCTTGGCAGCTATGATGAGCTACAAACTTCTTCTTCTTCTTATTCTTCTTCTTCTTCTTCTTCTTCTTCTTCTTCTTCTTCGTTCGTTCTCAATCTCCCAATACCAAACCCTGAAAGGACTTAAGTAGCAGAATGTAGTCCAGAGAACGGAATGCGTAGTGTCGTAGTTTACAGCTTGACTGCGATATTTGCACCTTTCGGTCCAACACTCTGACTTCAGCAAGCATTTTTTGAGTACCGGGTTAGCATTCCCTCTTCTATCCCTTCTCCTTAGCCAGACTGCCCTGCTGCAGCCTGTTATCCAGGATCACCGCGTGGAGGTGTAGAAGGGTCATGGCAGCTGTTGTTCGCTGGCCCTGACGCTAGCAGTCAGCTATGGGTCGCTGGCCCTACTCTAGCAGTCAGATATGGGTCGCTAACCACTGCATCTCATGCGCTGCTGAGCGTTTTGATCCCGAACTACAAACGAAAGTGGGATATCAGATTTGGATCAAATGTGGACAAGCTGTCATTAAAAGAGCATTGCAGCTCCGACACCAACGGTGTACCAGAGATTGTACTGATAGGTACTCACCCCATGAATGCCTCCACGCCAACATCTGTCACGTCTGCTTGTATGAGCAGCCATGACTCCCTCAGGATTCTTTTCTGTTCTTCCATAATTCGTTCAGGAACTGGAAAGTAACATAAACGCGTGAGAGATTAAAGTAACAAGGGAGAGTATGCAAACTGTGTCGAGACGATATATTAGGCAGTCACGGTTGAGGTGTTCTCTATTCAATGAAAACAGCGACAAATGCAGCCGGCTCTTCATTACATAAACACGTATACAATAAATTTCCATGTGTTCTGTAACTTCTTTATTTATGTTTTTTTGTTGTTTTTTTTGCTCGCCTTATTTATCTATTCCCTAAGGCGAGTGTGCGTTGCACTACGGTTTTTATTTTGTGCCTGTCGGCCCAGTGCATCCCACTTCGGCATATATTTTATGAAAGGGTCTGCTTCCTCCTGCATTTTCTAAGGGTTTGTTTCCCTGGGGTAACGGCCGGTGATGTGACGGGGATCGAACCCAGCACCTTCAGTTTATGAGCCGTGTCACTTAACCAATAGCCCACGCCGTCCCCGGCTATAGCCCCCGGCTATCGTTCTGTAATGACTCGCATCGAACGACGAGCTTGCTAGTCCCATACACAGCTCTTTTTCGTCGGATTTGACGATTTACTATTTTCTTCTCCTGCACTTCTCCGGTGAATTGGATGGGGCAACACATTCATAGCTCGTTGTCATCTTTGGCCTACTGCACGTGCCATGAGGCGTGGCAGAGAGGCGGGATGCGTAGTGGTCTTATTATCCCCAAGGGGGAGGCGTGTGATGTCTTTATGTGGAACTTCCTGAGTGTGTCAGAGACATTCTCGATTCACCTAGATCGAAGCGCTCCCCTTGTACGAGAACTGAAGACCTACATATGTACTAGCTGGAGTCTGACTTAATGACATTCATCTTCTTGTGCGTTCGGGTTTTCTGATCATGCTAAATCTTCATTCTTATCGCCCGGATGAAGTCTACAGTCCTGTCCAGGTCTGAGCGTTGGCCCAATATCTATTCCTTCAGTCCTGCTCCATCTGGCCAGGGTAGGCATCTTAGTTCTTCGTGGGCTGGGCATTCTTGAAGTACGTGGTCAGGTGTCTGGACTCGTGTCCCACATGGGCATTCATGTGTTTGGGAGATTGTGAGCTGATATTGGTGGTCCAGTAGTCTGCGGTGTCCCGTTCACAGGCGGAAGAATCCAGTATGCTGGTATCTAAGTAGCTGGTGGATTGGGTCTGAACCGCTACTCCTTCAAATTTCTTTCGCCCATATTTACTGACTGTAAATGATAGTTTTAGGCTCCTTATATGGCATTTATGGGTGTTAGACTAAATAACTAAACCACTTGATTTCAGTGGGTGTCAATGTTTGTCCAGACTATCTGCCTCCGCATCATGTTGCTGATTCGGTCACGTCTGACAGGTTTTAAAGTCGCCATGCTCGGAAACTTATAAAGAATCTAAGTAATGCATCAGTAAGAGTTCCAACAGTAATGCCTCAGTAAGAGTTCCAACAGTAATGACTCAGTAAGAGTTACCGCAGTAATGACTTAGTAAGAGTTCCAACAGTAATGACTTAGTAAGAGTTCCCGCAGTAATGACTCAGTAAGAATTCCAACAGTAATGCCTCAGTAAGAGTTCCAACAGTAATGACTTAGTAAGAGTTCCCGCAGTAATGACTCAGAGTTCCCGTAGTAATGCCTCAGTAAGAGTTCCAGCAGTAATGACTTTGTAAGAGTTCCCGCAGTAATGCCTCAGTAAAAGTTCCAGCAGTAATGACTTTGTAAGAGTTCCCGCAGTAATGCCTCAGTAAAAGTTCCCACAGGAACATTGCCAATTACCCTAACCAAATAACGCAGTAATTAATGCTGAACGGTAAAACCACTTTAAAATTCCCAAACAGAACAAACAAAAATCCACTGTGAATGTAACAATGAGAATGAACTACTGGCGACACCCTTCTCTGTAGAGGAATCCAATGATGTAATACATCACATTAAAAACAACAAAGCATCTTACTCTGAGGATTTAAGATCAAAGTAATTAAAAACTTTGGAACAGAAACCATCACATGGCAGCTAATTCTTTATAACGTGCACTACATCTATGGAAGTCCCTAAAATATGGAGAGAATATCACGTGGTTGCGTAGATAGAACACTAACAAACACCAAACGGAACCCAATAATAGTTGACAGGCATCGTTACTTTGCCATCTGTATAGGTTATTCAAAGAATGATCCTGAAAGGTTAGCCCCCCCCCCCCCCCCCCCCCCCCTCGGTGAACAAGAAGCTGATCAAGGAACCAGCAGGTTTCAGACCTGGAAGATCCTGTTGCAGCCAAATCCTTAACCTGACACAACTAATCGTGAACGGTTTAAACCCAAGCAGTTCTCAAAGTAGTGATGTTTATTGATTTAAGTGCAGGATATTACACAAAAAGCTACCATCAAATTTCTCTTGTACAATAGAAACGGTTCTATGCCCCTTGATGGGAGGCGGTTCTATGATGTGAGTCGGTTCTATGATGTGAGGCGGTTCTATGATGTGAAGCGGTTCTATGCCCCTTGATGGGAGGCAGTTCTATGATGTGAGTCGGTTCTATGATGTGAGGCGGTTCTATGATGTGAGGCGGTTCTATGATGTGAAACGGTTCTATGCCCCTTGATGGGAGGCAGTTCTATGATGTGAGTCGGTTCTATGATGTGAGGCGGTTCTATGATGTGAGGCGGTTCTATGCCCCTTGATGGGAGGAGGTTCTATGATGTGAGGCGGTTCTATGCCCCTTGATGTGAGGCAGTTCTATGATGTGAGTCGGTTCTATGATGTGAGGCGGTTGTATGATGTGAGGCGGTTATATGCCCCTTGATGGGAGGCGGTTCTATGATGTGAGTCGGTTCTATGATGTGAGACGGTTCTATGCCCCTTGATGTGAGGCGGTTCTATGATGGGAGGCGTTTCTATGATGGGAGGCAGTTCTATGATGGGAGGCGGTTCTATGATGGGAGGCGTTTCTATGATGGGAGGCGGTTCTATGATGGGAGGTGGTTCTATGATGTGAGGAGCTTCTATGATGGGAGGCGGTTCTATGACGGGAGGCGGTTCTATGACGGGAGGCGGTTCTATGATGGGAGGCGGTTCTATGCCCCTTGATGGGAGGTAGTTCTATGATGGGAGGTGGTTCTATGATGGGAGGTGGTTCTATGATGGGAGGTGGTTCTATGACGGGAGGCGGTTCTATGTCCCTTGATGGGAGGTGGTTCTATGACGGGAGGTGGTTCTATGACGGGAGGTGGCTCTATGATGGGAGGCAGTTCCCCTTGATGGGAGGCGGTTCTATGATGTGAGGCGGTTCTATGACGGGAGGCGGTTCTATGATGGGAGGCGGTTCTCCTTGATGGGAGGCGGTTCTATGGTGGAGGCGGTTCAATGATGTGAGGCGTTCCTATGCGCCTTGATGTGAGGCGGTTCTATGATGGGAGGCGGTTCTATAACGGGAGGCGGTTCTATGATGGGAGGCGGTTCTCCTTGATGGGAGACGGTTCTATGATGGAGGCGGTTTGATGATGTGAGGCGTTCCTATGCGCCTTGATGTGAGGCGGTTCTATGATGGGAGGCGGTTCTATAACGGGAGGCGGTTCTATGATGGGAGGCGGTTCTCCTTGATGGGAGACGGTTCTATGATGGAGGCGGTTTGATGATGTGAGGCGTTTCTATGCGCCTTGATGTAAGGCGGTTCTATGATGGGAGGCGGTTCTATGATGTGAGGCGGTTCTATGATGGGAGTAAAGTAGACCCGCAGCCTGTAAGGCGCCATCTATGCTGCTCTAAACAAACCACCTAGCCATGTCCGGTGTTATGACGTGTCACACAGCTATTCGCCTCTTACAACATGTCTCATATGGGACAGTGGTGCTATTCTTGTTCTTGTCACACACAAAGACGCCGGCGGAGCACCTATATTGTAAAACATATATACCAACGACCAACCTATAGCTACAGAGGTGATACAATTCATTTATGCCAACGACACCAAAAATAACCTCAAGCCAAACCCTAGCAAAACCAAAATATGTGTTTTTCACTTCAATAATAGAGAGGCAAAAAGAAAACAACAGATCAAGTGGCAATGAGAGGATAAAATAAACAGCGCTGCTTCCAAATACCTGGGCGAAATGTTGGACCACACATTGTACTACGCGAAAAACTGACAGGAAATGAAACAGAAGATACATGCGAGAAATAATATCATCCGATGATTACCTGTCACAACATGGGGAGCAAAGTCAGATGTGCTCCGACCATCAGCCCCGTCCTGTGTTTCCTCATAACTGAATATGCAGCCTCAGTGTGTAGAAACTCTGCGCATGTCAAAATGATTTGATACAGCAGTAATTGAGACTGGCTGGATAGTTACAGGGTGCCTAAAACCTACTCCAACTAAGAAAATGTACACCACAATCGGTGCAGTATCACCTAAGACACGAAGAAGTGTCGCATCAGAAATTGAAAGAGAGCGACAGGTACACGACCCGGCATCTTATGCTTCAACATCAGGTGCAGTGCACACGACTAAAATCTAGCAACGAAAAATTGAATCAACTGACGCATGTCCCCTGGATCGAGATGCGGGAGGATCCTGCGCCTGGACACCATTTGATTTACACAACATTTAAGTCACTAAAAGTCTCACAAATGGCGTATCACGATGCAAAAAGAATTTGAAGAGTTAGGATACAGGAATGTTGAGACATTTGACTGTCGAGCAACGCCTGATGATCTGACCAAACCTTCTGAAAACATGCAATACAGAGGCCATGTTAACTTAACGTCTTTATACTGGCTTTGAAGACTCTGCAGAGTCTGTATACAACCAGTTTCATTTACATTTCATTTCTCTAAAAGCTATGCGCATCCAATCTATTCTTAAATGCATTAATTGTCCCTGCCGCCACTAATTCATATGTCAATGCATTACAAACATTCACAGCTCTCTGACGTACAAAAAATATTTCCTAATATCTAATCCAAACCTCTCTTTAATTAATTTGTAGTGTGACAGTTCCAGCTGAAGCTTGAGCGTTTAGGGCAGGGGAGATTGGGCTGGTTACTCTAAGAAACAAAGGTTGCTGAATGCGTTGGACGAACACAGGCCACGCCAGAGTCAATCACTAGTTCGACACTAGGTCGACAAAGGAAACCAAGATTTAGGTAGAAGACTTTGTCTAGTACAGGAGTGAGTGTCGGACTTGGCGGAGATGGGGGTTGGTGACAGTCTGATGCTGCCACGACTGGCTGCCACATTTGGAATGACAGTGATTCGTGAATAGACAACCAATAACATTTTAGATGGGGGTAGTTCCAATTTGGAGTAATGGCTAAATCAGACAACTCACAGAAAACCATTAGACAGCCATGTTGTTGCTTGAGACTATAAAATACTCTGCAGATAAAAGCTCGGGATCCTGGCAGTAAGGCTGAGAGTGAGTAAGGAAGACAGAGTTTGCAGGGTTATTGCACCATCATAAAACTCGAGTTTGGCCAGTCGCGCTCAATAGGTGCTTGTGATAGACACCCTGTGAACAGTAAGAGATCTGAATGTATGTTGTATGTGCAGGACACATTGGGAACGATGTGTGTTATGATTATGTGTGAGCGTACAGATTCGTCTGAGTATGTGAAGTGATCTGATTATATGTGAATGCACAGGTCGTCTGATTATACGTGATCCGATTATATGTGAATGCACAGATCGCCTGATTATACATAGACTGAATACTTGATCTGATTATGTGTGAGAGAACAGATTCGTTTCAGTACCTTGTCTGATCGTGAGGACGAGTTTGTTGATTGTGTATTGATGGTGCAGAAAAAGGACGACGATCTACCTGGAGTCATTAAATTGTGGCTAGAATAATGCTTGAGGTTATACAGTTTTGTTGTTGCAGAAAAAGAGAATATAAGAACCCAACGGTAACATAGATCTTGGAGGAAACATCAAAAGCTAGTGCTTACAACCTCCTAATGTAGTTAAATACATATATTGCGATTATTTAGTTTAGAAGTTCTTTGTTTTTCGTTAATATTGCGCAGCGATTATGCTTAAAATAAATATACATCGTTTGCTTTTATGGTAAGGATAGTGTTTACTGTGTTTTACTGTGTTGAAGTCGTGTCGTGGTGTAGATATATGTTGTAACTCTTAAGATAAGTCAAATATTCATCTTAAAAGCCTACGCTGCGACACTATCTATGCCCTCTTGTTCTTGTAGGTGATTGTATTGTGACAAAACTTGTGATAGTCGAATTTATCCGTTCCTTTGATTATCATATAAACCTGTATTGTCACCTCGAATTCTTCCCCTTTCTGTGCACTGTAGGTTGATTTTCTTAATCTTTTCTAATAACTGTAATTCTGGAATCCCACTATCAGCTTTGTTCCCTATTCTTTGTATACTTTCCAGCATGTCTATATCTTCACTACGATAAGGACTCCACACCTGTACACATTACTCCAATCTAGATCTAACTAATGTTTTATACAGTTTGACTATCACTTCCTTGCTCCTAAGTTTAATATTTATTTTGATAATACCTAATATTGCATTTGCCCTATTCACTGCTATGTGGACGTGCTCACTCACCTTACCTGAATGACCTATTATCACCCCTAGGTCAATTTCCTTTTCTATCTTTCTAATATGGTTTCTAATATGGTTCTGTAATTCTGTTCCATATTGAAGCTACCCATGTGGATGACTGTACATTTAGTTCGACCTTAAAATACCAACTTCTGCTCTAGTTGAGACACCCCTGCATAGTTTTGTGTCACCCGCAAATTTTGCAATATCAATATCCAAATCGTTTAGATATATATCAAGAACAAAAATTGGTCCCGAAACCTAGCCTCCACTTTTTACTTCACACCACTCAGAGATGTTCAAGGGAAAAGACAAGGCAATCCACTTGGTTGAACATTGGGATTATGATGTCTGACGTGGTGACGAGGTCACAGAAAGTACGTAATGTCATTGTCCCCTAGCGGTAGCTTTGTCCTTGTCTCCTCGTTGTAGTATTATCATTGTCCTCAAGCGACAGTACCGTCATTGTCTCCAAACAAGAAATGATAATATATGAACTGACATGGGCCTACTATTTCCTAAGTACCATGCAGTACTTCACATATTCCTGGTCATTCTCTGGCGAACATAGCTGCGCCTCATGGCCGCGCCTCATAGCTGCTCCTCATGACCGCGCCTCATAGCTGCTCCTCATGGCCGCGCCTCATAGCTGCTCCTCGTGGCCGCGCCTCATAGCTGCTCCTCATCGCCGCGCCTCATAGCTTAGCATCATGGCCGCGCCTCATAGCTGCTCCTCGTGGCCAGCCTCATAGCTGCTCCTCATGGCCGCGCCTCATAGCTGCTCCTCATGGCCGCGCCTCATAGCTGCTCGTTCATGGCCGCGCCTCATAGCTTAGCCTCATGGCCGCGCCTCATAGCTGCTCCTCGTGGCCGCGCCTCATAGCTGCTCCTCATGGCCGCGCCTCATAGCTGCTCCTCATGGCCGCGCCTCATAGCTGCTCCTCGTGGCTGTACCAGTTGTTATGCCCAATGTTTTTGACAATTTTGAGAGTTGATAAATATTTTTTTTTTTTTTTTTGTTCCCGACAAAGACCTTGTGGCTATAACATGGGTTTCGTGTTGTTTTTGTCCTGCTGCGGTTTCCTGAGACTTTATCAATGTATGTTTTACAGAAAGAGGATATATATGATTGACCAACAGTAACCTTGTCATATAACTAAACTGACGTTGAAATGGAACTCACAGGGGAAGAGAAAACTGTAGGAGGCAAAGAGGACACGGCCATGAACGGGAGAAGTATGGAAGTACCGACCAGGGTAACGGTAGTGTCATACGATGGTCAGGTCAGGTCAGGTCAGGTCTGGTCTGGTCAGGTCAGGTTAGGTTACGTCAGGTCAGGTCAGGTCTGGTGGTATCTGGTCTGGTCAGGTCAGGTCAGGTCTGGTCAGGTCAGGTCTGGTCAGGTCATCCCGTAACAAGTGAGGTCGTTGGGGCACACATAAAGACATCCTCACAACCCCACGCCATCCTTCTCTGTTAGCGGCCGCTGTGTGCCTCTTCTGGTCGGAGATTGGTCCATTCTTTTATGTTGTCCTCCCACCTCTTTTTGGGCCGGCCTCTTCGTCGTCTGCCTTGCACCTTTCCGTGCAGGATCGTATTTGCAAGACCATTTGATCTCGATATGTGCCCGTACCAAGCGAGTTTCTTTCTTTTGACAGTTGTCAAGAGGTCTTCAAAAGGCCCTATTGCTGTTGTAATTCTATCTTGTATTTCCTCATTTGTAACTCGATCTTTGTACGTGACGTTTCAAAGTCTTCGGAAACATACGATGAGCTGAAGTTAAATTGCAATCTGTTGAAAGTATCTGTTGTGTCTATATGTTCAAGAAAGGACGATTAGCTAAGTAAGTAAAGTCATGGTACAAGTACAAGAGCAGTGTTGGGAACAAAATCAGACCTTGTGCACCACATTTATTGATTTGACAAAGGCGTTTGATACAGTAAACAGAGGAGGGTTGTGGATGATAATATCCAAGTTTGGCTGCCCCAACAAGTTCATAACCACGGTGAAACAGCTACACGAAGGCATGTGTGCTCGTGTACTAGACAGCGGTGCAATCTCTAAAACGTTTCTAGTATCAAACGGAGTAAAACAAAGGATGTGTACTCGCCCCGACCTTGTTCAGCATGATGTTTGTGGCCACGATAACAGACGCCTTCAGATCACTGGAGCTTGGAATACCCATAAAGTACCGCACAGATGGCAAGTTACTCAATCCCAGAAGAATGAAGGCCAAAACCAAAGTGGCTGGCGACATAATCAGGGAACTTGTATTTGCTGACGACTGCGCTCTAATGAGCAACTCAGAACTGAACATGCAGGTTGGAATGGACCGGTTCTTTGCCGCATGCGAAAATGTTGGCCTGACTATAAATGCCAAAGAACAGAGGTCATGTACCAACCAGCACCAGGCATGCCGTACACAAAACCAGAGACTACAGTCAGCGGGCAGACGCTAAATGTCGTAGACAAATTCACATATCTGGGCGGCACGCTGTCTAGATCTGTCAGCCTAGACGATGAGGTGGCAAGCAGAATAGCAAAGGCCAGCAAAGCCTTTGGTAGAATGCGCTCGATGGTCTGTGCACGTCGTGGTATCAGCGTCAAGACCAAACTCAAAGTCTACCGTGCAACCATCATTCCAACCCTACTATACGCTTGCGAAAGCTGGACTGTATACTCTGGACATGCAAGGAGGTTAAACCACTTCCACACAGGTTGCCTGAGGCGAATATTCCACATCCGATGGCAAGATCGTGTCACTGACATCGAGGTTCTCACGAGGGCTAACATGCCCAGCATCCATGCACTGCTAGAAAAACTACGAGTAAGATGGGCCGGACACCTAGTCCGTATGTCAGACGAGCGGCTCCCAAAGAAGCGTCTCTATAGCAAGCTGAGAGAGGGATAGCGCGAAAGAGGGCGCCCAAAGAAACGTTTTAAAGACGGTCTGAAGGACTCACTGAAAAGTTGCCAGATAGACATCGACACCTGAGAATGTCTTGCGCAAAACAGATCTGACTGGAGAAGCGCAGTCAAATCGGGTGTAGCTGCCGGTGAAGACGACCGTGTTGTGAAATCCCAGAGCAGACGCGAGACCCGGAAATCCCGAGTAGCGGGAACACCATCCCTTCTACAAACCTCGTAGCCCGATATGTAGCAGATGTTTTTCTGCCCGCATTGGCCTGTTCAGCCACATGCGCACCCACACCCAACAGGGGAATCTGTGACAAGGATGATGTCGGCGATTCTCATAGACAACGATGGACAGCTATTATTAAAGTCATGTGCCGACTTCTTTCAAACAATTGAGAAAATGTTTAGAAAAAAAAAAGAATTCGAGTTGATTTGATTCAGGTTCATAAGATGATCAAAGTAAAGAATAAATTTGACTACACCAAAGTGCAGCTAGTTGTAAGAACAATCAATTAATGTAAAAACGGTTTAGATTATCTATTCGAAAAATTGTCATTAGTCAGGGAGTGGTAGACGATATAGCCGAGTACAGGGGCAGCTATTAGAGAATACTAGAGCACTGGACAGAGAAAAGAACAAATGTAGACATTCGGCAAGAGTTCAGCATAGAGGAGAACTGGTTTATCAATTCCATTTTGGCTAGAAAATGCAAATAATTTGGTCACATCAAGAGACACAACGGTCTTGAGAGGACGGTGATGGAAGGTATGGTGCCAGGCAAAAGAGGAAGGGGTAGACCAAGAAGACGATGGCACCAAGATATCCAGGAGTGCCTGAGTATGACAGTGGCGGAAGCTGGAGTTTTGGCAAGGGAACGAGTTTCTTTCAGACAGACTGTGATGGGAGCGACGTTCTACAAAGGACATGCTACATGATGATGAGAGCACTGTACTAAGGGTGCCAAAGGGTAGTAAGAACACAAGATGGTCTGATCGAAACAAGGGAGATAACAACCAGGGTGAGACAATGGTGTGTGTTGTTGCCCCTACTCTTCAACACAAATATGGACCGAATAACGCTGGAGGCCAAATTGGAGCATCTGTCAAGAAATGCAGAGGAAGAAAGGACAGAGACTGATCGGTTAAAGGAATTCTTTTTTGCAGATGATCAATGTCTACTTTACGAGAGTGAAGATGATCTGCAGCAATATCTGGCTGTGTGCAGCTCTGTATGTGAAAGATACAGTATGAGAACCGTCCCGCCGATCAAAGCAGGCGGGCACCTGTCACATCCAAAACATAAACTATGCAGATAAGCAGCTGGCTTGAAAACCTTGAACATTATGGTAAACGGGACCAAGATCAAACAAGTGCAGGAGTTCAAGTACCTGGGCAGTGCTTTCACACAGGATGGAGGTTTAGATAAAGAGATTGAGATCAGGTGTCTAAAAGCAAATGCGATTGCATACCAGCTGTCACCATTATTGAAATACCCTAACATAAACATGTCAACTAAAAGAATGTTAGTCAACAGTATATTCATGCCAACTCTCTGTTACCAGTAACAAACCTGGACTGTAACAAAATTTCTAGGGAGACAGATCACGACTTGTGAGAGGAGATGCCTCCAGAAAACAATCAACGTAACTAGGAGACAGAATGGGGCAGTGAAGATGTGAGAGACAGATCACGACTTGTGAGATGAGATGCCTCCGGAAAACAATCAACGTAACTAGGAGACAGAATGGGGCAGCGAAGATGTGAGAGACAGATCACGACTTGTGAGATGATATGCCTCCAGAAAACAATCAACGTAACTAGGAGACAGAATGGGGCAGCGAAGATGTGAGAGACAGATCACGACTTGTGAGATGATATGCCTCCAGAAAACAATCAACGTAACTAGGAGAGAGAATGGGCAATGAAGATGTGAGAAGAATAGTTGAAGCCAGACCTTGCTCGAAATAAATTGATGGAGCGAGAATGAATTGGTTTGGCCACCTAATCAGAATGCAACCTGATCAACTACCCCTGTGCACCTATAACGCATGACGTTCGGCTTTTCACAATCGTGACAGACCGAGAACTAGATGGATAGGAAATGTTGCGGATATTCTAAAACGTCATGGGATGACGACCACTTCAGCGACACGTCTAGCCCTGGACAGAAAACTACGGCTCCCGACTACGCCTCACAACACAAGTGGATACGACAAGACAAGACAAGACAAGGGAGTGGTGAATGCTTGAAATGTATTGCCGCATGAAATAGTGAGCGCAGGATCAGTTAATGCATTACAAAATAGATTGGACGCACACCATTATATTTAGTTCACGTTGAGTAGAAAAAACGGGTTGTTTTCAAACTCTGCCGAACTTCTTACACCATTATGAAAAAGTTAACATGTCATAACAAAGAACATACCTTCTTCGAGGATTTCCACCTGCTCCTGGGGGGATACGAAAATCGGAATTCGCCCTTTATTCTTCTTCTTTTTTTCTGGCTTCTCCTTCGCATCTGGACCATGTTTATTTCGTTCTCTGGAAAGGGTTTGGGATCGATTTGAAGGTTTGCGTCTCCATTCCGCCACTGAGGTCTTCAGTTTTCCGGTGAAGCAAAATGGTCTGCTTGGCTCCTATAGAATATTTGGCCAGTTATTGATACACGTTTAAAGGTGGAAGGAAAGTCTAGTTAATGTTTACATTTATGTAGACACTAGACAACAAATGTATCACACACATGTAGCAAAATCATCGGGAGATTGTCAATATCATAACCACTGGTAATACTCGTATCATTTTTAAGTGATACGTGATATTAGCACCATTACTGCAATCGATTATTCAGCAAATGCATCAATAAATATATATGTTTCTCAATTTATTTTTATCGTTACTTGTACGACTTACGCCAGTCACTCAATATATAGCAGCACAAATATGAAATTAAAGCCAGGCTCGCTTAATATTTGCTACAATTAAGCCAAATATTTCTCCCAACAGTATTCACTTGAATACTCCAAAATGTTATTTTTGTATCTTAAAGTTTAATTTCATTTGCTCATTCCGTCTTGTCAGACGATAGTAAGTTGTGCTTTGAAAAAAAGGACGCAACTACAGTCCATGACGGTAACGAATGTGACTCGTAAGACCAATCCGAGCAGAGGTGTGTTTTCAACAGTGGACACAAGGGAAGTCAGGACCGTTTGCGGCATCGCATGGTGGCATGTCTTCTCAAACTCTGAGTCTTTAGCCTATCAGCAATCAGTATCTCCTTTGTCTGTATTCCATGTTTAATCTTGTCCCTCCATTTAACACGATCCATGGCGTCATGTTCCCATGATTCGAAATCAATCCCTGCATCATTCACATCCCGCTTGCATACATCCTTGTACTTAAGGAGTGACCGGATCCAAGACCTCTTCCCCAACTGTAATTCCCCATAGAGAAGATCTTTTGGTATTCCGCCATCATCCATCCTCCGAATGTGTCCCAGCCATCGGAGCCTACGAAGACTAAGCATGGACAAGATTGTGACAGTGCCTGTCCTCTCCAATTGAAATTTTCTTAAATCTCTCTCTTCTTCTTCATCTGCTTTCCTTCTCAATCTTCCGTTACCATGCCATGAACATGACTTTGCAAGAAGTAGCAGGATGTAGTCCAGAGAACGGAATGTGTTCTGTCGCTAGTTTACGGCTAGACTGCGATATTTGCACCTTTCGGTCTAACACATCCGTCTTCGGTAGATATATCTCTCTATGATGTCTGTTATCGTGGAAACTCAAAGTATGATACACAGGTTTTTCACATTCAATGTAGAGATAATGATAATTGAAGTGTAATTTTTTTATTTTTCAGTATCGTTGTCCCCTTTGGAATGCGATATGCATTAAGTAGTGTGCACAACGCCCCACCATTTTATTTCATATGTGTTATGAAACAACATGAGTGATTGACGTGTACGTGAAAGTAAAGGTATCTAGGTTAATAGAACTTCTTCTTCTTCTTCGTTTTCTTCTTTTTCATTTTCTGTTTCTTCTTCTTTTTAATTTGCTTCTTTTTTCTACTTTTTCTTCTTATTCTTCTTTTTCTTCTTCTTCTTTTTCTTCTTCTTCTTTTTCTTCTTATTTTTCTTTCTTATTTTCTTCTTCTTCTTTTTCTTCTTCTTCTTCTACTTTTGCTTCTTGTACTTTCTTCTTGGGTTAAATGATGACATGCTTCTAGCCCTTTGAAGTTCACCACGAAGATTGTGTTTCAGGTCTTCGCCGGTCCCCCACACCTTTTCGAGCATGGTCGCTCCACCAGGTCGGACTACTTTCTTTAGTCTGCATAAGTCCGGCAGTCTTACGGGATATGTTCTGGTGCGTGCTTGGGTGCCCCACAATCGCACATGGCAGTGTCTCTAAGACCCATTCTGTGGAGGTGGGCCTTGAGTCTACAATGTCCAGTTCTGAGTCTGAAGATCTTTGTCTGCCCATCTCTGCCAAGTTTGTCTATGCTGTCATTCTCCGTCTTCTATTCTTTGTGATGGTCTCTCCTCTTCGTCCTCATGGATCGTTTTATGGGTGTCTTTGCTTGTTTATATATATGTAGATGACGAGTCTGTGTGCTGTCGTATCCGGTTGTTGCTGGGTTATCTGCATTCTCTTTTCCAAGGATCTCACAGTGACGTGAATCGACTGTAGTACTAGATGTCCTTTATTTTGGGACATCATCCCGATGTTGTATTTTATTTCGTGTAAAAGTCCCTCTTGTTTTGGACTTCTTATGCCTTGGAGTACGCTCATGGAATCTGTTAGAATGACCGTTCCCCCTTGCAGTTGTGTTTTGCCTGATAACAACTCTCGTTGCTGCGTGAATGACTGTTGCTTCGGGTCTAAAATTGATACAAGTCTTTCCTGTTGGTATGAAGTGGTTTTCTATGTCGCCTTTGAGCTGTGCGATGCAGATTCCACTGTCTTTCATAATAGAACTGAAATATTGCCTACTTTTCAGTGCGTGTTGAAATAAAAGAGTTTAAACATTATTTTGTTTAGTGTGTTTGGAAAATGTGAAATCTTCCTCACATTAAATGATGCTATAATATTGTTATATGATATTATTCTATGACTCCCTCACGCTTACGTGCATCTGTAATATTATACAGAAATACGCATACGCAAACACACGCACACACATACACATGCATAAACACACGCACACATACTCACTCCCACACACACACACATATACGTTTGAACATGGTTACACAGATCAACACAATTTTGACGATTTACACTAATTGTAAAAAAACAAAAAACAAAAAACAAAACAAAACAAAACAAACAAACAAACTGTCATACGACATTTTTCCCCATTGCTGGGGTAGTCGAGGGGTTTTGAATTCTGAGGGCTACAGGCCGCTTCGCAACTACTGTCATCACATCATGTGCTGGATATGATTGTGTATTTCACCCCCAACAGAAAAACAACATATGGCATACCTGGGATTCGAACCGCTGCCCTTTTTGTCGGCAGGCAGGCCTCGAAACCATTCGGCCACGCGCTCCTCTTTGCCCCAAAATAACATTAAGATGGGCTGTCATCGGGTTTGTGCTTGTCCCGTATCAAGCATCTTAATACCGAAATAACATCAACCCTCCTGAGATAGCAGCTTAAAGCACCGAGATAACAACAACTAGTTGTATTCTATTTAAAACACCCCCTCCTCCTCCCCTCCTCCTTTCTCTACCTCCACCCGCTCCTCCCCTCCGTCCACTATCAATCTGTAAACATTGAGATATCACTATTCGGTTGATTAGCGCAGTGGTAGGTCCCTCGCCTTTGACGACAGAGACACACGGTTTAACTCCCGGTTATTTAGCGCTTTAGTCGACCCAGTTGTAAATGGGTACCTGGCTTACTGTTAGGAAGGATAGCCACCGAGAAAGGTACAGGCTACCCACACCTCACAAACAAGTTGTGGTCTTGTACAATAACGTCTACAACACTTCATCCCTGACAGCAGGGTCTGCTACGGAAACAACCTTCACTTTTATCCGTTAACATGACAGCTGGATTCAGTGTGTGACCGGGAGACACTAACAACTCTCATCATTAAAGCCCAACGATTTGATGGCTAGAGAAGCAGTATTTCTCTTTCAGAAGGACAGCAATCAGCCTTTGATAACTAGATACCACAATGCCTAAACTTCACAACAACAGTCACAGATGCCGACTACTGGAAACAATCAGAGTGTTTCCAACCTTTTCATGTGTTGTCTCCGTTGTGTTGGTCACTCGCTGATCTTGACAGTCCGTTCTAGAGTCCGGAAAAGAGGTGTTGATTGGCCGTTTCTGCGGATTAAAAAAACAAACTGTTGTGATTAAGATCTCGAAAATTGGGCAGGAAAACCAGTGCGGTTTATTTTAAATAGAATACAACTATTTCATGGTGAAACAAATATTTGAAATGTTTGAGGTAAAAGTGAACATGTTTTTTTAACATAAATGTTTTTGGCACAGTTGTTTTTGTTTTTGGCCCACCAGTCTGTTTTTGGCACAGTTGTTTCGTTTATGGCCCGCATGTCTGTTTTTGGCCCAGTTGTTTTGTTTTTGGCCCACATGTCTGTTTCTGGCCCAGTTGTTTTTGTTTTTGGCCCACATGTCTGTTTTTGGCCCAGTTGTTTTGTTTTTGGCACACATGTCTGTTTTTGGCCCACATGTCTGTTTTTGGCCCAGTTGTTTTGTTTTTGGCCCACATGTCTGTTTCTGGCCCACATGTATGATTTTGGCCCAGTTGTTTTGTTTTTGGTCCACATGTCTGTTTTTGGCCCACATGTCTGTTTTTGGCCCAGTTGTTTCGTTTTTGGCCCACATGTCTGTCTTTGGCCCACATGTCTGTTTTTGGCCCACATGTCTGTTTTTGGCCCAGTTGTTTCGTTTTTGGCCCACATGTCTGTTTTTGGCCCACATGTCTGTTTTTGGCCCAGTTGTTTTGTTTTTGGCACACATGTCTGTTTTTGGCCCACATGTCTGCTTTTGGCCCAGTTATTTTGTTTTTGGCCCACATGTCTGTCTTTGGCCCACATGTCTGTTTTGGCCCACATGTCTGTTTTTGGCCCACATGTCTGTTTTTGGCCCAGTTGTTTTGTTTTTGGCCCACATGTCTGTTTTTGGCCCACGTGTCTGTTTTTGGCTCAGTTGTTGGTGCTCTCTAGAAACGTGCAAGTTGATTATGTTATGACAATCCTCGTGAATATCTTTAACAGACGAACACTGCGAAGCAACGGTTTTCAAACACTGCCGCGAGTGTATACGAATAAGTTCCGACCCGATGTGCTATGACAGACCCAGGTCCAACCTCCAAATGTTAATGTATGTATTGAGTCTATTCATATTAAAATAACTGCTACGTAACACAATTGTCTAGGTTTAATCATCCTCATCATAATACATGTTTGGCTCCCCGCGGAGCATACATCTTCAACAAATGTATGCCAAGTCATCGAACGTTTATATGTCGATGAAAAAAACAACATAATACAATACAGTTTCCATTGGCCCCATTCACTTCAAGTGAAGCATATGGTCATAACCACAATGACCACTTTTACAGGAAACCTGTATTTGAGTATTTACCGTGACGATGTTAATAACAGTTTTGCTATTTGAGATTACTAGGAACATACACAACTTTCTTAAGTCACCTTTTACGACATCCTCATGCGGTTATAGCGGTACTATTTATTTTAACCCGGTACCACTCTGATGAAATATAGTTGTAGATGTGATTGGTAAGGACGATGTAAGACGCGTTCACCTCAATAGACCTTTATCGAGAGCTGGATGTATGCCAACTACACAGATGAAGATAACGAACTATGAGACACGAATAGCAGGATTACAGTTAATAGAAATAAATACATCGAATGTGGACCCAAGTGGTATGTCGGTGTCTCTGTGTATGATAAGAATAGCACCACTGCCTCACATAGAGCATATCGTAAAAGGCGACTAACTGTGTGCTATAGCATAACACCGGCCATAGTTAGGAGGTTTGTTTAGAGCAGCATAGATGGCGCCTAACAGCCTCCGGCTCTACTTTGCTCTAGTGTTTGAGTAGTCTATTAAGATAGACTTACACATCGGTTAACCCCACTCTATAAGCGTTTATCGTAAGGTAGCGGAATATTAAGCTGCTCGAGTCTAGCCCACTATGCAGGAAAACTTCTCTAGGCTACATCCAGCTCATACCAGAGCTGAGACCTGCACACGGGCCATCTGCCTCTGTAAAAGTACAGGTCGACTAAGAACTAAAAATTAAGAAATACATCGACGCTGCTGTATTACTGAAAGTCAAACACCGATACAAGCGTATATAGGTAAGTGCGCGCTGACCAACACCCTCACAAACACACAGCCATGCCCACATGACAACCACAAGGTTTCTATCAGGGACAAAGAAAGAACCACAAAAACAAAACAAAAAACAACGAACAAATCGCAACTGAAAAACAAGATATGAATTAAAATGAGCAATTAAGGCTAGCTGCCATACATGAAAGGAGTCATGGGTTATGGGTCAAGGGGTTATTTGGTCATGTTTTCCCCTGTTATTGTCTGAGTGTAATTTTTCTGGATTTTTTAGTTTTTTTTTGCGATCGCCTTATTTCTCCATTCCCCAAGGCAGTTTGCGTTGCACTGTGGTTTTTATTTTGCGTCTATCGGCCCAGTGCATCCGACTTCAGCATCCATTTTATGTAAGGGCCTGCTTCCTCCTGCATTTTATAAGGGTTTGCTTCCCCGGGGTAACGGCCGGTGCTGTGATGGGGATCGAACCCAGCACCTTCCGCTTGTGAGCCGTGTCACTTAACCACTAGCCCACGCTGTCCCCATATACCATTAATAAAATTCTTTCAATAAATGCTAGACCCATTTCAAGAAGTTTATTGTGCTGCATGTGTCTGAGTGTAATCATATTGAACATTTCTTGTTTGTCAACTCTACTTCATAGCTAGCATATCGTGTCTCACACTTTATTTGTTCTTTCAATGTATGGATTTTAACTGAAATCGCTTGTTACATATAGTCTTGTTTTCTGTTGTGATCTGTTAGTAGGTTTTGTCCGTTTTTTGTTCCCAACATAGGCCTTGTGGCCGTAACGTAGACGTCGTTTTGCTGTTGGTCCAGTGCAACCACTGAGCCATTACTTATATATGTTTTTATCGACTTTTACAAATAATTTAATCCCAAAATAACATCCAATAATTTATGCCAGCAATAAAACGTTGTGTATGCAAAGAATGACGTGGGGGGCACAACAAAGACGTATAACATAAACTGTATTACAAATAAAAACAAAAGCAATTCAGTTCAGTTGAAACTTCATCTCCTCACCGGAAGGTGGCTGGAAGGGATCTTCAATGTCCTTTATCTCCTGCCTTCATCGTGCAATCTGACAAGCTTCTCCTTGTCCTTATTGTAATGGTATCCAGTTTGCGTATTATTTGGATTAAGTTATTGAATTCTGGACATGTATGTCAACCATTAATTTGTATTTTGTCTTGTTGTAGTTCCTAGAATATTCGGTTTTGCATAGGGCGCCAACACAAAACAAGATTGGAACCCCTGTCTGCGGTGTTATCTGAAATTGAAACTAGTTCTTGTCGGAGTGAATCTGTCAAGGTCTCCATGATGAAGGGTGGTTCAGCAGTGATTGAGGCGCCAGTTCACTCGTTGGCCAGACTTTCCATAAATCTGGAAGATTTTTCTGAAGTGTATCGGCAATTGGTCCAAGTTTGTTTTATATATCCTTCATCAACGTTCGTATCACTTTTCCTTGATCAAAGTTCGTGTAACATTTCATTCATCAAAGTTCGTGTCACTTTTCCTTGATCAAAGTTCGTGTCACATTTCCTTCTTGAAAGTTCGTGTCACATTTCCTGAAGTGTATCGGCAATTGGTCCAAGTTTGTTTTATATATCCTTCATCAACGTTCGTGTCACTTTTCCTTGATCAAAGTTCGTGTCACATTTCATTCATCAAAGTTCGTGTCACTTTTCCTTGATCAAAGTTCGTGTCACATTTCCTTCTTGAAAGTTCGTGTCACATTTCCTTCATCAAAGTTTGTGTCACTTTTCCTTCATCAAAGTTCGTGTCACATCTCCTTGATCAAAGTTCGTGTCACATCTCCTTGATCAAAGTTCGTGTCACATTTCTTTCATGAAAGTTCGTGTCACATCTCCTTGATCAAAGTTCGTGTCTTTAGGCCTTCATGATACGCGTATCTTTCCCCACGCCCACAACCAATATTCTCACATTGGTGTTATCGAATCAATTATATCAGTTTCTAATGGGGATTAATCCAATCGTATGATCGGATATTGTTTCGTGTAGCGGCAATCCCTCCTATGCATTTCAATGCAGGTATTTGGGGATACACTTGTTGATTATTTAATCCTCTTTTCTCATCTCGCTTATTTCATCTCCTCTCAATTCATTAATCTCACTTCCTCTCATTTCGTCTCATCTCATCTCATCTACTCTCATATCTCATCTCATCTCGTCTAATCTCATTTGTCTCTTCTCATCTCATCAATTCTCATCTTGTCTAATCTCATCTCATTTCGTCTAATCTCATTTCGTCTCTTTCTCATTTCGTCTCATCTCATCTCATCTCATTTCTTCTTCTTCTCTTCTCATCTCACCAATTCTCATCTCATCTTACCTCCCCTCATCTCATCTCATTTCGTCTCTTCTCATCTCATCAATTCTCATATCATCTCATCTCGTCTAATCTCATCTCGTCTAATCTCATCTCATCTAATCTCTCCACTTTTATCAACACGGCTGGTAGCTCGTCATTCTCTTCCACGTACCACTTATGTCCCCGTTGATATTTTCAATCCATACCTCTGTAATGTATCTTTAACACCATGACAATTCATTTGTTTCGTGTGGTTAAGCTCATGATTGTGTACTGTTTTTAGTTGTCCAGACTGTGATAAATGATTTTCATGTCTAAGTGTGGGAGGGAAGGATACCATCAGAATCAGGAGCAACATGCAAACCAAGTCCCCACCTCACGTCAGTGTTAGCAGCATCATCATGATCAAGTTCCTCCACCTCAGGGGCAACATGTCGACAACGACCCCATATAGAGTCAGGGTAATTAGTAACATACATACCCATACATCATCTCACGTCAGTGTCAGAAGCAACATACAGACCCATACATTACCTCACGTCAGTGTCAGAAGCAACATACAGACCCATACATTACCTCACGTCAGTGTCAGAAGCAACATACAGGCCCATACATTACCTCACGTCAGTGTGAGAAACAACATACAGACCCATACATTACCTCACGTCAGTGTCAGAAGCAACATACAGACCCATACATTACCTCACGTCAGTGTCAGATGCAACATACAGACACAAACATTACCTCCCGTCAGTGTCAGAAGCAACATACAGTACAGACCCATACATTACCTCACGTCAGTGTCAGAAGCAACATACAGACCCATACATTACCTCACGTCAGTGTCAGAAGCAACATACAGACCCATACATTACCTCACGTCAGGGTAATTAGCAACATACAGACCCATACATTACCTCGCTTCAGTGTCATGAGCAACATACATACCCATACATTACCTCACGTCAGGGTAATTAGCAACATACATACTCATACATTACTTCACGTCAGTGTCAGAAGCAACATAGTAACTAAGACCCTACATCACTTGCACACAAAGCTCCTAGAGACAAGCTATGCTCCAGCGGCCTGGCGAGCGAGGTGGGGATTGACTCTGTAATCCCCATAGTGAATAACCTAATAAGAACATTTGTATACACAGGAAAACCAATCCACCTCTTTTTTTGCGGCACAGTATGTAAGAAGAGCCACTGTAACCAGAGAATCATTCTCAAATGTAATGAACTTAACACAAGTAGCATCGAACATCAACAAGACAGGACTCAGCCTTGTCAGAACAAAGACTACATTTTTCTTTGAACTCAAATATTGTTTAAACCTGAACGACTGAGCAAATCTCATTGTTCTAATATCGTATTGTTTAAACCTGAACGACGGATCAAATCTCATTGTTCTAATATCGTATTTTTTAAGCCTGAGCGATGGATCAAATCTCATTTTTCTAATATCGTATTACTTAGATCTGAACGATTGAGCACATCTCATTGTTCTAATATCGTATTGTTTAAACCTTAACGACGGATCAAATCTCATTGTTCTAATATCGTATTGTTTAAACCTGAACGGAAACTGGCCGGACTTATGGACGAAATCAATAGTTATACCGTTATATAAGTCTGGAAACCTAAAGCTGTGCTAACATTACAGAACAATAAGCCTCATTAGCCACCCTAGCAAGGGCATGCTTAGATTAATCCTCCACCGATTGAAACCCCAAGCAGAGAACATTATTGCCGAGGAGCAAGCAGGGTTCAGACAGGGAAGAAACACTACAGAACAGATATTTAATTTAAGGCTGCTAAGCGAGAAATATCTAGAACAGCAGCAAACACTGTATCATGTGTTTGTGGATTTTAAGACGGCGTTTGATAGGGTATGGCATAAAGCGCTTTGGGCAACCATGAGGATGTATAATATCAACGGAAATATTATAACGGTCCTTGAACACCTGTATAACAAGGCGTCTAGTGCAGTTCTTGTGAATGGGAGGCGAGGAGACTGGTTTCGCACATCAGTTGGTGTGAGACAGGGGTGTACACTCTCTCCAACTCTTTTCAATATATTCCTTGAAGGAATTATGAGTGTGGTACTGTCAAGATAGGGGGCCGAACGATTACTAACTTTCGTTTTGCAGATGATATCGACGGGTTGGCGGGTTCAGAAGCAGAACTCATGGGTCAGAAGGCTCGATGAAACAGCTCTTGACTACGGTATGGAGATAAACGCTGAAAAGACTAAATTAATGACCAACAACGCCACGGGCTTCAACAGCAAGATAAAAGCTAACGGTCAGGAACTCAAAGTGGTTGACCGTTTTAAATATCTTAGGTCGATTGTCAGTGATGAAGGATCAAAATGTGAGGTGTTGGCCAGAATAGCACAGACAATAGCGGCGCTTGCACGGCTTAACAAAATCTGGCAAGATAAATGGTTAGCACTATGCACGAAAATCAGATTAATGCGTACACTGGTCCTGTCAATATTCCTCTATGCGTGTGAGACATGGACTGTTACAGCTGACCTTCAACGAAGGATACAGGCCTTGGAGATGAGATGTTTCCGAAAACTTTTAAACGTCACGTACATAGATCGAGTTACAAACGAGGAAATACGAGATAGAATTACAACAGCAATAGGGCCTTTCGAAGATCTCTTGGCAACTGTCAAAAGAAGGAAACTCACTTGGTACGGTCACATATCGAGATCAAATGGTCTTGCAAACACAATCCGCCACGGGAAGGTGCATGACAGACGACGAAGAGGCCGACCCAAAAAGAGATGGGAGGACAACATAAAACAATGGACCAGTCTCCGACCAGAAGAGTCACAGGCAGCGGCATCTGACAGAGAGGGATGGCGTGGAGTTGTGAGGATGTCGTCATGTGTGCCCCAACGACCTCACCGGTTACGGGATGACCTGACTTGATCTGAAACCTGAACGACGGATCAAATCTCATTGTTCTAATATCGTTCTGTTTAAACCTGAACGACGGATCAAATGTGATACTGCAGTAGTTCGCGACCTGTTTCTCGAGCTAGTTGATCTTGTGCGGGTCCCAACCCTGTCTCACGTCTCGTGTAGGCTTGTCACAAACTGACCAGTGGACGACTGTATTGTTCATGCGCCTCTAGTCGGCCCCGCGAGGTCATGCTGGTGCTGTAGGGGTTTGGGCTGTTGGTTCTAGGGTTGGTTTTGGCCATCTCCTTCTTGTTCAGTGTGCCAGGCTTAATCAGGTAAGTTGGTTTCTCTACTTTCGTTAAACTCCTGCACCTCTCCCTCTGTCAATTTTACCCTCTTGTTGACTAGTAATCGTCTGTCCTTTGGATAACTTCAGAAACGACACTATTCAAAAAGCTGGAACATGGTATCTATTACTGTACTAATCTAACATTGGTAAGACCTGAACATCGGAACAAATCTCATACTGTACAAATATAAATTGTTTATTTCTATATTTCGTTTTTGATTCACAATTAATGTTAATTTCTAGAACATTCGATCCCAGACACATAGAATAAGGAACACCAGAAACGCACAAAATAATAAATGATTGCAAATGCTCACAGAGATTGGACACAGTCTGGAAAGTACTGGAAACAGAGTCATTTGTTGTCCGAATACTAGTACATCGGTGTTTAATAACATACAATGTTGCCAGACAGAGGGAGATTGATAAGGTACCTTCACGTGCAGAAAGGTGAAGAGACTGCGTGTTTTAATTCTGTGATTTGCAAACTGATTCATGACGTATGTAATTGTGTCATCTCGACCAGCGAAGTACGTCTGACGTGTAACTTATCTACCCGGCTGACAAGCACAACCACGAAGAATAGAGCGCACAACACAATAACTATCTCGTCCTTCTTCACCCCAGCTGGAGCATGCGAGTCACCACTACAATTGTCCTATTCCAGCAAGCAAAGTCTTTCTACATGATTAAGTTACTAGCTCCCTACACAAGCCTCTTTAGTCGCTTTTAACGACATGCTAGGAATTTCAGTGGGCCTGTTATTTCCCTGCTCAGTAACGGGACCTTTGGATCATCACACGAAAACAGCACAAAAAATAGCTCTTCGTAATTTGCTAAGGGGACGTAATACCAACACGTCTGGGATACAACATACCTTTTTGCCTAGTTATCTAATCCTACACCTTTATGAAAGTTCTAATCCTATAAGATACCCTTGTCATGAAGTTCGTATTGTTGAGCTTAACTTTCACATTTTAATCTGCCCAGATCTCATTGACTTTTACACTTGTGGTCCTTCACCGAGATCTCACTTTCTATTTGTAAATGTAAGTCTGTACATATTTACCTTCACACTCGCATGCTACAAATAAGTCTGTACATATTCACCTTCACACTCGCATGCTACATGTAAGTCGGTACATATTCACTTTCACACTCGCATGCTACATGTAAGTCGGTACATATTCACCTTCACACTCGCATGCTACATGTAAGTCGGTACATATTCACCTTCACACTCGCATGCTACATGTAAGTCTGTACATATTCACCTTCCCACTCGCATGCTACATGTAAGTCAGTACATATTTACCTTCACACTCGCATGCTACATGTAAGTCTGTACATATTTACCTTCACACTCGCATGCTACATGTAAGTCTGTACATATTTACCTTCACACTCGCATGCTACATGTAAGTCTGTACATATTTACCTTCACACTCGCATGCTACAAATAAGTCTGTACATATTCACCTTCACACTCGCATGCTACATGTAAGTCGGTACATATTCACCTTCACACTCGCATGCTACATGTAAGTCGGTACATATTCACCTTCACACTCGCATGCTACATGTAAGTCGGTACATATTCACCTTCACACTCGCATGCTACATGTAAGTCTGTACATATTCACCTTCACACTCGCATGCTACATGTAAGTCGGTACATATTTACCTTCACACTCGCATGCTACATGTAAGTCTGTACATATTTACCTTCACACTCGCATGCTACATGTAAGTCTGTACATATTTACCTTCACACTCGCATGCTACATGTAAGTCTGTACATATTTACCTTCACACTCGCATGCTACATGTAAGTCTGTACATATTTACCTTCACACTCGCATGCTACATGTAAGTCTGTACATATTTACCTTCACACTCGCATGCTAAATGTAAGTCTGTACATATTTACCTTCACACTCGCATGCTAAATGATGTCTGTGAAGAGCTTCCTACACAATCGCATGCTTAATGATAAAACAATTTGCGAGATACAATTTCTTGATTGAAATAGGTTTCCATAGCTGCGCGTTTAGAGTATAAAATGCTTAACCATTGGGGTGACATTTTTTGGGGGTGTCCTTTGCTAAATCATTTCGTTCTTTGAGAGTTTCGAGGTTATATATTGGTAAAAGGCTTGCTAACACTTTGCTTCGGCCAACTCGCCAGAGTGGAATAGCCAGAAGTGTTTGACGGAAAGCTGAAGGAACGAATTACAAAATATAACACATGGAGTCAAATGAAGGGTAACTCGTCCTCTCCATCTTCTTGAATACGATTACGCATTTCAATATCCTGATTCCTGATATAATGATTCCTGATAGAATGACTGCTGATAGAATGACTGCTAATAGAATGACTGCTGATAGAATGACTGCTGATAGAATGACTGCTAATAGAATGACTGCTGATAGAATGACTGCTGATAGAATGACTGCTGATAGAATGACTGCTGATAGAATGAATGCTAATAGAATGACTGCTGATAGAATGACTGCTGATAGAATGACTGCTGATAGAAGGACTGGATTGAATGACTGCTGATAGAATGACTGCGGATAGAAGGACTTGATAGAATGACTGCTGATAGAATGACTGCTGATAGAAGGACTTGATAGAATGACTGCTGATAGAAGGACTTGATAGAATGACTGCTGATAGAATGACTGCTGATAGAAGGACTTGATAGAATGACTGCTGATAGAATGACTGCTGATAGAATGACTGCTGATAGAATGACTGCTGATAGAATTGCCCTGGATATAATGACTGTTGATAGAATGACCCCTGATAGAACGACTGTTTATAGAATGACCCCTGATAGAACGACTGCTGATAGAAGGACTTGATAGAATTACCCCTGACAATAATAACTGTTGATATAATTACCCCTGATAGAATGTTGATAGAATGACTTGGATAGAATGGCTGTTGATAGAATTACTGTTGATAGAATTACTGTTGATAAAATGACTGTTGATAGAATTACCCCTGATAGAATGACTGTTGATATAATGACTGTTGATAGAATTGTGGTTGATAGAATTACCCCTGATAGAATGACTGTTGATATAATGACTGTTGATAGAATTGTGGTTGATAGAATTACCCCTGATAGAATGACTGTTGATATAATGACTGTTGATAGAATTATTGGATAGAATGGTTGTTGATATAAATATCCCTGATTAGAGGCGCCCCTAATAGCCTGCCTGTTGACATAAATACCTCTGATAGAATGACCCCTGATAGAACGGCAATTGATAGAATGGCTGTTGATATAAATATCTGTGATAGAATGACCCCTGATAAAATAGTCCTTGAAATTAAATGGCTGTTGTTATTTATATTAATAACAGAATGGCTGTTAATATAAATAACCCGGATAGAATAGCTGTTGATATAAATACCACTGATAGAATGGCCGGATATAAATACCCCTGATAAAATGGCCCCGGATAGAAAGATTGTTGATATAAATACCCCTGATAGAATGGCCCATGATAGAAAGATTGTTGATATAAATACCCCTGATAGAATGGCCCATGATAGAAAGATTGTTGATATAAATACCCCTGATAGAATGGCCCCTGATAGAAAGATTGTTGATATAAATACCCCTGAAAGAATGGCTGTTGATATAAGTACCCCTGATAGAATGGCCCATGATAGAAAGATTGTTTATATAAATACCCCTGATAGAATGACCCCTGATAGAAAGATTGTTGATATAAATACCCCTGATAGAATGACCCCTGATAGAAAGATTGTTGATATAAATACCCCTGATAGAATGACCCCTGATAGAAAGATTGTTGATATAAATACCCCTGATAGAATTACACTTGACAGAATGATCAATTAAAGAACGACCGCTTATAGAAAGACTCCGGATAGAATGATATCGTTGCCAGCAGATCGTGGCTTGTGATAGTGTTTGGCCAGAAAATTCTACCAATCTTCATTAGAAAGATTTTGTGTGGAAAGATCTCAGAATTGGTAAATTTATTTCTGAGTAAAACTTTTACAGACGCCATAATTGCTTCTTTTTCTTCTTTATGTCATAAGAAAAATTGAGTTTTTGTATCTTTTCTGACTAAATTTAATGGTTTATCCACTACTATTGAGGATGGTGCTATTTTTCTTGTGGCTTGATATGTTTAATGGATAGTACAGCGGGAACATTACATAACCCTGCTTAGACAACTGTAGCCTGGCAAGTTACAGTGTCACGTCTCTGTATTCCCTGTTCAGGACCGGTAACACACTGGGGCACCATGTATACACAGGACATATAGACAATACCACGAAGATATCATGTGCTGCCAATCTAATAACTACACAAAATCAATAAATCAATCATTCAATCAATCACCCATTCATTCAGTCAATGAATCAAACCTCTGAGCTCCCAGCGGAGTATAAGTCTTCACAAATATTCCTCCCGTCTGTCCATCCTGTGCCAAACGCTCAAGCCATTTCCACGGCCTCCTTTCTTTCAATTTTGTCACACGTTCTTTTCTCCATCTGTGCATTCGTCGGTCCCTACATCTTTTACCCTGTGGATTCCAGAATATCGACTGCTAACTTCAGGACCAGCGACCAAGAGCTATCAAGACCCTTCCACACCTTTCCGGTGTGATCATGGATGACTGGCCGCAGCAGCGCAGACTGGCAAGGTAATCACGTTACCATACAATGCCCTGCTGAAGTCGGATGGGTCGTACTGAAAGGTGCAAATACCGCGGCCAAGCTGGGAACTACGACACAACGCATTCCGCTTTCCGAACTACATCCCGCTATTTGCGGAAGTTTGAGAACGAACAATGAAGAAGAAGACCATTTCAACCTTCTCTGTCTCTATCATCGCTTGTAATGGGTAACTAATTCAGGCGTAGACTAGCATTGATACAATTTTGAGTATTTCTTGTATAGGTCTTCGTTGTACCCTAGGTAACGGAGCCATACAAGAGGACGGATTTGAAACTGGAGTTGAGAATGTGCAGTATAGTTGCATACGTAATATTCTTTGATTTACATCCGTTCACTAACGCAAGAAAGCCTCATGTGCCTTTTGTATACGTAAAATGACATCTGCGAATGTAAGGCCACACTAGATCCAACACACCTGCTCAACTGTCCCAGGATATGGGGTCACCCTAGATCCAACACACCTGCTTAACTGTCCCAGGATATGGGGTCACCCTAGATCCAACACACCTGCTTAACTG
This sequence comes from Ariolimax columbianus, assembly GCA_036924085.1. Taxonomy (NCBI): domain Eukaryota; kingdom Metazoa; phylum Mollusca; class Gastropoda; order Stylommatophora; family Arionidae; genus Ariolimax; species Ariolimax columbianus. Next base: position 10,385,491 of record JAVGWX010000005.1, read on the forward strand.
TCCCAGGATATGGGGTCACCCTAGATCCAACACACCTGCTCAACTGTCCCAGGATATGGGGGTCACCCTAGATCCAACACACCTGCTTAACTGTCCCAGGATATGGGGTCACCCTAGATCCAACACACCTGTTCAACTGTCCCAGGATATGGGGGTCACCCTAGATCCAACACACTTGTTCAACTGTCCCAGGATATGGGGGTCACCCTAGATCCAACACACCTGTTCAACTGTCGCAGGATATGGGGTCACCCTAGATCCAACACACCTGCTCAACTGTCCCAGGATATGGGGGTCACCCTAGATCCAACAGACCTGCTCAACTGTCCCAGGATATGGGGGTCACCCTAGATCCAACACACCTGTTCAACTGTCCCAGGATATGGGGTCACCCTAGATCAAACACACCTGTTCAACTGTCCCATAATCTGCGACCACCCTAGACCCAGTACAACTGCTTGTGGGACCACTCTTAACCCAGTACACCTGCTTGTGGGACCACTCTTAACCCAGCACACCTGCTTGTGGGACCACTCGTAACCCAGTACACCTGCTTGTGGGACCACTCTTAACCCAGCACACCTGCTCTATTCCCATTATCTGCGACCACCCAAGACCCAGCACCCCCAGAATACAGACATCCTGAACAATGGGAGATTTAATGGTGAGAAACGAAGAAATGGACCCCATTCACCGTGGCTTTCAGCTGATCGATTTTTGTCTGAAGGGAGAGGACTGGGAGGGTTTGGAAAGTTTCACTTCCTCTCCTTGTGAACCTGCCTGTGCGATCAGCTGTTGAGGATTCAAGCCTGGACATGTATATTGTGCATTTGAATACTATCATTGTTAAGAAAGTAACGATTCTTATCTTTAATAAAGCCACGTGCCTGTTCATATTTTCCTGTCAATCACCTCACAATATCTTACAGCTCTTCCATATTCTCTTTTGCAGTAGCATTCTCTGTATCAATATCAATATAGCACCGCGTGAAACTCCTAACACTATCGAAACTCCGTCATCCGAAGTATTTAGTTCCCGAGCCTGGACTTGAAGTATCTAGTTTTCTAGATGTTCAAAACCCTTATTCCCGTTTTCCTAATTCGCGTCCTCTCTAAAGTATCCATAGTTATCCGTGCTTCAAGTTGACGGATCTTGTATCCCAAAATATCCACGCATGTTTCGTTCCACAATATTGTATCCCGTGCCAATGTTCAGAAATGTCCCAGACTCTTGTTTCCCGTTTGTTGATGTTGAAGGAATGTGAGCAATGGGTAGGTTCATTCTTTTGTGAAAAGAACGTTGAATGGTGGTTTGTTGTAGCTTTCGTCACATCTCGAGCGTGCTGATGAAAATGGGCCGTTGTCCTCCAGGCGTTTGCGCTATGTTTGGCTTCCATTGTATTTCGCTCACTACTATGGGGATCAGATCGATCCCTCACCTCGTTAGCTAGAATGCCATGAAAACAGCCCGTTTCCAGAAAAGATTGAGGAATGTCGAGGTGGGGATCCTAGCCAGTATATTTTGCCTGAACCTAACATGTTTGATCAGCATATTTTGCCTGAACCTGACTAACATGTCTGATCAGTATATTTTGCCTGACCCTGACTAACATGTCTGATCAGTATATTTTGCCTGACCCTGACTAACATGTCTGATCAGTATATTTTGCCTGACCCCGACTAACATGTCTGATCAGTATATTTTGCCTGACCCTGACTAACATGTCTGATCAGTATATTTTGCCTGACCCTGACTAACATGTCTGATCAGTATATTTTGCCTGACCCTGACTAACATGTCTGATCAGTATATTTTGCCTGACCCTGACTAACATGTCTGATCAGTATATTTTGCCTGACCCTGACTAACATGTCTGATCAATATATTTTGCCTGACCCTGCCTAACATGTCTGATCAGTATATTCTGCCTGACCCTGACTAACATGTCTGATCAGTATATTTTGCCTGACCCTGACTAACATGTCTGATCAGTATATTTTGCCTGACCCTGACTAACATGTCTGATCAGTATATTTTGCCTGACCCTGACTAACATGTCTCATCAGTATATTTTGCCTGACCCTGACTAACATGTCTGATCAGTATATTTTGCCTGACCCTGACTAACATGTCTGATCAGTATATTTTGCCTGACTCTGACTAACATGTCTGATCAGTATATTTTGCCTGACCCTGACTAACATGTCTGATCAGTATATTTTGCCTGACCCTGACTAACATGTCTGATCAGTATATTTTGCCTGACACTGACTAACATGTCTGATCAGTATATTTTGCCTGACCCTGACTAACATGTCTGCTCAGTATATTTTGTCTGACCCTGACTAACATGTCTGATCAGTATATTTTGCCTGACCCTGACTAACATGTCTGATCAGTATATTTTGCCTGACCCTGACTAACCTGTCTGATCAGTATATGTTGTCTTCCTTCCCAGTTTCGCGCGGCATCTGATCTATATAACGAGATCTAAGTTTGTAAACATATTATTATAATCCACAGAACTGCCGCATCATCGCCTTATTTTTATTACCTCTATGTCTGCAACATACGCCATGTTCTTTGCTCATTTTTTGCCTATTCGATATTGGGGGCTCTAAACCGATCATGTACATTCACTTTCTTACCTGAAAGAAAGTTACCAGACGTTTGGAAATGCGAGCGGATAGACTTTTTCTCCCTTTTCCGATGCCATCCTGAACTGTCATTGATGACTGGACAGCCTTATCTGATGTGAGAGGCTCTGGAACTATTTCAGTGGTAATTGCGTCATCATTGTTAATGGCCGGCAGCTGAGACACGCTTGTCAGAGTCACCGAGCTCTTACCTTTGACCCTGGCCACGGTAATCTGCAATTACAAAGTGGGGAAACAATATAATATTTGAAGAACAGTAGACAAGTACACACCAGATAACAGAAATGGCCGGAATAGGACTTCCTGAATTGAACTCGGGACGTCCAGAGAACAACTACTACTCTCTGCAAGTAAACATTTATCTTTGGGTATTTCGCCAACCAAAATTTCAACAGATGTGTTTGAACCTAATTATATATATATATATATATGAAAATATAGCCCGTTAAGGGGACATGTGCTTCTCGCGCTGCTCAAGAGTTCAATGTTGGAGCCAATTACTATGGAAGGTCAATGTGTTCTTATAATGCGAATATGCATGACTGTGTCTTCGTCAAACCCAAAGTTTGGAGGTCAGATCTGTTGCCATATCCCCACCGAAGGACGTATTCAGTGGCTGTTTAATGTTCTCTCTTTCTTGAATTGATGGTCCTTTATTAGTTATTTCAGTCCGGAGATGGAGCACAGAGAATGAGTTGGGGTCAGAGATGGAGGACAGAGAATGAGTTGGGGCCGGAGATGGAGCACAGAGAATGAGTTGGGGCCGGAGATGGAGGATAATGAATGAGTTGGGGCCGGAGATGGAACTCAGAGAATAAGTTGGGGCCGGAGATGGAGCACAGAGAATGCGTTGGGGCCGGAGATGGAGCACAGAGAATGCGTTGGGGCCGGAGATGGAGCACAGAGAATGCGTTGGGGCCGGAGATGTAGCACAGAGAATGAGTTGGGGCCGGAGATGGAGGACAATGAATGAGTTGGGGCCAGAGGGAGCTCAGAGAATGAGTTTGGGCCAGAGATGGAGAACAAAGATTGAGGAGACAGAAGTCAGCGATTCCTAACTGGCTGCTTGCATCATGGTCAGCGAACCACAGCTGCATGAGACCCTATTCAGCCTTCAAGCTACGGTCCTGGAAACAAGCTGCGGTCCTGGAAACAAGCTGTGTTAATTTTGTGAGGAAGTCGAACTCAATGTTTTAAAAAAAGGACACAAGGTAAAATCGGATGTGTTCGTTCGAAAGGAGCAGATATCGCAGCCTTGTTGTAAACTTTAACACAACGTGACAATGTCCTTTTCAGGATGAATGCCGAAGAAGATGATGTCCATGTCCAGCTCTGGTGGTATTCTACCATTTGCAGAGTGTTCTTCCTCGCCCTCGTTTGCACTATAGATTTCCATCAAACATGGTTTTCTTTGGAAATAGTTCAAATGGATGTCAAATCGTTCACGTTAGTGTGACATTAATCAAACTGATCAAGACACTATCTAGCGCCAGAGCCAAGTGTAACATCCTGACCAAGACACTATCTAGTGCCAGAGCCACGTGTAACATCCTGACCAAGACACTATCTAGTGCCAGAGCCAAGTGTAACATCCTGACCAAGACACTATCTAGTGCCAGAGCCATGTGTAACATTCTGACCAAGACACTATCTAGCGCCAGAGCCAAGTGTAACATCCTGACCAAGACACTATCTAGTGCCAGAGCCAAGTGTAACATCCTGACCAAGACACTATCTAGTGCCAGAGCCAAGTGTAACATCCTGACCAAGACACTATCTAGTGCCAGAGCCAAGTGTAACATCCTGACCAAGACACTATCTAGCGCCAGAGCCAAGTGTAACATCCTGACCAAGACACTATCTAGTGCCAGAGCCAAGTGTAACATCCTGACCAAGACACTATCTAGTGCCAGAGCCAAGTGTAACAGTCTGACCAAGACACTATCTAGCACCAGAGCCAAGTGTAACAGCCTGATCAAGACACTATCTAGCGCTAGGACTAAGTGTAACAGCCTGACTAAGTCCCCACCTAGTGTCAGAGTCTGGTGAAACATACTGACAAGACCCCACCTAATGGCAACGCTGCGCCAATGTGTACAGCCTATGTAGTAATGCGCCTGCAGACAGAGAGTTCTTGTATTGCACAACATCTTATAGTGCCCAGACCCACCCTCTTCAGTATGATTTGATATACGCAACTGTTCTGTTTCTAAGAACCGACTTCACTGCACATCGGGCAGATCAATAGGTATTCAGTCACTCTCAGTAAATGGCGAATAATGTAGATGCTGATGGTTCCTGCAGCTCGTTGGTTGTACACACTTCTGCTCATTCTTCTCTGACGCACCAGTCCGCTCGAACCTCACTCGATTTCAAAGTTCTACAGTCTGTTAGTTGCTGATTCATCTATAGCGGTGTCATAATCTAACAGGCGGTCATTGATAGACTCAAAAATGTCACTTCGATCCATGTCTAGTATTCCCGTAACTGTGAGCCCCAGGATGACTTTCGTTGCCTGGAACCCCAGGATGACTTTCGTTGCCTGGAACCCCAGGATGACTTTCGTTGCCTGGAACCCCAGGATGACTTTCGTTGCCTGGAACTCCAGGATGACTTTCGTTGCCTGGAACCCCAGGATGACTTTCGTTGCCTGGAACCCCAGGATGACTTTCGTTGCCTGGAACCCCAGGATGACTTTCGTTGCCTGGAACTCCAGGATGACTTTCGTTGCCTGGAACCCCAGGATGACTTTCGTTGCCTGGAACCCCAGGATGACTTTCGTTGCCTGGAACCCCAGGATGACTTTCGTTGCCTGGAACTCCAGGATGACTTTCGTTGCCTGGAACCCCAGGATGACTTTCGTTGCCTGGAACCCCAGGATGACTTTCGTTGCCTGGAACCCCAGGATGACTTTCGTTGCCTGGAACCCCAGGATGACTTTCGTTGCCTGGAACCCCAGGATGACTTTCGTTGCCTGGAACCCCAGGATGACTTTCGTTGCCTGGAACCCCAGGATGACTTTCGTTGCCTGGAACCCCAGGATGACTTTCGTTGCCTGGAACCCCAGGATGACTTTCGTTGCCTGGAACCCCAGGATGACTTTCGTTGCCTGGAATCCCAGGATGACTTTCGTTGCCTGGAACCCCAGGATGACTTTCGTTGCCTGGAACCCCAGGATGACTTTCGTTGCCTCGAACCCCAGAATGACCCGGACAGTAGATCCACACCAGTCACGACAGTGTGGATGCCTCTACATCTATCATCCACTCCTGCCTTAGCCATCCCTTCTGTACTCTCCGAAGTAAGGAATGCGAGTCTGACAGGATGACTGCCCCTGTTAAAAAGGACCATAGAAAGTGTTTCCATATATATAACACTAAGAGAAAAGCAACACAGCACAAGTAGTGTCAAAAAAGAACAACGAACAACAACAACAACAACGAACAACAATAAACAACAACAATAAACAACAACAACGAACAACAACAACAACGAACAACAACAACGAACAACAACAACGAACAACAACAACAGCAACAACAATCAATAACGAGCAATAACAAACAATGACAACAACAACGAACAACAACAACGAACAACAACAACAGCAAAGCACAACAACGAACAACACCAACAACAAATAGGAACAACAACAACAACACCAACGAACACCAACAAAAACAGCAACAAATAACAACAACGAACAATAACAACAACAACACCGAACAACAACAACAACAACAACACCACCACCATCGAACATCAACAACAACGAACATCAACAACAACGAACAACAACAACGAACAACAATAACAACACCAACGAACACCAACAACAACGAACAACAACAACACCAACGAACACTAACAACACGAACAACAACAACAACAACAACAACAACGAACAACAACAACACCAACGAACACCAACACCAACAATGAACAACAACAACACCAACAACAACGAACAACAACAACAATAACATATATTAGAAGCATCTTAACTGCCTGAGTCTGGTTTAGTTCTGTAATTCACTGTTGATTCCTTACCCAAGAGGAAGCAGTGAATTTATCTAAGATGTCCTCCATAAGGTTACACATTCTAGAGTGTATTTGAGCATGTAATTGGCGTGCCTTCATACTTGTCCGATACGTAGACTGTTGGTAAGTGCAGCCATATCCCTACACTGTCTAGGGCCATAATCAGAATCTTCGTTATAGGCACATCGGACATTTCCAATTACCTGCGTCTCACAAACTTCAGTTCTTTAGGGGCATATCGTTACTTCCGGTCAGTTTCAAACTTCGGTTGTCGCTGACGTCAGTTTGTTTACAATTATGTTTAGTTTTACATCGTTTTCAGCTGTACACAGTTTTTAAAACCAAATATTCAACTTTATCATTTGTAATTCACTAATTTTGTCAGATTAAAATAAAAATATCTTAGCAACAGCAGATACAAGTTATACGATAATTCTTAAAGCTGTTATTTACATGATCATATTCTAACACTTCTGGAATAACAGTGTCCGGGGAATAGCATTTTTGTGCAAAATAAGGCTGACTGTTTCTTGTAGTGACTCATGCTTCAGTTTTGTCAGTTATGCACGTATCAGACGATAACAGTGGCGGTACATACATTGATAAGTGAAAAAGGCCGTTCTTCGATGTGGGGACATTTTGTAGTTGCTGCTGCATGATTCTGAAGGTTATTAAATGATCGGAGACTGGGACGTACATCTATGTTGTGTCAGTAAAACTCTGGGACTGGTCTAGTTAATGGTTGATAGATTGTGAGGATTTTGTATAGTTATTTTTATAGATTTGATACTTTTATTATAGAGATATTAAAAATAAGATTATGGGTACGAATGCACCGAATAATTGATTCGTATCCGATTCGGTGATGAATAGTGCATTTTTGGACTAATTGTATTCTTCTGAATAGTACCCTGCAACCGAATACAATAGGTCAAAGGGAGACGTGATAATTGTAGACCCATAAAGTTTGAGTAGTTTCAGTTTCAGTTCGTGCAGTGACATCACTGGAACATTTTGAACAGCTGACGCGCATTATCTGCAGGTGTAAATGTATGTCTATCAATATTGTTGCTTGCCACGCAAACCATCTTGTTGTTTCGACAGACGGACATATGTGATTATGGATTTTAAAAAGTTCGTTTATATAAATCATATGAGGTTTGCAATACATGCATTTTGGTCTGTTTTTATCATGAATTGATTGCTGATTCTGCAGGCCTAGGTCCACGGTTTAAACTTTACTTTTATAATCCGTAAACACAATTAAAGGCAGGGCAGACATGTAGGCAGCAGTATCGTCGCTGTGTCAACCACAAGACAACCAGAACTATCATTGGCAACAGTATAGAAGTGAAATATCTGCTCAGTAAAAAGTGTATGATATTTGATCATCGTTGGATTCTGTGAAACAAATGCAACACCCAGCCAGAAGCCAGAACTTCAAACTTTATAAAAGAACAACTGAACACGTTTGGGAATGAACCTTGTTTTTTTTCCCTTCCTGTTTCTTTTCTCACTTCAATCGGAGTTAAAGGTCACCACTCAATCATGACTCCCTTCTATTAAAGTGGGCCATTATCTGTCCCTTTTCGTACACATGCCCGTCTTCCAGAATACGTCACCGCCCTCCAGTTATTGAAACAGGAAATGGACATTAGGGGTGGCGCGCGTCCATCTCCTACCTGACCCGTCAGCCATGGCTGCCCTCGTATCACCTGGCTGGGGAAATCAGGAACGACTTTACCCTCACTGCGTGCAGCCTGGACAACATCTATTCAACGTGAACACGGTCCATCGGTGAGACTGGTCCTCGTTACCTAAGCAAGTTACTACTACTATTACTACTACTACCACTATTACTACTACTACCACTATTACTACTACTACCACTATTACAACTACTACCACTATTACTACTACTACCACTATTACTACTACTACCACTATTACTACTACTATTACTACTACTATTACTACTACCACTATTACTAATACTAATGGAGAGGAAGACTAACTTCTGGTCAGGCAAAATATACTGATCATATATACTTAGAGTCATGGTATTAAAACAGGCAGTTATACCTGCTGTCAAGTAGCTTAGAACTATCCATAGCACGTTATTTATTTTGTAATGTTTACTTTTTGTGGCTCACTAGACCTGTGGGAAGGTAGATTGCGTATTGGGTAACAATTTCATAAAGTTTAAGAATTGTGTCCGGACAGCGGCTAACAGACGACTCTTATCTATCTTCAACTGTCAAGGGCTCTTTGACACGCACATAGCGAGCGTGTACATGATATCTCTATATGTGGCTTCAATCTTGACGAGTGAGTGTCCAAAGCTCATGATGATACCGCAAGACGCGAGCGCTCTATATCTGTACACAAATACTGAGGTGCAAGCAGTTGCAGGAAGATGGTAGACAAGTAATTACAAATTAGAGTAGCTCACCTGGGGATGATTTGATGAAAGTGGAGAAGCTCACCTGGGGATGATTTGATGAAGGTGGAGAAGCTCACCTGGGGATGATTTGATGAAGGTGGAGAAGCTCACCTGGGGATGATTTGATGAACGTAGAGTAGCTCACCTGGGGATGATTTGATGAAAGTAGAGTAGCTCACCTGGAGATGATTTGATGAAAGTAGAGAAGGCTCCGCTGGGGATTAGTTGATGAAAGTAGATAATCTCAGCTGGGGATGATTTGATAAAGGTGGAGAAGCTCACCTGGGGATGATTTGATGAAAGTAGAGAAGCTCATCTGGGCATGATTTGATGAAAGTAGAGTAGCTCACCTGGGGATGATTTGATAAAAGTAGAGAAGCTCACCTGGGGATGATTTGATGAAAGTAGAGAAGCTCACCTGGGGATTATTTGATGAAAGTAGAGAAGCTCACCTGTGGATGATTCGATGAAATAGAGAAGCTCACCTGGGGATGATTTGATAAAGGTGGAGAAGCTAACCTGGGGATGATTTGATGAAAGCGAACTACATCCAGGTCCTATAGCTTGGCCTCGAGATCCTACAGCTAGCGGCCCATCTTGGCATCTAGATACTACAACTAGCGGCACATCTTGACATCGAGATCCTACAGCTAGCGGTAGAACTTGACATCCAGATTCTATTGCTGTCGGCAAATCTTGAGATTCATTAACATCAGAAGATCTTGCGACCAATGTTACATTTGTGAAGGAGTTCTGTGATTCTACTGAAGACGACGAGGAACTGCATGATGTTGGTAACGTCGTCTTGGTAATGGCTGTGGTAGACGTCTGCGTGCTAGAATACAGCAGCCCTGACGGTGAGTAGCATGGAAACTTGTCGGTTTGGGAAGCAGATTTAGGATAAGACGATGAGGACGGGACACTCCACATACCACAGCGACTTTCGGAACTTGAAATAGTCTTGTCGTTATTATCAGAAATATCTCTCTTGTTTTCCAGAACATTCTCTTCTGTTTTCTCGATACATTCCAGTTTCGGTTTTTCGATCAAAGCTTCAACAATAGTATTATGAAATCCAGAAGATGTCTTTCCCGTTACACTTTTTGTCCCCTTGCCACCTTTCTGGCAACGATACTTACTAGAATGTGAATTGTCCATGCCCACTTCAGGTTGTGTTAGATTGTTATTGTTTCTATGTTGAACATACCTTCCTTTGCTATGGGAATCATCGTCGAGGGAAGAGTCGTTGACGACTATGACATGTTTGACGATTTTGCAGATTGTCTCTGAATGTTCTGACACGTTCTCAGATTTTTCTTGGACATTCGAACCCATCGCACTTTTATTACGAAGAACTAACCCATTGTCAGGCAATGGACGGCTAGGGAAGACAGCGGCCATCTGGTTTTCTGTAACAGAGTTCAGCAAGAATTGACAGTTAACGTTAGACTCCACCACGTCGTCAATGAAGTCTAGTACGGTGTCTTCCAGAATTTCGTTATGTGTTACTTGTCCATTTTTCGACAACTCACTCAAAGGTCGCATCCTGTACTTGACGGGGTTGCATAGTATTCATCAGATTTCTAGCTGTCACACGTTCTATCTGTTGACACCTGTGTCACGCTTGAATGTTGACAACTGTATTACGCTTGTGTGTTGACACCTGTGTCACGTTTGAATGTTGACACCTGTGTCACGTTTGAATGTTGACACCTGTATCACGCTTGGATGTTGACCTCTGTGTCACGCTTGAATGTTGACACCTGTGTCACGCTTGAATGTTGACACCTGTATCACGCTTGTGTGTTGACACCTGTGTCACGCTTGAATGTTGACACCTGTATCACGCTTGTGTGTTGACACCTGTTTCACGCTTGGATATTGACACCTGTGTCACGCTTGATTGTTGACACCTGTGTCACGCTTGAATGTTGACACCTGTGTCACGCTTGAATGTTGACACCTGTGTCACGCTTGAAGGATTATCTCTTTAGCTCTAGCTCGGTTGATGTTGTTTCGGTTTCGTAGAAAACAGCAACGCTCTCCAGGTACAGATGTTTGTCTGTGGAAATAAACATTAATTATTGATAATAAGTACACCATATATCTTCTCTTTAATCTTTAAGTAATTCCCAAATTAAAAATGTGATGTTTCCCATAAAGGAACAATCTTGATATTCTGTGAATCCGAATACAAAGTGAGGTCTAAAGGTGAACGAGACAGGACTGAGATAAGTTCACACCTTTCAATATTTGGGCACGCACATACGATCTTATTCAGCGAACCAAAGTTGCCAAGACCTTTCTACACCTCCACGCGGTGATCCTGGATAACAGGCTGCAGCAGGGCACACTGGCTAAGGAGAAGGGATCGAAGAGGGAATGCGAACCCGGTACTAACAAAATGCTTGCTGAAGTCGGATGTGTTGGACCGAAAGGTGCAAATATCGCAGTCAAGCTGTAAACTACGACACAACGCATTCCGTTCTCTGGACTACATTCTGCTACTTAAGCCCTTTGAGTGTTTGGTAGTGGGAGATTGAGAATGAACGAAGCCAAGCCAAATAAAGAACAGAATAGCCAAGGCAAAATCAGAATATGATTGGGATTTTGTGCAGCATCACCCTGTAACCGGCATTAAGGAAGTCAGTTCTTAAATTCCACCTGAAACCAGTACTGCCATACAGCAGCCAGCGAGTCATGTACAAACAGCAGGTCAATTCAGGGATAATTTGAGACAATGGGAATATTGTTCTACAGAAAAATGTTCAACATTCCATGGACTGCCAAGTAATCTAATAACGTGATTCTTAAAAGTGTGGGGGATGTGTGTGTGTGTGTGGTATGGTGTGTGTGGGGGGGGGGGGGGATTGGGTGGGGTCAGTGGTCTCGATATAAGGTGTCAGCCTCGGGTGCCAGAGGTCGGGGATCGAATCACGTGGTGGAGACCGTGATTTTTTCCCGTGGATCTTCTGGTAAAAATTCCCCAGATCTCTGTGTAGTGAGATCGGGACTCCCGAGTAGAAATTCCTTGGCAGTTAGAGATCGGAAAGAATGGGCTTAACGGCCACTGCCCGGACAAAATTCAAATCTTAACAAAATATTTGTAGCTTCCCCCAAGCCTAGTAAGTCGTAGGGAGTTTAAAATGCATCTTACGGAAAGCCGATAGCTTTCAGCTACCTGGCAACAGATTTTAACATGCCTGTTTGAATACCAGGATTCCAAGTGTTGGTTGAATAGGCGCAGAAACAAATACGGCTTATTGCAAACACCAAGACAAGGCAGTCATCCTGTTTCGGGCATGTCATGAGAAGAAGTGGTTTAGAATACACGGTGGCAATGGACAGAATCGCAGGGAAGAGAGAAAGATGGAGGCAAAAAGAGAAAATATTGAACAGCTTGAAGGAATGACGTGGAAGACGATCAACGGCGGAGCTGATAAACGGCACATGTGATAAAAGGAAATGGAGATACATTATCGCCAATACTAACCTAGGGATGTTGAATACAGGCCAGTTTGAATTTTGAGTTGTGAACCGCGTCACAGACCACTTCGGGTTTTGTCAGATGTGGCTGTGCAATCTGTTTTCTGATAACTCTGAAAGTTGGTCAGCATCTACCAAACCTGACAACCGACGATGTGCGAAGGAGCACACGCAAGAGGATGCAATACCTTATCCTAGAGCGGGGAAAGGCAACCTCAGCTGAGTGTTGTGGCAGGGCTGACCAGGCCTTTATCCCTGGTCAGTGGCTGGTCATGGAATTATGCTCCGACAGGCGAATAGATAGAGCATTGCTCTGCTGATCCGGCAGCTTATGCAGCTTGTCATGTTCTAAATGTATTGGTATCACCTTTCCCTTGGAGCAAACAAGGCAGAACGAGAGAAGTACGGTACTGCATGGGCAACCCATGGTCTCTATATTTCTGCCCAGGCTTTGTATTATTCGCACAATTACTATCGTCTGACAAGACGAAAAGAGCCAATGATGGCGATGATCAAGGCTTTGTCAAGAGATAATTATTAATGAAAGAGGAAACGTAGTCAATTAATTAGCCAAGAAGAAACAGATGGACATGTAGATAGATAAGAAGAGATCTTCTAAGAAGTTAGTCAAGAAAAAACAGATGGGCGTGCAGATAGACTACTAACTTGTGTGTTTGCATGGTACTGTTATTCAGTTAAATGATTGATTACGAAACAACAATTGTGACCCGTTGCTATAAAAACGACGGCATACATAAATGTGTAAATAGGTTTGCAAATGTAATAGTTGTATGATTGTATGTGTATGTTTCGTTTATATGTTTTGCATGGTTGCAAGTAGAGGTACTATACGAGCATTGCAACAATAAAAGACTGGCTCTTATCAATGTTAATGTTTGACCGGCCATCACACAATCAACTTGTCTTCAAATAACATTTTATACTCAATAATTGATCGCGACATTTAACGCTGTAAAAATGCAAAATCACAACAAAGAAGATTCGTAAAATTAGCTTACAGTTTGAAGCTGATTTACGAAGATAGTTACTAAATATTAATTGAGATCAATAACAGCCATGTTTTACAACAATTATCTTCTATAATTGGTAATGATGTTTTTCTACATAGTCTTTCTATATTTTTTTAATATTCGGGAACATCTGACAAACAATTAAACCTTGGTTGCTGTGCAAGGTTCGATACAAATATTGATTTGTAGAATGCATCTCTAAACCGCATACCTGTCATGACTATTTGTTTATGGAATTCGGTCAATTTAACGCAAGAGTTGACGTTTATTACAGAAGAAGATTCATTTTTGTAAAATCCAAACACAAAAAGACAGCGATATTTGAGTTAAATATTGAAACGTGACTAATTGGACAGCTAACTCGCATTTGCGCTTCAATTTTCGTGCATTTTCTCTGTATTAACCGGGGCTAATTAACGTGAATCTGATCGGGCGAATCAGGTAAAAAAAACAAAAAACAGTTATCAGTAATCCCTACGATGACGTGAGCGTTTCATGACGCATGTTTGTGTCCTTGATGTCCAGTCCGTAGAGTATATAACTTGTTTAATCATTACCACTGCTTCACATGCGTAGCTCTGTAAGACGGTTTTCACGTGAAACTGCAACTTGACATATGTTTTAATGTAAAGACAGAATTGGGGAAACTCGAGGGGTCAGTGAATTGTCAAGAAAATAGGCTAGGATAGATAAGTAATATATATCGCATTTGGAATTTGATAAGTGCTTTCTGCTTCGCTTTTTTTCAATTGTTTGGTGTGTTTATTCCCAGGGCAACCAATATTTAAACATTGACGTTGGAATAATGAGATTTTGTTATAGATCGTAGTGAATCTCTAGCGGGAAGATTATGAGGACTCCTGGGAATGATGCTGGAGGCTGTGTTTCACCTATTTCAGCAGCATCATCATCTACACCAGCTGCTGGTTCCACATCATCACTGTGTGGACAAACTGCCAAGACAGCATTTGCTTCTACTACTCCGTCATACAGTGGTTTCTTTGAATTCGATGATGCTCAAGCTGCGGTTAGGGTAGTCCTTAGCAACATCGTCCAAGTTTTCATAGACGTCATTGGTACGCTGGCTAACATTATCAACATCATTGTCTTTTCAAAGATTGGATTCAGTGACTGCGCAACTGTTGCTCTTTTTGGACTTGCAATCTCCGATTGTGGTTATCTGTTCTTGAGCGGGGTTTCCCAAGTTTTAGATATTCTGGACTCCACAGTGGGACTTCGACCTTTTGAACCCTTCAAGCATTTTGCATTTCAGGTTCTCTGGTGGAACAACATGTTTTACGACATTACAATTTTTATTACTGTTTTCAACGCCGTTCAGAAGTGCGCATGCGTAGCCATACCACTGATCTTTAAAAGCATATTCACACGTTTCCGAGCCTGCGTCATAGTCATTTTAATTTATTCTGCACTTTTGATCTACTACATTCCAATCTTTGCCAACCCAGGCACGAAGACTAGATTCGATTATACTCGAAATTGGACAAGGCTTGGAAATTACTACCATCCGAACAATGCCATCGTCTATGACATTTTTCTTATGTTTAGCAGGATTTTGGTCCCTTTTATTTCACAAGTTGTCGTCCTTTTCTGTACGGTAATTCTCAGTGTGAAGCTACAAGCATCTGTTGACATTAGGAAAGCCATGACAGAAGGTACCGTGAGAGAATTCCATGAATCCATCTCAAATGAAATGTCCAAGACTAAAGGCAAAAGTAAAGCTAAAGAAATACGCGCTATCCAAACTGTAACGCTGGTGTCAGCCATATTTGTGGTGTGCAACCTGCCAGATATTCTCATAACATTTACAGCCAAATATGTCCCTGAGTTTAATGATGCTCAGAAGTATGAAAACACGTACAAGATGTGTGGTGCTATTCAAGACATCTTCGCGGTTACAAATTCGGCAGTCAATATTATTGTCTACCTAAAATACAATTCCAAATACAGAAGGAAGTTTACTGAGATAATCGGAGCTTTTCTACATTGTCGTGCGAAACAAATTACATAAAAATATGTTTGATTTTTCTGTGAATAATTTTTCAAATTCATGCGATTATTAGATTTGAATAAAGCAGAAACTAAATGTGAAATTTCCTGACACTCGATAAAGAGGACGCTGTATGGGTACAATATAAAGTTTCACGTTCTGACATTCAATTTGTACGCCGCTTACTGAGTCGAAACATGAACTATTCTGCAGGGGGGCCAAAATATCATTGAAAACATTATCATGTGGAGCCAGAGACGAATTCTGGTGATCTACTGGTATGATTGGATCTTAAATGATAAAGTCATCCGACGGACAGACCTCGAAAACACACTCAACATGTTAAGCCAAGTTTGTTATATCGTCTTTAGATATGTAGCCTGCCTTTCAGCGGACGTTCCCACGAGTCAGTCGGAAGCTACTAGCCATGACCTCATCAGTTTGAGGCTACTATACGTGAGTCTATCAGTCTGAGGATACCCACCCGATCTTATCAGTCTGAGGCTACTCGCCTCTAGCCCCTCAGTCTGAGGCGACGTCACCCGAGCCCATCGGTCTGAGGCTATTTCACCAGAACCATCAGTCTGAGGCTACTTCACCCGAGCCCATCAGTCTGAGGCGACGTCACCCGAACCCATCAGTCTGAAGCTATTTCACTCGATCTTATCAGTCTGGCTACTTCATCAAAACCCATCAGCCTGAGGTTACTTCACCCGAACCCATCAGTCTTAGGCTACTTCACCCGAACCCATCAGTCTATTTCACCCAAACCCATCAGTCTGAGGCTACTTCACCCGAACCCATCAGTCTGAGGCTATTTCACCCGAACCCATCAGTCTGAGGCTATTTCACCCGAACCCATCAATCTGAAGTCACTCGCCCCGAGACCATCAATCTGAAACATTCTAGAGTGTTCTTTAGTAGGTTTACCTTGACCACCTGGCTGAAGTGCAATGCTCAGTTTCTCAGTCCTCGTCACGACTAGGATGACAGTGACGAATACTCCCCCCCCCCCCTCCTGTTAATCTACTTGAATCAACGCAGCCTGATTCCAGAAGAACAGACTGGGATGGGAGGATGGGTTAGTTGGTGTCTATTCTGTACTTGACACATTCGAGAGCGATTTCATATCCAGTTACCTGCAGAAAAACACTTAATACACGCATGTTTTTGCTATGGGGTTTTCAAACAGCGTGCCAATTCCACGTTGTTCGCCATTGACGACTTTCCAGAAAGCGTTCAAAGATCCATTTCATTCTTCTTCTTCTTCTTCTTCTTCTTCTTCTTCTTCTTCTTCTTCTTCTTCTTCTTCTTCTTCTTCGTACGCTGTCAGACGTCAACCTTTATTTTTTCGAAAAAAGCAGCGGTCATCCTGAGGTTGTCGACACTGCCATAGAGCTTGTCTAGTGTTGCCACTGGTGATGGCCACATCTGCTTTCTCTGATCTTCGTATGTCGGGCAGTTTTGCAGCAGATGTTCAGCGGTCATTTTCCCAGTACCGCACGAGTTTTCGTCAGTGCCACCTATCTTCAATTTATTGAATAGGTGGTACCTCAGTCTATTTCATTCGTTGTTCCCATATATCGGACTTCATGGTTCTCAATGTGCTAATGTAGTTACGAGATAGCTGGTGAATTTGTAACGGCAAAATTAATATATTTTTAGTGGTTATAAATTTGTAGAAATACAGTGAAGAAGTGAAGTGTCTAAATTATGCTGGTTACAAATTGGTAGAAATACACTGACGTGTTCTAAACGATGTTGATTAAATATTGGTAGAAATTCACTGTACAGATGAAGTGTGTAAATTATGTTAGTGATATGTAGAAGTACACAGTACGTGAAAACTCCGTTCAATGAAAGTGTCATTTATGATGGCTAAACGTGTGAAGAATTTCACTGTTCAGTGAATGTCCAAAAATGTTGGCTAGAGATAGGTAAATTATACATGGTACAATGAAAGCGTATAAATTATGTTAGTAAAATATAGGTTAAAAATACACGGTACAATGAATGTGTCTAAATTATGTTAGTGAGAGATAGGTAAAAATATTCGGTACAATGATAGAGTCTAAATTATGTTATTAACAGGTTGGTAAAAATACACGGTACAATGAAAGCATCTAAATTATATTAGTAAAATATAGGGAAAAATACACGGTACAATGAAAGAGTCTAAATTATGTTAGTGAGATATAGGTAATACACGGTACAATGGATGTGTCTAAATTATGTTAGTAACAGGTTGGTAAAAGTACAGGATACAATGGATGTGTCTAAATTATGTTAGTAAGACGTTGATAAAAGTGCACAGTACAATGGATGTGTCTAAATTATCTTAGAAAGAGGTTGGTAAAAGTGCAGGGTACAAGGAATGTATCCAGACTATATTCACTTAAGATCGGTAGAGATGATCTGGCCAATGAAGGTGTTCACAGTACCGACCTTAAACAGTTTTGGGCTGTAGGCAGAGACAACATTCTATTTAAACTTGTTTTTAGTGTTATTTAGACCAAGAAATTGTTTATTGATTTGTAAGCATAAACCTGAATGACGAATATGTGTTATATATATTATTGTTTTAAGTACTTAAACACAAGAACTTTTAATATTTAATGGCTGATTTCACCAAAAATTTGCTTTTCTTGTTGTTGTAACAACAAAATCGAGACTTATTTCGATCACGTCCAACTTTTCTGCAAACATTTTTTTGATAATAGATCATCATCATCATCAGGCGCCCTGTCGGTTGTCGTTGTTGATCTTGGACCTTCATCCACGTCTATCACGTGTGTTGTTTACCAACTCTGTTGTTGATTGTCGCCCATGCGATACTCTCAGGCTGTCCAGCATCTTCTCTCTCGGCCTTCCTCTGTCTCTCTTTCCCCCTATCTTTCCAAGTCGCTTCTGCTCATATAATGCCAGAAAAAGGGTGCCTTGTTCTGATCCTTGGAATGGGTTGTCTCTGTGTTTGTGCCTCCTCGAGTACTGCGTCGTTAGTCTCCGTGTTTGTGCCTCCTCGAGTGCTGCATCGTTAGTCTCCGTGTTTGTGCCTCCTCGAGTACTGCATCGTTAGTCTCCGTGTTTGTGCCTTCTCGAGTACTGCATCGTTAGTCTCCGTGTTTGTGCCTCCTCGAGTACTGCATCGTTAGTCTCCGTGTTTGTGCCTTCTCGAGTACTGCATCGTTAGTCTCCGTGTTTGTGCCTCCTCGAGTACTGCATCGTTAGTCTCCGTGTTTGTGCCTCCTCGAGTACTGCATCGTTAGTCTTTGTGTTTGTGCCTCCTCGAGTGCTGCATCGTTAGTCTCCGTGTTTGTGCCTCCTCGAGTGCTGCATCGTTAGTCTCTCTGTTTGTGCCTCCTCGAGTACTGCATCGTTAGTCTCTCTGTTTGTGCCTCCTTGAGTGCTGCATCGTTAGTCTCTCTGTTTGTGCCTCCTTGAGTGCTGCATCGTTAGTCTCTCTGTTTGTGCCTCCTCGAGTACTGCATCGTTAGTCTCTCTGTTTGTGCCTCCTCGAGTGCTGCATCGTTAGTCTCTCTGTTTGTGCCTCCTCGAGTACTGCATCGTTAGTCTCCCTGTTTGTGCCTCCTCGAGTGATGCATCATTAGTCTTCCTTCCAGTCTAGGGGATTCTTAGCATTCTTCTGTAAAACCACATCTCCGTTGCTTCCAAAGATCTATGCATTTACTTGCTGATTGTCCTTGATTCACTGCCATATGCCAGTATTGGTTCCACCTTGCACCCAAGGACTCTTTTTCTCAGTTCCAGCGACAGAGTTTTGTTGCACACTATTCCTTTCATGGTCTGGAAGTTCGATTTTGCTTGTACTATTCTGCACTTTATTTCACAATTACTCCATATATTGGTATTAGTTCTTCTTAGTTCTTAGTCGACCTGTACTTCTACAGAATCAGATGCCCATGTGCAAGTCCCAGCTCTGGTATGAGCTGGATGTAGCCGGGAGAAGAATTTCCTACTTTCGGACTAGGCTCGAGCAGCTTAATACTCTACTTCGTTGGGACAAGCCATTACGGAAGGTGGTTAATCGATGTGCGATTTTATCTTAATTGACTCAAACGCTAGAGCAACTCTGACCCGCAGTCTGTTTGGCGCCATCTATGCTACACTAAACAAACCACCAAACCATGACCGGCATTATGCCATGTCACACAGTTAGTCGCCTCTTGCAAAAACCTCTCTGGCACGCAGGGGTGTTATTCATGCTCTTGTCATACGCAAAGACCTCGGCAGACCACAACTGCAGATATTGTAGCTAAACCAACAAACGATTGTGAGACTATGTAGAACGAAGAAATGTTTTATAAGTTTGAGCTTCCGAAAGCTTCTCTCTGTATAAGCAACAATTACCGGGAGTATTCGCCCCTGCACATTTGGAACAACAACTAAGCCCCTTCGACACAGACAGTCTAATTATTTTTTGGGGCTGGATTTTTCTGTAATTCTTCTTAATAAAGCGAATAACTCATTACACGGTTCTGTTGAATGAATGTTTATTCTTCGATTGAATCTTTGGTTGAATCTTTGGTTGAATCTTTGGTTGAATTTTCGGTTGAATCTTTGGTTGAATCTTCGTTTGAATTTTTGGTTAAATCTTTAGTTGAATTTTTGGTTGAATCTTTTGTTAAATCTTTGTTTAAATCTTTGGTTGAATCTTCGGTTGAATCTTTGGTTGAATCTTCGGTTAAATCTTTGGTTGAATTTTCGGTTGAATCTTCGGTTAAATCTTTGGTTGAATTTTCGGTTGCATCTTTGGTTGAATCTTCGGTTGAGTCTTTGGTTAAATCTTTGTTTAAATCTTTAGTTGAATTTTTGGTTGAATCTTTGGTTTGAATCTTCGGTTGAATCATTGGTTAAATCTTTAGTTGAATTTTTGGTTGAATCTTTTGTTAAATCTTTGTTTAAATCTTTGGTTGAATCTTCGGTTGAATCTTTGGTTGAAGCTTTGTTTAAATCTTTGGTTGAATATTTGGTTGAATCTTTTGAGTCTTCAGGTGTTTAAAGCTAATTGAGGGTCAATGCATTCTTTGAAATTTCTTTCTTTTAAATAACATATCTTTCATTTTTTAAATTTCATACAAAAAGTCAAATTAGTCACCATGAAATGATTACTGCACAAATCAATCATTAACTGATTGATTTGCGGCATCCAATATCTAGTTTAGAAAAATGTATTCCAAAATTCGTTTCTAGATCAAGAAGAATTGTCTTAGAACTTTATGGTCTGTTTATCCCTTTTCTCATCTATGTATTATCTGTATTTCGTAGGAGAAACTGCATTTTTAATGACAAGTTCTTCTGTCAACGATTTAACTGGTGTAAATACTTTAGCAAAACCTTCATCCGTTCTGTAATTCTGGAGTAGTTTTCCTTTGCATTCTTCTTCTTCTTCTTCTGCGTACGCAGTCAGACAGTAACCATTATTTTTTCGAAAAAAGCGGCAGTCATCCTGAGGCTCTCGCCACTGCCATAGAGCTTGTCTTGCAGTTCCACTGGTAATGGCCACATCTGCTCTCTCTGATCCTCGTATGTCGGGCAGTTCTGCAGCAGATGTTCAGTGGTCATTTTACCAGTACCGCACGGGCATTCGTCGGTACACCCTATCTTCAATTTGTTGAATAGGTGGTACCTCAGTCTGTTGTGGCCAGTGCGAAGTCTGAAGACAACGACCTGCTCTCTTCGGTTCAACTGGTAATAGGCATCGTTTTTGGTGTAACCAGTATGTTCGGTTTCCCATTTGGTCATGTATCTGGCTTTGATAAGCCGTTTTGACTCTTCGTTCGTCATACTGGTATCTGTTTGTGGTAGTCTTGCACCTTCTTTTGCCAGTCTGTCTGCCTCCTCGTTGCCGTGGATGTTGCAGTGTGACGGAACCCACTGTACCACTACCCTTTTTGGTGCAGACTGCTGGAACAGTTTGCAGAGTGCTGCTCTTAAGTCATTAAGCTCAGTGTTTTTCTGGCTTTTTAGCGCTGTAACTACGGCGAGAGCATCTGTCAGCAGGACTATATGGCTCTCATTTTCACTGTGTGTCACCATTTCTTCCACTGCCGCCCTCAGTGCCTCTGCCTCCGCTCTGAAATTGCTTGTGTACTTACCAGTAGCGAATGACAGTGTTATTTTTCTGCCATTTGGTAGGTTCAGGAATGCTCCTGCCCCTCCGTTCTGTGTAGTGTTTGTTACAGAACCGTCGGTGTATGCATGGGTCCAGTCCATGCTTGGGTAGCTTTTCGTTATGAAGCTTAGGGTAGTGTCTCTCCTTTCTTTTTCAGTCTGGCAGTTTTTGTTTGCAATACCTGGTATATTTTCTACCACCTCTGGAAATATATCCTGCCTCTAGGTAGGTTTTCGTACAGTAGTGATGGGTTTTGGTGTTGTTAGTGCGTTTATGGGATCTTCGTGCATCTTTGCTTTGGCTATTTCTGCAAAGTTTCTCCGCTTTAGTTTCCCATTTCCCAAATTGTTTAGTCTCTGGTGCATTGGATGGTCGGTCAGTCTTCGGAGTTTCTCTGACTGCAGCTGGGCTCTGCAGTCTCTTCTATCGGTCATGGATTGCAGTTTTGTGATCTTTTCAAGTTCTACAATTGGCGTTGACTTCAGGCCACCTGTTATAATTCTCATGGCTTGGTTTTGAAGTTTGTTAACTTTATCGAAGTTCGCCTTCGCTGCTGTTGTCCATGCCGCAATGCCATACTCGAGCACTGGTCTCACTCTTCCAGTATACAGTTTCTTTAGTATGCCTTCGTCTGCTCCCCAGCTTGTGCCAGCAAGTTTCCTCGTGATTGCCATTCTTTCTCTGGCTTTCATTCGGTTTCTCTCAATCTGACTTTTCCATGTCATGCGCCGATCAAATGTGACTCCCAGATAGGTTGGGTTGTCGTTTGGCTGCAGGATTTTGCCATTTAGACTTAATTTGGTACTGTGGGGTTTTAATGAAAGCGAGAATATTGTGCATGTGGTTTTCTCCTCGTTTATTTTGACCAGCCATGAGTTCGCCCACTCTTCCAGCGATGTTAGGGCCGTCTGCATCCGATTTCTTGCTATGGTGAGATTCTTTTCAGAGGTCCACATAGCCAGATCGTCTGCAAACATTGAGCTATGGACTCTTCTTGGTATATTCTCTGTAATATCGTGTATATATACCAGGAAGAGTGTGGGTGACAATACTCCCCCTTGGGGTACTCCCTGCTCGAGTGTCACCTTTTTGCTCATCTGCCCTTGTACTTGGACTCTGGCCGTTCTTTGTTTGAGGTAGTGGTTGATCCACTTGTACATCTTTCCACAGACATCACTTCTTCTTAGCTTGACTCTAAGTCCATCTTTCCAGACGTTGTCAAATGCCTTTTCCAGATCCACCCAAACAGCTACTGTGTGTTTCTGTGCCTGGTAGGCATCTTCTATCTCCTGGGCTATGAGGATGACCTGGTCCTCAGTGGATCTGTGCTGTCTAAAGCCGGCTTGCTGTGGAATTAGTATTCGTTTTTCTTCCAGATGCCACATCAGTCTGGTGTTTATCATCCGTTCCATCAGCTTGCCGACACAGCTCAGTAGGCTTATGGGCCTGTATCCATTTGGATCTGTTTTGTGCTTTCCTGTTTTTAGTACTGGTACCAGTATTGCATCTTTCCATGCCTGTGGTACAATTCCCCTTTTCCAGCTTTGGTTCAGGACCGGTAACAGTTTCTTCTTCGCTGTTTGGCCCAGCCCCATCAGCATTTCGTTTGTTACCTTTGCATTCAATTGTGCAATCAAATTTTTTTAAATCAGGATCATTTTCTTAAAACGTTCTTATCGAGATATTGATCAGATTTTAAAATACCACACCAAATCACTAATGAACACAGGAACTTGAAATCGAGCATGCTAGTGTAATTCCCTTAGCGTGTGCGCGTGCTTGATGTCAATGTGGACCAGTTAGTGAAACGACGAGGGACAGTGAAATGACTGCATTGTAAATATGAAATGTTTGGTCTGGAATTACTTTCACATTATTGACTCTACTTTCCCAACGTATTGGGGATCATCTGTTTAACAGTTAGACCTGCAGCCACTTCTAATAACACATCCCATGGATGTGTCGATGCAGATGTGTTTATATTTTGAATTAAACAAAAAATTGTTACCGCTTACAAGCAACACTTTGCGACATCATTAACCACTAAATTCAATGAATCTGCATTGGATGGAACAAAGAAGGATCTTCGTTTTAGCTCTCTAACTCTTGTTTGGACTCCTTTATGTATTCCCCTCATGTTCGCACCATTATAATATCCGTGTCCCCTCAAATCGTTTAGACAAATATCTTAATCTAAAAGCTCGTGAAGTAGAATTTCTACCATACATGCACCATTAGATTTTTCATGTTCTATGCATCCAATGAAATGTTCATTGATAACAACTTCTGAAGGTTTGACAGCGTTGCTTCATTCGGTGTAACAAATCTAACGATTGTTTACATCTGTTCTTTATGACTGAGGTATGGTATGCAATCTAGAATTATCAAATAATATTTAACATTTAACAAAGCAGCCAACTTTATCTGCTTAATAATTTCATTCGGAATATTTTATTTTAAATAGTCGTCGTGTATTTTATCTGATTCAATGCGTCTTATTTGTCTTTCATTATCGAATCCCTTCTGCAATAGCTTCAACAAATATCTCAATGTTTCCATTACTAGACGAGTAAACCGATCAGCCTGGAAATGGTCATTCCGTGTACTCTAATCAACGATTATATCCTTGCTAATACATCTATCCAGTGTTTTGTTTCCCGCTCGAGGCGTTCATTCAATAGTTTTATTTGTCATTCTTGTTTTAAATTCTTTTCAATAGTGATAACTACTTAAATATTCTGGTGGTTTTTCATGGTGCTACAATATACTTTAACTCCAGGTCACCACTGCCTTGTGTTGCTAAGGTAGATTTACTCAAGTGTTTCATGGTGCTACAATACACTTGACATTTAGGTCACCCGCGGCTTGTGTTGCTAAGGTAGATTTACTCCCCTTACACACTCTGCAGCAACAGGAAGACACATCACCCACTGAGGTGGAAAACATTAGACATGACCTTATCAAGTTTCCCCGTTAGCCAGTTTCCGATTATAGTGACCATTAGATAATTATCTTCCACTTTCATCGTTTAGATAACTGGACTCTAATTTTATTTGCGTGAATCATGATGAATGAATTTTTTTTTAATTAAAAAAATATGTATGTCCCTTAAGCAGGACCCTCCATTATATATCCGTCTAATGGTGATCTTCTTCTTCATCGTACGCAGTCAGACAGTAACCATTATTTTTTCGAAAAAAGCGGCGGTCATCCTGAGGCTGTCGACACTGCCGTAAAGCTTGTCTTGTGTTGCCACTGGTGATGGCCATATTTGCTCTCTCTGATCCTCGTATGTCGGGTAGTTCTGCAACAGATGCTCAGCGGTCATTTTCCCGGTACCACACGAGCATTCGTCGGTACCACCTATCTTCAATTTGTTGAATAGGTGGTACCTCAGTCTATTGTGGCCAGTGCGAAGTCTGAAGACAACGACCTGCTCTCTTCTGTTCAACTGGTAATAGGCATCGTTTTTGGTGTAGCCGGTATGTTCAGTTTCCCATTTGGTCATGTATCTGGCTTTAATAAGCCGTTTTGACTCTTCGTACGTCATACTAGTATCTGTTTGTGGTAGTCTTGCACCTTCTTTTGCCAGTCTGTCTGCCTCCTCGTTGCCTTGGATGTTGCAGTGTGATGGGACCCACTGTACCACTACCCTTTTTGGTGCGGACTGCTGGCATAGTTGACAGAGTATTGCTCTTAAGTCATTAAGCTCAGTGTTTTTCTGGCTTTTTAGCGCTGTGACTACGGCCAGAGCATCTGTAAGCAGGACTGTATGGCTTTCATTTTCTTTATGTGTCACCATTTCTTCCACTGCCGCCCTCAGTGCCTCTGCCTCCGCTCTGAAATCGCTTGTGTACTTACCAGTAGCGAATGACAGTGTTATATTTCTGCCATTTGGTAGGTTCAGGAATGCTCCTGCCCCTCCGTTCTGTGTAGTGTTTGTTACAGAACCGTCGGTGTATGCATGGGTCCAGTCCATGCTTGGGTAGTTTCTCGATATAAAGCTTAGGGTAGTATCTCTCTTTTCTTTTTCAGTCTGGCAGTTTTTGTTTCCAATACCTGGTATATTTTCTACCACCTCTGGAAATATATCCTGCCTCCAGGTAGGTTTTCGTACAGTAGTGATGGGCTTTGGTGTTGTTCGTGCGTTTATGGGATCTTCGTGCATCTTTGCTTTGGCTATTTCTGCAAAGTTTCTCCGCTTTAGTTTCCCATTTCCCAAATTGTTTAGTCTCTGGTGCATTGGATGGTCAGTCAGTCTTGGGTGTTTCTCTGACTGCAGCTGGGCTCTGCAGTCTCTTCTATCGGTCATGGATTGCAGTTTTGTAATCTTTTCAAGTTCTACAATTGGCGTTGACTTCATGCCTCCTGTTATAACTATCATGGCTTGGTTTTGAAGTTTGCTAACTTAATCGAAGTTCGCCTTTGCTGCTGTTGTCCATGCCGCAATGCCATACTCGAGAACTGGTCTCACTCTTCCAGTGTACAGTTTCTTTAGTATGCTTTCGTCTGCTCCCCAGCTTGTGCCAGCAAGTTTCCTCATGATTGCCATTCTTTCTCTGGCTCTCATTCGGTTTCTCTCAATCTGACTTTTCCATGTCATGCGCCGATCAAATGTGACTCCCAGATAGGTTGGGTTGTCGTTTGGCTGCAGGAATTTGCCATTTAAACTTAATTTGGTATTTTGGAGTTTGATTGAAAGCGAGAATATTGTACATGTGGTTAATGTTGATCAATCTAGCAAGATCCTCCATCATATACGATTAATTCAAACGTACATTCTCTTGGAGCACTGAAGCAAATATCAGAATATTTCCCACAGGACTTCCTGACTTGTGCAGACCAAAGAGGAACAGTCTGGCCAGGGGAAACAACCGTGCTAGACGAAGAAACACGGACAACAAGGAAACGAATGGTGCATGACGGGATTGTTCAGGTACGATGAAGGGGAGACAACGGCCAGTTTCAACTGCTAAGATAACCGGCCTCAACTCTAAAGAAGACGGGTTTAAAACTCCAGTAAAGCTAGTTTATTTTTATGAAGGTGAAATCTAAAACCTAATCTAAACACCGTAGTAATTTTCTCCTGAAAGTTTTTTATGAAGAAGGAAAAGAAGAAGAAGATAAAGAAGAAGAAGATAAAGAAGAAAAAGAAGACGAAAAGTAGAAAAAGACTACGAAAAAGAAAAACGGAGGGAAAAGGAGAACGGAAAATAGAACAAAATGAAGAATAAGAAAATTGAAAAGATAAAAACCAGAAGAAGAAAAAGAAGACGTTGAAGATGAAGAAGAGGAAGAAAGATATCATTACCTGCAGCAATTTTAACATCGCTGTGATCGTCATTTATGATGCCAAAGTCTGTCATTCTTTGGCACAAGCTGATAACATTATGCAGTTATCTTGCACCATCCCCTCCTTACACCCTCGACTCGTCCTTGTTTACTGCTTGTCAAAGTGAGAGCGTAAGGAGTTATCGAGCAGACCGGATTACTATTTAAAATCTCTGACAGATAGGAAGTCTCGCGATCGCTGTTCTCTGCTCCAGCATTTGGAAAAGTGCGGTTGTTGGGAGTGGTTGTGCCTAACACGATTGCCAGCTCCTCTTCCTCCTACTCAACGGTTATTTAAGGGCTCCAAGCAAGGTCTTGCCTAATTTTACAGAGTCCTTTCTTGTCACGTGTCCGGCTATTTTAGGTCCGTCATACGAGACTACTGTTTGAGAAGAAACCTGCAGACACACTATTAAGATAGCTAAACAGAGCCACACAAACAGCCACAGCCACATACCCACACAGAGACACCACCAAATACATATCACAACCACCAACGCCCACTGACACACTCACCCATATACTCAGTCATTTATACACACCCACTAACATACACACTGACATTCACAAACACCCACTTATACACCCTCACCATCACATCCAGATCCACCCTACAGAAGTGACACTACATATATTCAGACACCCTACAGAAGTGGCACTACATATATTCACCCTACAGAGGTTGCGCTTCATATATTCACCATACATAAGTTGCACTATATATATTCAGACACCCTACATAAGTGACACTACATATATTCACATCCTACATAAGTGACACTACATATATTCACATCCTACAGAAGTGACACTACGTATATTCACATCCTACAGAAGTGACACTACATATATTCACATCCTACAGAAGTGACACTACATATATTCACATCCTACAGAAGTGACACTACATATATTCACATCCTACAGAAGTGACACTACATATACTCACATCCTACAGAAGTGACACTACATATACTCACATCCTACAGAAGTGACACTACAAATATTCACATCCTATAGAAGTGACACTACATATATTCACATCCTACAGAAGTGACACTACATATATTTACAGCCTACAGAAGTGACACTACATATATTTACACCCTACAGAAGTGACACTACATATATTTACACCTTACAGAAGTGACACTTCATATATTCAGACGTGAAAAACCTCAACAAATGTAAGTGTATATGTAGTGACACTACATATATTCAGACACACTACATAAGTGACACTACATATATTCACATCCTACAGAAGTGACACTACATATATTCACACCCTACAGAATGGCACTACATATATTCAGACGTGAAAAACCTCAAGAAATGTAACACAAATCTTTCATAGCTGTGAGTCATTATAATACAGAGATACAAAATTACAGGCCAGAAAGTCGGAGAGAGACATTAGAGGGAATCAGAGAAAGAGATCAATTGAGAGAGAGAGAGAGAGAGAGTCGAAGACAGATAAAGAGAGGGGGGGGGGAGGGAGGAAGATAGTCTGAAATAAAAACGATAAATGACTAGTGGTGATTTTGCAAAAGGAATAACAAAAAGGACAACACAAAAACACTGGATTCGTTAAATCACCAAATGTTCTACTTCTAAATTAATGTGCATAACTAAACATTAACTGAAAACGAGTAATTTGTTACAACTTTGTATTACAACTTTGTGTTACAGCTTTGTGTTACAACTTTGTGTTACATTCTTGTGTTAAAACTTTGTGTTACAACTTTGTGTTACATCTTTGTGTTACATCTTTGTGTTACAACTTTATGTTATAACTTTGTGTTACAACTTTATGTTATAACTTTGTGTTACAACTTTGTGTTACATCTTTGTGGTACAACTTTGTGTTACAACTTTCTGTTACATCTTTGTGTTAAAACTTTGTGTTACAACTTTGTGTTACATTTTTATGTTACAACTTTGTGTTACATCTTTGTGTAACATCTTTGTGTTACAACTTTGTATTACATCTTTGTGTTAAAACTTTGTGTTACATCTTTGTATTACATCTTTGTGTTAAACTTTGTGTTACAACTTTGTGTTACAACTGTGTGTTACAACTGACAGTTATGGTCACTTTCCGAGGCACCAGACAGGGTATTATAACGTGTGAAATGGATTGCTCAAGACAAGTCGTGAATGCTTCTGGTGACACAATTAGAAATGAGAGAATTGAGAAAGATCAGATTGCTGCTCCCTTTACCGGATACACAACAAGGCAGAAAATTCGATGGTTTTTATCACATCACGAGTGGTAACCTGATCAACTACCACTGCGCGTCAATAACATAAGAGTTAATGATTGTAGGGTACAATGAAGATTGTACGCCAGATTAGTAGATACGGATTTACATTACGCTTGACCCAGAAATGGAGACTGAAGCTTCCCACGCAGCTTAGAAAGGCAAATGGACGGAACAATTCAAGTAAACTTAAAGTAAATAAATAACAAAATAATGCAAACAAACATACAAATATTAATCTTTGTCCCCCAGTCTGAAGCATGTGATATAACGGCAGATGCTCCCTTTTAAATAATGCTTTTTCCAAACATCCAATCATTGTCATACATTCCCTCTTCTATCCAATGTGACATATAGGACCCACTGCAGCTACATCCCTTCAGGTACACTGTATACAAACTTTTGCAGCGACTTATTAAACTAGCAATTGTTATTTTTACATGATCACTTTGCCTGCCCCAACCACAACTCTCTTTAGTCGACTTTTACGACGTGTTTAGCAGGTGACAGTAAGCCTATTCTTTCATCCTGCCGCCAGATTATTTTTTTTTGTGCGCTCGCCTTATTTATCTATTCCCCAAGGCGGATGTGCGTTGCACTGTGGTTTTTATTTTGCGCCTGTCGGCCCAATGCATCCGACTTCAGCATGCATTTTATGTAAGAGTCTGCTTCCTCCTGCATTTTCTAAGGGTTTGCTTCCCCGGGGTAACGGCCGGTGCTGTGATGGGGATCGAACCCAGCACCTTCGGATTGTGAGCCGTGCCACTTAACCACTAGGCCACGCCGTCCCGTTGCCGCCAGATTCATAATGTGGACCTCTCTAATTTTTAATATGGCCGTTTTAAGGTTTATAACATTTTCTTTGACATTTCAAGCCGTATCATGTGTATACCATTGATATGGTTCGTATCTAGAAGTGTGTATATGTGTTTGTGTGTCAAGTATTGTTTTAATTGAATAATAAATGATTGAATTCTTATACCAGAACCAATATTCTGTTCACTGTCCGTGGCTGATTTTGTTTCCTTATTTATTTAGGCTGTGATTGTTGACAACTGTCTTATTATGTTGTCTGTCTGGGGGCTGATTGTGTTTCCTTATTTATTTAGGTTTTGATTGTTGACAACTGTCTTATTATGTTGTCTGTCTGGGGGCTGATTTTGTTTCCTTATTTATTTAGGTTGTGATTGTTGACAACTGTCTTATTATGTTGTCTGTCTGGGGGCTGATTTCGTTTCCTTATTTATTTAGGTTTTGATTGTTGACAACTGTCTTATTATGTTGTCTGTCTGGGGGCTGATTTTGTTTCCTTATTTATTTAGGTTGTGATTGTTGACAACTGTCTTATCATATTGTCTGTCTGGGGCCGAAGATGCAGCACATTAAATTAGCTGACAGGAGTCAGTTATTCAAGGCTGGCGACTTGCATCAGGGTCAGTGAACCAAAGATCTTATTTTTAGAACGAGCTCTTCCAGTCGGCCCAGCTGTAAATGGGTACCTAACGTATAAGATGAGGAACATAAAAAAAAAGCAAGGAAAGTAACTGGCCACTCCACCTCATATAGGCTGCGGCATAGAACAGGAAGACGTATCTTCAACCCGAGGGCAGTTGTTGCCATGCGACTGACCTTTACCTTTTGTTTTTGCCAGTATGAATACATTATGTTTCACTACTCACATTTAAGAAGGAGAAGGTGAGTGTGAAGAGACAAGTAACAATATATTGACGAGTTTCATTTACTGATTTTATATGTTGTTTCATTTACTGATTTTATATGTTGATTCATTTACTGATTTTATATGTTGATTCATTTACTGATTTTATATGTTGATTCATTTACTGATTTTATATGTTGATTCATTTACTGATTTTATATGTTGATTCATTTACTGATTTTATATGTTGATTCATTTACTGATTTTATATGTTGATTCATTTACTGATTTTATATGTTGATTCATTTACTGATTTTATATGTTGATTCATTTACTTTAATAAAGGAAACATTAATTATGAATTCATTACGTTGTATCATGAATTTATTAGTCGTAGATTTGGGCACACGCCCCTGACCGGCAGAAGGTAGCCGACTCTGTTGTTGAGTTCAAGCCCGTGTCACGTCATTATGCTCCTAAAAACGTAAACAGGGATTATAAGCTTTACATAACGCGCGCAACCAGATAAAAAGGGACTCCTCCTACTGACATGTCCACATACTGGAAGTAGCAGTTCCTCTGTGTACAGTTAGTGAACAATGACGAATGATTAGATGAAGTGATTGGTCGAATGGTTTGATGGTCCGTCTTCGGACCACAAGGAAATGCGTTAAAATCCTCGATAATACATTTTCTTTCTATCGGGGGTATAACAAAAACTTAGCCTACAGAAGCAAGTGGCCTTTATTACTTTGCACATTCTCCTGGTGAACCTCAACAAAGTTTCTCAACTCCACAAATCCAACACATTGTTTTGTTTCTAGTACCAGATGAATGGTTAGAAATGATTGATGTGACCGGTAATTCAAACCATTTATCTCCGCTTTATTGCTTATTTTTTACAAATCTCCCAAGTACTATCATCATCATCAACCAGCTGAACGCCTCTCTCATGACAACCGGTCTGTAAAACTCTCGATCTTTGACCAGCTCTCCCGCCTCTGTTACCGTCATCCTCTGAGCATCTTTAATGTCCTATGTCCATCTTCACTTCGGTCTGCCTCGGCCCCGCTTGTCAAGTACCATATAATCCAGTATCATCTATTCTAGATCCCTGTGGCGTTTAATGTGGCGAAATTATATTAATTTTTTAGACGAAATAATATTTACTAGTGGGAAGAAAATAAATTTAAAAAAATGTTTCAGTTGATTAAAGTTAAGTTCAATCAAAATTTTTAAATGGGTATGGTCAGATACCGCACAGAGAATACAAAAAAAACCTACGTTACGACCAATAGGCCTTTATCAGGGACAACAAATAACAACAATACTGAACTAGCAAATCAACATATAAGAAACAAATGGTCTACTTATCTGATATAATGTATGTCTTCGCGACTGTTTGGGTAGGAAGCTCGACTGCAAATGAAGGACATCGGTGAAATAAGGTGGCCAGGAGAAAGTAAAAAGTGAGGGACAATGGGCCGGATAAGTAAGTTGTGGCCAAATATGGAATAGGTCAAATAGTGATCCAGGTGGGAGAACAAAAAGAAAGTGATATAAGCCGGTAGGTAAAATTTATATAAGGAGTGGGAGCGGGGGGGGGGGGAGATTGATATTAGGAGGGTGGAGGACTGATAGAAGAAAGGGGGGGGGCAAAGGAAGGTAAATATATTTATTTTTTTTGTTGGGGGAGGGGAGGGGGGAAGTATGAGATTTTAAGAACAGGTATGGAATATATTAATGCCATGTGGTTGGAGGCAACCCACTCTGGAGATAAGTCTGTTCTCAAGGGCGAACCAATGACGATCGACAGAGAAGCAAGAAACTAGACCAGTGACACTAACGTCAGCCTTACCCCGGTGCTCAGGACCATTGAAGTGGTTGGTAATTGGGGAACCAGTGAGGCTGCGGATATAATTGAGGTGCCATTTTTTTCTTTTTCCAGCTCTTTTATGATTTATGTGTTTTTCTTTCTCGCCACCGACAGTATTGTCAGTACGTTCGTGTAGCACGTCCATTACTAAATTGAGTTCGAAGAATTGGATCTTTTTCTTTAGTGTATGTGTTAGTGCCCCTGTCTCGTATCCGTACGTTGTAACCGAGGTAATGAAAGTTCTCATGATCTTTAATTTTGTAATTGTGTTAGTGTTCTGCTACATCTTTTTTAAATTAGTTAGCCTTGTTGGCAATCGTCATTGTTGCTTATAGTCGAATTCTAAGTGTATGTGCATAAACTTCGCACATGAATGTGTGTGTAAACTAAGTAGCGTGTCCTTTGCAGAACGTCGCTTCTTACTTCTTCTTCATCTTCTTCATCGTACGCAGTCAGACAGTAACCATTATTTTTTCGAAAAAAGCAGCCGTCATCCTGAGGCTGTCGACGCTGTCATGGAGCTTGTCTTGTGTTACCACTGGTGATGGCCACATCTGCTCTCTCTGATCCTCGTATGTCGGGCAGTTCTGCAGCAGATGCTCAGCGGTCATTTTCCCGGTATCCACACGAGCATTCGTCGGTACCACCTATCTTCAATTTATTTGTTGAATAGGTGGTACCTCAGTCTATTGTGGCCAGTGCGAAGTCTGAAGACAACGACCTGCTCTCTTCTGTTCAACTGGTAATAGGCATCGTTTTTGGTGTAGCCAGTATGTTCAGTTTCCCATTTGGTCATGTATCTGGCTTTAATAAGCCGTTTTGACTCTTCGTACGTTATACTAGTATCTGTTTGTTGTAGTCTTGCACCTTCTTTTGCCAGTCTGTCTGCCTCCTCGTTGCCTTGGATGTTGCAGTGTGATGGGACCCACTGTACCACTACCCTTTTTGGTGCGGACTGCTGGCATAGTTGACAGAGTACTGCTTTTAAGTCATTAAGCTCAGTGTTTTTCTGGCTTTTTAGCGCTGTGACTACGGCCAGAGCATCTGTAAGCAGGACTGTATGGCTTTCATTTTCTTTATGTGTCACCATTTCTTCCACTGCCGCCCTCAGTGCCTCTGCCTCCGCTCTGAAATTGCTTGTGTACTTACCAGTAGCGAATGACAGTGTTATTTTTCTGCCATTTGGTAGGTTCAGGAATGCTCCTGCCCCTCCGTTCTGTGTAGTGTTTGTTACAGAACCGTCGGTGTATGCATGGGTCCAGTCCATGCTTGGGTAGTTTCTCGATATAAAGCTTAGGGTAGTATCTCTCCTTTCTTTTTCAGTCTGGCAGTTTTTGTTTACAATACCTGGTATATTTTCTACCACCTCTGGAAATATATCCTGCCTCCAGGTAGGTTTTCGTACAGTAGTGATAGGCTTTGGTGTTGTTAGTGAGTTTATAGGATCTTCGTGCATCTTTGCTTTGGCTATTTCTGCAAAGTTTCTCCGCTTTAGTTTCCCATTTCCCAAATTGTTTAGTCTCTTGTGCATTGGATGGTCAGTCGCTTCTTACAATTGCCACCTATTTGATTGGTATAAGTTTCTTGGCAAGTGTGCAGTACGTTGCCATTACTTTTCGTACGTGGAGGAGCAATCTGAAACTGGACACGGTGCGAATCGAAACCGGTTCGTTGGGACTGAAAACCGAGCGCGTTTCAACCCTATGCCACGCAGATTCAACGAATGTGTGTCCTCATTTATTTATATACCCATGTATGCGTAGTTATACATATGTGTTTACACGATGCACACGTGTATGCGCTCCTATCTCATCCTTTCTGTATAAACCAAACAATTTCACGAAATATCATCCCTTTTAGATCAGCATTGACATCAGCTTCTACCTCAGTTAGTGCAGTATTTCAGAGGTCTATGTTTATCTTCACATTCAGCCATCCATATCCACACTCGTGGCCAGATATTAAATTACTTCAGACAACCGTCACAAAAGTTAGAACAATTCTTTGAAATCATTGATTTATTCAACCTTGCTACGTTGTGAGCTGTACTCTAAGCTCTGATTGATAGCTCGGCAATGATGAAGGACAATCTTACTCTTTGATCAACTCGATCGTGATTGAACCTTAATAATTACATCTCGTTAAGGAGTTACCTGTGCAGTTGGTAATTCTTAACCAAATTATCCATCGCGTGGAAGGCTGGGAGTAGTCAGCCACGAGAATGACAGATTTACTTCAAAAGCGAAAAGACAAAGAGGCAAGTGAATCCTGGTTGGCACAACGTCTCTACATTGAGGTTACTAACAAACATATTCCAAAAGAACGAACTAATAGAGCGAGAGAGAGAGAGAGAGAGAGAGAGAGAGAGAGAAAGAGAGAACGAGAGAGAGAGAGAGAGGGAGAGGGGGTCTTCATCACACACGAAGGATATACAACCTATCAACAGACTTTTTCATTATCTATGTTTTGCGTGTTACGCCATTGCTGCAGGACCCTGGAGTCGTGACCGCATGAGGGCTCTTGTCGAGTGCTTTCAATGAGGGCTCTGGTCAAGTGTTTTCAATGAAGGATCTGGTCGAGTGGTTTACACGAGGGCTCTGATCGAGTGGTTACAATTTGTGCTCTGGCCGAGTGGTTTCAATGAGGGCTCTTGTCGAGTGGGGTCAATGAGGGCTCTTGTCGAGTGGGGTCAATGAGGGCTCTGGTTTAGTGGTTTCCATGAGAGCTCTGGTCGAATGGTTTACACGAGGGCTCTGACCGTGTGGTTTCAATGAGGGCTCTGATCGAATGATTTCAATTTAGGCTCTGGTCGAGTACTTTCAATGAGAGCTCTGGTCGAGTGGTTTTAATGAGGTCTCTGGTCGAGTTGTTTACACGAGAGCTCTGGTCGAGTGGTTTACATGAGGGCTCTGACCAAGTTGTTTACACGAGAGCTCTGGCCGAGGGGTTTACATGAGGGCTCTGGTCGAGTTGTTTACACGAGAGCTCTGGTCGAGTGGTTTACACGAGGGCTCTGACCGAGTTGTTTACACGAGAGCTCTGGCCGAGTGGTTTACATGAGGGCTCTGACCGAGATGCTTACACGAGAGCTCTGGCCGAGTTGTTTACACGAGAGCTCTGGCCGAATTGTTTACACGAGAGCTCTGGCCGAATTGTTTACACGTGAGCTCTGGCCGAGTTGTTTACACGAAAGCTCTGGCCGAGTTGTTTACATGGCGGCTCCATTCGTGTGGTTTCAATGAGGGCTCTGACCGCGTCGTTTTAATGACGGCTCCAGTCGTGTGTTTTCTATGACGGTTCCAGTCGTGTGTTTTCCATGACGGTTCCAGTCGTGTGATTTTCATGACGGCCCCAGTCGTGTGGTTTCAATAAACGCTCTACAGGAAACATAATAGAACCAGTACGAGCATGCAACAAGAGAAGACTGACATTGGGATCGATCTTCTTGAGAAAGAACACTCTCCAAACAATGGTATGTACGCTGGCCAAAAACCTAACAGAACAGTGGGTAGCAACCTTCTAAGTTTGAAAAAAATGCTCTAGAACAATACTTTAATATGGTACTGGAATGCAAGCGTGAATAAGTCATAACGAAAAAACCAAGAAACTTACAAAGAATTAGTGGCAATAAAAAATCCTGCTTGAAATTGAAAGCTAGCCCCACCAGGAGATGGGGAGGGGAAGGAGGCGGAAGAGATGGTCCAATTGAAGGAGGAAGAGATGTATAGCTTTAGTGGTGAAGCGTGGTTTTTTTTTCTTTCTGTTTTTTTTTTTTGCGTTCGCCTTATTTCTCTATTCCCCAAGGCGGTGTGCGTTGCACTGGGGTTTTTATTTTGCGCCTGTCGGCCCAGTGCATCCGACTTCAGCATGCATTTCATGTTAGGGCCTGCTTCCTCCTGCATTTTCTAAGGGTTTGCTTCCCCGGGGTAACGGCCGGTGCTATGGTGGGGATTGAACCCAGCACCTTCTGGTTGTGAGCCGTGTCACTTAACCACTAGCCCACGCCGTCCCCTGTGCGTGGGTTGAATGTGGCATGAAAAAGATGGGTCGGTTGTAGGAAGGAAGATGTGAGACAAAAGAGGGGTGTGGGAAGGTGGAGATCTTTTAATTGCTAAACTGATGTTATTTCTGTCATGTTATGCAGTTGGATTGACGGGCAGATCTCCACACGGGTATTACTAGTTTCTCATAATTTACAACATATAAGATAGGCTCCATTCTTTGTTTTAGTTGCCGTGCCACTGAATCCACGCTCGCGTATCTCATTTCATCATTCTTATGCGTCACAGGAAGTGACGTTTGACGTGACAGTAAAAGGGACGCAATCACTGCTTGCCAACCACTTCACTGGTTTACTCAGAGAGGAACGTCAACGGCTTATAAACAGGTCCAAGGATAATATATTTGGCCTGTGTTATTGGATGAATTGCCGTGTGGTTTAGATATCAGTTGTCTGACCACGAGAACTTGCTTTCAAAACCTCCGGTTTTTTAAAAGAGGTAAATGGAAAGATAGTGTGCATGGTGACTGCAGGCTCAAACAGCGTCTATTCCTCAGTTCTATTCATTCTTCTGGTTGACCCTAGGAATAGCAAACACATTGTGCGGATATTTATTCATTTATTTAGTTTGAAGTTTTAAAAATTATAAATTAAAAAAAATTACGATAAATGAAAATTTAATAAAATGTTGATACACAAAAAAATAGATTCCGGGAATTTGTACTGTAAGTAAATATCTAGTTAGTCGCTCCTGTTTTACCAATGAGGGTGTAGAGTCTTCTACATCACTATATTAGTCTCTCCCATTCTAAGACCAGGTGTATAGATAAAAAAGCTTTTGGATAACTTGACATGACCATTGTCCGTTCGCGTGGACTTCTATTTCTCCTAATTTAAACCAACTTCTCCATCATAACCTAGAGATCTAAAATGTACGAGGCATATACTAGAACGACCTGTTAATCTTTCCCTTTTAGATAGATCCTGTGTATCTCATTCAAAAGCTTTAATCTGAAAACATAATCTCTTTATATTTACTTCTATTGCAACTGAGGCAGCCTATTCTAAACTGAATGACCTATATGTTTGAAGGTTATCTATCTTAATACAAAATAAACTACCGTGAAAAACAGAAACGGTGGCCTACACGGAGGACAAAAGGAAACATCCCCTCCAACACGCTAAGACACAACAGGCTAGATACCCGTTGATCCTCACACCCGACTACAAATCAATACAGGAAGAAGTAAAAGATTGTTCCGGAAAACGCTTTACAATGTTTGTATTTCTCTAGTAATACGGCTGCAATCGAGTATGTAGATGCACATGTGTTTAGTCTGTTCTGTCTTTGCATGGTGGAGGGGTTGCTTACTTCTGATCTTCATGTAAGTCACTATTGGGTAGAATCTCGTTACCTTTAGAATTGTTTCCGAATCGTTACCACACAGCTTGCACTTTTTCATTCTCAACTTCCGAACGTTCTTTCACATGTAGAGCTTGTACACGGGACCTCTGAGTGTATCGTCTGTCTCTGATATGACTAGGCGCCAATTTCCCCTCTTTTAAATCTAGAACGCCGAAAACGTGCTAAAACATCGAAAACACCGTTCCGCGCTTGAGTTTCCCTGGACCGTGTCGACCAAAGTATATACGAGTGTATGTACAGGAAGGAAATATCTTCCGACTTTAAAACGATAAATGTGACATTATGTATTTTCAAAATTATTATCATTATTGTCAGCAGTAATAGTAGTAGTAGTATTAGTAGTAGGTGTTGTAGTAGTTGTGGTAGTTGTAGTAGTAGTAGTTGTAGTACTAGTAGTAGTGGTAATAGTAGTAGTTGTAGTAGTAGTAGTTGTTGTTGTTGTTGTAGTAGTAGTAGATGTTGTAGTAGTAGTATTAGTAGTTGTTGTTTTAGTAGTAGTAGTAATGGTAGTAATAGTAGTAGTAGTTGTAGTAGTTGTAGTAGTAGTAGTAGTAATAAAATAATACTAGTAGTAGTACTAATACTAGAAATAGTAGCGATTGTAGAAGTAGTAATAGTAGAAGTTGCAATTGTAGTAGTAGTAGAAGTAGAAGTAATAGCAGTAGTAAAAGCACTAGTAGTAGTTGTTATAGCATTAGTTGTAACAATAGTAGTAATTGCATTAATAATAGTAGTAGTGGTAGTAGTAATAGTTGCAGTAGTAGTAATAGTAATAGTAGTAGTAGCCGTAATATGAGTAGTAGTAGTAGTAGTGGTGGTAGTAGAAATAGCAGTAGTTGTATTGGTAGTAAAAGTAGCAATCGTAGCAGCAGCAAAGGTAATGGTAGTATTGGTATAATACTAATAATAATTATAATGATTAGTAGTAGTAGTCGTAGTCATAGTAGTAGTAGTAGTAATCATTGTTGTTGTGGTATTTTAAATGTAAATCATTCTACGATGTTGTGCAACCAGCTTGGAGGAAGACATTTTCTCTAAATGGAAGGCCATCCTACCAACATTGCTGCTGTGACGACGTTTGTAGAGGCTGAGTTAATATGTTTTAGATGGCACTAACAAAACCAGAATCTTTCCATTCAATGAACACAACAGCTCGACAGACAGGAAGTCCAAACCGAATGGATAGCTCCTGGTTCTAGTACAATCTATGGCCACTTACGACACTGAACTCATGGCTTGGCTCGCATCGTCAAATCAGTGCCAGTTATAGATATGATACATCAACCAGAGACTGGACAGCGATAATCAAAAGGTTTGTTATTTACTGGAGCGAATGCTTCGCCCCAGCCACGTCGATTTACGGTGAGCGATAAGAATTGTGGCGCTGCAGTCTTCAAATCACATCTTTCAAGACGACTAAAGAATTATATGCATTGGGCTAGCAGCCTCATTATGTACAGCATATTACCACATAACCACAACTGTAAGCCCAGACAACGCAGATTTTCCACAGGTTTAATTAAGAATACCAGCTGAAGTCGTAGCTGCATGCTTCCAAATGAGCGAGAAAAGAACAAGCAGATAAAGAAACGTGCTGATATAACCAAGGTGACTCTGTACTGGCCGACCAGAGCGTGCCTTCGTTTAAAAAAATAAAGTTCAGTTTTACATAACAAAAAGCTGTTTGCTCAACTCATTTCAACATTACTGTGAAGACTATGGGATTAAAGTGATGGCTTTGCCTACTGCATATCTCACTCGTTGTGAATATTAATTGACATGAGATACTTCATCGCATGTGTGCCTTGTTGTTTGATCAAATTAACTTTACACTGTCATACTTGTGTGAAGACAATAAGCAGAAATGAGATTCAAGAATAATATAATGTTGCTCCCATACAGTCTAGGGTGCGCTTGTGGGCCAGTTGTCATATATTGGGAACATGGGTGGGCCAGTTGTCATATATTGGAAACAGTTGTGGTCCAGTTGTCATATATTGGAAACAGGGGTGGGCCAATTGTCATATATTGGAAACAGGAGTGGGCCAATTGTCATATATTGGGAACAGTTGTGGGCCAGTTGTCAAATATTAGAAACAGGGGGGGGGGGGGGGAGAGGCAGTTGTCAAATATTGGGAACAGTTGTGGGCCTGTTGTCATATTGGAAACAGGGGTGGGCCAGATGTCATATATTGGAACAGTTGTGGGCCAGTTAATATGGAACTACAACCAGCTCAGTGGAATGTCTCGTTTCAGATGCAACACGGAAGTACCACATCCTCAATTATACGTCCTATTCTTCTCTGGTAGAAGCATAGAGTCACACCTGTAGGTGACTATCTTGCACTACGAATGTGACACATCACTTGTATGATCTTCTAGATATCCCTTCTGTTGTGATTTGCTTTAAATTTGAGATTGCCAGCGCTATGTACCGCCTACTTAGTTTGCTTTCCATGATATATACAGATAGTGCCACCAGAGTTGTACCCGATGAGAATATAATAAAGCCAATTGACCTCTCCAAGAATGTTAGTTAAGGCGGCTAAAGAAGTTTGTTCATAAAGCTAGCAATACTATTATGTAAAACAAATAGCAGCCAGAACTACCACCGAAAGGATTATGTAAGGGCTTTGATACAGGTTTCCTGTGAGGGCTCTATACTTTCTATGGTCAGGAGAATAATAATAATTTGATGCAGAGGTCATTCTGTTGTATCTACAACTGACGTCACTGCTATCCAGAAAAACCCAGAGGAACTCAGTAGCCCTTGTTAAATGAACACCGGTTTGATTATCTTGTAGCTAGCTACAATGTATCAAAGATGCACATTGAATAATTTATTTAA
This sequence comes from Ariolimax columbianus, assembly GCA_036924085.1. Classification (NCBI taxonomy): domain Eukaryota; kingdom Metazoa; phylum Mollusca; class Gastropoda; order Stylommatophora; family Arionidae; genus Ariolimax; species Ariolimax columbianus. The sequence goes on from JAVGWX010000005.1 coordinate 10,426,693, forward strand.
ATTTTAGTTTTTACTTGTGATGAAGTGTGCAAATTATCGCCAGTATCATTAAATCATTTCCAAGTATATTGATGTTTCATTAATGATCGTTATTTTATCAATTATAGAAAAACCAGAGCGATCTTTGTTTATACGAACTAACCATGGATTGGATCCTTCCAACTGAACAACTACTGGTTTAGCGATACCCAGAGTGCGATTGTACGAATTTTACAGAGTACTGGTGAAACTATTTCTTACCTCGATAAAGCCAGATCCAATATGCAGTGAACCATACACGATTCCTGAACTCGATAAAAGCTATCATTGATCGAAATTGCCATGAACCATAGTAGACAGGTAGACCGGCTTTTGATGAAAGGTATATTCGCTGTGCCGGATCGTTATTTGCTGGGAGTGTAATGTTTATTACGCTTCAATATTGATCAATTATGCGTTTTCATACGATTCTCTCATTAAAATTCCGCTTTTGCTTTTATTATGTCTATTATAATTATACTCCCAATTTTAATTAAGACTGCCTGTTTCTCACATAACGTAAATGTGCGTGCCTGAAATACGGCATGCTTCAGTGCACCTACATCTAAATGTGGGTGGGGTGGGGAGGGGAGGGGGTCGCAGCGAAGATGTTGGTGGCACGGCTGACAAACCAAACTATATATGCTTAGATTCATGAACTAAGAGGGTTGTATACCTAAAGGAAGTCAACTCACTAAATGGGTGGGACAGGACGGGGGATTGGGGGGTTTGGAGCAGCGAAGATGTTGGTGGCACGGCTGACAAACCAAACGGTATATGCTTAGATTCATGGACTAAGAGGGTTGTATACCTATTGGAAGTCAACTCGTTAAAAAATGTGTGCTGAGCCTGATACACATGGCGCTAGGCGTTAAACACAGTGCAACGCATTCCGTTTTAGGAAAAAGATTACAGTTGGAGCATAGGACCATCAACATAACAACAATAATACGCTCCCGTAGACGTCTAAGGCCAGTTGCTGCGGAACGGCTCCAAGCCTCGTCCATGGGGGTGGGCTGCTATCTGTCAGAACCGTACATTGCGGCGTGGTGGGCCTCTTCTACGTCTCTACTGGGCGGCGTGGTGGGCCTCTTCCACGTCTCTACTGGGCGTCGTGGTGGGCATCTTCTACGTCTCTACTGGGCGGCATGGTGGGCCTCTTCTACGTCTCAACTGGGCGGCATGATGGGCCTCTTCTACGTCTCCAGTCGGTCAAGGAAAGTATGTTGTAAAGGAAACACTTCTAAAGTATCTTGTGGGCCTGGGTTTCCTGGTCCAGCTGTATAACATGATCGAACAAAGAAACTAGGGGACGGTTCAGTGTTCTCAAGATTGGAAGAAGGCATGTTTTAGCTGATACCTTCACGTTGCTGATGCAATAATTATTGTATATATATATATGTACATTTTTTTGTGCGTTCGCCTTATTTCTCTATTCCCCAAGGCAGTGTTCGTTGCATTGTGGTTTTCATTTTGCGCCTGTCGGCCCAGTGCATACTTCAGCATGCATTTTTATGAAAGGGTCTGCTTCGTCCTTTTCAAAGGGTTTACTTCTCCCGGGGTAAACGGACGGTGCTGTGATGGGGATCGAACCCAGCACCTTCGGTTTGTGAGCCGTGTCACTTAACCACTAATCCCCGCCGTCCCCGCATGTAATCAATGAACGAATTCGTTCGATACAATCAATGAACCTATTCTTTACTCTCTTTTTTTATCCATGAAAAATTCGTATTATCATAAATGATGTAAAGATATAGGCGTGTGTTGAAGGCCACATAAACAGGTATGAGTTTGTCCAGAGTAGCTACATATAAGCAGCGTAACACCCGGTTTGAATTCCACTGTGTCCAGTTTGGTAGACACGGGATTTTTACCTGTGAGATCGGATGTAATGACAACACTACATATTTGCCAAGAAACTTGTAACAGCCAAATAGGTGACGGTTGTAAGAATCGACGTTCTGCAAAAGATATGCTGCTTACTTAGGTACAGATAAAAGAAACAAATCTATTCGTCGGGGGCATATGAGAAAAGGAACTAAAATAACGAACTAATCTAAACGAAACATATAAATACGGATTGAAAACGGAAATATTTATCTGCTCGCTAAACAACTAGATTGACCGGAGTAAATACACAAAAGTGTACACAAATACAGGCTTTAACTAAAACAGAGCGTACACACATACAGGCTTTAACTTGTACAAAAGCGTATACACATACAGGCTTTAACTTAAACAGAGCGTACACACATACAGGCTTTAACTTGTACAAAAGCGTACACACATACAGGCTTTAACTAAAACAAAAGTGTACAGGTAAACCGGCCTTAACTAAAACAAAGTGTACAGGTAAACCGGCCTTAATTAAATCTAAGTGTATGCACGCATACCGGCTTTTACTAAAACAAAAAGTGTAAAGGTATACCGACCTTAACTAAAACAAAAGTGTACAGGTAAACCGGCTTTAACTAAATCAAAGTGTAAACGCACATACCGGCTTCAACTAAAACAAAATTGTACAGGTAAACCGGCTTTAACTAAATCAAAGTGTAAACGCACATACCGGCTTCAACTAAAACAAAAGTGTACAGGTAAACCGGCTTCAACTAAATCAGACAAGTGGGTTCAATTTCGTCTTCTTTTGCTTATTCCTAGACAGGACGTCATGGTGCTGTTGCGTTATTTGCAGCGAGGCTGTGGTATCCGATCTTTTCAGTAAACCACATAAACCGCACGCCATTTGTGGGACCTCGTTTGCTTTCTCTCTGCGATTCCTATTGCATTAGCCAGACTACACGTGCAGCCTGTTTCCAGGACAACCACTGAAAAGTCAATTAAAATGCGAGACTGACTATTGTAGATTATTTTGAATGAGAGCGGACAGTAGAACTTTGTCATTGATTTGTGATCAGGATAATGAGATAGTGTTCCACCAGCATCATCGTCATCTCCTCTTCTTCTTATCGTCTCCTCTTCATCTTATCATCATCACCATCATTACCATCTTCATCTCAGCATCTCCTCTTCCTCTCATCATCATCATCATCTCATCATCTCCTTTTCGTTTGATCATGTTCTTTTTATCTCAACACCTCCACTTCATCTCATCGTCTCCTCTAATCTAATTATCTTCTCTACTTCATCTCAGTATCATCTCGTTAACCTCATTATTTTTCGTTATCTAATCATTTCCTCATCATATCATATTCTTCTTCACATCTCGTCATGATCATCACCATCATCGCTTCCTTATTTAATCATCTCCCCTTTCATTTTATTATTTTCTATCTCATCTCATCTTTACCTCATAATCTCCTCTTAATCATATCCTCTCCTCTTCATCTGATCATCTCCCCCTCATCTGATCATCTCCTCTTCATCTTATCATCTCCTCTTCATCTGATCATCTCCTCTTCATCTGATCACCTCCCCCTCATCTGATCATCTCCTCTTCATCTGATCATCTCCCCCTCATCTGATCATATCCTCTTCATCTGATCATCTCCTTTTCATTTAATCATTTCGTCTTCATCTGATCACCTCCTCTTCATATGACCACCTCTTCTTCATCTGATCATCTCCTTTTCATTTAATCATCTCGTCTTCATCTGATCACCTCCTCTTCATCCGATCACCTCCTTTTCGTCTCATCGTCTACGTATCTCATCACCTCATTAACTCATCATTTCACCTGTTCACGTCTGTCGTTGACAATTCGATAAACTATAAACATTTGCATTAGTGAGGGTCAAAACCCTGACCAATAGAAAACATCAGAAACAATTCTGCTTTTAAAAAAGTGAACTAATAGAAATTGGCAAACTAACGTCCGATTTGTTTGTCTGTATCCATGAACACGTTCTTCACAAGAGTTATCGAGAACAAAGTAGAGAAACAATTTGATGAGAATCAACCACGAGAGCAGTCAGGTCTTAAGTAAGTTCATTGAACCAAATACCTCCTCTACACAATTAACTAGTTCAGGGGGAAGCACACATGCTTATGTGTCTTATGTCGGTGGATTTAACAACAGCCTTTAAGAGGATTGAAATACCCGCAGCGGTGAATGCCTTCAGATATCAAGATATTGCAGAAAAGTATGCTCAGCTGATAGAACAGATAAACGACATCCGCTAAACCGATATAACCCATTTTTACAGGCTAATCAGCGTATCGACACCAGATGGCGTCCGACCGACCTATACAATCTCTCCACAACCTTTCACAGGGACCCTTGAGGAAATCTTTAGAAAACTAATTTTGAAATATAAAGGCGTCAATATAGAAGGAAAAATGGTCAGCAAGGTTTGCTGATGACAAAGTTATCTTCAGTCACAGAGTCAACGAAGCTAAGCAAAGCCTAAATGAGATCAATGAAGCGAGCGAGGCAGTCAGCCTGCAAATCAATAGAAAGAAAACATGGCATATTGAGCTTGTATTTTTTGAAGGAGAACTTTGGACAGGAAATTAATTCATCGTAGGAGAGGACGACTTACTTCTGATCAGGAACAACATAATGATCAAACATGTCAGACAGGGTCAGGCACAACATAATGATCAGACATGTTAGTCAGGGTCAGGCACAGCATAATGATCAGACATGTTAGTCAGGGTCAGGCACAGCATAATGATCAGACATGTTAGTCAGGGTCAGGCACAGCATAATGATCAGACATGTTAGTCAGGGTCAGGCACAGCATAATGATCAGACATGTTAGTCAGGGTCAGGCACAGCATAATGATCAGACATGTTAGTCAGGGTCAGGCACAGCATAATGATCAGACATGTTAGTCAGGGTCAGGCACAGCATAATGATCAGACATGTTAGTCAGGGTCAGGCACAGCATAATGATCAGACATGTTAGTCAGGGTCAGGCACAGCATAATGATCAGACATGTTAGTCAGGGTCAGGCACAATATACTGATCAGAAATGTTAGTCAGGGTCAGGCACAGCATAATGATCAGACATGTTAGTCAGGGTCAGGCACAACATAATGATCAGACATGTTAGTCAGGGTCAGGCACAGCATAATGATCAGACATGTTAGTCAGGGTCAGGCACAACATACTGATCAGAAATGTTAGTCAGGGTCAGGCACAACATACTGATTAGACATATTAGTACGGGCCAGGCACAACATACTGATCAGAAATGTTAGTCAGGGTCAGGCACAACATACTGATCAGAAATGTTAGTCAGGGTCAGGCATAACATACTGATCAGACATGTTAGTCAGGGTCAGGCACAACATACTGATCAGACATGTTAGTCAGGGTCAGGCACAACATACTGATCAGACATGTTAGTCAGGGCCAGGCACAACATACTGATCAGACATGTTAGTCAGGGCCAGGCACAACATACTGATCAGACATGTTAGTCAGGGCCAGGCACAACATACTGATCAGACATGTTAGTCAAGACCAGGCACAACATACTGATCAGACATGTTAGTCAGGGTGAGACACAACATACTGATCAGACATGTTAGTCAGGGTCAGGCATAACATACTGATCAGACATGTTAGTCAGGGTCAGGCACAACATACTGATCAGACATCTTAGTCAGGGTCAGACACAACATACTGATCAGACATGTTAGTCAGGGTCAGACACAACATACTGATCAGACATGTTAGTCATGGTCAGGCACAACATACTGATCAGAAAAATATATTGACCAAGACCCCGACATCAACTTACCCACAATCCTCTTTGGAAACAGGCTGTTTTCTTGGCAGCCTGTCCAACGAGGTGGATGATCGACATGATCCTTGTAGTAGTGAGCGACACGGAAGACTCCCAATCCATCTTCATGAGCACGCTCGGGATATGAGGAAAGCTACAACAACAACCGCTAAACGTCCATTTCAGAGTGCACATAGAGTAATCCTACTTATTGTTTGCATTCAACAACCGCTTCGCCACACACGCTCCTCAACCAAGTCTGATACAGTAATCAATCCGATGACTAGTTTCCTTTCTCGTAGTCTTGCATTGTCTAAATACACGCCAGTTTCCAATTTACAGCTACTTAGACAACAACAACAACAACAAAAAGAGCGGCGCTCGATGATTGAACCATGTTTCTCTGCCACGATAGACAAGTGTTCTGATCGCTCGGCCACAATAATAATCTAAATCCCTTACACAAACAAATTAGAAATTACAAAGGGAGAACGTCTGCGTGATTATACGTATAAGACCTGTCTTGTATCTTTCCTTGTTTGGTGACGCCAAATCCGATTAAAAATGGCGCAGTAAAATTAAATGATCTAATTCAGTTTACGTTAAAGGTGAACACTGGCTTAAAATATCGACGTTCTATTGACGTACTATTAGAAACTGTCCCAACCAAATACTTGGTCGAGCTCAACTAATGACGTTCGATCAGCAAAGGCTTGGTCTTGCTCAGGAAATTACTCAGGTAGAAAAGGCTATTATTTATCATTGGACACGCCCCGAATTGAAATGCATGTCTATTGATCCACTTTCTATCTGCGGTTTTGGGACAACTTTTTTTGTTTAACGATCTCATCGAATCTAATTTCTGAATTTTAAGAGGCCAACCAAAGAGACTTCCGAATATCATTCTAGAGGAACAGTAACATAATGTACCATATGTGGTCACAACCCTACGTTCTCCCCCAAGTGTACAGCTTCTAGGACTGGTCTCACACAGCCAGGGTACAGCTTCTAGGACTGGTCTCACACATCCAGTGTTCAGCTTCTAGGACTGGTCTCACACAGCCAGGGTACCAACATCTTCTAGGACTGGTCTCACACATCCAGTGTACATCTTCTAGGACTGGTCTCATCCAGTGTACATCTTCTAGGACTGGTCTCACACAGCCAGTGTACAGCTTCTAGGGCTGATCTCATCAGTGTACATCTTCTAGGACTGGTCTCACACAGCCAGTGTACAGCTTATAGGACTGGTCTCATCCAGTGTACATCTTTTAGGACCAGTCTCACACAGCCAGTGTACAGCTTCTAGGACTGGCCTGATCCAGTGTACAGCTTCTAGGACTGGTCTGATCCAGAGTACAGCTTCTAGTTCTGGTCTCCTCCAGTGTACATCTTCTAGGACTGGACTCATCCAGTGCACATCTACTAGGACCAGTCTCATCCACTGTAAACTTTTAGGATTGGTCTCACGCATCCAGTGTACAGCTTCTAGGAATATCCTCAAACATCCTGTGTACAACTTCAACGACTGGTCTCATCCAGTGTACAGCTTCTGCGTCTGATCTCATCCAGTGTACAGCTTCTAGGACTGGTCTCATCCAGTGTACCCGTCGAGGACCGGTCTCATCCAGTGTATAGCTTCTATGACTTTTCTCTCACATCAAGTGTACAGCTTCTGTGACTTTTCTCTCACATCCAGTGTGCAGCTTCTAGGGCTTTTCTCTCACATCCAGTGTACAGCTTCTATGACTTTTCTCACACATCCAGTGTACATCTTCTGGGACTAGCCTCACACATCCCGTGTACAGCTTTTCCAATATACGTTCATCTGCTCACTAAGTCCTACCAGAAAGTTATCTCATAATTGACATTCTTATCCCAAACGCATCCGGTTTCTCTGTGTTTTTCACGTCAGACAACGATCAAAGTTAATACCTTAATTGTTTGTTTTTTCGCTTTGCTTTGAGTTTTTTTTGTGCGTTTGAAAGAAAAAGAAAGTGTATTGGTTTTTCCATTATTGATATTAATGAGCCATGCCTTTGTCCACTCCTCCATTGATATTACAGCATACCACATCTGAATTCTTCTTGTTCTGGTATAATCTGCAGAGATCCCCAATATTAGATCATCTGGAAAATAGAGCTAGAGCTTTGTGCACTTTTGGGAATAGTCTGTGGTATCTCCTTTATGTAGGTGTGAAACAATACGAAAGGTATGACCTCCCCTCGTTTCACTCCCTGCTCGAAAATCCTTCTTCTGCTAGCCTGTCCTTGAACTTGAACTCTTAAGTGTTCTGTTGTCACGAGGGTGGCTGGCACATCTGTAAGAGTACATTTCCCGCATTTGTGATCACGCTACGTAGAGTAACTTGCCCGTGACTCTGTATGTCCATGTGTTTTTTTTTAATGCTCCAGAAACCACAAGCGAATGTTTTGTTGCTTGTATCTTCTATTTATTAAGCGATGTAATAAGTGGAATAAAAATATATTTTTCTTCAAAAATCCACATCAGTATGGAATTTACTATGCGCTCGATCAGTTATCTCACACATGCTTTGTAAACTTCATTGACGATTAATTTCGATAGGTCAATTGAAACGTCTGCAGTCATTTCGATCTGTTTAGTATAAAACAACAAAGTTGCTTTCTCCTGAGTTGGTATCAATATGGCATCTTTTCATGCCTGTGATGCAATATCTTTTTTCCAAACTGCAGTTTAGGACTACCAGGAGCTTCCCTTTTATTTTTGCAGCCAGACTTTTCAACATTTCAGTTGTTATCCCACCATGTCCTGGTGATTTATCTTTATTTAATGATTTAATAATCTCATTGTCTCTAACGTTTCATATACTATTTCTTCTTCTTCTTCTTCGTTCGTTCTTAATCTCCCCCTACCAAACCCTGAAAGGGCTTAAATAGCAGAATGTAGTCCAGAGAACGGAATGCGTTGTGTCGTTTACAGCTTGACTGCGATATTTGCACCTTTCGGTCCAACACATCCGAGCTCAGCAAGCATTTTTTAGTACCGGGTTAGCATTCCCTCTTCGATCCCTTCTCCTTAGCCAGTCTGCCCTGCTGCAGCCTGTTATCCAAGATCACCGCGTGGAGGTGTAGAAGGATCTTGGCAGCTCTAGTTCGCTGGCCCTGACGCTAGCAGTCAGCTATGGGTCGCTGGCCCTGACGCTAGCAATCAGCTATGGGTCGCTGACCACTGCAGCTCATACGCTACTCAGCATCTTGATCCCGTACACTGTTTAACTGGCCATCCTGTGTTATTCTACTATAATATTTGTAACGTTATGGTTGTTCTGTTCATCAATAATGGTTTTGTTGAGGTCTACTCTAACTTCAAAGTGATTTGCGCTAGCATCATGCTCTATAAGTGCAGTTGCAGCTTGTTTATCCTGTTCGTATGTAATCTACCTCCTGCTAGATTGTAGTTGGTTTAGTGTAACATCCTGGAAGACGAGACAGGGGCCGACCAACACGACGATGGATACAAGAAGTCAAGCAAATGTAGAATTTGGTCTCGGATCTGGCGGGAAGGCTAGCGGACAACAGAGAATCCTACAAACAGTAGGTTTCGTATGCTCGTTTTATGCCACCAGATGGGCCACCTCCATGAAGTGACACGTCAGTCGTAGGTCCTCAATGGTTCCCCACAGTTTGTCTTGTATGTTTCTTTCATCGGGCCAGGTCTTCTCGTGAAACCTTTGTTCAGTGGATATGTCTGCAGGATGTGTTCTGGAATCTGGGGTCCTCTCTGACATGTTCATTGGGCAGTCTCTGCTGCTTTCATTTTATGCATGTATGCATTTAGTTTGCGATGACCTGTTCAGACAGGATGTGATATTTGCGACGTTCTGCAAAGGACATGATGATGATGAATATCCTCCATTGTTCAAGGCTGATACAATTTTCCAAAGTGTGTTTCTTCCGTTATCTAGGATTCGAGTTATTGTTTCTGTTTCTTTCCAGCAATCTATTGTTGTCTAATTTAATTCCTTTTTTATAGTGTAGTGATTGGTTTCAGAACGATGTCTTCGTCGGTTGATAGGTCTGTATCTGCGTCGTTTGATAGTTCTGTGTCTGCGTCGTTTGATAGTTCTGTGTCTGCGTCGTTTGATAGTTCTGTGTCTGCGTCGGTTGATAGTTCTGTGTCTGCGTCGGTTGATAGTTCTGTGTCTGCGTCGTTTGATAGTTCTGTGTCTGCGTCGTTTGATAGTTCTGTGTCTGCGTCGTTTGATAGTTCTGTGTCTGCGTCGTTTGATAGTTCTGTGTCTGCGTCGGTTGATAGTTCTGTGTCTGCGTCGGTTGATAGTTCTGTGTCTGCGTCGTTTGATAGTTCTGTGTCTGCGTCGTTTGATAGTTCTGTGTCTGCGTCGTTTGATAGTTCTGTGTCTGCGTCGTTTGATAGTTCTGTGTCTGCGTCGGTTGATAGTTCTGTGTCTTCGTCGGTTGATAGTTATGTGTCTGCGTCGGTTGATAGTTCTGTGTCTGCGTCGTTTGATAGTTCTGTGTCTGCGTCGTTTGATAGTTCTGTGTCTGCGTCGGTTGATAGTTCTGTGTCTGCGTCGTTTGATAGTTCTGTGTCTGCGTCGTTTGATAGTTATGTGTCTGCGTCGGTTGATAGTTCTGTGTCTGCGTCGTTTGATAGTTCTGTGTCTGCGTCGGTTGATAGTTCTGTGTCTGCGTCGTTTGATAGTTCTGTGTCTGCGTCGTTTGATAGTTCTGTGTCTGCGTCGGTTGATAGTTCTGTGTCTGCGTCGTTTGATAGTTCTGTGTCTGCGTCGTTTGATAGTTCTGTGTCTGCGTCGTTTGATAGTTCTGTGTCTGCGTCGTTTGATAGTTCTGTGTCTGCGTCGGTTGATAGTTCTGTGTCTACGTCGGTTGATAGTTCTGTGTCTGCGTCGTTTGATAGTTCTGTGTCTGCGTCGTTTGATAGTTCTGTGTCTGCGTCAGTTGATAGTTCTGTGTCTGCGTCGTTTGATAGTTCTGTGTCTGCGTCCTTTGATAGTTCTATGTCTGCGTCAGTTGATAGTTCTATGTCTGCGTCGTTTGATAGTTCTGTGTCTGCGTCGGTTGATAGTTATGTGTCTGCGTCGGTTGATAGTTCTGTGTCTGCGTCGTTTGATAGTTCTGTGTCTGCGTCGGCTGATAGTTCTGTGTCTGCGTCGGTTGATAGTTCTGTGTCTGCGTCGGTTGATAGTTCCCTGTCTGCGTCGGTTGATAGTTCCCTGTCTGCGTCGGTTGATAGTTCCCTGTCTGCGTTGGTTGATAGTTCTGTGTCTGCGTCGGTTGATAGTTCCCTGTCTGCGTCGGTTGATAGTTCTGTGTCTGCGTCGGTTGATAGTTCCATGTCTGCGTCGGTTGATAATTCCCTGTCTGCGTCGGTAGATAGTTCCCTGTCTGCGTCGATTGATAGTTCCCTGTCTGCGTCGGTTGATAGTTCCCTGTCTGCGTTCGTTAATAGTTCTCTGTCTGCGCAGTTACAGGCATTTGCTAATTCATCCTCGAGATTTTGTAAATCTTCACTGCAGTAAGGTTTGCATGTGTTCACTCCAGTAAGGTTTGCCATTCTTCACTACATTAAGGTTTGCATGTGTTCACTCCAGTAAGGTTTGCCATTCTTCACTCCAGTAAGGTTTGAATGTGTTCACTCCAGTAAGGTTTGCCATTCTTCACTCCAGTAAGGTCTGCATGTGTTCACTCTAGTAAGGTTTGTCATTCCTCACTCCAGTAAGGTTTGCCATTCTTCACTCCAGTAAGGTTTGCCTGGGTTCACTCTAGTAAGGTTTGTCATTCCTCACTCCAGTAAAGTTTGTATTTTTCACTCCAGTAAGGATTGTCATTCTTCAATCCAGTAAGGTTTGCCATTCTTCACTCCAGTAAGGTTTGTATGTGTTCACTCTAGTAAGGTTTGTCATTTTTCACTCCAGTAAGGTTTTTATGTGTTCACTCTAGTAAGATTTGTCATTCTTCACTCCAGTAAGGATTGTCATTCTTCACTCCAGTAAGGTTTGCCATTCTTTACTCCAGTAAGGCTTGCATGCGTTCACTCTAGTGAGGTTTGTCATTTTTCACTCCAGAAAGGTTTTCCATTCTTCCATACAGTAAGGGTTTCCATTCTTCACTCCAGAAAGGTTTTCCATTCTTGACTACAGTAATGTTTGCCATTCTTCACTCCAATAAGGTTTGTCATTCTTTACTCCAGTAAGATTTGCATGTGTTCACTCTAGTAAGGTTTGTCATTCCTCACTCCAGTAAGGTTTGCCATTCTTCACTCCAGTAAGGTTTGCATGGGTTCACTCTAGTAAGGTTTGTCATTCTTCACTCCAGTAAGGTTTCCTTTTTTCACTCCCGTAAGGTATGTCATTCTTCACTACAGTAAGGGTTTCCATTTAATCACTCCAGTAAGGTTTGCATTTCTTCACTCCAGTAAGGTTTGCAATTCTCCCATGCCCCTATGGGAATGGTCTAAATAGCTTTGTTAAAGAGTCCAGACTATAGTTTTCAAACTGCTATTTTGTGTGCTGATGGTCTGGTAGAGTCTGTCTTGGAGGATGGCAACACTTTCTCAATCAGCATTTCCAAACGAAGCATAGGTTTTTGTGAATGGTAAGCATGTTCAGTATTTGTTGCCAACTGTAAAGGTGTGTGTTCGCTGCCTACTAGTTGACAGTGGACTTCTGCAGCGATTTTATTTTGGACATTTCCAGCGGCGAAGACTAATTCTGAAGTGGAGGCTTGTTTCGCTTGCTGGAGTAGAAACTTGGTTCATCACTAGGCCGGTTTACTGTTGGAGATTTCTATGTTTCCGCAGTCAGCCACTTTATCTTCTGCACTATCTATGTCTAGAAAGCCGCCTAGCGCAGTGGTTAGTGCGCTGGTTTCACATCTGATTGGTCCTGAGTTCATTCCCAGTTGAAGCAGACATGTTTTTTTCAGACCGCAATGGCTCCTGGGTTGACCCATCCTTAAATGGGTACCGGTTCAGTCCGGGAAGTAAAGTCGACCGGCGTGATGTTCCATCATCCACTAAGTGCGTGGGTTACAAAATAATATGGACCTAACACCATATTTCCTATGCACCGCATGGCGTGACGGCATCTTTCTTTTTTTATTATCTAAATTATCGACTATGTAGTTAGAGCTCCGTATTTCTATACTAGAAGATAATAGCTCTTTCTTTAGCAACGTACTTTTGTTTTAATTAGCACGACTGGTGGATCAATTACTCTACCGATCGTCACGTAAGACGTCACAATAGAACGCTGTTGGACGTAAAGTGAACAGATCAATTACATTGAAAATGGCGCAGGTTAATTTTTACTAAACTAACAGCCATATATTTAATTATCAACAAGTGCTAATATTTATGACAAAATGAGTATATTTGATAGTAAAAAATGTACCGAAACAAATTGTACGATGTAAATTATTAATCAAACATATTGTAATTAAGAAAGGGATCGTTAAACACGCATTTCGTTGGGGAAAGGCTGGTCGTTTATTTGATAATTATTAACTTATTAAAAGTATAATGTCAAAATCAATGGAGTCAGATATTTGTTAATTAGCTTTTACGTGTCTCTCCAGCGCATTCGATCTAATGATTTTTAAATTATCAAATAATTTAATGCTACGTAAATGTACCCCTTCCCCAACTTAACGGAACATAAACTGGATCTGCAGCTCACCCCTAAAGGCTTGTGTTTTGAATCGTCTTCATCAAATAGGTCATCCAGACATCCGCTGCGTAAGACCCCTTATTTACCAAACTTGTAAACTACCTTTCTTTCTCCTTCTGGCCTTCACAAAGATCATGTCTGGTTTCCTTTCTTATCTTTCTTACTGAAAGTTTGACCTATTCATCTTCACTTTCCTCATTAATCTTCATCTGTATCTGATCAATCATCTCCAACTTTATTTGATATATTATCTCCATCTGTATTTGATATATTATCTCCCCCTGTATTTGATATTTTATGTTATCATAAATATTCTAGATGTTACTTATGATATCTGTCCGGTCTTACGTATAGTTCCACATTAACGATGTTATCGTACCGTTTTATGCCTTCTATTCGTCGCAAGCATCCCTAGATGAAATTTTGAATCTTTCTAGTTGTACTTTTCTATGTTCCCCACCTCACAGAACCATTCAACAGGGCGGACTTGACATTGGAGTTGTCCCCCACATCACAAAACCATTCAACAGGGCGGACTTGATATTGGAGTTGTCCCCCACCTCACAGAACCATTCAACAGGGCGAACTTGACATTGGAGTTGTCCCCCACCTCACAGAACCATTAAAACTGGTGAACTTGACATTGGAGTTGTCCCCCATCTCACAGATCCATCCAATAGAACGGACTTGACATTGGAGTTGTCCCCCACCTCACAGAACCATTCAACAGAGCGGACTTGACATTGGAGTTATCCCCCACCTCACAGAACCATTCAAAAGGTCGGACTTAACATTGGAGTTGAAGATCTGTATTTGTCTGTAATCTTTCGATTACTACCAATTTCGTAAAGCAATAAAAGTGTCTCACGCCTTTCGCATTCTGTATTAGTATTTATATCAGTACCTCCGACCTTGTCTATATAGCTTACAAGATATAGGAACGGATCTCCTACGTGTAATGAGGAGAGGAGATTAACGTCTGGTTATAACACACCGAACACAGCTGATACCATTACAAGGCAGTCCCTATTCTGGAATCCTTAGGGCAAAAGAAGCAGAAGCAAATCTTACAACTCATGGAGAAGGGAAGTCAAGACAAACCAACAGGCGTCAGGACGGACGTGGCGAGCAGAGAGAGGGGAGAGAGAGCAGGTGGAAATGATTTCGCTTGACAGGAAGGCTTGGCGTGTATGTGTTGTAAGCCTATGCTCCATAAGGAGTTGAAGGGTTTTGGTTGATTAAATTATTAATCTGAGCAACTGCTACCAATTTTACTTCGGAAGCATCTGTTGGTGAAGGTATGGGAAGTGAAACCAACGAGACATGCGTGATGAAGTCGGATGCTCCGAGCCGTGCGGCATAAATTGTTTTACAGTGGACTCCATCTCAGTAAGCAAGCCGAACAGGAAAAGAAATATAATAGGACATTTTTAACATTTGGGTAAAATAGACGAAACTTAATATCTTTTCCAAAACCTGGAGAGTTCAATAATGGACGGGGAGTTATCAAAACAGATATTGATCCTCTATCTTTGTCAATTACATTGTCTGTGGATCAAGATACTGATTGGTGCACGAGCTGCAGTGGTCAGCGACCCATTTCTGACTGCTAGCGTCAGGGCCAGGGAACCAGAGCTGCCAAGACCCTTCTACGCATCCACGTGGGGATCCTGGATAAGAGGCTGCAACAGGCTGGCTAAGGAGAAGGGATCAAAGAGCGCAGACTAACCATGTACTCCAAAATGCCTGTCGAAGTTGGATGTGTCGGACCGAAAAGTGTAAATATCGCAGTCAAGCTGTAAACTATGACACATCGCATTCCGTTCTCCAGACAACATCCTACTACTTGCAAAGCCTTGTCAGGGCTTGATAGTGGGGGATTGAGAACGAACGAAGATGAAGAAGAATTTACATTTTCTAAATATGAAAAACGGTTCACTTCTTCTTTTGAATTACAATTAAATGCTTTTGGTATCTTGTCTTCCATTACAGTTTCTTATGATAGTTTTTCTGCTACCACTGTCAGCCTGTTTTGACATGTTGATTGTATCACCAATAGCATTGATCACCTGCCAAACGCATGTCATCCAGCTGGTTATCGAATCGCACGATATTCATTTTATCCTAACACCTGTTGTTTGTTTTATCGATCAATAACCATGGACAACTAATGTGTGGAGAACGCCCATTTCTGTCTAAGCCTGGTTTGTGTTTTGAAAGCCAGTATGATTTTGTATATCTTTACCTGGAATGTTTAGTCTGCAATGTTGGTTTTTGTTTTGTATCTGTGGTGGGCATTAATATGTTTAGATTCGGTTATAGTTTCTTGTGTATTGACAATGGTGTGTCCTGTTCTGTTGTTGAGTCAAAGCAGGCTTTAATTGCAACCTCAGGTCTTCTTATAATGTATGTTGTCTGTCCAGGTTAACAATATTCATGTTGTTTTACAGTCCTCTGCCGGGGACAGAAGAGTGCCATCACGACCAGGTGAAATATATTGATAATGACTCCACTTCTCGGAAACGTCGCAATTTGGAAAACGTTATACCACAGCAGTCTGGCCAACGAAGTGGTGATCAACATTATAATTCTTATTTGGGTGAGCTTACTGCGGAGCATGGCAATAACACAACAGCGAGGAGAACTCACCTTCTCATGTGCACCTGAGGATGTAAGAAGAGCCATTATAACCAACCGCCAAAAACACATTGTCAAGATCTGAATGATCTCAGTACGGGTGTCTTCCAGCAACACAAACAGTCACTAGCCTATGAAGGAGTCAACAACTACCGCTCCATGTTACGCCTTTCAAGTCAGCAACAACCTCCCTCCACTTCGCTCGGTCTGTGGGATTCCTTCGCAGTGTGCACCATCTCTGGTTGAGGATTTTATTTATCGTTTTCGAGGTTCTTCAGCAAATTGTTTGAACCGTCCCACGCAGGCTCCTAGCAGGACGCTTCTGATGATGTAATCGATGAAATTATGATGGTCGATCCTACCCCCATTTCGACAGTTCGGTCGCACCAATACATTGGACTGGTAAGACCGTAACCGGGTGCTTAAAACATCAGCAGAAAAAATGTACACCATAAACAGATCAGCAGCACCCGAGATTCCAAGAACTGTCGCATCAGAAACAGAAAGAGACCAACAAGTAAGCGACTAACGGTACCCTATGTTTGGACACCAAATGCAGAACAGAACAATGTAATCTAGACGATGTTTCTTACAGCCAACACAGTCCCTACAGGCTGGTCTTGGAAAACGTCGCATCGAAAAATTGAATCAACCAACGCAGACCCTTGGATCGAGCTGAGGGAGGAATCTACGCGTGGGAACCACGTGCCTTATTCTACATATAAGTCACCCAATAGACTCCAGGCTGGTGCACCACGAACTAATACATCACGGACTGGTGCATCACGAACTGGTGCATCAAGAACTGGTGCATCACGAACTGGTGCATCACGAACTGGTGATGGATCACGAACTAATGCATCAAGAATTAGTGAATCACGAACTGGTGCATCACGAACTCGTGCATCATGAACTGGTGCATAACGAACTGGTACGTGACGATGCAGGAAGAGCTTACAGAGGTGGAGATATAGGGATGACGAGATAGGTGATTGTGAAATAGCACAAGATCAAATCCTCTGATGATCTCCTCATACTGTCTGCAAACATAACATGTTGAGGAGGATGACAAGGCAATAAACGTGGCAGAACATTGGAAACATAACATTTAACATGTTTAGGGGGATGACAATGCAAGCAATAAACGTGGCAGAACATTGGAAACATAACATGTTGAGGGAGATGACAAGGCAATGAACGTGGCAGAACATTGGAAACATAACATTTAACATGTTTAGGGGGATGCCAATGCAAGCAATAAACGTGGCAGAACATTGGAAACATAACATGTTGAGGGAGATGACAAGGCAATAAACGTGGCAGAACATTGGAAACATAACATGTTGAGAGGGATGACAAGACAATAAACGTGGCGGAACATTGGAAACATAACATGTTGAGAGGGATGACAAGACAATAAACGTGGCAGAACATTGGAAACATAACATGTTGAGAGGGATGACAAGGCAATAAACGTGGCAGAACATTGGAAACATAACATTTAACATGTTGAGGGGGATAACAATGCAAGCAATAAACGTGGCAGAACATTGGAAACATAACATGTTGAGGGAGATGACAAGGCAATAAACGTGGCAGAACATTGGACACATAACATGTTGATGAGGATAACATGCCCTAGAATTGAACTGTTATACAGCAGCCTAGCCAACAAGGTGGGAATCGAAACTGTGATTCCTATAGTACTGAGCGATCCGTGAACCCTCGGTTGTCACTAACGTCAGGAGCGCTCAGGTGCATTTTGTTCAGTGCGCTTCAGGGTATAAGAAGAGCCACTGCAACCTGCTGCCAAATACACGTCGCCAAGCACAAGTAGCACGAGTAGCTTCGAACAACAACAATAATAACAACACTAACTTTCCATCGGTTCATTGACTGAGTGATTCAACATTTGTGTACATGCATGGGGCCATGAACTGTTACTACCAGGCACAAACTGATCACGAAACAACATTAGTCATTTTATTACGGGTCGTCGCAGATCGGGTAAAGTGAATTGGCTATCCAGATGCCATGACAACGCCACTAAGGGGAACCGTTACTGACTGCTTGGAGAAACCAACCAGAAGAGAGTAAGAAGCGGAAGTTACCGTCTGCTTTATGGCTTCCCGCTGTTGCTGATTCCATTTTAAAATGATCCCCCACGTAAATGCATGTTTTACATATTTGATGTGTTGTTGTCGTTGTTAATGATGATGTTGTAGAGGTTACTCGTACTAAATTCGTCACTTTCGGTGAATTCTCTGTGTCAACATTTTGAAATGACGCCCCTTATATAGGGGAGGAAGGCTAACGTCTGGTCAGGTCAAATATATTGATCAGACATGTTAGGGTCAGGCATACTGGCCAAGACCCTCACCTCGGCTTCCTCGTAGCCCTCTCTGGAAACGGACTGTTTTCATGGCAGCCTGGCTAACGAGGTGAGGGATCGACGTGATCACCCTAATAGTGAGTGACACGCAGATGGAGTCAAGTACAGCACAACCGCATGGAAGACCCCGGTCCACCTTCATCAGCACGCTCGGAATGTGAAGAAAGCTAATGCAACCTGCCACTTAACGCCCTTTTCAGGGCGCATGAAAGAGTAACCTACTCATTGTGGGCGTTGGCTAACAAGAACAACCCTCCTTATATATCACGGTGTGCAGGCACAGAGTGATTTTGGTTGTCAGGCAAAACATATAGTCCACGACCGTACCCCACCTCAACCTCAACGGTCTGCACCTGGACAAAAACAGTTTAATAGAAGTCTGGCACTCGGGGTAGGGATGGATACCCTTATCCCAATTGCAATGATTCTGTTGAGAAGCTTTGCATTTGCACTATAGTTAGGAGAACGCAGATACAACCTCTCCAATACACCCGAAGACTTAAGAACAGCAAACCCACTACCAAAGAGAAGTCATCCGGACGAGTAGCCTAGAGACAACTACACAAATTCCAGATGTACTGAAGACAGTTTGATTGGCTCTTTCTTCTCTTGTGCATTGAAAGGCTATTAAGTAACCTCCCAACTTTAGCGACCCAAACTTTAGTCAAGGCATTTGCTCTATGCTCTGATCTTCAGATTTGATATGAATAGAACAGACAGCACAACGCCCCTGGAGCAGAATGGGACAGCAATACTCCTTGCCATCTTGACAACAGGAGCTACACTCTCCACTCTTTCAGACGTTGTCCAAATGCTGGGAGACACAGATCAAGACCAGAAGGTGATACATATACGCCCGATACATTTTTTTATTTCTGAGGACATCCAATACACTGTTCGACAAATCCTCAACATCCCAGTACAAATGGTCATAGGGGCAGTAAGTCTTATATTGAACATCATAAACATTGTTATATTTGCCAAAACTGGCCTAACTGACAGTGTGACTGTTTCCTTATTTGGCATTGCTGTGGCCGATGTAGGCTATTCAATTTTTCTTCTGGCCTTTCATGCCTTTGATGTCGTCGATACAACGATTGGACTGTTTCCTTTCGAGCCCCTGAAACACGTAGCTTATCAAGTAATCTGGATCTGCAACATGTTAGGGGATACTGCGTTTGCACTCACCGTTTTCAGCGCTGTTCAAAAATGCGCGTGTGTGGCTATCCCTTTTGTGTTCAAAAGCATTTTCACAAATTTTCGAGCTAAACTAATTGTAGGTGGTATATTTGGTTCTAATTTGGTCTTGTACATTCCAGTTCTCATCAGTCCAGGAACAAGAACAACTTTTGACTATCATAGAAACAGAACATTACTTGGATATTACTTCGTGCCAAACAACATGGATCTGAGTAAGATATTCCACCCGTTTATCAGAATAGTTCTACCTTGCATATTCCAGATAATTGTTCTATTTTGCATGACCATTCTTAGCATCAAGCTCAAACAGGCTCTTCGTTCGCGTCTTTCATTAAGGTCTGCAGGACCAACAATCCATCCCGAACTCGCAGAAGCAACTAAGACCAACAACAGAACAACCTCAAGAGAGATCCAAGCTATTCAAACAGTCGCAATGGTATCGGCATTATTCGTGATTTGTAACTTGCCAGATGTTCTTATAACCTTAACTTCTAAATACTACCCTGCGTTTTCTGACGGTAGGAAGTACGAAAGTACGTACAAAATGTGTAGCGCTATACAAGACGTGTTTGCGGTCTCAAATTCAGCGTTCAATATTCTGATCTACTTGAAGTACAACTCAAGATACAGACGTGTGTTTGTGGACATCTTAGGGCAATTGAGGTGTGTCCGTCTTGACATTATCTGATACGAATGTGCGTGTTATCAGTTATGAAGAATCGACATAATCGTACTCGAGGTAAACCCCACAGTATCTTTCTTGAAATAGTGAACAATGTGAACTGATGGTTCTTATAACCCGCTGATCGTGCATACTCCTGGTCCGTACTGCCAGACGTCTGTCTCTGTTTGACCCAGTTTGATTCCAAATCTCTACAATCTGTTCAGTACTGGTTTATGGATTATAGTGTTGGCACCATCTAAAAGTTGGGCATCGATTGATACCAGCATAACCCCCACCCTCCAGCCCTTATCTTTACAGCATTTAATCCAGCAAAATATCTCTTTCTTATTTTTACGGTAATACTACGATACGCATTGAAATAAATGTGTAATTTTAGAAGTCGAACAGACACACTGAGAACGCAGGAAGAAATGAAAGAACTGATTAAATCTATTCTGATATCAGTTTTGTCTGGTCTAATTAAATACCGCCAGATCTATTAACCCACCTGTTTAGAATTACAGAACACAGATGTAGCACGAGGCGTAAATGTTGCACTCAAAGAGACTCCAAATCATCTCAATTACAGACGGCGCGTTGTAACTATCTCAATTAAACGATTTAAAAAAAAACCTACTAGAATTTCTCCATTCTGCACGTTTTCCACCATAAAACTTCAAAATAGAGGAAACAAAACATATAGACTCATACCCCAGACTTATATCAGATTAGGTCCCGTAAGTTGACTCAACATATAGACTCATTCCCCAGGCTTCGGCTTACATCAGGTCAAGTCACGTAAGTTGACTCAACATATAAACTCATACCCCAGACTTACATCAGGTTAGGTTCCGTAAGCCGAAACAACATATAGACTCATTCCCCAGACTTACATCAGGTTAGGTCCCGTACGTTTACTTAACATATAGACTCATTTCCCAGACTTACATCAGATTAGGTCCGGTACGTTTACTTAACATATAGACTCATTCCCTAGACTTACATCAGGTTAGGTCCCGTACGTTTACTTAACATATTGACTCATTCCCTAGACTTACATCAGGTTAGGTCCCGTAAGTTGACTCAACATATAGACTCATGCCTCAGACTTACAGCAGGTTAGGTCCCGTAAGTTGACTCAACATATAGACTCATGCCTCAGACTTACAGCAGGTTAGGTTCCGAAGGGCCTTCGTAAGTCGGAGCAATGTAATTATGTCACCTAATTACGTAATTAATGCGCAGCCTTAGATATAGCGTATGTAAATTACAAACTCAACATGGTAGGTTGTAAAGAAATCATTTGACAGTAAAATGAACAATGTAGACATTATTTAATAAAAAACGAAAGAGTACTAATCCATGCTCACTGCTTATAAAACAAATATTGCAGTACGTACATTAATCCTACATGTGCAGTGTCCAATGTAAGAGACTGTTCTTGTCACCTGTATCTGCCATTTTGAGTTCGTTTTTTTTCTCTTCAATTAAAACCCAAGAAAACACCAACATAGAGTTATATATACTGTAATATCAATTTAATTACAAAGAGAAACAACCAAACACAAAGAGATTTGAACGAACTGTCTTTGAAAACATCCAGATGAAATGCTTATTAAGTAGCAGTACTGCGCCGCTATGGTGAAACTCGGAAGCACATTCCTAGCTTCTGATATGGTGCCAAGACAAAGTTTGAGTGCACATAAGACGGGTATACGTAAATGGAGGCTACGTAAGTCGATAATGCGCAAATGAGGGGTACTGCTGTATATACAAAAAACAATTTACATCTTTGACAAGTCAGTCGATAAAATATTCATTTACAGCGACGTCCTGGTTTTCGATATTCCCTAATTATACGGTTTGTAGCAACGGCCATGCTCCCTTTGTTTTCTCAACACCAGATATGTGGCCATATTTCATCTGACAATCATATACGAGGCTGCACCAAAGCACTTGTGCGCTTTTTCAATTCAGCAGTGCTTTCTGGGGCATTGCCTTTCACGTGAGGAAATTGCTGGTCTCATGAATCAACCTATATTGTCACATTAAACGATATGCACAGAAGCGACTCATTGATCTTATTCTTTCTTAGACAATAGGCTGCCCCAAAGTCCACACGAAGTAATGATGATTGATAGCTAGCTTCTAAACATAGCTAATATGAGTATTTGTGTTTGGCTGGTAACGTACATTGAATGTATATGCTACAATATGGTAGAATTTAGATACAGAGTTATTCTCTGGCAAATTTCCTCTCCAATATATCAGGTTAATCCTTATTTTAAATAGTATACAGTAAAATAAAATAGGTTCCGCTTGGACTCCCCCCTTAAATTAAATTATTGCTAGTGAGTGTGTCAGTTGTTGTGGTCGGTTTCAGCAATTTGACGACGTTTCGTTCAATACAGTTTTTGTTTGCCTTTCTGATTACACGGAAGTTGATAGGGAGTGGTTACAAAAAAATGTGTAATTCACATCCACAAACGAAACAAAGTATTGCGCTGTTTGTACTTACTTATTGACCGACTGAGATCAGGTTAGCCACATATAGTCACTGACACGGGCGGGAAACTTAGACGCTGTCCGATCAGGTACAACATTATGACAGGACTTTGTGTCGTGATCAACACAATATACTGACCAAGACCACAATCTCTCTTCCATGTTGCGTTCCTTTGAAAAAGTCTCTTTTCAAGCCAGTTCAGCTGATGAGGTGTGGATCGACGTGATCCCTGTAGAAGTGAGCGTTACACAAATGAAGTGAAGCATAGCACCACCGCTTGGATGACCACAGTCCACCTTCATCAGCACACTCATGATGTGAGGAAATCTACTATAATCCAACACGTGCTGCCCTTTTCTGAGCGAAAAAAACAGTACACTCACTCATTGTGGGCATTCTTCTTCTTCTTCTTCTTCTTCTTCTTCTTCTTCTTCTTCATCTTCTTCTTCTTCTTCTTCATCGTACGCAGTCAGACAGTAACCAATATTTTTTCTGAAAAAGGCAGCGGTCATCCTGAGGCTGTCGACACTGCCGTAGAGCTTGTCTAGTGTTGCCACTGGTGATGGCCACATCTGCTCTCTCTGGTCCTCGTATGTCGGGCAGTTTTGCAGGAAATGCTCAGCGGCCATTTTCCCGGTACCACACGGGCATTCGTCGGTGCCACCTATCTTCAATGTTGGCATTCAATAACTCAATCACACAACTCACGCATTCAATAACTCAATCACACAACTCACGCATTCAATAACTCAATCACACAACACACGCATTCAATAACTCAATCACACAACTCACGCATTCAATAACTCAATCACACAACTCACGCATTCAATAACTCAATCACACAACTCACGCATTCAATAACTCAATCACACAACTCACGCATTCAATAACTCAATCACACAACTCACGCATTCAATAACTCAATCACACAACTCACGCATTCAATAACTCAATCACACAACTCACGCATTCAATAACTCAATCACACAACTCACGCATTCAATAACTCAATCACACAACTCACGCATTCAATAACTCAATCACACAACTCACGCATTCAATAACTCAATCACACAACTCACGCAAATATTCTGCCGGCTCTAAGGATCTACGTTTACATTATGTTTCATTATCAATATACTTTCTATTATAACCTGTATGTGACTGATTGGTTGAAACGGACTTTCTTCTCCCTGTATGTGACTGTCTGTTTGGTTAAAGTAGCTTTCACTCCCCTGTATGTGACTGTCTGATTGGTTAAGGTAGCTTTCCTTCTACCTGTATGTGACTGTCTGATTGGTTAAAGTAGCTTTTATTCCACCTGTACGTGACTGTATGATTGGGTAAAGTAGACTTCCTTTTACCTTAACTTAACTTAACGTCTTTATACTGGTTTAGAAGACTCTGCAGAGTCTGTATACAACCAGTTTAATTTAAATTAACCTGCTCTAAAATTTATGCGCATCCAATTTATTCTTAAATTCATTACTTGTATGTGATTGTCTGATTGGCTAAATTAGACTTTGATTCACCTGTATCACATCGATAAAAACATTTTAAAAGTCAGATTTCTATTTTTATTGATGTAAATTTATAGTTTTTGCTTGATGAAGATATTTATTGAAATAGTGTCCATGGAAGAAAGAATAGCACCACGGCTGCTTTCCGAGCGGATTGTTAAGGTAACAAACGAGGGCTGTGCATGGAGCTATCAGCTTCATCGTGTAAAACAATTTGATACTGCAACTACCACAACAAGAACACACAGTATTGATTCAGGCGACCTGTAAGGTACCCCAGCTGCGGCTGTCACCGTATGCTTCACGTGGATCGGACATGGGACAAGAATGGAAATGACGCTCTCACATCAGGCGCACATTCAATGCCCACTGTGCCAGATGTCCTTCCTGACCCACGTGCCGCTCGTCAATCATTTTTAACTCCTCGATTGGCTTCGTTCGTTCTCAATCTCCCGCTACCAAACCCTGAAAGGGCTTAAGTAGCAGAATGTAGTCCAGAGAACGGAATGCGCTGTGTCGTAGTTTACAGCTTAACTGCGATATTTGCACCTTTCGGTCCAACACATCCGACTTCAGCAACCTTTTTTTTAGTACCGGGTTAGCATTCCCTCTTCGATCCCTTCTCCTTAGCCAGTCTGCACTGCTGCAGCCTGTTATCCAAGATCACCGCGTGGAGGTGTAGAAGGGTCTTGACAGCTCTCGTTCGCTGGCCCTGGTGCTAGCAGTAAGCTATGGATCGTTGACCACTGCAGCTTCTATGCTGCTCAGCATCTTGATCCCGAACTACTCGATTGACTGAATATGTTAAAAAAGGGGTGAACAGAGAGAGTGGTCATAATCACCTGTGATAGACGGACATCATCATCATCCAGAATGTTCGGACAATATCGCACACGTGAGATAGGGTTATAGAACCTGGTAAATAGAATGAAGATATTGATCGAAAGAAACACACTTGTTCTACATTAACAAACAAACAAACAAAGAATCTACATTTCATTACAACGCGCAATTTATTCAAAGACTATTATAACCTGTTTGTTGATGACAAACTCGTGATTTGTAAGTATTTTGTTATTATCCATTACTTGTTTTAAATTCCTTGTTGGCTGAACAAAGACAATTCAAAGCCCACACATGCGAGCTCTGGTCTGTGAAAGAACATTCAGGAAATGGGAAGTTGAAATTTTCCCATCCTAATTTTTGTAACACAAGTACTCGATAAACACCTCACAGAATATGAGAGCTAACATCAAACAAGGTCTGGAAAACAGAAATGAAGGAGTCTGTTTTCCATAATCAGAATTAATTCTATTTTTTGTTTTCCAATTTGTTTGTGACAAATATCAAACGGCTGAAGCAATCTGGCCATTACGTTTTCTGCGTTTGGTGCCATATGTTGAGCATTCATTGAATGCGCTGAGCTGACGACAGCCATTCCAACATTGACAACAGATAAAAGCATTAACATGTACGGCTCAATTACCTCACCTGGACAGAAACAAAACAAAGCTTACTATTCGGTTAAAAAATCTTCATCAGAAACAACGAACAAACGAAAACAGCTAACATATACGATATTAAACATCAAAGGCACGTCCTTGACAACGGATAATGCACGACTTTAGGTGGCAGCGATAACAAGAGAGTGTCAAAGAATGTGTGGATCACGAAATGCCAGTTGTGAAAGATAAGACCAAATAAGAGAAGATCAATATTGTTACATACCAAAATAACTATATTCCAAACTGTCTACAAACTAATAAGTGCTTACGATAGTATATACATACACATATAACGCGATTTAACGAAAGATCTTCCGAGACCAGATCATGCGCATATTGTTGCGTTAACTCGCGTCTTTTTTAAACATCGTTGTCCAGTTCTTCACTGTTGTCTTCGAGACACTTTTGTCACCATACACTGCATGCATTCTGCTATGAATGTCAACTGGTCGACATCCTTCAGCTGTTAGAAACCGAATCACCGCTCAATTATTAACTCTGGTCGAATTCTGTATCACACCCGCCATGTTTTCAACAGCCTGCTGAGAAAACTAAGAGTCGGAGGATAATGAAATTTTACAAACTTGATGGCTTGTATGTGCTGTTTACGCCAGAAGTGACATCATCATGCGTATCGAACGTATGTTCACTTGTTGCAGTTTGGTCCGGTTTCATTTGAACACGCTTCGTATATAAAGAGAAGGTAAAATAAATATGAAAAAAGAGCACGAGTGCGCTAATCATATGAATATGCAATGAAGTCTTCGATAATGTATGTAATAATTAGATCCGGTGTGTTTGGAAATCAGATTATTCTCTAGCTTCAATCCAGACTGATCATCACATAAGGATAGACAGTATGTGTGACTATAATGGCAGTATTCCAATGTTTGACATAACTACTGAAGTGGTTAGCAGCTGGAGAGTTTTGAATTGTTGCAGATGTCATTGCCGGAAGTGTGCATGGTGTCCAAAGCAAGTACTCACCAATGTATGTTTCGCAATTGCTGGCATATTCAATTGAAAATGAATCAAAAGTGTTCGCCTGTTTGATATTATAACCATACGATTTAATTGGGAGATTACTTCGCCTGTCTTATATCAGAATTAGAAGATTTAATTGGGAGATTACTTCACCTGTTTGATATCAGAATTAGAAGATTTTATTGGGAGATTACTTCACCTGTTTGATATCAGAATTAGAAGATTTTATTGGGAGATTACTTCACCTGTTTGATATCAGAATTAGAAGATTTTATTGGGAGATTACTTCACATGTTTGATATCAGAATTAGAAGATTTAATTGGGAGATTACTTCACCTGTTTGATATCAGAATTAGAAGATTTAATTGGGAGATTACTTCACCTGTTTGATATCAGAATTAAAAGATTTAATTGGGAAATTACTCCGCTTCTTTGATAACATAACCAGAAGTTTTAATTTAGGATTACTTCGCCTATTTGAGATCATAATCAAAACATCTAATTGGGAGATTACTTAACCTGTTTGGTATCATAATCAAAACATTTAATGGAAGATTACTCTACCCGTTCGTTATCATAATCAAAAGATTTAATTTGGAGATTACTAAGCCTGTTTGATATTACAATTGGAAGATTTAAATGGAAGATTACTCCACCCGCTCGATATCACAATCAAACGATTGAATTTGGAGATTACTCCGCCTGTTTGATTTAACAATTGGAAGATTTAATGTGGAAATTCCGCCTGTTTGACATTCTATTGTCGCGCCATATTTCGGGAAAACAGTGTAATTAATTCATGTTATTGACAGTCAAAATCTTCAGATGTTTTCTGGACCATGTTTGATGCTAGATCCCAGGTTGTGTGATACGTTCATCGAGGACTTGTGTTACAGATATAGTCTATACATACAATATCCGGTATGTTCATTAACATAGACCAACAAGTGCTCTCAAACTGATAACGATTTGTTATCAAAATACATAATGTTCTCGAGTTTGTCATTAGATAACAATTTGTATCAACGCATTTGTTCTAATGACAGCTTGAATAAGATGAGCGTTTTAATGAAAGTGCAATGTTGTGTGTGTGTTGTCCTTCTTTCGATCCAAAGCTTCATTCTATATACCAGGTTCGATAACCCCAACTCCTGTATTTTATATTTATCTACATTCGTACAGGGTTAACGTCTGCTGAGCGTGCAGTACCTACTTTGATTTGAATGTAAAGTCTAAAAACAATGTACATACGTGATTTGGTAATAAAAGTGGGAGTAACTCAGGGGTCAAGTGAAAGAAGTGATGGCAGTTACAGAATGTGTCGATGATTACGGTTGTCTCGCCTAGCTCCTAATGTTCGTGTCCAGATAAAGAAGAATACGAAACTAAGGCCTATATCAGGACCAGGTGACTAATTGTTTGATGTGCAAGGCTCTGATCGAGAAACGACAACTCAATGTATACCTTTAGTTTTAAACATGTCCCGTTGTAAACACGTTTGAGGGTTTGAAATTAACGAATTTATTTATGTTTTTGTGAGTGTTGTCGAGTTTTGTGTTTTACTGGGTTACTGACTTGACGGAGTCGCTCATCTGCTACCCTATCATAAGAAATATTATTTTCTATATCTTGTGTCTGATCTATTTTATAGGGTCTGATAGCTGGTCCCACGGACAAATCTCCTCAGTCTTACTGACTTTGTCACTCTTCTTACACCATGGGATCTGGAAATATTATTTTCTGTTTATTGGGGTTTGCAGTCTCTAAATGATAGTGAATCAAATGTACACATTGACGTATGTACTAATTCATTTTTACACATTGTGTTAAAACGTGTGTACGTATGTATAAGGATGTATGCAAGCGGGATATGAATTATGCAGGCATCGAATTGGAATCATGCGAACAGGACGCCATGGATCGTGTGACATGGAAGGGCATGATTAAGCATGAAATACAGACAAAGGAGATACTGATTGCTGATTGGGTAAAGATTCAGCGTTTGAGAAGACACGCCACACCATGCGATGCCGCAAAAAGTCCCGACTTTCCTTGCACACACTGTGGAAGACGCTTTTCTGCCCGGATTGGTCTTACAAGTCACATTCGTTACCGTCATGGACTGTAGTTGCATACCTTTGTTTCAAAGCACAATTACTATCGTCTGAAGATAATAATGACAAAAAAAGTCCAGTCGATATGTTTGCATTAACACAACTATATTACAAAATGTGTACAACTGGATAAGTACACATGGATAAGTACACATTTTGTAATATAGTTGTGTTGATGCAAGCATATCGACTGGCCAATTTTTGTTTGGCCTACTCTTCCATAACTCGCACAACATGATTCATACATTCCCTGCCACTCTCTTTGACAATAATTTTCAAGTTAAGTCGTATTGTTTCGGCGTCCACGTCCATTTTCATTGTTTTTGTTGTTATTTGTTAGTTGTTTTCGTTCTTTCTCAGTCCATGACGAAGACATTGTGACCGTAACGTGGGTTCCATTGTGTTTGTCCCATTGCGGTAACTGAGCTATACCAGTTTATGTTTCTGTTTTTTTACTATTGACCCTCAGTGCCGTTACAGCTTCGGTTTGACATATTGAAACAACACAGCCTCATTGTTGTGACATAGTGCTCACACTGTGCTGACGTAGTAATCAATAAACACTCAGGCCTGGCACGGACAGAACATGTGTGCGTGTTTAGTTGTTGTGTAGAGAACATTTTGTACAATTTAATAGAACATATTGTTAAATTGACGTGAGCTATCATTAATCCATACGCTCAAAGTATCACTGGCATTTTTACGTCCTTTCATACTTTAGTACTCAGTAAGCTACTATCCGTTAGTTTGGGAAAATTATGAAAGTCGTTAATTTAAAACTTTCCTTCCTGCATCCCTCCCCTACTTCACGTCCACAGTCTTTTCCCGCCGTCCAACCACCCCATTCACGCCTAATTTATACCAACATTCAATCAAAACTAACCTCCTCTCAGCGTAAACGTCTCTTTCTCCTTCAACCAGCCTAAAACCTTGCTCATCCCTGCCGAATATAACCACCCAATCTTCTCCGCCTCCAATTCGTCCACCTCACCCCTAGCCTCAACCTGCAGGTTAATGTCCCCCCCCCACCCGTCCACCTCAACCCTAGCCTCAACCTGCACGTTAATGTCCCACCCCTCCATCCTCCCCCATCCCCACCACACCAAATATGAACTCGTCAAATCTGATTTCGGTCTGTTTTTAAAGCTGTCAACATCACAATCCTCTGGTTAAAAAAAGTACGACATTGATAAAAAGACTCGGGCAGTGCCACGCACTTTATTAACACCATTAGTTTTTCTTACACATAATTATCTTATCGGGCAGTGCTTCGTATCGTATGCCACATATTTTGACTTCACGTCATTCAACCACATCAATCTATATTCCTGCGCACACAACGGACACGCACTCGAGAAACAATAGAATTGATTCTTGCGGTGCCCGAGTTTGAAAGAATATGACGACTCTAGCCAAAATTGGATAAAAAATGATTACACTTGTTCTAGCAAACTCAAAATATAAAACTATTGACAAGTGAACCGAGAATTACCTATGCTATTGTACAGGCTCAGTGTAAAGCGATATTCTGTGGTAGTGAACATATGCTCAACATGGAGCAAGCAAAGCGAATCAACCAAGCCACAAGTTGCGCTTGATCTTGTGTTTTGTCTGAAATCAAAGTATTGATAACGCATTAACTATTAGTCTCTCTTTTAGAGACAACTTGTGATTAGCTTTGGTTTTTGCTTCGTCCTTATCTTGCTTGTGTCACACACAGAGTTCTCACACGAACCACCATTACATCATGTAGCTAGTATTTGTTTAACATAAAGAAGTGGATACACCCTCCCTTGATTCTTAGCCTGAAGGTTAGTGAACAATTTAGTACAAGCAATATGTAGCTGGTTGAGGCAAATGTCTTAAATGAAATGGTCATTAGGGGCCAAAGGTACAGCACAGTGAATAAGCTGGCTCTAGTCAGCGACTCATAGTTGGCCCCTTGCACAAGGTTCAGTGAACCAAAGCTGATCATGACGATAGTCTACAGGCTGCGCTGGTGTAGTCTAGCAAAGAGAATAAAGTTCGCAGTAAAAGCCAGCTGAACAGGATGTGTTTTGGTGGAAAGACGCAAATATTGCTGCCTCGCTGTAAACTACGACAGTGTCGTTTTCAGGACGAAATGGTGATCGTACGTTGGTTGTTGTTTTTTCCGAGAATAAACCTGTCACCAACACAAAAATATGATCTGTTTTGTTTGTTGTTTGTGAAGACACTTTTATATGTTTTCTGTGCATAACAAAACCATCTGCTGGCAGCACTAAATAGTAGCTTATGTCACAAATGTGACGTGCTGACGTCATTTTAGCTTGTGTTATTCATTCAAGCACACCGGGTCAATCAACTGTTTGCCTGCACATTCGTCTGCACACACGCACATACTAAATATATCACAGAGAGATAGAAAAGGAGTGACTAAGTGAAAAAGTTTACAATTAATTCACTACAATAATAAAAATAGTTGCCAATCGCTAGCAAAGATTGCGACTGGATAGGGCTATTGCTGCAAAATGTGTTTTCTGATGGCTGTAAATATCCATCCTAGAACAGCACACCGTGTCACATTCAGGACAGACATGAGAGGAGCCAGCTGTGGAATCAGTGTGCTTATTCGATTTTTTTAAACACGCTTTGGCTGAGCCTCCGCGATGGTTTTACGCTCTGGGATCTGAGCACTTTCGGTGATACCAGCTCGCCAGGGGGTACGATCTTGTGCAAGCATCTCCCAGTAGGTGACATCAATATTGAAGCATTTTAGAGACACTGTCAAGGAGTCTCTGTAGCGTTTCTTCTGCCCTCCTGGTGAGCGTCTGCCCACCTGGTGAGTGTCTGCCTTCCTGGTGATGGTCTGTCTACTGCCAGCTCACCGTATAACAGCTGCCTGGTGATGCGCTTATCTGGTATGCGATCAACATCTCCCGTCCATCTTAGCTGAACCAATTTAAGAAATTTGCTACAATAGATGCATATAACTCTCAAAAAGTCCGTGCAAAGGAGCAAGGAAGCAATGTGGAAACATAATTTGAAAAATGTATGACTGATAAATAGCCGTATTCGATAAAAAAACAAACAATGTATGACTGATAAACAACTGTAATAGATAAAATACAATGATGACTGATAAACAGCTGCAATCGATAAAATACAGTGTATGACTGACAAACAGCTGTGATCGATAAAAAAAACAATGTATGACTGAAAAACAGATGTAATCGATAAAAACAATGCATGACTGAAAAAAACAGATGTAATCGATATCAAATTTGTGAAATATCACGAAAACACGTCGTGGAATATCAAGACAGCCATTATGTGACGTCATCTCTAGACCCAGAAATAAACAATAGCTTCTGTTAGATTTGTTCCATCTCAAAGCTGCTGTTAGATTTGTTCATCTCAAAGCTGCTGTTAGACTTGTTCATCTCAAAGCTGCTGTTAGACTTGCTCATCTCAAAGCTGCTGTTAGATTTGTTCATCTCAAAGCTGATGTTAGACTTGTTCATCTCAAAGCTGCTGTTAGACTTGTTCATCTCAAAGCTGCTGTTAGACTTGCTCATCTCAAAGCTGCTGTTAGACTTGTTCATCTCAAAGCTGCTGTTAGACTTGTTCATCTCAAAACACGTGTTTGGGAAAGGCATAAGCTTACAATTAAAACCAAGGTCATGGTTTACAAAGCACGTGTCATCAGTGCCCCTATATGCTAGCACAACTTCGGCAACATGTGCCAAATAAGCTAAACACTTTCCGTTCTTGAAATTAAATGGAGTGACAGGGGGATAAATGCTGAGGTACATTCTCCCACCGGTATCTCTAGCATATACTCTTATTAGATAGTGAAGACGATAGATTGGTCATTTTGTCGCATGGAAGGTGGTCGCATCTCATCTATGGATGAGATATCCTCTATGGTCAGTTGGCGGAGGACAAAAGAGCAGTCGATCAACCACAGTTGAGGTACAAGGATATGTTTAAGCTTGGCATGAAGGTGCTGGACATATCCTCTATGGTCAGTTGGCGGAGGACAAAAGAGCAGTCGATCAACCACAGTTGAGGTACAAGGATATGTTCAAGCTTGGCATGAAGGCACTGGACAATCGGCATCATGGGAAGACGAAGTTGCAGACGGATCGAAGTGGAGATGTATCTTGAAGAGACACCATACGCTGGGTGAAAAGTAGACTTTGCAACTTATGAAGTGAAACGTCAATGACGTAGTGAGAGATGCAACAAAATACACATGATGAGAATGATTACTCCAAGATACAACATCCTATAGTCACATGATCAGGATGATCACTCCAAGATACAACATCCTATAGTTACATGATCAGGATGATCACTCCAAGATACAACATCCTATAGTCAGTCACGACTTAAAGACGGGGCTACTACTGCGTGAAGAGTTTATTCATTCATGGTACAGATATATCAGAAAGTTCGAGATCCTGTGAAATACCAAACTGATACATACAAAACTAGTTTAACGACCGCATTTTAATGTTGTTCCTTAACGCACTAAAAAGAAAATAAACGTGTCATACATTTTGTGGTATCCAATAGTGTCGATAGTAAAATAAATACGCATGAGTCAGTTTTTTCAAGGGTACGAATATTCACAATCAAACTACTTTAGAACAAAAGGCTTTCAACTGTGACAGAGGACATCAATCGGAAATATATACCTATTCTAAACGACACATACTGTAGCGATCAGCCGAATCGTATACCCAGACATTAGAGAGATTATAAAAGAAGGTGAACACAGGTAAAATAATGGTTAATGATAGGTCAACAGTCGACACTGTCGGTGGTAATGACGTAAGTTAGAATTATTTGTACCAGATCTCCGTTTTACACGATGTATGGTGGCCAGATTATTTGTCATTTGTAAATCAGGTAACCATTCACAGCTACGTTGACTCAGCGGAACTAAGATGCTAGTCAGGCACAATATACTGACCAGATCGTCGAGTCAGGGTCAATACACTGACCAAGACCACAATATCTCTTCCATGTATTGTTCCCTAGAAACAGACTGTTTTCAAGGCAATCTGGCTGACGAGATGTGGATCGAGGTGATCCCCGTAGTAGTGAGCGCCCCGCAAATGAAGCCAAACATAGCACACCTGGTTTAAAGACCACGGTCCACCTTCATCAGCATGCTCGGGATGTGAGGAACGCTACTACAACCCGACACTAAAGTCCTTTTCAGGGCGCACAAGAGAATAAACTTACTCGTTGTGGGCATTAAACAACAACAACAACAACAACAACAACAACAACTCAGTCTCATTGCCACGTGAGAGAAGCAGTCTGACTTAGACGTATGCAACAAAGAACATTGTTTTAGTTAAATAAAACTTGAAGGCCCGAAACTGGTATTATGTGAGTGCGCTGAAGTTCGCAGCAGCAGGGCAATGGATAACGCAAATGTTGCTTGCTAAGTCCAGACTGGGAAATCATGTCCTAGAAATGTCTTGCAGCTATTTTTAGCCCTCACATGATGTATAGCAGCCAATTAGAAAATAGTTTTTACTAGTATTGCAGATGCCGTCGAAATGTCATTAGATAAATCATCACGTAGTACGTCCCACTGGTTATACCGACTGGTTATACCGACTGGTTATACCACTACAATATTCAAATATAGATGGAGGTTGCGCCCCATTCTATTTTTAGTGATTTCCCATAACTTGAGATGGTTTCAAAGAATAAGAAAGATGTGGCATCTAACACTGGCATCGGGAAGGAAGACTAATGTCTGGTCAGACAAAATAGACTGATGAAACATGTCAGGGTCAGACAAAACATACTGATGAAACATGTCAGGGTCAGACAAAACATACTGATGAAACATGTCAGGGTCAGACAAAACATACTGATGAAACATGTCAGGGTCAGACAAAATATACTGATGAAACATGTCAGGGTCAGACAAAACATACTGATGAAACATGTCAGGGTCAGACAAAATAGACTGATGAAACATGTCAGGGTCAGACAAAACATACTGATGAAACATGTCAGGGTCAGACAAAATAGACTGATGAAACATGTCAGGGTCAGACAAAATATACTGATGAAACATGTCAGGGTCAGACAAAATAGACTGATGAAACATGTCAGGGTCAGACAAAATATACTGATGAAACATGTCAGGGTCAGACAAAATAGACTGATGAAACATGTCAGGGTCACACAAAATAGACTGATGAAACATGTCAGGGTCAGACAAAATATACTGATGAAACATGTCAGGGTCAGAAACAATATACTGATGAAATATGTTAGTCATGGTCAGACAAAACATACTGATGAAACATGTCAGGGTCAGAAACAATATACTGATGAAATATGTTAGTCATGGTCAGACAAAACATGCTGATGAAACACGTTAGTCAGGGTCAGGCAAAGTATACTGATGAAATATTTTAGTCATGGTCAGACAAAACATACTGATGAAACACGTTAGTCAGGGTCAGGCAAAGTATACTAAATGCTGTGATTTGGGAGCGAATTGGGGGCCTTTGTGTTGTTTGCCGTGTCACTTAACCACTAGCCCACGCCGTACCATAATTTGATATCAAAACTCTTATGACTGTATTCTAGTTGCTCTATGGAAGAAAAAAAACTACATTTTATTTTATCTGTCCCTTTTCTTGTTTCTCTTCTGTGAAATTTTGTATCTCTTAGTTATGAGTTTATTACATTATTCACATGTATTAAAACATTATTAATGTTCTTGTTAATGAAATGCTATAACACAAAAAGACATGAATACCATTATAATATTATCCCCCTTAGCTGACAGAATATTGTTGACCTTGTTTTTATGAAAGAATTCAGTATATAAAGGAACACGACTGAGCTAATATGAGGAAGTGAAGGATCTCACCCTGGGGGCAACTGTTCTCTCTCTTCTCTTACCTCACTCTGTTTAATTTGACTCTGTCCTACAGTCACACTCTTGCACACCTTTCACACGCGCCCTCATGGTGAGGCCCTTCCATTGCACTTTGGTTGGGCTAGCTTCTGAGGGCGCACAAAACTAGCATAGGTACATACAGACGCACACATGCATCCAAGCACTGGTTTATGCTTCCTGATATCGCCCAATGGACTACGGTCGGGGGTGGAAAATGGCGCGCGTCCGCCAGTAGAAACTAGTGAGGCAAACATCTAAGCAAAAAAAAATAATATGGTAGGGGCATAACATGAGAAGTGCACAATATATGAATATGTTCAGGTAAGGAGAAAATGTCTAGAAATAGCACTGATGCAAATCCTGATAATTATTCCAAGTGCTAAGGTTACACCAATAGCTAAGCCCGGAAACATCTCCGCGCGGCTCGTCCTGTGAACAGGCAGTCATCGAATTATTTCTCTGAGGCTCAGCGATTGAATAATCACTTCAGAGCGGTTCAGCATTATGATTCCCCTTTGTGAAGTAAAAGGTTGAGTACCCATTCATTTACATTCAGTATAGGGAAACATTTGAGCCATGGTCTCAACTGGGCTTTCCATGACTGCGTGCATGTGCCCAGTTATAGTTAGGTAGCTGGGCAAGAGAGTTGGTAGGTGGCTCAGTGCAGTATGCAACGATTCTGTGGGAGACCTCTGAGCCGGAATGTAGTAATTTAGCTTTCGACATGTAATAACACCCCATCCACTTCCCCCCACCCTCCCACCCCCCCCCCACCCCCCCCCCCCCCCGCGGTGTCACATAATGCTCGGTATTCAGCTTTGTTCTCTTGTTGCAAATCTAAATCCAAAAAGATACCCCCAACCTCTCACCCATACCCCCCCCCCCCACAACCCTCGGACCCTCCCCCCACTCCCAAGCAAGCTGAGGTCCAATGAAGCGTTCCGGAAAAGGTATGTGGCAGAAGGCTCAAATTGAACAAGTAACGGATATGCAGAAAGATCGCACACAAAAAATATAGATCTTTAATGCTAATTTCCTTATCGTTGATTGCAAAGGGAAAACCGCTTGCCAGCCCTAGTTGAACAGCAACAAATGGTCCACTTTAATGTCAAGCACCGCTTAAAGTGATCGCCGTTTTTAGTCTAGATGAACGCGTCCACAAGAAATGAGTTGCAAATCTAGCTAGATGCTGCACATTCGAGGGTACGTCTGTAAATAACTACATTTATATGGGATAGCTGAGAAACGTAAGTGGTAGTTTCAAAAGGTGTCATTAGATGGAGTGGCAGCAACATCCAACTTTGTGATTATTGTAGGTAGCAGACGTTATGTGTTGAATTCAAAAACATGTCTGTGTTCACAGAGTGTGCACTCAAAGAACAAACTGAAGGTGTGCGTTTGTTGTGGCAAAAGGACTTTCTGCAAAGGATATGCATAAGGAAATACTTCCTGTTTGCTGGGAAAAGTGTTTTTTGTGCAAATCTGGGAATAGCTGGCTCGATAACTTTTTCTCAAGGGCGCTTTAAAATTGCTGACTAAGCCTGAAACCGAAAAGTGCAAAGCATTAATTCCAGAGGGGTGAGTACGGATACAGGAACGGTTCAAATTAGTCTTGAAGGTTCTAAGTATAACAAGAAAATGGCAGCAGTAGGCAACAGAACAACATATATACGTTCTGCAGGAGCTCGATGCAGTACTCTAGCAAATTCAGAACACGAGTACATAGACGGATAGGCAACATAGAGCGCAAACAGAGGAGGCAGTGGAATCTTCATCGAACACTACAACGGCAACATGGACACTCACTCTATACCGAAAGGGGAGGCCTGTAACAATTTCAGGGCTGAAGCATGAGCTGTTCATGCAGCAACTCAGATTCTTATTAACCAAAACACAATTACAAGAAAAACGGTCATTCTAACAGACTTCACAGGAATACTCCAAACCATCTCAAGCGCCAACCAAGATAGACACCAGAGGCGTACTCCAAACCATCTCAAACCCCAAACAAGATAGACACCAGAGGTGTACTCCAAACCATCTCAAGCCCCAAACAAGATAGACTCTTACACGAAAGAAAATATAACATCGGGTTGCTGTCCCCTTACCCCCAAGCTCAACCCCACCTCCCTGTGGGATCCTTGAAAATAAGAAGGCAGATGAGATTACAAAAGCTGGAAGTGACGGCACACCGACTCGTCATCCCATCCACATAGCTATACAAAAGCAAAGACACTCATCAAACGATCCATGAGGACACAATGGAGAGACCAGCACAAAGAATACAAGCCAGAAAATGACAGTATAGACAAACTTGACAGAGATGGGCAGACAAAAATCTTCAGACTCAGAAGGGGACATTACAGACTCAAGGTCAAACTTTACAGAACTGGACTTAGAGAAGCCGCCACTTGCGATTGGGGAGGACCCAAGCAAACAGATAAGATAAGATAAGATAAGGGGGGGGGGAGGTGGGGGTGTTGATGACAGTGATTCGTGGATAATCATCCAATAACAATTAGTTGGGGGTAGTTCCAAATAAGAGAGATGGCTAAGTCAGACAACCAACAGAAGAACATTGGACAGCCATGCGGTTGCTTGATAATATAAAATACTCTGCAAAGATGAACTCAACAGACTGGCTAGGAAGAAAGCTAATAGGCTGTCAGGAGTCTGTGAGTGAAAGAGTTTGCAGGGTGACGGCACCTTCATAGAACTGGAGTTTTGGCCAGTCCCTTGATAGGTGTTTATGTTGGACACCCTGTGAACAGTAAGATATATGAATGTGTGTCGTATGTGTAGGACACTTTGTGAACCAATGGTATGTGAATGACCAGATCGCCTGATTGAAAGTGACAACACACCTACATATTGTCTGATACATCAACAAAACACCTACATATGGTTTGATAGATCAATAAAACACCTACATATTGTCTGATACATCAACAAAACACAAACGTATTGTCAGACATAAACAGAACACGCACATATTGGCAAATTTATAATTAAAACGTATTCACAATGACTAGCACGTTTGGGCAGATGAGGCTAACGTATGGTCAGGCAAAACACACTGACAATGTTAGCCAGGCTCAGGAGAAATATACTGACCAAGACTCTCACCTGATCTCCTCGTTGGTCGTCCTGGAAACGGGCTGTTGTCGAGGACTACAATCTGGCTAACAAGGTGAGGTTTCACGTTATCTCCGTAGTAGTGAGCGATACGCAGATGAAGTCAAGCATAACAGAACCACCTAGAGGACCCCGTCCACCTTCATCAGCACGC
Organism: Ariolimax columbianus; assembly: GCA_036924085.1. Taxonomy (NCBI): domain Eukaryota; kingdom Metazoa; phylum Mollusca; class Gastropoda; order Stylommatophora; family Arionidae; genus Ariolimax; species Ariolimax columbianus. The sequence continues at coordinate 10,465,836 of JAVGWX010000005.1, forward strand.
TCGAGATGTGAGGAAAGCAACTGCAACCCGACACTTAACGCCCTTTTTATGGCGCACAAAAGAGTAACCTACTCATTATGGGCATTCGCAAACAACAACAACAATAACCAGCACGTCAGAACATCTGTTGACCGACATTCTCAGCGACCGACAATCCCAGGCTATATTCCTATTGTGATAGATGAAAGACAGCGGTTGAACACACAATTATTCAGCATTAATTACCCTCGATCACTTTCGATTAGCTCACAATTATTGATTTGACCAAACAGCGGTACACCGTTGTGTAAATATATAAATCAGACGTTCCTCAGATCTCTGTTGATTCTCTCTAGATGATATGCGGGCTCTGTTCGTTAGAGGGAGGCACACAGCACATATTCTGAGATCTATCTATCTATCTATCTATCTATCTATCTATCTATCTATCTATCTATCTATCTATCTATCTATCTATCTATCTATCTATCTATCTATCTATCTATCTATCTATCTATCTATCTATCTATCTATCTATCTATCTATCTATCTATCTATCTATCTATATATCTATCTATCTATCTATCTATCTGCCTGTTTGTTTGTCTGTCTGTCTCTCTATCCGTCTATAAATCTATCTATCTGTCTATCTGTCAATCTGTCTGTCCGTCCGTTCGTCCTTCTGTCTGTCTATCTATATATACAAACTGTCCATTTATGTATGTATTCATGCACACACTAACACACACACACACACACACTCTCACACAGACACACACACCCATAAACACACATATACATACACCTGCCTACGTACCAGTGACTAATATTTACTTATATTTACGAACTGTGAAATATTTGTTACCGTCCCTTTTGATCTTATTGGGTCTCAGACAGATCATTTAATTAAGTTGATAACCGTTGGATGCTTTGTTCACCTTCATTCCTATTTTTGTATTGATTCCTCCCTAATTTAATATGCTGCTGGAGGTTTTTTTCTGTTGTCACTCGATTAATCGTTCTACTTATATCTTGGATCGCGGAGCGTTTATGATATTGGCCGTCTAGTCGTGATGGCATGAGTTCAAACCTTGATAAGGACCCATGTTTTATTTGTTCTTTGGGGCGAGAATTGAAAATATATCCTGTACACTTCGCAGCGACTGCTGGGACAAGTGGTTTATATTTCTTAGCCCTGTATATTTCACTGGTCTTACTCCAAGAACGGGTGAAACGTCGAATTGAAAATGTTTTCTCAATCGTGTTTCTCTCTGCATGACAAATACGTAGACCTTATTAGCCACTTTATAACATACACCATGAGAAGGAGGACTAATGTCTGGTCAGGAAAAGCATACTGATCAGACATGTTAGTCAGGGTCAGGTAAAACATACTGATCAGACATGTTAGTCAGAGTCAGGTAAAATATACTGATCAGACATGTTAGTCAGGGTCAGGTAAAACATACTGATCAGACATGTTAGTCGGGATCAGGTAAAACATACTGATCAGACATGTTAGTCAGGGTCAGGTAAAACATACTGATCAGACATGTTAGTCGGGGTCAGGTAAAACATACTGATCAGACATGTTAGTCGGGTCAGGTAAAACATACTGAACAGACATGTTAGTCAGGGTCAGGTAAAACATACTGATCAGACATGTTAGTCAGGGTCAGGTAAAACCTACTGAACAGACATGTTAGTCAAGGTCAGGTAAAACATACTGATCAGACATGTTAGTCAGGGTCAGGTAAAACATACTGACCAGACATGTTAGTCAGGGTTAGGTAAAGCATTCTGATCAGACATGTTAGTCAGGGTCAGGTAAAACATTCTGATCAGACATATTAGTCAGGGTCAGGTAAAACATACTGATCAGACATGTTAGTCGGGGTCAGGTAAAACATACTGATCAGACATGTTAGTCAGGGTCAGGTAAAACATACTGATCAGACATATTAGTCAGGGTCAGGTAAAACATACTGATAAGACATGTTAGTCAGGGTCAGGTAAAACATGCTGATCAGACATGTTAGTCAGGGTCAGGTAAAACATACTGATCAGACATGTTAGTTAGGGTCAGGTAAAACATACTGATCAGACATGTTAGTCAGGGTCAGGTAAAACATCCTGGACAAAAGCCTCACCCTGGCTTCCTTGTAGCCTCGCTGGAAACAGGTTGTTTTCATAGCAGCCGGACTAACAAGGTGACGGATGGGTGTGATTCGCGTAGTCATGAGCGGCACGCAGATGAAGCTAAGCATAGTACAGCCGCCTGGGAGACCGAGGTCCACCATCGTCAGCACGATCGGGATGTGAGGAAAACTACAACAACCTGCCAATTAACGTCCTTTTTAGGACGCCCAAAAAAGTAATCCTACTCAATGTAGACATTCAACAACAACAATAACAACAACAAGAACAACAACAAAAACAAGAAGAAGAAGAAAAAGAAGAAGAAGAACAACAACAACAACAACAACAAGAAAAACAACAAGAACAACAACACGAACAACAACAACATATAACATCGCGTCAATACTACAAAACTTCACCAACGGATTCGATATGAAATGGCTAGAGATCAAAGAAGAACTTACGACTGTGCATACTGTGCCATAGCCAGTGTGGAGAGTTCTAAATAGATTTAAAACTGAGGGTCCAAGTGCAGATCATACTTAACAAATGGAGGATATGCAGACGACGATGTTTGGAGAGTGCGGTGGCATCCAAGACCCTAAACACCTGTACAACTGTCCAAGAATGCAACAACCATGTACTTTGGTGGTCCAATTCTTTGTTAAATTGTGAACATGGACAGTTAGTATGTACCAAGGGATACCTCAGTCACGCTTTGTGTTAGGTGATCAGGTGTAATGATTTACCGTTTGGCTCCAAGTTAATCGTAGGAACACAACGACAGTTGACTCCTCGCAAGAAGCCTGCAGTCAAGTATTTTCAAAGAGGGTTCCAACACAATGATTGTACATGATAATGTTACTAGCCTTATGCACAAATCTCTTTAGTCGCCTTTTACGATATATTACGCATAATATACGTATTATGTGCATTATGACGTCACTTATGATGTAACCAGCACATACCAACCGTCAAGTTTGCAAAATGTCATTATCATCCGACTCATAGTTTTCTTGGCAACCTGTTGAAAACATGGCAGGTGTGATACCGAATCCTTCCACGGTTGATCAGCGAGAAGTTTATAACAGCTGAAGGATGTCGACCAGTTGAGATTCATCGCAGAATGCATGCAGAGTATGGTGACAAAAGTGTGTCGAAGACAACAGTGACGAACTGGACAACGATGTTTAAAGAAGGATGTGAGTTAACGAAAGATCTTCTGAGACCAGGTCAGGAGCATATTGTTGCGTCAGAAGATGCCAACGTCAAAATTGATGCAGTAATTAGGATGGAACGTCGCCGGAGCTTACGTTTGCCACATTTTTGTCATCCTTCAGCTGTTAGCCAATCACCGCTCGCTGATCAATTCTGGACGGATTCCGTATCACACCCGCCATGTTTTCAACAGGCTGCTGACGAGCTATGAGTCGGAGGATAATGAAATTTTGCAAACTTGACGGTTGGAATGTGCTGTTTACATCAGAAGTGACGTCATTATGCACACCATAAGTATGTTCACTTGGTGCATTTAGGTCCGGTTTTATTTGAACACGTCTCGTAGTAGGCATTTGACAAATTCCTGCGGTTTACTAGGTCTGGGGGAAGATATAAATAATTTGGATAGATTTCTAACTAAAACCTTTCTCCTGGCAGTGGCCGTTAAGCCTACTCTTTACGATTTCTAACTGCTAAGGTATTTTTAACGTGCTCGACACTGCCCACGGGAGTCCGATCTCACTACCCAGAGATCAGGGACATTTTTACCAGAAAAATCCGCCTTAAAAATATCGGTCTCCCCCGTGATTCGAACCTGCGACCTCCGACCCTTGAGGCGGACACCTTACCACGAGACCACTGAGCCCCAACCCGAGGCGGACCATACCATGAGACCACTGAGCCCCTGAAAACAGCAAGTTGTGGAAATCCATGATTGCTTACGTAGTCCATCTGGTACAAGATATTGATGTGTGCAGATTCAAATGATATACAGATCTGTGACAAATTGTTTATATGATTATTGAACACTTGATCAAATATTTAGCTTCCTCGCGCCTGCCATTCCTGCTACTACCTCCATCTGTCCATGTCCAATTGTTGCCTGCTCTGAATCGATTGCCCGAAGTAGTTCTCCAATTATTGAGTTCTTCCCCCTTACATTCCAGGCAACGAGGGAAACTCGGTAAATAGGTCAGAAATGGCAAATAAAGTTTTAAAATTGTTTAATGTGATTTTGAAAACCATTTATTAATACATTTATATTGTCTCTTATTTCTCAACATAATTTCCAACAACATTCATACACTTATCCCTTCGCCGAAGAGCGCATGGCCGAACGGTTTCAAGGCCTGCCTGCCGACAAGAACGACAGCGGTTCGAATCCCGTTGTGGGGGTGAAATAAATAAACATAGCAACCACACGACGTGGCGACAGCAGTGGCTAAGCGGCCGGTAGGTCTCAGTCTAAAAAATGTCTCGACTACCTAAGCAATGAAAAAAAGCCGCATCGACAGTTTTCTTTTTTTTTTAAAGTTTATTTATTTATCCCTTCGCTAAACAGTGCACCAAAACTCACAGTATAGATGTTTTCGGTCTGCTGTCTCAGCCACCAAAACTCACAGTATAGAAGTCTTTGGTCTGCTGTCTCAGCCACCAAAACTCGCAGTATAGATGTTTTCGGTCTGCTGTCTCAGCCACTAAAACTCACAGTATAGAAGTCTTTGGTCTGCTGTCTCAGCCACCAAAACTCGCAGTATAGAAGTCTTTGGTCTGCTGTCTCAGCCACCAAAACTCACAGTATAGAAGTCTTTGCTCTGCTGTCTCAGCCATATTTGCACATTACGTTCAACCTTATTGTCACAAGCGACACGTCTCCCGCCGAGGTTGGATCATGCATTACAATGACGGCTAAACCACACGAACACCCTACTGCAGCTGTTACACTGTCTATCCTACTCGTATGTCATCTCGAATCATCTCCTACACCCGACGCATAGATACTTCTCCTTCAATATGGACTAAGCGACAAAGTTTAGCTTCATCAACAATTGTTTAGCGTCCTTAATCAAATGTATTGACCCAGTTATACCCCGCTTTAACGCGATATAAACTTCTCACCGTAAACAGGTAGCATTTAATTGTGAGTATCCTTCGCAGAAAGTCCTTATGTATCGATGGAACGAATGTGTTCTCTGTAGCTCTGTGGTCCTTACGGAACCCGCATAATTAAGAAAATAATTACGTCTTAGTGCCACTAACTTGTAAGTCCACCATCTTACATATGTTCCATATGAAGCATAGAATGACTATTGTAGATGGATCCTAACGTGAAGCTAGATTCATAGAAGTTTATATCTTTTTGTAGGGGAACTGAGACGCTAGTCCAGTCAGGCACAAAACACTGACCAGGACGTCGCGTCAGGGTCAATACACTGACAAAGACCACCATCTCTCTTCCATGTAGAAATCCCTAGAAACAGTATGTTTTCCAGGCAGCTTGGCTAACGAGATGTGTATTAATGTAATCCCCGTAGTAGTGAGCGCCACGCAGATGAAGCAAAGCATAGCACACCGTCTGGAGAATCGTGGTCCACCTTCATCAGCACGCTCGGGATGTGAGGAAAGCTTCTACAACCCGCCACTTGACGTTCTTTTTAGGGCGCATAAAAGAGTAAACTTACTCATTATGAGCATTCAACAACAACAACAACAACAACAACCTCTTCTTGCAGTAGTGCTGTCTGTTTAATATCAATTTATTTTACATGAGCAAGTTACTAGACCCACGCACAATTCTCTGTTGTACCAGTTTTCGTAATGTTTTGCCATTCAGTCGGCCTATTCGTTCCTCTCCAGTAACATGGCCAAGGATTATCACGCAGACGTATACATCTTGAGGATGACGCCATGTGAGTCCCCGCGTCAAAGGTGTGCTGCATTGTACCTCAAACAAACTCTGTCTCTTGCCTTGGTGGTACACTCTGACCGGCTGGTGTCAGTCCATCTCTTGATGTTGTCTTCCAATTTATAGCACTGTCTTCCACTTACCCGCCTACTGTTAATTTTCCCCAGCAGTATTGTTTTCAGTTATATGTCGTGTCTCTTTATATCTCCACAATATGGCTTGGTTTCGTTCGTTCTCAGTCTCCGGCTACCAAACCCTGAAAGGGATTAAGTAGCAGAATGTAGTCCAGAGAACGGAATGCGTTGTGTCGTAGTTTACAGCTTGACCGCGATATTTGCACCTTTCGGTCCAACACATACGACTTGAGCAAGCATTTTTTGAGTATCGGGTTAGCATTCCCTCTTCGATCCCTTCTTCTTAGCCAGTCGGCCCTGCTGCAGCCTGTTATCCAGGATCACCATGTGGAGGTGTAAAAGGGTCTTGGCAGCTCTGTTTCGCTGGCCCTGACGTTAGCAGTCAGCTATGGGTCGCTGACGACTGCTATTCATGCGCTGTTCAGCATCTTGATCCCATGTGCATATTAAATTTACCTTATTAGTACCTACTTCAGTGCTACTCTTCTTATTTTTATCTCTTCTTGACCTCCCTACTTGTTCGCTTTTCCTTCAATGAAATGAGGTCCATCCATCGGTTTACCCGCGTCTCAAAGGCTTCAACTTCATTCACAAACTGATTGTTCATCGTCCATGAATCATCACCATGGAGCAAAAACCAAATGTATGTGTATACGAAGGGACATCAAGTCAAAAATGAACTTTTTTTGTGTAATGAACAATTTTATTTTTTCTCAAGTAGTCAAAATACCATTTCTTTTTTCTAAATAAAATCCTGCAACGTTTATGCACTTACCCTAATAATAATAATAGCTGTCCATCGTTGTCGATGAGGACCGCCGACATCATCCTTGTCACAGATTTCCCTGTTGGGTGTGGGTGCGCATGTGGCTGAACAGGCCAATGCGGGCACGAAAACATCTGCTACATATCGGGCACATGAGGTTTGTAGAAGGTGATGGTGTTCCCGCTGCTTGGGATTTCCGGGTCTCGCGTCTGCTCTGGGATTTCACAACACGGTCGTCTTCCCCGGCAGCTACACTCGATTTGACTGCGCTTCTCCAGTCAGTTCTGTTTTGCGCAAGATATTCCCAGGTGTCGATGTCTATCTGGCAACTTTTCAGTGAGTCCTTCAGACCGTCTTTAAAACGTTTCTTTGGGCGCCATCTCTCGCGCCATCCCTCTCTCAGCTAGCCGTAGAGAAGCTTCTTTGGGAGCCGCTCGTCTGACATACGGACGAGGTGTCCGGCCCATCCTAGTCGTGCTTTCTCTAGCAGTGCATGTATGCTAGGCATGTTAGCCCTCGAGAGAACCTCGATGTCAGTGACACGATCTTGCCATCGGATGTGGAATATTCGCCTCAGGCAACCTTTGTAGAAGTGGTTTAACCTCCTTGCATGTCCAGAGTATACAGTCCAGCTTTCGCAAGCGTATAGTAGGGTTGGAATGATGGTTGCACGGTAGACTTTGAGTTTGGTCTTAACGTTGATGCCACGACGTGCCCAGACCATCTAGCGCATTCTACCCTAGCGTTTAAGTAATGCTTGAAAAACTTCAGCGTAGAAAGATTTCTCAGTATGTCTGCATGAACCAATCCAGTTTCACTTCATCATCAGTGCTGAAAGGCTGACCTCTCAGGAATTCTTTTAGGGGTTCAAACAGGTGGAAATCGCTTGGAACGTGGTCTAGGTTGTAAGGTGGATGTGGCAATACCTGCGAGCCGAGTTGCTGCAGAAGGCACATTAGTACGGTCAGCCGAATGAAGTCAAGCGTATCTTTCAGAAGCAGAACACCCTTTGTGATCAACCAGTCCGTTTTTTTTCCCGCAGACGGTCATGCACATCACTGAAAATACGTATGTACTCCTCACTGCTGATAGGGACACAACGGGGTAGAAAATCAACATCCAGGATAAGGCGTTCTTCAATCTGGATATTCACTGAAATTACTGGTGAGCTGAGAGCCACTACGGCCGGGATCATTACTAACGGATGTACAGCCTTCTCTAAAACGTTTACACCATTCAAATGTCTTACAGCGGCTGAGTGTATCACCACCGTATTGTGATTGCCGTCTTCTGTAAATTTCTTCAGGTTTCACGCTTTCTTTCTCAAGAAACTTCATCACAACACGCTGTCCCATGCAAGCACAAACAGTGTTGTCCGTCATTTTAATGTGTCTGTGACGCGACTGGCTCATTGCAAATGGGCCATCTGCTAGTAATAATAGGATACAAGTGGCCCTAACTAATGACAGTAGTTCCAGAACGTCATAACCCATTCATATAGAACTAGAACAGAAAGTCCCGGTTTGAGCTGAACGCCCGTCGTGTATATATGTATATTTATATATATATATATATATATATATATATATATATATATATATATATATATATATATATATTTATATATATATATATATATATATATATATATATATATATATATATATATATACACGCACACACACACACACACACAGACACACACATACGTTTGCTCACTTGGATACTTGAATCCTGGTATCAAATCAGGCTAGTTACTAGATACCAGCTGCTTGAATCCGTCTGTCCTTTGTCCAGAAGTACCATGATGGTCCAAGGGCATGGTGCAGATCATCTCCTCATCGCGTTGACGGGCGGTCTCGTGGACGGTTGTAAGTTGTATGGCAAGCAGAAAGACACCATCCTCGCTCATCTATCGTCACTGTTGCATACCACAGGGCCGGCCCATCTCTACTTTCCCATTGACGCAGAGTGCTGACATTTCGGAACTGTGGTCGCGGATGTCGGTGTTTCGGGTGTGGTCACTTAGCGAGACATTTAGGACACCTTCGCTCCACTGCTCTTTCGGTAATACAGAGCTTATCTGCGTCTGATTTGCGTAGACTATAAACCTCACACACATAAATTGGTGCTGGGATAACCATGCTATTCAAGGTCTGAGCGCTGGCCTTGACGTCCATTATCTGCTGGATTATCGGTTTAGTGCGGTTGAAGCTGAGCCAAGCTGCCGCTCTCCTGCGTGAGATATCCTTATCAATGTTATGGTTGTTGATTTCCTGTCGAAGGTAGACATACGCATTGATATTTTCGATGTAATCATTTTCCAGTCGCAGTCCTCCGCAGGGTAAAAGGAGATCAAATGAGTCTTCTTTCTTTCTATCTATACATTTATTTATTGGATTACTATAATCGATCTGATCCTTAGAGGCGGTTACGTCGCTTCTGGTCCAAACTCGTTTCCATTGTCTTCTGTCTCAGACAACGGTCGACCAGTGTGTGGTTTGTTTCTGTTCGTGTTCCAGGAAGATAGCCCATCGTGTCGGTAGGCTTCCCCGTGATTTGTTCTGTCTCGTGGGTACCAGACTGATGTCGCTGTGCCCTAACAGTCCTCAGTTCTCCCAGGCAGATGACCAACCCAGCAATGCTTGACCTTGTCTGAGTTGGTAACTGCATCCTACATCAATGACCTTTGCCGTACGTCTGTGGTGTGTCTACGTCAGTGTTGTGTATACGTCAGTGGTGTGTATACGTCAGTGTTGTGTATACGTCAGTGTTGTTAAGGCTGTTCAAACGTTGGTTGTGGAGCGTGAGGTTGATCATACGTCTCTCGAGGGAGGCTTGGGTCTCTCTGAGTTTGGACTCCATTTTTATTTGATCAAGTTTATGCGGCGTAAAACCTTGCAGGGTAAATGGTAGAGTTGAATAGAGAGACATTCAGACTCTTGTCGTGGGACTGGTTGAGTTGAATAGGGAGACGCGCAGACTCTGGTCGTGGGACTGGTTGTGTTGAATAGGGAGACGCGCAGACTCTGGTCGTGTTGAATAGGGAGACGCTCAGACTCTGGTCGTAGGACTGGTTGAAATGAATAGGGAGACGCGCAGACTCTGGTCGTGGGACTGGTTGGGTTGAATAGGGAGACGCGCAGACTCTGGCGTGGGACTGGTTGAGTTGAATAGGTAGACGCGCAGACTCTGGTCGTGGGACAGGCTGAGTTGAATAAGGAGACGTGCAGACTCTGGCGTGGGACTGGTCGTGTTGAATAGGGAGACGCGCAGACTGGTCGTGGGACTGGACGTGTTGAATAGGGAGACTCGCAGACTCTGGTCGTGGGACAGGCTGAGTTGAATAGGGAGACGCGCAGACTCTGGTCGTGGGACTGGTTGAAATGAATAGGGAGACGCGCAGACTCTGGTCGTGGGACTGGTTGAAATGAATAGGGAGACGCGCAGACTCTGGTCGTGGGACTGGTTGAGTTGAATAGGAAGACGCGCAGACTCTGGTCATGTTGAATAGGGAGACGCGCAGACTCTGGTCGTAGGACAGGTTGAAATGAATAGGGAGACGCGCAGACTCTGGTCGTGGGACTGGTTGGGTTGAATAGGGAGACGCGCAGACTCTGGCGTGGGACTGGTTGAGTTGAATAGGGAGACGCGCAGACTTTGGTCGCGGGACTGGTTGAAACGAATAGGGAGACGCGCAGACTCTGGTCGTGTTGAATAGAGAGACGCGCAGACTCTGGTCGTGGGACTGGTTGAGTTGAATAGGGAGACGCGCAGACTCTGGTTGTGGGACTGGTTGAAATGAATAGGGAGACGCGCAGACTCTGGTTGTGGGACTGGTTGAGTTGAATAGGGAGACGCTCAGACTCTGGTCGTGGGACAGGTTGAAATGAATAGGGAGACGCGCAGACTCTGGTCGTGGGACTGGTTAAGTTGAATAGGGAGACGCGCAGACTCTGGTCGTGTTGAATAGGAAGACGCGCAGACTCTGGTCGTGGGAATGGTAGCATTAAATAGAGACTCGCAGACTCTGGTCGTGTGACAGGTTGACTTGAATAGTCGTGGAAATGATCTAGTGCCGTCTTTATGGATGAAAATGCCGCCCAGTCCACTCGACAACGTCCTGTTTAATTCTGTGCTTAGTTCATTCTGTCTGTCCAATATGAGTCACAGGTAAATATATTCCTCCACATCCATCAGATTCTCGCCATTTAGAGTGACAGAGTTATCTGTAGTGGAAAGGTCTCGCATGACTTTTGTCTTGGACGTGTTTATCTCGAGGCTCGATCTCCGTTATGGAGCAACACTACCGCCTGGTTGATGTCTTTGGTTGTTTCTATGATTAGTACATTTTATTCTTCGTATCAAAGATGGGTAAATCATGGAACAGTGTTATTCCACGCACAACAAACGTCACTTTCTTCATATGTATCATCACATTTCATTTGTTATCATACATCACCAGAATTTGCATTAAAAGTACTGGAACAGAAAACACTTAAAGTTGATTTCATTGCGATTGTTCAAAGTGGCGCAAGTCGCGACAAAGATTATCGGACCTTTACCGTGTAACAGGAGTAACCGCTTGTTTGATCACCTGTCAAACAGTTTAAATAAGTGTTCGATTTGCGTGTGCCTCGCTTAAAGAGACAGCTATTCGATTGGCTTTAATCGTAAATACCATTGCGAAAGGGGCGTGCCGTCTGCAGGAATATCAGGTTACTTGCGTTTAAATACAATTATATCTTCACATCGACGTCTGACTAGCGTTGTATGTAGCGAGCACACGTTTTTAACGGCAGAAGTGCGGGGTTTCAAGACCGATACCAGAACGTTTCTGTAGACCCAGCTGTAGGAAGGTACTTGATTTACTGTTCGGGAAGGTAAATGCAGAGAGGAAGAAAACTGGGCATCCCACTTGGTAAACATGTTTAGATGTAGTGCAATAAGTTTCTAACACTTCATCTCTGACATCAGTGTCTGTTGTGGGATTACCTTTATCTTTACATCTTCACTTTCCATTTCTCATCCGAGGAAAGCGAGTAATTCACTTACATTTACACGGGATATTGCTTCTGGGCGTTTCTATCAACAGGAGATGTCTAATCCACACTTGATTGATATGATATTCAAACAACCACGAGTTAGGGAGTCTTCTACCATAGAGAGGCTGGATCGCGACATTGTACCTGTTTGCGTCCCTGATACACACGATTTTTTACTATAGAGACACGCTAAACAGCGCTGTTAATCCCTTCTTGCGACATTGTGGTAGCGTGGCAGAGGACCTGTTTGCGTCTGTTACACACGGTTTTCTACTATAGAGACACGCTAAACAGCACTGTTAATCCCTTCTCGCGACATAGTGGCAGCGTGGCAAAGGACAAAGCCGCATCTCTGTCGCGCAGTCTTTTACTATAGAGATGCCAGGTCGCACTCTTAGTCGCTACTAGTGACATTGTGTCAGCGTGGCAAAGGACATAGCTGCATCTCTGTCACACACAGAAACATATTGCCCATAGTTTTTGCCACCACTTTTAACACCTGTATCGTCCGGCCTGTCCCTCAATGCGGCAACATACCTATTTTGATCAATGTCCCGCACAAAGCTCTCACGTAAATCACTAGAGTAGGTTTTCCCATCTGTAATATCATTCAAAATGACCTTGCGTGTTCTATTAGTCCGTGCGCTTGAGTATCGTGGGGAGGGAGAGGGGGAGGCATTTATGATTGATCGTACCGATAGCGTTCAATTATTATAGTTTGAGACCAGAGAGCGAGGTTCACGTTAGCGAGATGGGAGTGAATTAGTGCGGCCAATGCAGCTTTGTTTCATCGTGAGGTTTTGGACCTCAGCACTCTGAACAACCTGATGACGGGAAGACCCCTATACATCGGATCCCTCTATGGCACACTTATATTTGTCAGACCCCTATATGTCAGATCCCTCTATGACACAATTACATTATGAGACCCTTATATGTTAGATCCCTCTATGTCACAATTATATTTGTGAGACCCCTATATGTTAGATCCCTCTATGACACAATTATATTTGTGAGACTCCTATATATCAGATTCCTCTATGGCCAAGTCCTTTTTGTCCCTGTCCTGTGTATCGCAGGGATGTATGTCACTTTCCTTCCAATACGCTAAGCAACATCTGCTGTCAAAAACTTAAAAACGTTCAAACATGCCTTTACCGCGGGCCTCTCCTAGCAACTCCAGCATCAAATGGGCCTCTCGAGGTTTTGTTGAACCCCAACCAGTCATTTCTGCCTGGGCATAAATCCGCACCACATCGAGGCTGGGCATGGATTCAACACCACATCGAGGCTGAACATAAGTCAGCACCACATCGAGGCTGGACATAAGTCAGCACCACATCGAGGCTGGACATAAGTCAGCACCACATCGAGGCTGGGCATGGATTCAACACCACATCGAGGCTGGACATAAGTCAGCACCACATCGAGGCTGGACATAAGTCAGCACCACATTGAGGCTGGACATAAGTCAGCACCACATTGAGGCTGGACATACGTCAGCACCACATTGAGGCTGGACATAAGTCAGCACCACATTGAGGCTGGAAATAAGTCAGCACCACATCGAGGCTGGACATAAGTCAGCACCACATTGAGGCTGGACATAAGTCAGCACCACATTGAGGCTGGACATACATCAGCACCACATTGAGGCTGGACATAAGTCAGCACCACATTGAGTCTGGAAATAAGTCAGCACCACATCGAGGCTGGACATACGTCAGCACAACATTGAGGCTGGACATAAGTTAGCACCACATTGAGGCTGGACATAAGTCAGCACCACATTGAGGCTGGACATAAGTCAGCACCACATTGAGGCTGAGCATGGATTCCGCACCACATCGAGGCTTGGCATGGAATCCATACCAGACGAAAGCTGAGCCTGGAATCAAACATGGAAGATTATGATTCTGTTCAAACACACAGACCCTCCTCTAATCACATTTTCTATCCTCATTATTCCGTCTTCCAGATTTTCTGTTCTTATATATTCCTGATGCTCACGATAATATGTGGCCTTGAAAATCTCTCGGCGTGAATGACATCACTGCAGAGGACTTCCGTGCTTGTAGACCAGCACTCTATCCGTGTACAGCTTACCATTTTACTACGTATTACAATATTTCTTGCCCATAAATACGTAATAAATAGCATGGCAATCGCGATGAAGAGGATTATTACTTTGCTTCCTCTGCTTGCTCCAGTTTAAAGCATCAACAATAGGTAGCATTTCCTTTGCAGAACATCGCCCTCATCACATCCAATCTAAAAGAATCTCTTTTGCCAAATCCCCAGCTTGCTCCAGAGTCATTTCTTGATATCTTTGTTCCATCTTGGTCTGCATCCGCCTCTTTTGTTCGACACCATACCTTCCATTACCGTTCTTTCAGGACCGTTGTGTCTTTTTCTGTTCAAGATACAAATGTATGAACCAGTACTCCTCTATGTCCAACTCTTGTCGAATATCTGCATTCTTCTTTTTTCGGTCCATTAATTCTGAAAACCTTTCTATAACATTTCGACTAGAAGGACTCGATTTCCTGTCCCATGAGGTTTGTGTAGCTGTCCATTTTTGTGGCCGTATGCTGCTACGGAAAAAAAACGCAGGTCCTCAAAATGTTGTCTTTTTTCGTTTTCTGGTATTTTGCCATAGTTTCCTCAGGTTGTGTAGTCTATGTGTTGTAATGGTCAGTCTCGTTCTGATTTCCTTTGACCAGTCGCCATTGTTATCAGTTCTGTAACCCAGTTAATCGAAGTTCGTGACTTGTTATATTTCGATTTGAATTGATGCTGACTTCTTTTGTTGTCGGTTTTATCTTTGTTTTGTTTATGTTTACAAAGAGGTTTTCCTCTTATCTGCATCTGCTTACAGTTGTAACTAACTGATCTAACCCTCTGCACTATTTGATAGTGTCACAGTATCGTCTGCTTATCTTAGCTCTGGGATCTTGTATCCGCTGATGGTAAGGGAAAGTCCATATAATATCTGATTACATTGTTCTAGTTAATGTGTTAAAGTGTGCTATGGATCTCTGCTTTCGCAATACTTTTGCTGCATTGTTTTCTGGTGTGTTCACTACCGCAATCTACATTCGTTTTGTTCTTGCGTCTGACCACATAATAGCATAACAGTGTCGGATCAATGTGCACCGAGGTGACTTATGATCCATCAATGCAGCAACTGTGTGGACTCATTTAAACCGAGAACAACGAGAACTTCAACACTCAAACGTAGCAAGCTCAACCAAATGAATCGGTTGGGTCCGAATTAAAAAAACAAACTCCTAGCCATGTTTGCAAAACTGAGGTTAAAACAACAAATTAATGTCCCGTTTTCTCAATGAATTATCATAGTCTTACTTCGCTTTCACAATGAATTATCATAGTCTTACTTCGCTTTCACAATGAATTATCATATTCTTACTTCGCTTTCACAATGAATTATCATAGTCTTACTTCGCTTTCACAATGAACTATCATATTCTTACTTCGCTTTCACAATGAATTATCATAGTCTTACTTCGCTTTCACAATGAATTATCATATTCTTACTTCGCTTTCACAATGAATTATCATAGTCTTACTTCGCTTTCACAATGAACTATCATATTCTTTCTTCGCTTTAGCTATAAATTATCATATTCTTTCTTCCCTTTCTCACTGAATTATCATATTCTTACTTCGCTTACACAATGAATTACCATATTCTTTCTTCACTTTGGCTATAAATTATTATATTCTTTCTTCACTTCCGCTATAAACTATCATATTATTTATTCATTTTTGCTATAAATTATAAAACTCTTTCTTCGCCATGTCTATAAATCATCCTATTCCTACTTTGCTTTGGCTGTATATTGTCAATTCAACACGATGTTTCCACCATGACTTGGGATATTCATACAACAGTGTAGCTATACATCATTCCCAACAGAAGCCTGTTGATTAACATCCGGGACCAAAGACGCAATGAATGACAGCAATCAGCGACCAGTTGGTTGTGCCATGGTCAGCGAATCAATCAGAGCTGACCAGACCATATTCTACCTCCAAGTTAGGGTCAGGGAAACAGATTGCGCCTGTGCAGCCTGGCTGAGAGAACATGGAATCAAGAAGGTAGGGAAGCAAACCCGATCTAAAAAAATTTACGCTGAAACCGGAAGTGTTGGCTCGAAATGCAGATATGTTGCAGCCTCGCTGCAAACTACCAAAAGAAAAAGCAGAAGACGAAGAATAAAAAGAAGACGACGACGACGAAGAAGAAGAATAATAATAAGAAGATGATGATGATGATGATGAGGAAGCAGAAGAAGAAGAAACGAAGAAGAAGAAGAAGAGGAAGAAGAAGTAGAAAAGAAAAAGAAGAAAAAGAAGAAGAAGTAGGTGATGATGATGATGATGATGATGATGATGATGATGGTCCAAAGACTGGGGTACATCAAGCTGAACTTCCTTACCGGGCAATGGAAGCTCGTACCAGACTGCATTACATGCAATCAAAAAAATTATATGTCTGGCTGGTTAGATTTAAATAAAAACTTCCACTGTCCCCGAACCAATCTGCAAACATGCTCTTGTCACGTATGCACATCGTGCAGGTCACGTTGGTTTCTGCAAACACGTCGGAAGAACAACACACTGGGGATTTGTAAGCCATTCATAAGCCACATTAATCTTGAGTGAAGTAATTTGCTGATGGATTGGTTACAAGATACGGCTGGGTATTCAGTATTTAACGAATAGACTAATGCATTGATAAAAGAGTCCAAATAATGTCAGAATCAACTGGATTTGAACACATACTTCAGTTCAAATTTCAGATCCACGGGAATGTGTTCAACAGTTTCTATTGGTCAACAGTTTCATAGATTTTGAGATATCAAGGTCAGACTCGGAGCTGGGTACTCTAAACAAGTCAATATTTACACTGAATGATTAAGTCTTTTTCCACTATCTGTATCTAATGCGTGTCTTCGCAGCCAGATAATTAGCTATGTCATTGAGGAGAACCATAGTGCGACATGGGTAGTCGTGTATATTGACCGTTTTTGTCAATCAATGATTGATAGTTATATACTGGCGCTGTAAACAATCAGTACACAGACTGCAGACTTTGGAAATGAATGCATATCAAATATGTAGGGAGACGGGGTGGGATTGTGGTGTAAGGGGGGGGGGGGGTCAGCTTGGTGGAATCAGGAGTGTGTACAGTCAGCGAGTTATATGAACCTTCAGCATCCACACCATTTGCATTTGCTGAAAGAGGCATATCCTGCATAGCCTATATCAGTCTGCTTATAATGACTTGGTGCTGGCTTTAATTTACAAAAAAACTATTTGCACACATAATAATATTGATGTTATTTATAATAATAATAATCATAATCACAATAATGACAATAATAACAATCCGCTTAGGCGACCAATCGTCTGTGACCATGATTGATGGCTGAGGTCCACGAGACAGAAAGTTATGATGAGAGTAGTAGGTGACCTGCAGCATCTAGGTGTTGCGTTGACGACCACGTGGGCGCCTCCATGTGGGACAAGATTTTTTTCTCGAATCCTGGTTTCGACAGCCAGGTGAAGGATCTGACAGGTTGTCGCATCCCGTGGGAAATGAGCGACATGACCAAAGATAGAGTGACGGCGACGGTTCATCATAGAACGAATTTGCACACAGTGTACGATTGATGTGGCCGATTTGGTGAACTATCAGCACACTTCAAAGCTAAACATGAATACATCATGTCTGGAAGAACTAAAACAAAACAATAACGGAGCATCGGATAAATATGTACTCAATTTACATTCACACAAAATAACTTGTTTAAGCTCATGAGTATGCAAACTCATCAACTGCACTGAGGGCTTACAATGCTGATAAATCTAGCTACAGGGCAAGGGGAAGGCTGCAAGGCATGTGGATAGATGCCATTAGAGTGATTGAGCAGCGCCAATGGCTCACATTAACCGACACAACGCACTTGGCGCAGGATAAACGACTTATGCTCTTGACGGAGCTTTACGGCATAAGTGGAAAGAAAACTAACTAACGTCAAAGAATGTACATACAAGAGGATGTCATAGGTCTTTACCCTGACCATGAAGGAGTAAGAGGAGAAAGTTGAAATTTGGCACATTGCTTATTCCTTCTCAATTTAGCCACCGGCTGAATTTATACATTTCTACCATCTCTGCGTAATTTTGAAAAGACTTTCAGAATAAAGTAACCTAAATTCCGATCTAAACCAGTTATCATAAGCTAGTATGTCATTTTCGTCACTGTCAACATGATTTTATTTCAGCTGTTTTTTAAGTTTTGGTAAAACGAAAAAATTCTGATGGAGCTAAATCTAGATAATATGGTGGGTGTGGTAAAATTTCAAGATTCAAATCGTTGACTGTTTGCAGCACAAGCCTTGCTTTATGGGAGGGCGCATTGTCTTGAAGCAAAAACAGAATTTGAGTGCACGCTATCCTTCGTTTTCTGGTCAGTCTTTCTTAGTTTGGTAAGGAGATCTGCATAATATTGTCCATTAACCGTGTTGCCACAAAGCAGGTAATGTTTCAATGACACCTTTGACGTCCCAAAAAAAACAGTCAGCATCATTTTTCTTGCAGATTTCTGTGCTCTTGGCTTGACATGTGTTGGCGATCCCGGGGTTTTCCACTGCATGCTGGAAATGTTTGATTCTGGATCATAATGGAGAACCCAAGTCTTATCTACTGTTACCATGGTCGGCAACATGTTTTTCGACCGACACATTTTTAGCAACTGGCCACAGCAATCAACCCTCGTTTGTTTCTGTTCACATGTCAGCAGACGTGGGACCCACACACTTTTCTCATGTTCAGTCTGTTGTGTCAAATTCTACAAGCTGTACTTTCATTCAGTTTTGCTGTCCTAGATATCTCTGCAATTGTCATTTTGCTATCCTGGTCAATGATTTTCTTCACTCTTGCAGCATTTTTATCGCTCCACTCTTGGAAGATCAGCAACATGGGAACGGGAACACTTAAACTGCCTTCACCAATTTTTTACAGGAGCATACGCAGGACATAATTCCTCAAACACTGGTTCTATCTCCCTGTGTTCCATCTCCCTGTAAGTTTTTTTCCATGCAACATCAAGAATTTTATCACAGTTCTGGTCTCTGATTTCTCCATTGTTCTGACAAACCGTTAGAGTAGTAGTTCCGATCAATAAGGTGTGTTACGCCATGTACCATACCGGGTAAACCTGTCGAGGATGGAAATTCATACTTCTCAAGTCAAGTACAAATGGAATGAACTACATATGTGATGTATTGGCAGGCACAGAAAGGGAACTCCAGAAGTTGATTGGTAGATTGGATAGAACGGTCCTGAGTTTTGGTATGGAAATAAATGCTGATAAAACAAAGCTCATGACCAATAACGTTGCAGGGTTTCAATCTGCCATAGAGGCAAATGGGCAGGTACTTGAGGTGGTGAAACGTTTCTAATATTTTGGATCGTTGATCAGCGAAGAGGGTTCGAAGCCAGAGGTAATTGCAAGAATAGCACAAACAACAGCGGCGCTGACTCGGCTGAAACCTATTTGGCGAGACAAGCGCCTCGCCCTCGGCATAAAAGTCAGACTACTGCGCTCTTTGGTGCTGTCAATATTTCTGTATGCCTGCGAGACCTGGACCATTACAGCAGATATCCAGGGCAGAATACGTGCAATGGAAATGCGGTGCTATAGAAAACTCCTAAATGTTACATATAAGGATCGTGTCACGAACGTAGACATCCGTCAGAGAGTTGAAGACGCTATTGGTCCTTTTGAAGATCTGTTCGCATTTATCAACAGACGAAAGATGGCCTGGTGCGGGCACGTCGCGAGGTCCAACGGAATTCCCAACTCGATACTCTTTGGATCCGTACCGGGACAGAGAGGGCGAGGACGTCCAAGGAAGAGATGGGTGGACAACATCGCTGAGTGGTCAGGCCTTCGTCCCGGTGAGATACGTCAGGCGACGATAGACAGAGAGAGCTGGCGTGGGATTTTCATGTCTTCATGTGTGCCCCAAAGACCTGATGGGTTACGGGATGAACTGAACTGAACTGAACATATGTGCCAAATTTCAACTTTCTCCTCCTACTCTTTCAAAGTCAGAAATATATGATCAAAATGAACACTTATAAAGATACAACAAATACCAATAAAATTGAATATAGACGCTCAACTACAGAAACATACCAACTGTCCCATCTTCTATGAATTGATATGAATATTCTATAAGTAATAGACAATAGAACAATAGAAAAGGCAGGCCAACTCGTTGATAACAGTAGCAGATTTGTTCAACATTTTGGCAATGACCTTTCATTTTCATACCTGATTTGCCATACACATTTGTGTTACAGTTTCTGTTTCTAAGAATCGACGTAACTGCACTCCGGGCATACCCATAGGTGCTCAGTCTGTCTCATCAAATGGCATAAGGTATGGATGCTGATGGTCCCTGTAGCTCGCTGGTTGTACACTCTCCTGCGCCGTCCTCTCATGCGCCCCACTTCGCTCGAACCTCGTTTAATGTCGAAACTTTGCAGTCTGTGGATTGCTGCTTCATCTATTGCGATGTCCTCATCCAGCAGGCGGTCATTGATTCATTTCAAAATGTCACTATCAAAATTTCATGATGGGAGCCCGTGAAGCCAATATGTCAGCTCTTTCATTGCCCTGAACCCCGGCATGAGCAGGACAGTAAATACAGGTCAGCGCCTGGAGGTTTGAGGCCTCAACAGCAGCTATCCACTCGTACCTAAGCCATCCCTTCTCTACTTTCTGAAGTACGGCTTGCGCGTATGTCACGATGAGTGCCTTTGTTATAGAAGTCTCAGATATCAATTACAGTTATGTTGCTGTCCAATGCCCACAATGAGTTAGTTTACTATTTTGCGCGCTGGGAAAATGGTGTTGAACGGTGGGTTGCAGTAGCTTTCCTCACATCCCGAGCGTGATGATGAAAGTGGACAGCGGTCCCCCAGGCGGTTGTGCTATGCTTGGCTTTACCTGTGTGACGCTCACTACTTCGGGGATCACGTCGATCTATATCTCGTCAGCCAGACGGCCTTGAAAACAGCCTGATTCCAGAGAACGCTACATGGAAGAAAGATTGTGGTCTTGAGTGTAATTTGCTTGACACTGACGCGACGTCCTGGTCAGTATGTTGTGGCTGACCCTGACACGCCCTCTTTGTCAGTATATTCTGCCTGACACTGTTTCTTAGGAAGGGAGTTAATAACTTGACACACATACTCTCTCTCTCTCCCTTAGGAAGGAAGTTAAAAACCCGATACTCTCTCTCTCTCTCTCTCTCTCTCTCTCTCTCTCTCTCTCTCTTAGGATGGGAGATAATAACTTTACACACTCACTCTTAGAAAGGGAGATAATAACTTTACACACTCACTCTTAGGATGGGAGATAATAACTTTACACACACACTCTTAGAAAGGGAGTTAATAACTTTACACACTCCCCACTTAGGAAGGGCGTTAATAACTTTACACACTCACTCTTAGGAAGGGAATTAGTAACTGGATCTCTCTCTCTCTCGCTCTCTCTCTCTCCCTCTCTCTCTATATATATATATCTTTCTTTGTCTATCTTTTGCCTTTGTCTATGTTGTTGTTGTCACAATGTGTCAACATACCAGACCAGCTCTTCGAATAGCCCTGATTCATTAGATAATGTCAACAATAGCGGTGTTATCGCGTTTATTTCCAACTATCTGTGGCCTATTCTTTATAGCTGTTACTATTTTTTCAGACAATGATTAACATGTTAAACGTTTCGACAATCACTGCAATTAATGACGGTCAATTGACATAGCAGCATTAGACCTTCCTTACACGATTTATTGGCATTTCGCTATTTTACGTGTTGGGCTGTGTATCTATTGAACACGTCACCAGGTAGTTCAAACATCGGCCTTTCACCAAGGAGAACACCGATGCCAATCCCAGTTGAGGCCTATGTGCCTTTCTAATAACAGAAACCCACTCTACAGATCGCACGACGTCTGCAAGGATAAGCAGTCTGTATTTCTCAACTCTAAATTACATCATTGGTCAGGACCCCTTGCCATTGCGCACCGGTTGACACAGCTGTAAATTGGTACCTGGTATAATGTTAGGGAATGGAAACTAGCCATCCCATCCTATAAATAGTTGTAGCCAAGCATAATAAAGAATCTAACACTTCATCTACACCATCACTGTCTGCTTTGGGACTGATTATAAATCTTCATGGAAAAACAACAAATTGAAATATTGCATAATTAGTTTTATTTAACGATGAAAGCTAACTTTCTATCTATTGTTGGTGACTTTACTTGGTAGACTGGGATCTCGCAAGTCAACTTCATCATCAGCAGTTAGATCAGTCCAAAAACTGGTTGTATGGTTGTCTGAGCGTGTCTCTCCATTTGATCCTATTCTCTGGTTGTTCATCCAAAGACTGGTTGTCTGAGCGTGTCTCTCCATTTGCCCATATCCTTTGCAGCTCTCTTTATTTCAGCATAGTTTCGTACTTTAGTATCTCTGCATGCCTGGGATGTAAAGATGAGTCTTATTCGTCCATGCCCTCTCTTCCCTTAGATCTTGCACTTTAGTTTCTTTTGTGGAAGCATTTCATGTCTCATTTTGTGCATTCAATCTTCATTTTTTGTATAATTTTCAAAAATGCATATGTACGCCTACCTCAGTGAGGACAATGTACACCTGCCTCAGTGAGGAAAATGTACGCCTAACTCAGTGGGGACAATGTACGCCTAACTCAGTGAGGACAATGTACGCCTAACTCAGTGAGGACAATGTACGCCTAACTCAGTGGGGACAATGTACGCCTAACTCAGTGAGGACAATGTACGCCTGTCTCAGTGGGGACAATGTACGCCTGCCTCAGTGGGGACAATGAACGCCTAACTCAGTGGGGACAATGTACACCTAACTCAGTGGGGACAATGTACACCTGCCTCAGTGAGGACAATGTACGCATGCCTCAGTGAGGACAATGTACGTCTGCCTCAGTGAGGACAATGTACGCCTGCCTCAGTGGGGACAATGCCATTGGATCGCCGTTCTGTCCAGCTCACTCTTGCTATGGTAGCACCACATTTCAAATGCATTTACATTTTGTTCATTATTCTTTGCTAGAGTCCATGTTTCAGCTCCATACAGTTGGATTGGCCATAAATGAGTGGTGATTATCTTGACCGTCAGTTCTATCCTGATATTCTTTGAGGATGGGGACGGCGTGGGCTAGTGGTTAAGTCCCACGACTCTCAACCTAAAGGTGCTGGGTTCGCTCCCCTATAACAGCACTATAACCCGGGGAAGCAAAACCTTAAAAAATGCAAGAGGAGGCAAACTCTTACATAAAATGCATGCCGAAATCGATTGCACTGAATCAACAGGCGCAACATACAAACATAGTGCAATGGACACCGTTTTGGGGATTAGAGAAATAAGGCGAACGCAAAAAAGAAACAAATATATTCTTTGAGGTTAGCAATTTCTGTTTTGCTCTGAAGGATGTTTTTGCCAATGCAATCCGTCTGTGAATTTACGTCTCATCTCGGTTAACATAGACATCTCTTAAAGTTAACAGAGACATCTCTTAAAGTTAACAGAGACATCTCTTAAAGTTAACAGAGGCATCTCTTAAAGTTAACATAGACATCTCTTAAAGTTAACAGAGACATCTCTTAAAGTTAACAGAGACATCTCTTAAAGTTAACAGAGACATCTCTTAAAGTTAACATAGACATCTCTTAAAGTTAACAGAGACATCTCTTAAAGTTAATATAGACATCTCTTAAAGTTAACAGAGACACATTTTCAAGTTAACATTAACATATTTTCCTGTTAACATGGACATATTTTGAAGTTAACATAGACATATCTTCCTGTTAACATAGACATATCTTAAAGTTGACATATACTTCCAAAATATCATAATTAATTATGTTGTAAACATCCTAACAAATTAGTCCCTCTAAATGTACGTAAAAAAGCGAGCCTTACTGTGGAACCACCAAAGGATAAATGGCTGCCCAGGTCCAATTTAGTACGAAAAAGTACCTAATGGGGTGTATGGAATAGGACATGAAAGATATCAGTGATACCTAATATGAATGAAGCACTGGGCCAGGATAGGACACAGGTCACACATTAAGGAGGCCGGTTGATAGCATTACAAGACAGTCGCTGTTCTGGAATCGCCAAGGTAAGAGACGTAGAGATAGTCCAAAAAGCATACGGGAAAGAGAAGTTGTGACAAAATAACAGAAGCAAGGAAGACACGTGTAGAGCTATAAAGGAAGGCACAGGACAGGAAGGCCTGGTGTGCATATGTTGGGAACATATGCACCTCACGAAGCAGACATGTTTCGATGGATTGATTGGTGTTTCTTCTTCTCCTTCTTCGTTCATTCTCAATCTATCGCTACCTGAAAAGGGGTTTGCACGTTGAAGGATGTAGTCTGGAGAACTAAATGCGCTACAACTTGACTGTGATATTTGCACCTGTCGGTCCGACAAATCCGACTTCAGCAGGTATTTTTGGGCACCAGGTTAGCTTTCCCTCTTCGATCCCTTCTCGTTAGCCAGTAGACACTGTTATTCAGGGTCACCATGTGGAGGTTTAGAAGGATCTTGGCAGCTCTGGTTCGTTTACCCTGACGCTAGCAGCCAGCTTTGAGACTCTGACTGCTGCAGCGTATGCATTGCTCTACGTTTTGATTGGTATATAATGACGGAAATGGGTCCTTGGCACTTAGGAACCTAACAGGAAAAGTACTTGCAACATCATCAATATTGCTCCTGTGAAGAATTCTACATGTACCAAAAAGCTTTTAAAATAAGCAAATGAGGATACATTACATAACAAGCGGAAATAAGAGAACATGGAAAACTAAAGAAACAGAATATCAAGCAATGTTATGGTACGCGAACACAGAAAGTTATGTAGGAAGTAATTTCCTACAACTGGAACGATCGAGAGCACAGGATACAAAAGAAAATATGGGGACGGCGTTGGCTAGGGGTTAAGTGACACGGCTCCCAACCCGTAGATGCTGGGTTCGATTCCCATCACAGTACCGGCCGTTACCCAGGGGAAGCAGACTCTTAGAAAATTCAGGAGGAAGCAGACCCTTACATAAAATGCATGCTGAAGTAGGATGCACTGGGCCGACAAGCGCAAAATAAAAACCACAGTGCAACGCACACCGCCTTAGGGAATAGAGAAATAAGGCGAACGCACAAACAAAATGGAAATATGAAAGAAAGATCTGGGTCAGTGTGAGAAGGTAGATGGGAAAACATAACAAATAATTGTTCGAAGAACAGATAATAAAATACTGAGATCACTGATCGTAACGACACTAGGATAAATACGTGATAATGATCAATGCATTTGTTTGCTGTCTAGACAACTTGTTTCTTTCCTTATTTGGATGGTGATGATCGCTGGGTTTTGTTGTTGTGGTCGAAGCTTTGCTGCGTACATTAACAAACATGATAATATTGGCGATAAAACGTGACAATTATGATAATGTTATTGTTGACAACGAGCTGCCTGATTACGCGTTTGGTTTTGACTGTCCTATAATTCGCTTCACTGAAATTTACCATTACAATATAAAAATAGATTAATGCAAGGGCGTGTAATGTTTGACAACCTCTAAATTATGAAAACACATCAAACCGCGACCAGTTTCAATCATCTTTGATAACGTACATGCGACGATTTGTCAGTTTATGGGATATAGCTTTCAGGACTTCATGAAACCTGGTATCTTTGTTTGATAGAGAATTGATTAAGTGGCGATAACTATAACATGTTTGCACCATTGATGTTTGTAGACTTTTATTTATCGCTAAATTGTTTTCTGTGCCACTGTTTTCACGCAGTTTAGCGAGTTATGATGCGACTCTAGATTCGTGTTTTTTGTCAGTCTCTTTGCCCATTTTTTCCTTGTGTTTTTATTTCGTATAACACGGCGCTGGAATATATAGCTTAATGCAGAGACACATTAAAGATAATATGGTGCAATCAACATTTGCTATTCACTCATTTCATTTGTTCCTGTTTCGTTTTGAGCAGTCCTTGCTACAAACATAATGAGGTTGAACCGTGTGTTCATCTTCTGTTGCTGTTGGCATACAAATTATATTGGATCCTTAACTCAGGGACTTACTTGACTTCACACTGTTCTACTTGGATCACAGAGCTGTAATATGTACTGTATACTTGATCCATCTGGTTCTCTTTTGAACACAGAGCTGTAATATGTACTGGATACTTTATCCATCTGGTTCTCTTTGGAGCACAGAGCTGTAATATGTACTGGATACTTTATCCATCTGATTCTCCTTAGATCACAGAGCTGTAATATATACTGGATACTTGATCCATCTTGTTCTCTTTGGATCACGGAGATGTAACGGATACTGGACACTTGATTCTTCTGGCTTTCCTTGTATCGGAGAGCTGTAACGGATACTGGATACTTGATCCTAATTGAAGACCTTTTGCTTGTAGAGTATGTTACGTTTTTGCACGTATTCTAATGCGGTTTCCGAAACTTTCCTACTCATGTTTTTAGCACTTCAGTTTGATCCCCAGCACAGCCACAGCCTTGCTTTGTTCTTAAATTGTATATGGATCAACTAAGTAGATATGTCTATTATCCTACCAGGTCCAAACATGATTTAGATTTGTCATGTTCTAAGAAGAGAATCTAACACTGCCACCAGAACCAACATGCCGTTGATATCACAAGAAAGACACTGCCACCAGAACCACCATGCCGTGGATATCACAAGAAAGACACTGCCACCAGAACAACGACGCTGTGGACATCACAAGGAAGACACTGCAACCAGAACCACCACGCTGTGCGCTGTGGACATTACAAGGAAGACGAAAGATAGGTTGACCAAACACAATTTGGAATGGAAATCGTGTACCAGAACTGATGTACATTACAAAGATGTGGATTCGTGGAGAGAGTTTGTTGCTGCGCTTTGTCAGTCACTGATCAAATATCTTAGAAGTCCAGGGAGTTTGTTGCTGTCTTAATGACCTCAACCGGCAAGTTGGTCACTAATCACAATGTCAGTTATTGACCAAGAATCTACGAAAGTGGATGGAGTTTGTTTATGCCCTTAAAGATTCCACCAGGCATGAAGGTCACTGATCGCTTTCTCAGTAATTAAGCGAGGATCTACGAAGTGGGGGGAGTTTATTTCTGCACTTAATGACGCCATCAAATGTGATGGTAACTGTTTGTTTTGCCAGTTATTGACCATGGATCTACAAAGTGGAGGGTGTTCACCGTTACTTTTAAAGACGGCACTAGGTGTGATTGTCACTGATCGCTTTATGAGTCACTGACCGAGGATCTACGAAGCCATAGCCTGATGTCATGGACCGCTTATGAGAATGGTATAGAAGAGGAAACACATCCTCAGAGACAACTTGGAGAAAACACGATATTTCCAGTATTGAATAAGCTGTCCATGAGCATCCGTTGTCGACCGTGTATCCATAGCTACGCAAATACTTTAACTAAACACCTCGGACGGAAGTCGTAGAGCAGGAGACAAGCAACCAATACATCGTCTCAAAACACTGGACAGGAAATCGAAGTTTTAACAGACATCTCGATTATGTGTAGTACGTCACGGTTCACGGACAGTAACCCTATGACCTATATTAGAAGGTCTCATTACCAAATTATACTGTCAACACTTGTCCGTCAACCATTAGCTACTTTGTCATTTCCTGAAACTCAAAATAAAAACATATCCAAACATTTTTCATCCACTCTTATGATTGTCCATTTTTGCTAGCCATATCTCTACTTGCAATTGAAGTTGTATTGTTTATTTTGCCTTGGCTACAGAAAACCATGTAATATCATTATATCCAAGTTTCAAGATGTACTCACTATTTATATAACCGGTAGTAACGACTTTATAATTATATACAATTCACAGTTTTGCTGCCATCTTTCTTTCAATTCAGAAAATTGTTAGCTGTTATAACCAGACCACGCTGCTTTCAACCATGGTTTATTTCTATAATGTTAGGTTATATTAGAGTGTGATCATATTTTCGACTGTCCTGACAAAATTCTTGTGTTTAGAAAATGATGGTTTTCTAGGATGCATGTTCTTTTTTTTTTGTTGGTTTTTATGCGGAGTTTATTTGAAGGCGGTTTGATTGTCTTTCAGTGGAGGAGATGGCTGAACTTGTGGGACATATAATGTTGTGTGCAGTATTCACCATTCGATGATTCTGGAAGACATAATGAGGTAGGGAGGTGGTGTTGACATCCCCGTCCTGAGGTAGAGACATCGTGTTGACATCCCCGTTATGAGGTAGTGAAGTCGGGTTGACATCCCCGTTATGAGGTAGTGAAGTCGGGTTGACATCCCCGTTATGAGGTAGTGAAGTCGGGTTGACATCCCCGTCCTGAGGTAGTGAAGTCGGGTTGACATCCCCGTCCTGAGGTAGTCAAGTCATGTTGACATCCCCGTCCTGAGGTAGTCAAGTCGTGTTGACATCCCCGTCCTGAGGTAGTCAAGTCGTGTTGACATCAGTCCTGAGGTAGTCAAGTCGTGTTGACATCCCCGTCCTGAGGTCGTCAAGTTGTGTTGACATCCCCGTCCTGAGGTAGTGAAGTCGGGTTGACATCCCCGTTATGAGGTAGTGAAGTCGGGTTGACATCCCCGTTATGAGGTAGTGAAGTCGGGTTCACATCCCCGTCCTGAGGTAGTCAAGTCGGGTTCACATCCCCGTCCTGAGGTAGTGAAGTCGGGTTGACATCCCCGTCTTGAGGTAGTGAAGTCGGGTTGACATCCCCGTCCTGAGGTAGTGAAGTCGGGTTGACATCCCCGTCCTGAGGTAGTGAATTCGGGTTGACATCCCCGTCCTGAGGTAGTCAAGTCGTGTTGACATCCCCGTCCTGAGGTAGTCAAGTCGTGTTGACATCCCCGTTATGAGGAAGTGAAGTCGGATTGACATCCCCGTTATGAGGTAGTGACGTCGGGTTGACATCCCCGTCCTGAGGTAGTGAAGTCGGGTTGACATCCCCGTCCTGAGGTAGTCAAGTCGTGTTGACATCCCCGTTCTGAGGTAGTCAAGTCGTGTTGACATCCCCGTTATGAGGAAGTGAAGTCGGATTGACATCCCCGTTATGAGGTAGTGAAGTCGGGTTGACATCCCCGTCCTGAGGTAGTGAAGTCGGGTTGACATCCCCGTCCTGAGGTAGTCAAGTCGTGTTGACATCCCCGTCCTGAGGTAGTCAAGTCGTGTTGACATCCCCGTCCTGAGGTAGTCAAGTCGTGTTGACATCCCCGTCCTGAGGTAGTCAAGTCGTGTTGACATCCCCGTCCTGAGGTAGTCAAGTCGTGTTGACATCAGTCCTGAGGTAGTCAAGTCGTGTTGACATCCCCGTCCTGAGGTCGTCAAGTTGTGTTGACATCCCCGTCCTGAGGTAGTGAAGTCGGGTTGACATCCCCGTTATGAGGTAGTGAAGTCGGGTTGACATCCCCGTTATGAGGTAGTGAAGTCGGGTTCACATCCCCGTCCTGAGGTAGTGAAGTCGGGTTGACATCCCCGTCCTGAGGTAGTGAAGTCGGGTTGACATCCCCGTCCTGAGGTAGTGAAGTCGGGTTGACATCCCCGTCCTGAGGTAGTGAAGTCGGGTTGACATCCCCGTCCTGAGGTAGTGAAGTCGGGTTGACATCCCCGTCCTGAGGTAGTGAAGTCATGTTGACATCCGTCACTTAAGAGACTCTTGGTCAGAATCAGTCTCCTGAACAAAGGTACACAAAATCTCCGCAATTCCAACCGGCGTAGATAACGCGATCTCGTTGTAAACTATGGTGCAATGAAGCAAAACGTCATTTTCAAGAAGAATGAAGAAGAAAAATATTTTTTTCCTTAGTGGAATAATCAATTTGTATACTTTGTGTGTATTCTTTGTTTTGCCGCTGTTGTACACGAAGTGTCGTATTTATTTGGTTGGGACTAACACCTGAAAATATTTATGTTTTTTTTTGTTTGTTCTCTAATTTGTGGCTACGTTCTTTATTTCTTCCAGAATTGTTTAAAAGAAATTATATTTTTATGTTTATTTATCGTTGTACCTGTTTTTAGTTAGATACGTTTGCTTTATGTATTTGTTATTTATTCGGTGTGAGCTGCTTGTTTTTTGTTTGTTCCCATCTCTATGATCACCCTCTTATTGGATATCGTAAATGATAACCTTGTTTGTGGTCGGTTATTTCCACACGAATCTTCAATCTTTTTTTAAAGTTAAAACGATAGATAATTACTGCGTCCTGTGGAGTAGTATCATTCTTCCAGTATCACTCCCGCTGGAGCATAAGACTAAAAAAGAGGGTGAAGGTAACTAATATGAGACATCGATGTCTTTGACATTTGTGGTTTCTGTAGAATGTTGTTTTTTCTTCTTCGTTCGTTCTCAATCTGCAGCTACCAAGACCTGAACGTTCTGAATCTGCAGCTACAAAGACCTGAACGTTCGGAATATCCAGCTACCAAGACCTGAACGTTCTCAATCTCCAGCTACCAAGAACTGAACGTTCTCAATCTCCAGCTACCAAGACCTGAACTTTCTCAATCTCCAGCTACCAAGATCTGAACGTTCTCAATCTCCAGCTACCAAGATCTGAACGTTCTCAATCTCCAGCTACCAAGACCTGAACGTTTTGAATCTCCAGCTACCAAGACCTGAACTTTCTCAATCTCCAGCTACCAAGATCTGAACGTTCTCAATCTCCAGCTACCAAGACCTGAACTTTCTCAATCTCCAGCTACCAAGATCTGAACTTTCTCAATCTCCAGCTACCAAGCCCTGAACGTCCTCTCACTCCCGCTACCAAGCCCCTAAAAGGGCTTTGCAAGTAGCTGGATGTTGTCCAGAAGAAGGCACGCCCTGTGTCGTAGTTTACTTCTTGACTGCGATATTGTACCTTTCAGTCCGACACATCCGACTTCAGCAGGCATTTTTCAGAACCGCGTTAGGCTTCCCTATTTGATCCCTTCTCCTTAACCAGTCTGTTCTATTGCAGCCTGTTATCCAGGATCACCGCATGAATGTGTAGAAGGGTCTTTGCAGCTTTGGTTCGCTGGTCCTAATTCTAACAATCAGATATGGGTCGCTGACTGCTGCAGCTTGATGTAATAAGCTTACGACCCATACTATAGGGCCCTAGCAATATCAACATAATCAAATGTCACGGTGTACACGTTATTTAAACACCAGATATCAACTATCTGGAAACAATATACAAATTTCAGTTCTCGGACCCTACCTGCCCTTTAGTCAGATTATCCGGGCACTACTAAAAACAGTGGCGTCACACCGTTCCAACTGGGGATCATTTGTTTCTGCCTTATGCGCCGTATTTGGAGCGCAAAGAACATAGGTCAATTTATAAGGATAATTAATGAATTAGTGCTTAAAACATAATGTGTACTTCGAATCCTTATCACTGTTAACTATCCTTGTAGTAGAGTGTAGTCGCCCTATTCTGT
This sequence comes from Ariolimax columbianus, assembly GCA_036924085.1. Taxonomy (NCBI): domain Eukaryota; kingdom Metazoa; phylum Mollusca; class Gastropoda; order Stylommatophora; family Arionidae; genus Ariolimax; species Ariolimax columbianus. The sequence continues at coordinate 10,497,418 of JAVGWX010000005.1, forward strand.
CATCTTAAAAAACGGGCTCATTTATCTATACGACGATTTGGGGGATGCTCGTACTGTATTTGTGTTAAGTAAAAATATGAATTATTAATACGGTGTAAACTGAATGTGACAGTTGTACATAAAAAAACAACAGATTATGTAAAGTGAAAAGTGTAGAATTAGATACCTCAATCCAGCAAGTGAGAAAATGAATAGACAAAGTTTCAAGGGAATTATCAACGTGAATTTATTGCTGGAAATAGTCGGTATATTATTTATCAACATAAACGAATTATAAGTGAAATGCATTCAGAATGCAAGCAGACAATACAATATTGGTTCACGTGTTGTCATTATGTCACCCTATCGTGTTATCCCATCCAACGGAGACAGTTAAACATTACACAAAGTAGACTTCCTGCGCAGATGTACACATGTCTGTCCTCCATGTGACATGTCACACAAAGTAGACTTTCTGTACAGATTTGGACATGTGACATGTCACACAAAGTAGACTTCCTGCACAGATTTGCACATGTGACATGTCCCACAAAGTAGACTTCCTGCACATATTTGCACATGTGACATATCACACAAAGTATACTTCTTGCACAGATGTACACATGCGATATGTCACACAAAGTAGACTTCCTGCGCAGATGTGCACATGTCTGTTCTGCATGTGACATGTCGTCTATTGGAACAAATCACCTACCTTATGTTTTGTCGTGTTGTTGGGAGACGTCTGCAGACATTTAACATGCCACAATTGTTAATTCCGCATAAATCAACTTATCAGAAGGGATCAGATAATATTTTCCAGGTACAAACCAAGCATATTTCACTTAGCAATCACTTGAAACGAATCCAACAATATCACACTACAGAGTGTCAATTGTGTACACACCTGTACTCAAATCACAGATAATCATTTCTCTGAGTACCTGGCACCCAACGATGTTAGAAAAATGTGTCTTGCTCCAGAGGCTAGATACATGGACCACTTTATAACGAGTTAAAATTAATTAACAAACATTCAGATACCGTTACATGGCATTGGGCCGAAGGGCGTGGGCCCGAGTGAAGGTGGATCAATTAAAAACAACAACAGCGTCGTGTTGTTTATTAGCTCTGTAGCAACGTCATTTTAAGGCATGCCCTGGAACTGTCAAGCGTCTTCTCTCGTTAACACTCGCTGTTCATTCTACAGCACATTTCTGCATCCGCTTTGAAAGTAGTACTGAATCCTTTGCTCATTGCGCGACCCAGACAGGAGATAATTGCTTCTGTCATAGGCTAGCAATGCAGTGTATGTTGTCAACAATGAAACAACTCATGTGCTGAGTTCTTAAATCGACGAACTGTCTCTGACATCTGGTTGTCCTTGTCATTCTTGTGTCTCATGCTGGACTGGATAAGGAAGGCCTTGGTCTTTTACGTTCTGCTCTGATAAGAACCGACGTCATTGCACTCAGGCAGATCTATAGGTGCGCAGTACATCTCGGTAAACGCGGAAGACAGTAATGATGGTTTCCGTAGTTCATTGGCAGTACCCAACCCTGCTCCGTCCATTCAAGCAACCCTCTCAGCTAGATCAGAGTATGCATTCACAACATGCAATCTGCGCACCGTCCACTCGGACAACCATCTCAGCTAGATCAGAGTATGCATTCACAACATGCAATCTGTCCACCGTCCACTCGGACAACCATCTCAGCTAGACCCAAGTATGCATTTACAACAGACAATATGTACATGGCCGGTTCACTGATTGTAGTGTCTTCGTCCAAGAAGCAGTTGTTGATCAGCTTCAAAATGACGTTCTATCCATTGTAAATGTCCAGACTAGCAATGCCCCTGAAACCAGGATCTCAGCGCTTTCGTTTCCATAGATCCCAGCATGGCTTGGACACTAAATCTACACAAGATCACGGAAGTTCGAGATCGCTATGTCTGTACCCACTCGTGCCTTATAAGCCTCTCCGTACCTTTCAAAGAAAAGGCTGACAGTACCGGCTATGATGGCACTCATTAAAGAGCTCTCAAACACCACCCATAAGTCACTGCCTAGATCCCCAATCGCATCCTGGATATTGTTTTAATGCACGCGCTGTTTCCCTCAGCATCGATCCTGTCTGTCACTCTAGCAAAGATGCTCCAACCAGCTTAACCATGATCATCCTGGGTATTATCATGTAAAATAATGTTAACCTCGAGGTCCACTTTCCCATTGTATCAGTCTCTGCATCCCCGCCCAAGTGTTATAGCTCGGTGGCAATCTGTCATTTTGTGTATGCTGTGTGAATCTGGACCTTTCTGACTGGTGAAAAGGTAACTAAAATGATTGGTCACATGTGTATGCTTCACGCTTTCAGTTCATTTGTGCACTTACACCCATATACGCTTACAAATGGAGAGATAGGTCAGTAATAGCTCTTCCCACTCAACCACCACCGGTAACTATTTTTGTCTAAGTTTTTCAGCAAACACGCGTACGAAAGGTCAATCCTTAGTTTAACGATACCATCAAATCGTTCCATAAATGTGAATTCAAAATTATGTTAAAAATCTAGCCAATCTATGACAGATCCTCGCCGGTGCGACGAAGTTCGTGCATTGAGCTGAGATTCTCCAAAAAATATGGTGAAAAACAGAGTACATGTGGGTTAAACTACAGCCTTCTGTACATGCTTTCTGACTCACGGAGAAATCTCTTTAAAATGTCACATTCCACAGCCGACTAAATAACGGAACTTGCTTGTGTCAACTATTAGCGCAACTATAATAGCGTGTTCGGGAAACAAAGATGGAAATGCAGTTGGTTTCAGTACATGATTCTGTGAAAGGATCACTTTTAACAAGGAATTGTTGTGTTTTGTACCGTGAATTTGTTTTATTTCTTTGTATGGAGCATGAACATGGATTGATTATACATCTTAGCACAATTTGAGTTCCGTTATTTAGTCGGCGGTGGAATGTGACGTTTCAATTGGTTTTTTTCCGGTGAGTTAGGCGGCCTATATACAGTAGCTGTGGTTAAACCGTGTGCAATGAGGTTGATACTTCAACTAAACTAAACGTTCTGTAAATAATCGTTGAGTGTAATCGGAGAGTGTAATCGTTGAGTGTAATCGGTGTCTATGTTGGTATTCGAGTTTATAGTGTCGAGCTGAGTTAGTTCTTGACAACTTTTCCTTGGTAGTTAGTCACAGTGGCTCTTCTCACAACTAAAGGCGCACTTGAGTAAGTTCCCCACTATAAGAATTACTGTGTCGATCCCCACCGTGTTGTCCAGTTTGATGTAGGCATAACGTTTCTAAGAGCACGAGCAAGCTCGTGAAAGGGAGTCTTGATAAGTATGTTTTACCTGACTCTGATTACTCTTCTCTCCCACCTTGATAAGTATATTTTACCTGATTACTCTTCTCTCCCACCTTGATAAGTATATTTTACCTGACTTTGATTACTCTTCGCTCCCACCTTGATAAGTATATTTTACCTGACTCTGATTACTCTTCGCTCCGACCTTGAAAAGTATATTTTACCTGACTCTGATTACTCTTTGCTTCCTGAGTAATAGTTACATGTACATAGCTTTAACTTAACTTAACGTCTGTATACTGGTTTAGAAGACCATGCAGTGTCTGTATACAACCAGTTTCATTTATATCACCTTGCTCTAAAAGCTATGCGCATCTAATTTATTATTAAATGCATTACCTGTTCCTGCCACCACTACCTCCCCTGGCAATGCATTCCAAGCAGACACCACTCTCTGAGTAACAAAATATTTCCTAATATCTAATCTAGACCTCTCTTTAGTCAGCTTGTAGCTATGCCCTCTTGTTATTGTGGGTGGCTGTGTTTAAAAAAAAAATCTTGTTATAGGCTAATTTATCCATTCCTCTGATCATCTTATACACCTGTATTAAGTCACCACGAATTCTTCTCTCTTCTAGACACTGTAGGCCAGTTTTTCTGAGTCTTTCCTCATAACTGTAATTCTGGAATCCCACTATCAGCTTTGTCGCTCTTTTTTGTATTCTTTCCAGCTTGTTTATATCTCCTCAATGATAAGGACTCCCCACCTGTACACAGTACTCCAATCTAGGACTTACTAACGATTTATATAGTTTGACGATCACTTCCTTGCTCCTATGTTTAATATTTCTTTTTATCATACCTAACATTGCATTTGCCTTTTTCACTGCTACCTTAACTTGCTCACTCATCTTACCTGTATGATCTATTTACATGCCAGTGCTTCCAAGAGATCGAAGACCAAAATCCTTGCGATACAGTCTTCCGTACATGTGAAGGAGGACCTGGACTATTTGCATAATGCTTTAATGCCAGCATATATTTATTATCTGCATTCTATGAGCACGTGGTGTGTCATTTTTCCTGCCGTCTACCGAGAACAAAATTTGAACGATTGAAGTCTGACTGATTTATTGATCGGTTCAATGATTTACAGACTGGCTGGTTAATTAACAAGAGACATGGTGAGACCACTGCAGTCCGCGGACTAGATGTGGGCCGCGTGATAATTGTCACAGTCGCTGGGATTAACAAGATCGCTAAATTATTTGCCTAAATAATACGGTTGAATTGTATTTAAAAAAACTTCCGACAACAAAACAACAATCTTTTACACGCACGTGCAGTCGTCACCGGAAACTGTTCTGTCCAAAGTAACGTCCTTAGTTTCACCCAAATCTCTTGAGATATCAGTAGCCCTCTTTGACATCAGAGATTTTACATACCAAAATTGTTTCAGCTAACGGCCGTGAAATTTATATTATTAATGTATTTGGTTCTTTGGGGTAGAAGAGCTTGTACGACCCTGATTTAGATGATTTGTTGAATAATTGACTAAATGAGTTACTGATTAAGTAATTCGATAGATGTATTCATTGGTTTATAGATCAACTAGTTACTGATTGATTGGTGACTAATAATTAATGTTTTTGACTGATTAAATGATTCATGATTTATTATTTTGACACATGACACTGCAATCAATTCAGAATCATTATAATACTCACCATAAAAATGACGACCAACAGTCAGCTTGCAGACTTTATGTTGCTGACTCTACAACCCTCTTGTTTATGGTTGCTCCTCGTTGGGGCATGTAGATTGTGAATGGGTGACTCTAGTGAGCACTGTTTCGCGTGCTGAGCTAGATGACGCTTTTGTCGACTCGGCGTGCCAATTCTGTCCAGGTCGGTGAAAAAAGCGCGTGAGAGATAGATGAAGAGAATACATGAAAGAACGGCGAGGACGTGGTGGTATGGGGAAGGAGTGTTGGCGAGGGTGCGGGGGAGAGGGGGTGAGGAAAATTGAGAAAGGGTGTACAGCGTGAGTGATATGTATATACGTGCTATTTTTGTGTGCAGTTGATTGTTTAGATCAAGTGCCATATCCACATCGAAGGTCAGCTTAAATGGATCTCCAACGTACTCTGTCTCTAGCCTTGATGGTGCAATATGGCAGGGCGTGTCTCTCTGGCTAATGTTTGATGCTATTCTCCCACTTATAGCGTTTCTACCTCTGGCACGCTTCTTTTCTATCTTTCCTTCCTATTTCGTTTTCTGTCTTTTTATGTGAGCAAAATATCGTAACTGCCTGACCACTTTTTCGTTCATAAATTCTCTTGGGACTTCTAATTTATTCTTACACTTCCTTATTTGTTTTCTTATCTTTTCTTCAGGAAATGCACTTCATTATTTTAAATATCCGAGGTTAAAATGCACCAATTCTCGTCTGCCAACTATTTGGTAATGTCCATGTTTCTGTGCCAGAGAAGCATACATAAAACTGAACTGTAATTTGGGAGTGACTTGCTTGAATTTAAATATATGACTTGAAGTTGCTGACTGATTTGGCCTTAAATTAGACTACAGTAAGTTGTTCAAGCTCAACCGGATTCACGAGCAAGAGGGCACAGCTTTACATCCATGAAAGAAAGGTCCAGATTAAGCACAAGCAAATATTTTGTTTAGTCAGGCCAGGCAGATCATCAGCACACACTGAGGAAGAGGACATCTTCGGAGCCAGTACAAGTAATAGAGATGACGCCAAGAGCCCGACTGCATTACGATGGAAAACTCAGGTGGACTAAAATCTTGATAGAGAATTGGCACCTGGAACGTCAGGGGTCTATATCAGGGGAAGCTATTTATGGTTGGACAGTAGAGGGAGAGAACCGGGATTAACATCATGGAAATATCAGAGCACAGATAGACAGGTCAAGGTCACTGTATGTGCGCATCCGGAGGCAGGTCAAGGACACTGTGTGTGCGCATCCGGAGGCAGGTCAAGGACACTGTGTGTGGGCACCAGGAAAAGCCATTTTCTCAGGGAGGGACAAAAGTGGTGAGAGCGGGATCGGTTTCCTCCTGTCCAGAAGGACAGCACCTTCGCTGCTTGGGTATAGCCTTGTAAACGACCGGGTAATTGCGATTTTACTAAAAAGAAAGAAAGAAGCCTCACAGTAATACAGGTTTACACACCGACATTAGCAGCAGAAGATTGTGAAATTGAGGATTTTTATAACACCTTGCAAGACACATTGGATGAGACAGAGAGACGAGACACCCTGATCATCATGGGGGATTATAACGCGAAAGTTGGCGCAGAAAGAACAACAGAAGAAATACGAGTACGAGGATCCTTTGATCTTGGACACAGAAACGAAAGAGGGAAGAAGCTAGTAGACTTCTGTATGGAGAATGATCTTGGACACAGAAACGAAAGAGGGGAAAAACAAGTTGAGTTCTGTATGGAAAATGATCTTGGACACAGGAACGAAAGATGAGAAAAACAAGTTGAGTTATGTACGGAAAATGATCTTGGACACAGGAACGAAAGATGAGAAAAACAAGTTGAGTTCTGTATGGAAAATGATCTTGGACACAGGAACAAAAGAGGGGAGAAGCTAGTGGACTTCTGTATGGAGAATGGTCTTGGACACAGGAACGAAAGATGAGAAAAACAAGTTGAGTTCTGTATGGAAAATGGTCTTGGACACAGGAACGAAAGAGGGGAAAAACAAGTTGAGTTCTGTACGGAGAATGGTCTTGGACACAGAAACGAAAGAGAGGAAAAACAAGTTGAGTTCTGTTTGGAAAATGATCTTGGACACAGGAACGAAAGAGGGAAGAAGCTAGTAGACTTCTGTATGGAGAATGGTCTTGGACACAGGAACGAAAGAGGGGAAAAGCTAGTAGACTTCTGTATGGAAAATGATCTTGGACACAGGAACGAAAGAGGGGAGAAGCTAGTGGACTTCTGTATGGAGAATGGTCTTGGACACAGGAACGAAAAAGGGGAAAAGCTAGTAGACTTCTGTATGGAAAATGATCTTGGACACAGGAACGAAAGAGGGGAGAAGCTAGTGGACTTCTGTATGGAGAATGGTCTTGGACACACAAACGAAAGAGGGGAAAAACAAGTTGAGTTCTGTATGGAAAATGGTCTTGGACACAGGAACGAAAGAGGGGAAAAACAAGTTGAGTTCTGTACGGAGAATGGTCTTGGACACAGAAACGAAAGAGGGGAAAAACAAGTTGAGTTCTGTATGGAGAATGGTCTTGGACACAGGAACGAAAGAGGGGAGAAGCTAGTAGACTTCTGTATGGAGAATGGTCTTGAACACAGGAACGAAAGAGGGGAAAAGCTAGTAGACTTCTGTGTGGAGAATAACCTCACCAATGTCAACACAATATTTAAGCACCATCCGAGTCGATTATACACATGGACCTCCCACGGTGGCAAACACAGACATCAGATTGTTTACATCCTAGCACAGCACAGATGGTGGTCCAGTGTGTTGTCAACAAAGACGCTTCCAGGAGCGGACTGCGACACGGAAAATGAATTGCTGGTTGCTGTACTTACGATTAGCCTACGAAGGGTGAACACAGTCGCACGACCAATACGTTTCGATGTGCAAGTAATACTATCTGAATATAACGTCGAAACACAAAACAAGTTTGAGGCACTAATGGCATTGCTATAAAACATGTCTACTGAAGAATTTGTGCCACGTGTGAGAGAAGCGCTCATCTCAACAGCACAGGACATTATTCCAAAGAAAGTGCGTAAGAAACAGAACTATATTACGGAGGAGACATTGCGACTCGTAGAGGCAAGAAGGAAACAGACAGGCAGTAACAGAACGAAACAATTACAGAAATTGAACACCAGAAATCAGGAGAAAGATTGGGCAAGATAGGAAACAGCACATAATAGAAACAAGTAACAAAATAGAGGAACTCCGTGGACAGGGGAAGGAACATGACGCATTCAATGAGATTAGATCTCTGACTGGAGAATTCTGGTCATCTCTACTGGCAATATATGACAAAAATGGAACAACTATGACAGAAAGCAAAGACGTTCTAGAAAGATGAAAAACGAAGACATGCCAACAAACAATGAAGAGGAAGAACCAGAACCCACATTGAGCGAGGTTCGAGCAGAGATTAATGCTCTGAAAAAAGGGAAAACCCCAGGCTGCGATGATATACCCGCTGAACTGATACAAGCTGGCGGAGAGGCAATCATGCGCATATTCCATGAAGTCTGTAATGAGATCTGGCGCAACACAGAATGGTTCAAAGCATGGAAACGATCTGTGTTTATCCCATTACTAAAGAAGAGAAATCTTTATTAACTTTAGTGTTAGGTATGTGATGAAAAAAAGAAAAATGATAAAAATATGATAAAAAGAAATGTGAAACATATCAGTAAGGAAGTGATTGTCAAACTGTGTACAGCATTAGTTAGACCTAGATGGGAGTACTGTGTACAGCATTAGTTAGACCTAGATGGGAGTACTGTGTACAGCATTAGTTAGACCTAGATGGGAGTACTGTATACAGCATTAGTTAGACCTAGATGGGAAAGCCATATAGTCCTGCTTACAGATGGCCTGGTCGTAGTCACAGCGCTAAAAAGCCAGATAAACACTGAACAATGATTTAAAAGCAGTACTCTGTCAACTATGCCAGCAGTCCGCACCAAAAAGGGTAGTGGTACAGGGTTCCATCCCACTGCAACATCCAAGGCAACGAGGAGGCAGACAGACTGGCAAAAGAAGGTGCAAGACTACCACAACCAGATACTAGTATGACATACGAAGAGTCAAAACAGCTTATTAGAGCTAGATACATGACCAAATGGGAAATCGAACATACTGGCTACACCAAAAACGATGCCTATTACCAGTTGAACAGAAGAGAGCAGGTCGTGGTCTTCAGACTTCGCACTGGCCACAATAGACTGAGGTACCACCTATTCAACAAATTGAAGATAGGTGGCACTGACGAATGCCCGTGTGGTACCGATAAAATGACCGCTGATCATCTGCTGCAAAACTGCCCGACATACGAGGATCAGAGAGAGCAGATGTGGCCATTACCAGCGGCAACACTAGACAAGCTCTATGGCAGTGTCGACAGCCTCAGGATGACCGCTGCTTTTTTCGAAAAAATGAAGGTTGATGTCTGACTGCGTACGATGAAGAAGAAGAAGAAGACCTAGATGGGAGTACTGTGTACAGGTGTGGAGTCCTTACCGTAGCGGAGAAATAAACATGCTGGAAAGGATACAAAGAAGAGCAACAACCTGATAGTGGGACTCCAGAATTACAGTAATGAGGAAAGACTCGGAAAAACCGACCTAGCGTATCTAGAGAAGAGATGAATTCGAGGTGACTAAATTCAGGTTTATAAGAAAGGTTAAATTAGATTATAACAAGTTTTTTTTTAAAAATACAACCACCAACGAGAACAAGAGGGCACAGATACAAATTAACTAAAGAAAGGTCCAGATTGGATATTAGGAAATATTTTTGTTATCCAGAGAGTGGTGAATGCTTGGAATGCATTGCCACAGGAAGTAGAAGAGGCAGAGACGGTTAATGCATTTAAGAATAGATTAGATGCGCATAGCTTTTAGAGCAGGGTAATGCAAATGTAACTGGTTGTTTATAGACTTTGATGAGTCTTCTAAACCAGTATAAAAATGTTAAGTTTAAGTTAAGTAAACCAGGATAAAGAAGTTATGTTAAGTTAAGATACAATGGAAAGATGTTGATGGTTCACATACGAGCTGTTAATTTTAGTTGACTAAGATATCTCAAACTTTCGCTGTTTCATAAAAGGGTAACATTGCAACGCCTTTCCTTCTAAAACTAAATAAGGTCTTGAATTTAGAAGGTAAATGGAATAAAAACGTATGAATGCTCAGATCTAGACCAACCAACACAAACAATTACCTCACGACTGCTTTCTTCTCATCATCCTCGTAACCTGAAACGCCATTGGGGAACCAATACTGTAGATTGTTGGACTCCACTCAGTTTTGTGCCAGGTTATTTGTTCCAGCTATGAAAATTCCCGTCCACTCTCTGATGTTGTCTTCCTATCTCTTTTTCTCCCTCCCCCCCTCCCCCCACCCCCCTCTCTCTTACGCTTCCCAGGCACAATACCTTGCAGGACCGTCTTGGTCAACCCATACGACGTTGAAACATGCCCACATAATGTAAGCTAGCGTGCTTTTACCGTACTGAATAGGTCTTTATATTGACCGACCTCTCTCTTAACGGTGTCTCGAACTCCCTCATTCGTGACGTGGCCTAGATACGAAATGTCGAGAATTCGATGCAGACATCTCCATCTTCATTGCACAAATTCTTCGCTTAAAAACAGTTGCCAGAGTGCAAGTTTCGCACGCGTAGAGGTACACGGAGGTAACAAGTTCATACATTTAACTCAACTTGGATTTCAGTTGGATGTTTTTGTTCCTCCAAAGCTGACGTCTTCCCAATTAAAAAAGAATTTCATGCTATTGTTTGCAGCTTCTCCAACCAACGGAAGGAACAATGACACTCAAACCCCAACCATCCCCCATTTCCACAACTACCCAACCACAACAACTACCCAACCACAACAACTACCAAACCAACTACAAAACGACAACAACTACCCAACCACAACAACTACCCAACGACAACAAATAACCAACCAACTATCGAACCACAACAACTACCCAACTACAACAACTACCCAACCACAACAACTACCCAACCACAACACCTACCCAACCACAACAACTACCCAACCACAACACCTACCCAACCACAACAAATACCCAACCAACTACCCAACCACAACAACTACCCAACCAACTACCCAACCACAACAACTACCCAACCAACTACCCAACCACAACAACTACCCAACCACAACACCTACCCAACCGCAACAAATACCAAACCAACTACCTAACCACAACAAATACCCAACCAACTACCCAACCACAACAACTACCCATCCAACTACCCAACCGCAACAAATACCCAACCAACTACCCAACCACAACAACTACCCAACCAACTACCCAACCACAACTAATACCCAACCAACTACCCAACCACAACAACTACCCAACCAACTACCCAACTACAACTACTACCCAACCACAACAACTGCCCAACCACAACAACTACCCAACCACAACAACTACCCAACCAACTACACAACCACAACAACTACCTAACCAACTACTCAACCACAAAAACTACCCAACCACAAGAATTACCCAACCACAACACCTACCCAACCGCAACAAATACCCAACCAACTACCCAACCACAAGAACTACCCAACCAATTACCCAACCACACCAAATACCCAACCAACTACCCAACCACAACAACTACCCAACCACAACATGTACCCAACCACAACAACTACCCAACCACAACAACTACCCAACCACAACATGTACCCAACCACAACAACTACCCAACCACAACAACTACCCAACCAACTACCCAACCACAACAACTACCCAACCACAACAACTACCCAACCACAACAAATACCCAACCAACTACCCAACCAACTACCCAACCACAACAACTACCCAACCACAACAACTACCCAACCACAACAACTACCCAACCACAGCAACTATCCAACCACAACATGTACCCAACCACAACATGTACCCAACCACAACGACAACCCAACCACTGATCACATCTGGTCTAACCAAAACCATTACCCCCATGACAGCTCCCAGCTTGTCTAAGCAAAATGGACGCTATAAACAAAACAAAAAACAACTAAAGATCTATCAAAAGCAAATAAGATATTTTGAATAAAATCTCGAAATGTGTCGTGTGTAAATTAGATCTTGAAAACAGCAAGACGTGAAACGTATCAAGATGTGACTCGCACTGCTGGTTTCCGGATAACAAGACATTATGCTAATGCTGACTCGGCCATAATTTCGTTTTGAGGCTACCAGGAATGGTTTTGGATTATTGTGAAAAGCCATGGATTATGTAATTGAAGATTAACTGGTCGTGCTAGAGATCAGTGCATGCGTGCTTGTGCGCAAACAAGTACCACTAAAGTCAATATGATTAGCTGGCGTTGAATGAATCAATGATGAAAGCAAAGAAAAATGAAACGAAGGAGAAATCAACAATGAAACAATGGTGAAAGCATGAAACAATTAAACTAAGGTGAAAGCATGAAACAATGAAGCTATGGAGAAATAATAAATCATGAAATGTTGGTGAAAGCATGAAACAATGAAACTATGGTGAAAGCATGAAACAGTGAAGCAAAATACATAACATACTGAATATATTACTCACAATATAAATGTAAAAAAATACGAAGTAAAGTTATAGCTGTAAGAAATGTTCAACTTACAACATCAAATTATGCACAAATAGAATCAAGCAAGATTGATCCCAACAAACCCATTTCGAAACAAGATGAAATGCCCAGAACGCGTACATAAGCACAGAAATCTAGCGCTTGTCCACATCCTACTGTAGACATCTAAAGTATGCCATGGCTTGGCCACAGCCTTCTGTAGACATCTAAAGTAGTCCATGGCTTGGCCACATCGTTCTGTAGACATCTAAAGTAGGCCATGGCTTGGCCACAGCCTTCTGTAGACATCTTCTTCTTCTTCTTCTGCGTACACAGTCAGACAGTAACCATTATTTTTTCGAAAAAAGCGGCGGTCATCCTGAGGCTCTCGCCACTGCCATAGAGCTTGTCTTGCAGTTCCACTCTTAATGGCCACATCTGCTCTCTCTGATCCTCGTATGTCGGGCAGTTCTGCAGCAGATGTTCAGTGGTCATTTTACCAGTACCGCACGGGCATTCGTCGGTACACCCTATCTTCAATTTGTTGAATAGGTGGTACCTCAGTCTGTTGTGGCCAGTGCGAAGTCTGAAGACAACGACCTGCTCTCTTCGGTTCAACTGGTAATAGGCATCGTTTTTGGTGTAACCAGTATGTTCGGTTTCCCATTTGGTCATGTATCTGGCTTTGATAAGCCGTTTTGACTCTTCGTACGTCATACTGGTATCTGTTTGTGGTAGTCTTGCACCTTCTTTTGCCAGTCTGTCTGCCTCCTCGTTGCCTTGGATGTTGCAGTGTGACGGAACCCACTGTACCACTACCCTTTTTGGTGCGGACTGCTGGCACAGTTTGCAGAGTGCTGCTCTTAAGTCATTAAGCTCAGTGTTTTTCTGGCTTTTTAGCGCTGTGACTACGGCGAGAGCATCTGTCAGCAGGACTATATGGCTCTCATTTTCACTGTGTGTCACCATTTCTTCCACTGCCGCCCTCAGTGCCTCTGCCTCCGCTCTGAAATTGCTTGTGTACTTACCAGTAGCGAATGACAGTGTTATTTTTCTGCCATTTGGTAGGTTCAGGAATGCTCCTGCTCCAGCCTCCAGGTAGGTTTTCGTACAGTAGTGATGGGTTTTGGTGTTGTTAGTGTGTTTATGGGATCTTCGTGCATCTTTGCTTTGGCTATTTCTGCAAAGTTTCTCCGCTTTAGTTTCCCATTTCCCAAATTGTTTAGTCTCTGGTACATTGGATGGTCCGTCAGTCTTCGGAGTTTCTCTGACCGCAGCTGGGCTCTGCAGTCTCTTCTGTCGGTCATGGATTGCAGTTTTGTAATCTTTTCAAGTTCTACAATTTGCGTTGACTTCATGCCACCTGTTATAATTCTCATGGCTTGGTTTTCAAGTTCGTTAACTTTATCGAAGTTCGCCTTCGCTGCTGTTGTCCATGCCGCAATGCCATACTCGAGAACTGGAGAAGTGTGTGTCTCAGGGTCCCGCTGGGAGAAGTGTGGAGTCTCAAGGACTGCTGGGAGAACTGTGTGTCTCAGGGTCCCACTGGGAGAAGTGTGTGTCTCAGGGTCCCACTGGGAGAAGTGCGTGTCTCAGGGTCCCGCTGGGAGAAGTGTGTGTCTCAGGGCCTGCTGGGAGAAGTGTGGAGTCTCAGGGTCCCACTGGAAGAAGTGTGTGTCTCAGGGTCCCACTGGGAGAAGTGCGTGTCTCAGGGCCCCGCTGGGAGAAGTGTGTGTCTCAGGGCCTGCTGGGATAAGTGTGTGTCTCAGGGTCCCACTGGGAGAAGTGTGGAGTCTCAGGGTCCCACTGGGAGAAGTGTGTGTCTCAGTGTCCCGCTGGGAGAAGTGTGTGTCTCAGGGCCTGCTGGGATAAGTGTGTGTCTCAGGGTCCCACTGGGAGAAGTGTGGAGTCTCAGGGTCCCACTGGGAAAAGTGTGTGTCTCAGGGTATAACTGGGAGAAGGGCGTGTCTCAGGGTCCCACTGGGAGAAGTGTGTGTCTCAGGGTCCCACTGGGATAAGTGTGTGTCTCAGGGTCCCACTGGGAGAAGTGTGGAGTCTCAGGGTCCCACTGGGAGAAGTGTGTGTCTCAGGGTCCCACTGGGAGAAGTGCGTGTCTCAGGGCCTGCTGGGAAAAGTGTGGAGTCTCAAGGACTGCTGGGAGAAGTGTGTGTCTCAGGGTCCCACTGGGAGAAGAGTGTGTCTCAGGGTCCCATTGGGAGAAGTGTGTGTCTCAGGGTCCCACTGGGAGAAGTGCGTGTCTCAGGGCCTGCTGGGAGAAGTGTGGAGTCTCAAGGACTGCTGGGAGAAGTGTGTGTCTCAGTGTCCCACTGGGAGAAGTGTGTGTCTCAGCGCCTGCTGGGAGAAGTGTGTGTCTCAGGGTCCCACTGGGAGAAGTGTGTGTCTCAGCGCCTGCTGGGATAAGTTTGTGTCTCAGGGTCCCACTGGGAGAAGTGTGGAGTCTCAGGGTCCCACTGGGAGAAGTGTGTGCCTCAGGGCCTGCTGGGAGAAGTGTGTGTCTCAGGGTCCCGCTGGGAGAAGTGTGTGTCTCAGCGCCTGCTGGGAGAATTGTGTCTCAGGGTCCCGCTGGGAGAAGTGTGTGTCTCAGGGTCCCGCTGGGAGAAGTGTGTGTCTCAGGGTCCCGCTGGGAGAAGTGTGTGTCTCAGGGTCCCGCTGGGAGAAGTGTGTGTCTCAGGGTCCCGCTGGGAGAAGTGTGTGTCTCAGGGTCCCGCTGGGAGAAGTGTGTGTCTCAGGGTCCCGCTGGGAGAAGTGTGTGTCTCAGGGTCCCGCTGGGAGAAGTGTGTGTCTCAGCGCCTGCTGGGAGAAGTGTGTGTCTCAGGGTCCCGCTGGGAGAAGTGTGTGTCTCAGGGCCTGCTGGGAGAAGTGTGTTTCTCAGGGTCCCGCTGGGAGAAGTGTGTGTCTCAGGGCCTGCTGGGAGAAGTGTGTGTCTCAGGGTCCCGCTGGGAGAAGTGTGTGTCTCAGGGCCTTCTGGGAGAAGTGTGTGTCTCAGGGTCCCGCTGGGAGAAGTGTGTGTCTCAGTGTACCGCTGGGAGAAGTGTGTGTCTCAGGGTCCCGCTGGGAGAAGTGTGGAGTCTCAAGGACTGCTGGGAGAAGTGTGTGTCTCAGCGCCTGCTGGGAGAAGTGTGTGTCTCAGGGTCCCGCTGGGAGAAGTGTGTGTCTCAGGGCCTGCTGGGAGAAGTGTGTGTCTCAGGATCCCGCTGGGAGAAGTGTGTGCCTCAGGGTCCCGCTGGCAGAAGTGTGTCTCAGGGTCTGCTGAGAGAAGTGCGTGTCTCAGGGCCTGCTGGGAGAAGTGTGTGTCTCAGGGTCTGCTGGGAGAAGTGTGTGTCTCAGGGCCTGCTGGGAGAAGTGTGTGTCTCAAGGCCTGATGGGAGAAGTGTGTGTCTCAGGGTCCCGCTGGGAGAAGTGTGTGTCTCAGGGTCCCGCTAGGAGAACTGTGTGTCTCAGGGCCTGCTGGGAGAAGTGTGTGCCTCAGGGTCCCGCTAGGAGAACTGTGTGTCTCAGGGTCCCGCTGGGAGAAGTGTGTGTCTCAGGGCCCGCTGGGAGAAGTGTGTGTCTCAGGGCTTGCTGGGAGAAGTGTGTGTCTCAGGGCCTGCTGGGAGAAGTGTGTGCCTCAGGGTCCCGCTAGGAGAACTGTGTGTGCCTCAGGGCTTGCTGGGAGAAGTGTGTGTCTCAGGGTCTGCTGGGAGAAGTGTGTGGAGTCTCAAGTAGAGTACTTTGAAGGAGATTAGGGTTCCAAACCTCAGGGTGAGTCATTGTCAGATCTTGAAGTTGTCAGCCACAAAGCCGGATACGTTTTGAACACACCTCGTATAGATACACATATACACACATACATTCAGAGAGACATACATAGACACGCACACACATACATACATTCAGACAGATATACATAGATATACACACATACATACATACATTCAGTGAGACATACACAGATACACATAAACAGAGAGACACCCACAGACACGCAGAGAGAGGCACATAGACACGCAGCGAGATATAGACATACACACACACACAGACACACATACACGCAAAGAGAGACACACATGCACACACATACACACAAAAACATAGAGACACACACAGACATCCAAAAGAGAGACACACATGCACACCCACACACAACAGTTTAAATTCACTGCCTTACCCAATATGGCTCCCGCTAGAACACAGGGCCTCAACAACATCTATCCCTTTGTTTTGCCGTCTTATAATCTTTATTTAAAAGATCACAGCTGTCCAGGCCTACTCTTCATCACCACGTGCTACTCAACATCCCCACTTGTGATATTCCCAGCGAGTTCCAACCCAGAAAATTGTGTACCTGTATTTCATGTCTCTTTCTCAGAGTGTGTTTTATCCAACTTCGCTTTCCTTCCTCAATCTCTCTTTCTGGTCATTCACCTCCTTATTTATCATCTGTTTCGCCAGTTCTCTACTACCTTACAAAACAAGTCTTTCCTCCCTCTATCTCTCTACATTGACAACACCAGTTTAGCAAATGCTGCATCTCAAATTTCCATCTCCGAATCTCTGCATTGATTCCCCAGCAGATCTATGTGACAAAAACGGGGACGACCACATTTAAATTATGTATTTATTTATGGCTGCCTAATAGCTTGCAGAAAGCAGCGAGATGTGACATTAATGGTACCATCTGGTTGTTTGTGGGCTTTTATTACTAGCATCGAGTTACCGCCCATTTCGTCCTCAATAATAGTAGTCATTTGTGATCTCTCCAGATCATTTGATTAAACTTGCTTCGATCTACGATCAGATTCACAGCTGTGAGATATTAATGGTTGCTGGTTCAATACAACAGTGGGGATTGAGGAAGTGCTTAGATCTATCTATCTATCTATCTATCTATCTATCTATCTATCTATCTATCTATCTATCTATCTATCTATCTATCTATCTATCTATCTATCTATCTATCTATCTATCTATCTATCTATCTATCTATCTATCTATCTATCTATCTATCTATCTATCTATCTATCTGTCTGTCTGACTGCATGTCTGTTTGTTTGCCAGTGGACCTGTCTCCTTGTCTGTCTACATGTAAATATATATATATATATATATATATATATATATATATATATATATATATATATATGTGTGTGTGTGTGCGCACGCGTGCGTGTGCGCGGGCGCGCATTGTACGTGCGTGTGTATACAGCTAGAGTGCTAACGTCCATAAAAAGAAGTAAAGAAATTAAATTCTTTATACCCTGAGGCACGTGAGACTTCCACAAGGACTTTCCTTTCTCTCTTGAGTAACCTTTCTGACAGCTCCCTGTGCCAGATATGAGCAGTACATTGTGTGTCTCCGAGCAGTTCTTGCTCTACCTTTCTTTATCTTACTCTCCAGTGTCCAGTGTTGCTTTTGCTGTCATGTCCGGACTGATTCTCCCGACATGCCTCTTCTATCATAATTTTCTTTCTCTTATTTCTTCTTAGTTGGTGTCCTGTAGGAGTTTGGCATTTGATATTTTGTCTGATCAAACACACTAATAATTCTGCGAAGAAGTGTATGGGGAAAAGTGTTTAATCTGCGCGTAATCCTTCAGCATTCCGAACCATATAGAAGTGGGAGTAAGACACTATTATTATATACCCAAGTTTAGTTGTCTATTATATATATTGAATTTCCAAATTGCTTTCATCCTGACAAAGACAGTGCTGGTCTTATTTAAGGGGGATTTGATGTCCTTTTCCATCCATCCTTGGAGTGATACTACACTTCCGAGATAAACTTTTCTGTATTCTGACTACCGAGTGGTCTGCTGGGGTCTTTGTGTATGTCAAGGACAAGAATAGCACCACTGCCTTACAGAGAGCAAGTCGTAAGAGACGACTAACTGTGTGACAAAACATAACACCGGCCATGGTTAGGTGGTCTGTTTAGAGCAACATAGATGGCGCCTAACAAGCTGCTTGTCTACTTTGCTTTAATGTTTGAGTCTTTTAGTAAGATTCGCACATCGCTTAACCACCCTCCGTAAGGGCGTATTCCAACGCAGCGGAGTATTAAGCTGCTCGAGCCTAGCCTTCTCCTTCTCCCGGCTACATCCAGCTCCTATCAGAGCTGGGATCTGCACAGGAGCATCTGCCCTCTAGAAGTACAGGTCAACTAAGAACTAAAAACCAAATTCTGCTACATTTAATTTCCCAGAGACAATGGCTATTGGCTTGCGCTATTCGTCATAATTTGTGTTTTCTTTGTGTTAATCTGAAACCCTACTTAAGTTTCTAGTTTGGCGCACCTATCCTGGATATTTGCGTATATCTGTGAGCCAGGAAGACTACAGCATGTGTAAAAGCAAGGTTTTCTAACAATGGGGTTCCGTCCGTCTTATACTTCTATGATTGTTCTCAGTTGTGTTCTTTAGGACCCAGTCAATTGCAAGGCTCCGTAGCAAGGATGACAGGACAAGTCCTTGCCTTACGCCAGACTTTACTGGGAATCTTCTGTTAGAGTTCTTCATATTGCAGGAAAAATGTTGATAGAAGAGAGCTATGATGCTAACTATCTTCTGTGGTATGCCATAATGTCTTAGGATCTTCCATAAACTCTATCTGTACACTCTGTCGAATGCTTTTTTTTCAAAATCCACAAAATTGATGTACATCTCTCTCTGCCATTCACTACGCTGTTCTAAGATGTTGTATAGAGTGAATATATGCTCACTAGTTTCTCTTCCTTTTCTAAACCCTGTTTGTTCTATGCTCACTAGTTTCTCTTCCTTTTATAAACCTTGCCTGCTCTATGCTCACTAGTTTCTCTTCCTTTTCTTAAACCCTGCCTGCTCTATGCTCACTAGTTTCTCTTCCTTTTCTAAACCCTGCCTGCTCTATGCTCAATAGTTTCTCTTCATTTTTCTAAACCCTGTTTGCTCTATACTCACTAGTTTCTCTTCCATTTCTAAACCGTGCCTGCTCTATGCGTATGTGTTGTTCAATGTCTTCTCGAATTCTTGTTATGACTATTTTACAATATGTTTTTTTTTTAAATTTGAGAGTAGTGTAACGCGTCTCCAATTGTTACAATCAGACAGATCTTTTTTCTTGAGAATTCTTTTTGTCCTTCAGTCCAGTCCATATATAATTCCTCTCTGTCCCATTTTTCCGCGATCAGTGATCTGAATGTGTCAGCAGCCATTTCGAATCTACCTTGGTCATTCATCCTTCCCTGGTGTTTATATCTTGTCAGTAGACTGATAAATTTTACAATTTCTTGCTTAGCTGGTGGTGCTAGATTGATTGCAATGTCGTCAGTAGTTGAATGACTGTGGGATGTTTGGGATTTGGTTTATTTAAAACACGAGAAGAATGGGTAGCCGATCTCTCGTCTTGTTCGTCCTCCATAGTTAGGAGTCTACATCTGTGTACCTTTATAGGTACACTACTGCAGTGTCTTCTGTTCCCACCAATTTGTTGTTAGACGTTGCATACCGTATGAAGGTTATGGGTTCTGGCAGCCATTTTAGCTTTTTAAACTAGATCCTCTATGAACTTCCTTTTATCTCTTCTGGCGCTTTAAAAAAAACCATTCTATTTAATTCTCCATTCTCTTTCCTTATTTTCTGGTTTTGCTTCTCTGGTTTGATAAAATCAATTATATTTTTCCTCCTCACCTTCCTTTTCTCTATGTGTTCTATTATTTGGCTGCTAATCTATTCTTTGTCATTGGCTAGTTCCCAGTGCAATCTGCTTACTGCTTTATCATCATCATCATTATCGTCCTTTGCAGAAGCTCGCTCTCATGGCAGCCTGTCTGTAGGAAACTATCTTTCGCGTCTTCCGGCATGCACCAAGGTCAAGTCCAGCGTCTCATTGATGTCCTGGGTCCATCGTCTTCTTGGTCGGCCCCTGCCTCTCTTCCCAGTGACCATGCCTTCCGTAACCACTCTCTCTAGTCCAGTTTGTCGTTTAACGTTTAAAAAAAAAACAGTTTTCTGGTCATTACGTTATTTATGAGCTTAAAATAAGGCGAGGCTGCAGCGGTTCTGTGGATGTGAATAATGAGAGAGAAAAAACATGAAAGAAACTAGTAAAAGTTGATTAAGGTTGAGCTTAATCAAAATTTAAAAATGGGTATGGTCAGATACCGCACCGAGACGAGAACACAAACAAAACCTACGTTACGACCAATAGGCCTTCATCAGGGACAACAACACTGAATTAACAAATCAACATATAAGAAAATATGGTCGACTCATCTGTTTCAATCGAGCGCTTGGCACAGCCGGTCGCTTAGACAGGAAGCGTCTACTACCAGAAACAGATGTTGACCATTTTTTCTTATTGGTTGATTTGTTAATTCAGTGTTGTTGTCCCTGATGAAGGCCTATTGGTCGTAACGTATGTTTTGTTTGTGTTCTCGTCTCGGTGCGGTATCTGACCATACCCATTTTTAAATTTTGATTAAGCTCAACCTTAATCAACTTTTACTAGTTTCTTTCATGTTTTTTTTTTCCTCGTTATTTATGAGCCAATTCTTCTATACATTCAGGTCTTGCCGGATGGATTTGTTTGTTTTTTTCTTTGTCCACTGAATTTTCAGGACTCTTCTGTAGCACTGTGTTTCAAAATCTTTATATGAATCCTTAATCCAGCTACATTTCTCGTGGATGTTGGATCCTGCTGTAGATCTAATGTTTCTATTAAGCTATGAAATCTAGAGGCAAAAAAACACTGGGACATATCTAGCATCTCATTAAGGACGTCATATGAGAGTTTGGCACGGGGCTGGCTACCCAATTCTGCAGAAAATTTAAGCCACACAAACTTCAATAAATATGTCAGG
This sequence comes from Ariolimax columbianus, assembly GCA_036924085.1. NCBI lineage: Eukaryota > Metazoa > Mollusca > Gastropoda > Stylommatophora > Arionidae > Ariolimax > Ariolimax columbianus. The sequence continues at coordinate 10,518,919 of JAVGWX010000005.1, forward strand.
GTCAACGATTGATGGGTGTAAATTTACTGAAATATATGTTCCACATAGAGTTAGCAAGTATACGATTAGTTGATGTAAATGTACGTCTATTTGTTTACCCCCATTGTCTGTTTGGATGGGCAAGTGTGTGTTTGTTTGTTTAACAGACAAAGTATCTGTCTGTTTGTCTGTGCATTCATATTTTTAATCATGCTCCCATCTATCTATCACTTAGTTGTCCATTTTCCATCAATTCACTCACTCACCGCTTTATCCACTCACCCATTTGTTCATGTATTCAGCAACATACTTATCCGGGCAATCCCATATCCATTCATCTTCACATCTAAACAGTCATCCTTCCATCGACTCATCCACTTATTAATCCACAAATCCATCTCCAGTCCATCCACTTTTATTCTACCATCCACTTTTATCCGCCACTCCATCAATCTATCCTTTCAACATCTATAAATTCCCCGACCCAAAGATCCATCCAATCAATCTTCGGCATTTACATACCTATCCCGTCCAAATCAGCCATACACACATATTTACATCCACTAACTTTTCTCATTTATCCAGATTACCCCCCCCCCCCCCCCCCCGATTTTCTATCTATCCATTTCTACATTCATCCATCAATCCACTCAAGTATTCATCCATCCGTTAATCTATCCCCCCATTCAAACAGTGAGCAAACTATATACCATGCATTCACACATCGTCTCTATCACACTCCATATAATTCCTTGTGAAGGTACGAAGGGGACTAGCTTAAACATGAGTGGAGGCCTTAAGCCTGTAGAGTCTGGTGTGGGTCTAATGTCCTGTCAGTCTGGTGTGGGTCTACTGTGCTGTCAGTCTGGTGTGGGGCTACTGTCCTATCAGTCTGGTGTGGGTCTACTGTTCTATCAGTCTAGTGTGGGTCTACTGTCCTGTCAGTCTAGTGTGGGTGTACTGTCCTGTCAGTCTTGTGTGGCTCTAGTGCCCTGTCAGTCTAGTGTGGGTCTACTGCCCTGTCAGTCTAGTGTGGGTCTACTGTTCTGTCAGTCTAGTGTGGGTCAACTTTCATGTCAGTCTAGTGTGGGTCAACTGTCCTGTCAGTCTAGTGTAGGTATACTGTCCTGTCAGTCTAGTGTAGGTCAACTGTCCTGTCAGTCTGGTGTGGGTCAACTCAACTGTCCTGTCAGTGTAGTATGGGTCTACTGTCCTGTCAGTCTAGTATGGGTCTACAGTCATGTTAGTCTAGTATGGGTCTACTGTCATGTCGGTCTAGTATGGGTCAGCATCTCATCTGAAAGTGCAGCAAAAGTGGGCAATAGCAGATACCTTCACCAGATCACAAGACAGTTATACAATAAACTATCTTCTATAAATACACCAATCAAAGATAAACATGGCAACCTTCTTTCTACAGAAAAATAACAGATGAAACGTTCGGCAGAACATTTGACAGAGATATTGAATAGACCACACCCCACAACAATATTGAATAGACCACATCCCACAAAAATATTGAATAGACCCCATCCCACAACAATATTGAATAGACCACATCCCACAACAATATTGAATAGACCACATCCCACAACAATATTGAATAGACCCCATCCCACAACAATATTGAATAGACCACATCCCACAACAATATTGAATAGACCCCATCCCACAACAATATTCAAAAGAACACATCTCACAACAATATTGAATAGACCCCATCCCACAACAATATTGAATAGACCACATCCCACAACAATATTGAATAGACCCCATCCCACAACAATATTGAAAAGACCACATCCCACAACAATATTGAATAGACCCCATCCCACAACAATATTGAAAAGACCACATCCCACAACAATATTGAATAGACCCCATCCCACAACAATATTGAATAGACCACATCCCACATATTGAACAGACCACATCCCACAACAACATTGAATAGACCACATACCACATATTGAATAGACCACATCCCACAACAATTCCTAATTTTGAAAACGAAACAGACATGCCCCTCTTACCAGAGTCTTGTGCATAATTTACACTTGCAAAAATCAAAATAGCCAACCAAGAACGGCGTGGGCTAGTGGTTAAGTGAATATGGCTCACAAACTGAAGGTGCTTGGTTCGATCCCCATCACAGCACCAGCTGCTACCGCGGGGAAGCAAACCCTTAGAAAATGCAGGAGGAAGCATGCAGACATTTCCATAAAATGCATGCTGAAGTCGGATGCACTGGACCGACAGGCGCAAAATAAAAACCACTGTGCAACGCACACTGCCTTGGGGAATTGAAAAATAAGGCGAAGGCTAAAAAGAAAAAAAAAAGAGCTAACCAAAAACTTCAGAATTTCAAGGCAGCAGGGATGAAACGATAACTGATGAAATGTTAAAAGCCTTAGATGATACCATCCTCACTCAAAACCTATCCATCATAAATGATGTTTGGAAAGAGGAAAAACCACCCCAACAGTGGAAAGATGGTATTATTGTCAAAATACCAAAGAAATGAGACTTATCTGATTGTAACAACTGGCGTGGCTCAACACTCATGTCAGTGCCTGGGAAAAGTCCTCTACATCATGATATTAGAAAGATTCAAGGAACAGGTAGATGTCATCAAAAGAGAAGGGCAGGCTGGCTTTAGACCAAAGCGCTCTTGCATTGATCACATTTTTCAAACTCAGAACTATCATAGAAGAATCAGTAGAAATGCAAATTCCACTAATCATCTACTTTATTGACTTACAGACGGCCTTTGACAGTCTACGCCGTCCAACATTATGGAGAATTCCTAAAGAACTTTGGCTTACCCTAACATAAAAACTGGAGTAAAAACAGGGATTTATTTTATCCCCTCGACTATTTGGCATAGCTATAGATTGAATTATGAAACACTATCCCCATGAAACGCACTGAGGCATAGAATGGACAGATAACAAGACCTTAGAAGATCGTTGATTTTGCAGACCACCTAGCGCTACTAAGTATCACTAATGAAAAAAATACAAGTATAGATAGACTTATACCAATGGTCAGAACAGAAAGGAAGGAGTTCAAGTTAACGCCTTAAAGACGAAATCCATGGCATCCACAACAGTGGAGTAGGGTTGTGGAGAAGGGTTGCGGAGAAGGGTTTAGGTTTAGTTGAGTAGTTTACTAATCTAAAGACGTACAACATGTATCTACACTACGACACGACTTCAGCACAGAAAAACACAGTAAACACTATCCTGACTATAAAATAAAACAACATAATTTATTACAAGAATAACTGTTGCACAATATCAACAAAAAGCGAAGACCAACTAAACTAAATAATTATAATACATATTTATTTAATTACCATGGTAGCTTTTTATATTTCCTCTAAAAATCTGATTACCCAGAATTCTTGCCGCTGCACTCTCCTTTCTGCACACTCAACATGTAATCAACAAAATCGTCCTCATGATCAGATTACGTACTCAGACGAATCTGTACGCTCACACATACTCAGATCACGTATTCAGGCGATCTATGCATTTACAAATACTTTGATCACTTTACGTACTCACGTGAATCGGTACGCTCCCATATAATCAGAATACACATAGTTCACAGGCTGTCCTGCACATACAACACACATTTAGATCTCATCCTTAGGCGATCTGTACACTCGTGTAACAATTAAGAACATACATCGTCTATAAGGTGTCATACATGTACAACAGGCATTCAGATTTCTTACTGTTCACAGGGTATCCATCATAAAAACTGGTCAACTCGAGGGGTATGATGGTCAGTTACCCTGCAAACTCTCTCACTTCTAGACTCAATATCAGCCTTTCTGATAGACTGTCAGTCTCTTGAGTTTTATCACTGCAGAGTATTTTATAGTCTCAATCAACAACATGGCTGTTGTAACAGTTCCAGCCCGAGCATGAGCGTTTAGGGGAAATCGGAGTTGGAGGGAAAGAATGTGTACAGGTAGGAACTGACCACTGACGTTCCGATTGGGGTAGTAGGGGGGGGGGTGGTGAGTGACAGACAAGAGGGCAGCAGAGAGCTTGCTGCGATATTTGAGTGACAGGTGTTGAGAGTTATTCGTTGCGTTAGCGACTGATTGGGGCCATCCCCCCGATGTTCATTGGTCAGCTCTGATACTGCTTGCGTATATATAACAGTAGACAAAGTTTAGCTCAAGCAGGCTGGCCATGGTGAGGGAATGAGAGCGAGAGAGAGAGAATGTAGCTAGGAGTATGTTTAGCTCACCGATTTGATAGAGGAGCGACTGATAGACTGTTGAATGAATGTTAGAGATAGCACAGGATCGCTCAAACAGCATACGCCATTGAGTCGGGACCAGTCGCTCAAATAGGTGTGTGTTGGGCATTTTATATCTAGAAGTAATCTGAATGTGTGTTGTACGCAGGACACCTTGTGTACGAGTTATGTCCTGACGAGTTAAGCGAGTGTGTAGATCGACTAGATGAGATCTAGATGTGTGTGTGGTGTGTGTATACACCGAGGGAACGATGTATGTTTCAGATCATGTGTATACGCAGATCGCCTCAGTTGAGAGATCATATGTGAGTATACGTGGAATATATTGAATGCATTATGTCCAGATCGCACGCCAGTGAGGAAGAGTTCCAGATCGCACTTGAGTGAGGAAGAGTTTTTGAGAGTGTGTCAAGGATGCAGATAAGGGAAGGGGTGTGTGATGTGTACGGCAATAGAACTGGTTTTTGATAGATGGGAATTCCATAAATAGCTAATGCTTAAAATTTCCGCTTTAGTTAATATTTATATTAACATATATATACTTATGAATATTTAGTTAAGATGATATATATTGTATTGTGTTGTAATTTCATTAAACTCACTTTAATAGTGTTGTAAGATTATGATATAATAAATATGACACCTGCTGTGTGCTACGTCATTTGTTGTGTGAGGTCATGAATGTTGTGGTTGAGTGTGGTAACGTTTTAGTTAGAATACGCAAGTGTAAATAGTGGGATCTGCTACACTGTCTAATGGTTTTCTGTTGGCTGTCTGATCTACCCCTTACCCCAATTTGGAACTACACCAACAACATGTTATCGGTTCACTATCCACTAGTCACTGCCATTCTAAATATGGTAGCCGGTAGTAGCAGCATCAGCCTGTCACCAACCTTATCCACGTCGATTCTGAACGCCAGAGTGGTCAGCTTGGAACACCCACTCCTGTACCAAAGAAAGTCTTCCACCGTAACCCCTGGTTTCGTTTGTCGACCTAGTGTCGAGACGGTTATTGGCCCTGGTGTGACCTGCGTTCGTCCAGCGCATTCAGACAACCTTTGTTTCTTAGAGTCGCCAGCCTAATCTCCCCTGCCCTAAAGGCCCATGCTCCAGCTGGAACTCTCACAGGGTCTTGGTCGGTGTGGGTCGCTACCCTGACGCTAGCAGTCAGCTATAGGTCGCTGACCGTTACAGCTCATTCACTGATATCATCTTGATACCTAACAGACATTTAAACACATACATTAATGAGATAACCATCTCAGCTCGACACAAGTCTCTTTGCCTGGTGACGCGTTAGAGGCAAAATAACAATATATGAATCGGTAATTCACTGACTTAAGAACTTTGAAATCGAACGAGGTTTGGGGATCAAGATGCTGAGCAGCACATGAGCTGCAGTGGTCAGCGACCCATAGCTGACTGCTAGCGTCAGGGCCAGCGAACCAGAGCTGCCAAGACCCTTCTGCACCTCCACGTGGTGATCCTGGATAACAGGATGCAGCAGGGCAGACTGGCTAAGTAGAAGGGATTGAAAAGGGAATGCTAACCCGGTACTCAAAAAATGTTTGCTGAAGTCGGATGTGTTGGACCGAAAGGTGCAAATATCGCAGCCAAGCTGTACACTACGACACAACGCATTCCGTTCTCTTGACTACATTCTGCTACTTAAGCCCTTTCAGGCTTTGTAGTGGGAGATTGAGAATGAACGAAGAAGAAGAAGAAGAAGAAGAAGAAGAAGAAGAAGAAGAAGAACGAAGTTTGAACGGACTATGTGGGTCAGACAGTACGAAGCAGATGTGTGCGCAACCAACGAGCTGCAGGCGCCATCATCATCCACTCGCATCGTCATTTACTGAGAGAGACTGAGAATATGGTGGGGTGGGGTGGGGGTGGGGGGGTGGGGGGTTCCTGGCGTACAGGGAAGTGTCGATTCTTAGGAACAGAACAGAGCACCCATGTTTCTGTCATGATATGGACGTCGAATATCACACCCACCATAACGGGATTCAACATCATAACATGTTTTAATTATCGTTTCTCATATTTCGTCTCCTCATTAATTTATACAACTCATTAGTTAAGTAGATCCTTAACCTGACATGTCTGTGCATTTAGCGTACTCCTGTATTCGGTTCTATAAATGTTTCAGCAGTACGACAGCGCTCGGCACGAGACAACGAGCAATAAGATCTTCACGCACATGTACGGACGTGTGGGACATTTGCTTTTGTCAGGGCATGCACTCATAATCTTCCGATATCAAAAATGAATGAGAGATATTGGCATGGATATTGTTGTTCATTTTTTTTCAAGTAGCTATTCGTACTGAGTTATCGCTCTTGATGAAGCATCTCTGGTAGAGCTAAAGTGGCTTTACTTATATCTCGGGATGAAATGAATGATGTGGGCCTGGGTCCCCTAGTTGTAGTGCAATGCAAGGCTTCTCAGTAGGCTTGTCACTGTGGGGATCACAGTCTCAGTCCCCATCTCATTATCAAATAATAATGCATCAAGATGCTGTACAGCGCGTGAGCTGCAGTGGTCAGCGACCCATAGCTGACTGCTAGCGTCAGGGCAAGCTAACCAGAGCTGCCAAGACCCTTCTACACCTCCACGTGGTGATCCTGGATAACAGGCTGTAGCAGGCAGACTGGCTAAGGAGAAGAGATCGAAGAGGGAATGCTAACCCGGTACTAAAAAAATGTTTGCAAAAGTCGGGTATGTTTGACCGAAAAGTGCAAATATTGCAGTCAAGCTGTAAACTACAATGCAACGCATTCCAGTCTTTGGACTACATTCTGCTACTTAAGCCCTTTCATGTTTTGGTAGAGGGAGATTGAGAACGAACGAAGCCAAGCCAAGCCAAATAATAATAATAATAATGTTCGTCTAGGCATCTAGTTCCCGTTGCACGATGGACCACTACCATTTCCAACTACTGAGGCGTGTAGCCAAACCTCGACCAGAGCCGAGGGAAAGATTGCTGTCTGTCGAAGCCATGTAGATGGGGTCGACCCTTCCCACGCCGCCAGTTGGCTGTTACACAAAGCTGAATTAGTGGTGATCTGGTGAGCCGGAACTTACCGATCCAGTCGAAACACGTGACCAAACACAGACAGGCGGCGGCGGACCAGGTGTCCGAGATGTAGAGACGACTCATCTTTGCAGACACCTCGACATTACGGACGAGATCGAACCATTGGATACCCAAGATGCGTCTCTTGTTGCACAAATGAAAGGCATCTTGATATGTTCTGTTTAAGGTTCCACCATTATCAAAACAACTGTGATAGTCTATTTTCTAGTGCACGACATGGACGTGAGGTTGGGTTTTAGTTAGGATATTACACCTGAACCTGGTACGAGACTTTGAGCTTGACCGATATTCGAATGGACTTTTGATCACAAGATGGCGTGCATGTGTCAATAAGTGTAATGCTGGAGACTTGGAGGGATATTTCTAGATAAACAAATGACTACATAAATCGTTTCTGCAACAGAGCACGTAGCTGCCTGTAAGGAGGAGGAGGGGTAGTGGGGTGGGGGAAAATACATAGATTGATGAAGGTTAGACAACTCTCGAACTCGGGCAAGTAAAGAGGAAAGAATGGAGTAGTCTTCTCGATAAGCAAAAAACTTAAAACTTATGCGAAATAACCTCCGAAATCAGATACAGTAAATCATCATCAAGTGCCTTGCCGGTTGGCTTTGGTGATCATGGACCTCCAACCGCTTCTATCACGTGTGTCATTTACCAACTCTGTTGTTGATTGTTGTCCGTGCTATTATTTCAGGTTGTCCATCATCTTCTCTCTCTGCCTTCCTCTGTCTCTCTCTCCTGCTATCTTTCCCATTGTCAACGTGCTTCGACCCGCCTTTTCTCATAACTTGCAAAAGGATGACTGGCTTGTTCTGATCTTTGCAATGAACTGTCCTAGTGTTTGCGCCTCTTCCAGTTCTGAATCATTAGTCGTACTTGCAGTCTATGGAACCCGCAGCATTCTTCTGTAAAACCACATCTTTGTTGAAAAGGTTTTGTTGCACAATATTCCTTTCACGGTCTCGAAGATCGATTTTGCTTGGGCTGCTCTGCATTTTATTTTATTATTGGATCTTCCATCTGATGTAGTGTATGTGCCCAGGTATTTAAATGGGTTAACTTGTCTCAATTCGGCCACCTTTACTTTGACACAGTATTTTGGAGAGTCCAGTTTCTTGGTCACTACCATCACCTCACCGATTTCTTTTTATTTAAACTGAGGCCTTTGTCTTTACTTTAACGTGTTTACCATTTCCTGCAAGTCATTTTCATTCTGGACTATCAATGCAATATCATTCAGCATGTCGTAGATTCTTGATGTTCTGTTCGTCAATTGATATTTCTGGCATTATCTGAATGTCTCTCAAGATAAACTCGTTGTACAGAGAGAACAGGCCAGGGGAAAGAACACAACCTTGTCTCATTCACCTTTTTATGTTTATATTCTCCCTACTTCATTGTCATTTCTTATATCCCCAGTCTGTGCCAAATAAATAGTAAAGTTAATTAAAAAAACCGTTTGTTCTGTGAATTTCACACAGAACAAGAAAACAATGAGATAAATAAGCGGGGAGTAAAAAAAAACATGATCCAACGCACTTTCATCATAAAATGGAAAAACGTTGAGGAAATGTGAAAATGTATACAGCTGCTGTTGTTCCATTTCAATTGTAATTGCTCAAGTTCTCTTGATGGTAAGGTGACGTCAGTTTTAGATCTGTCCGCTCCAATATGGCTTTCTCTCCAGAAGAAAGAGACGAAATAAGTTGTTCTTGAACGGCAGACTTGCTGTTTTACCTCCAACTCTGGCCACTGAACAGCCCCAGACTAAATCTTGTTGACTATACAATTTAGGGCTTATCGGTTCAAAGGGCCTATCGCTCAAAGATAAGAGACGCCACTGATTTAAAACAAAGAATTATGAGCGCTTGGAAATGAACTCCGTCGAATAACGATCAATGTTACAACCGCCAAATGGCCTAAGCGTCTGATGACTTGTGTTTCCGCAAAAGGAAGACGCTCTAAACAGGAGATTCTTCTTCTTCTTCGTTCGTTCTCAATCCCCTACTACCAAACCCTGAAAGGGTAAGTAGCAGAACGTAGTCCAGAGAACGGAATGCATTGTGTTGTAGTTTACAGCTTGGCTGCGATATATGCACCTTTCGGTCCAACACATCCGACTTCAGCAAGCATTTTTTGAGTACCGGGTTAGCATTCCCTTTTCGATCCCTTCTCCTTAGCCAGCCTGCCCTGCTGCAGCCTGTTATCCGGGATCACCGCGTGGAAGTGTAGAAGGGTCTTGGCAGCTTTGGTTCGCTGGCCCTGACACTAGCAGTCAGCTATGGGTCGCTGACCACTACAGCTCGTGTGCTGCTTAGCATCCTGATCCCGAACACGAGATACAATTGTCAACATCTTTGTTGACTATTTCAGTTCAAATGTCAGAATTTTAATTAAATTTCCTAATCTAAAAATAATTTGTAATGTGTATGTATTTCCTTGTTTTTCCTGCTCATCTTAAGTTTCCTTGAGAGAGGAAGACAGACGAGAAGTATTATGGATGAAACAGAGAATACAAAGATACATTTAGAAATAAAAATGGAAAGTAAGAGCTATAAGAATATGTGTGTCCTTGTCCATGGCCTACTTTAGATCTGGAGTAGGCTGTGGTTTGTCTGTCTGCTGTCTTGGATGTATGTCCATTTCAAGATCCGTATGTATTTCCACGTAAATGTGTTTTTGCGTTAGTGTATCTCCTTGTTTGTGAGTATGAACTACTGCAGGGTTATATATACTACATGGGTAATCATCTATCTATCTATCTATCTATCTATCTATCTATCTATCTATCTATCTATCTATCTATCTATCTATCTATCTATCTATCTATCTATCTATCTATCTATCTATCTATCTAACTATCTATCTATCTATCTATCTATATGTCTATCTATCTATCTATCTATCTATCTATCTATCTATCTATCTATCTATCTATCTATCTATCTATCTATCTATCTATCTATCTATCTAACTATCTATCTATCTATCTATCTATATGTCTATCTATCTATATGTCTATCTATCTATCTATCTATCTATCTATCTATCTATCTATCTATCTATCTATCTATCTGTCTGTCTGTCTGTCTGTCTGTCTGTCTGTCTATCTATATATCTATCTATCTATCTATATATAAATACATATATATCTGTATATCTATCTATCTATCTATCTATCTTATCTATCTATCTATCTATCTATCTATCTATCTATCTATCTATCTATATATCTATCTATCTATCTATTTGTCTGTCTGTCTGTCTATCTATCTATCTAGCTATCGATATATATATATATATATATATATATATGTATATATATATATATATATATATATATATATATATCATACTATTTATTTATCTATCGACCTACCTACCTATCTATCACTGAATATAATCCCATCTTTCTAACAGATCGTATTTTCTTTGTCTCCTTTCCAGCTATGTAAAAATCAATAATGTATCCTGGATCATTATTTGATTAATTTGCCTCTACAAACCTGATAGTCGATACCGTCTAACTGTTCTCCAATTATTTCCGTTTACCCCACACTTCTGTCAGGTCCGCGCGATACTTTCACTTGTCAAAAATCTATTTTCTTGTACTTTTGTTTGTATGTATTCATAAACTTCCTTTCAAATGTCTCATTTCGTTTTTTCTCTTGATTTGTAAAATATCGTAATTTTGGATCCTAATTACGATAGAGATCATTAGCAAATTTGTCTTTGATCATTTTGTTCTATATCTTATGTGATTTCAATACTTGTTTTCTGCACCAGCTGCTCAACATGGGTTTAATGGGGTGATGTTTCATAGAGGTGATGTTTCATAGTGGTGATGGTTCATCAATAGCAATGACAACTGAATAATTAGTTTGACTAATTATTCAGTTGTAATCGCCATTGATGAAAATTGTGTGGTTTGTATCTTTGGTTCGCGCACATCATCCCAAGTTGGCTGGATTTACCTCCCCTGCCTCATGTAGGTTTGAGGAAAGCCGGGATAATCAGCGTACGTCTGTCACTTTGTGGGTGGCTTTGACTTTTACTCTGTGACAACACTTTGTGGGTGGCTTTGACTTTTACTCTGTGACAACACTTTGTGGGTGGCTTTGACTTTTACTCTGTGACAACACTTTGTGGGTGGCTTTGACTTTTACTCTGTGACAACACTTTGTGGGTGGCTTTGACTTTTACTCTGTGACAACACTTTGTGGGTGGCTTTGACTTTTAATCTGTGACAACACTTTGTGGGTGGCTTTGACTTTTACTCTGTGACAACACTTTGTGGGTGCCTTTGACTTTTATTCCGTGACAACACTTTGTGGGTGGCTTTGACTTTTACTCTGTGACAACACTTTGTGGGTGGCTTTGATTTTTATTGTGTGACAACACTTTGTGAATATCTGGAACATTATTTGGTACTTACAGTTTCCTGTGCCATTTATTATGAATATAGAGATTTAGTCCTGGTTATCCTGCAATCCCAACCTATTTGATGCCCCACCTTGCTGCCTTGAGGGATACCTGTTCACTGAAAAGGATTCGGGAGTAAACCCTAAAGAAAAATCTAAATCCTGTGCTATTAGTCCGAATGTCTTGCCACTGGCCAAAGATAGCTCAGGTCGAGAGAGCGAGGTTGACAAAATGTGCATATCTTTGTCGCTTTAATTCGAATCACCGAGCAAGTCTCACATTCACTTATTTAAGAGAACAAAGCAAAAAAATAAGATTTTCCAAAAGCTGATCATAGAGAAAGGTCATCATCACACGTGATAGAAGAACACACAGGATGGTGACCTGATGAAATGACAGAGGCGGCAGAAGTGTAAAAGTGAGGGGGTTGGGATGCGGGGGCTGGGGGGAGGAAGTTGGAATGAGAGAGACGGTGGACAGAGGTATGTTTTTGTTGAATGCCTACAATGAGTAGAATTACTCTTGTTGTGCGCCCTGAAAATGACGTTTAGTGGCGGGTTGTTGTAGTTTTCCTCATATCCCAAGCGTGCTTGAAAAGGTGACCGGGTTACTCCTGCCGGTTGTGCTTTGCTTGGCTTCATCTGCGTGTCGCTTACTATTATGGGGATCACGTCGCTCTCTCCCCTTGTTAGCCAGGATATCATGAAAACAGCCTGTTTACAGGAAGAACTACGGGGACGGCGAGTTGGGAGTCTTGGTCTGACCCTGATTAACATATCTGATCAGTATGTTTTGCCTGACCCTGACTAACATGTCTGATCAGTATGTTTTGGCTGACCCTGACTAACATGTCTGATCAGTATGTTTTGGCTGACCCTGACTAACATGTCTGATCAGTATGTTTTGGCTGACCCTGACTAACATGTCTGATCAGTATGTTTTGGCTGACCCTGACTAACATATCTGATCAGTATGTTTTGCCTGACCAGACGTTAGTCTTCCTCCCCTTAGTGGTATAACAGTTATAGATCGGGCGGAGGTGGGGAGTGTTGGAATATGTAAGAGGATCGATAGCGGTATTCAAGTTATTGAAAGGAGAGTGTTGTAATCAGAGTTATAGTTGACAGATGTATAATTCTTAGAGTGGGGTGAAGTGATTCAAGACGATACTGACGTGACAGATACAAAAATGATGGAGGCATATCGTATTGATGAGAAATGCCGTTACCAGCCCTGCAAATGAGAACTTAGCGAAAAGTGTTGAAATGATAGGCCCTAAACAACCATATAATAATAATGGAGAGAAAGGAATATGCATTAAAAAAAAAACTTTTTTATATTCGGCTAATTGCTCTATTCCCCAAGGCGGTGTGCGTTGCACTGGGGTTTTTATTTTGCGCCTTACGGCCCAGTGCATCCGACTTCAGCATCCATTTTATGTAAGGATCTGCCTCCTCCTGCATTTTCTAAGGGTTTGCTTTCCCGGGGTAACGCCCAGTGCTGTGAGGGGGATCAAACCCAGCACCTTCTGATTGTGAGCGGTGTCACTTAACCACTAGCCCACGCTGTCCCCGTTCACTGTGTTATAATAGTATTACTGTGCAGAAGCCCTGAGAGACTGTGCTATGATAGTATTACTGTACAGAAGCGATGAAACACTGTGCTATGATAGTATTACTGCTCCGAACAGCTGAAATTTGAAATCGTTGACATAACTGTTAAAGTGACAGAGGGTTAAAGTATGCTAGGGTATGACGATTGTTGACAGCGCAGTAATAATTACAGAAGAGTAGTGTATACTAATAGGAGATTGTTGACAGCGCAGAAATAATTACAGAAGAGTAGTGTATACTAATAGGAGATTGTTGACAGCGCAGTAATAATTACAGAAGAGAAGGGTATTCAAATAGGCGATTGTTGACAGTTATGTAATAGTAATACAGGAGTAGGGTATTCAAATAGGAGATTATTGACATCACAGTAATACTGCTAGAGGAATAAAAGTTTGTAATAAGGTACCGCTGAAGCAGTCAGTTCCCAAATGAGTTTTGTGTTGATGTGAGATATCCCTAAATCGTATTTATGCATATCCATACACTCGTTTCTACACTCGTGCTCATATGTATACATATGGTTGCGTGTATTGATACGTATTTGTATGTGCGTATATCGCATAGCCTACGTATGCATATTTTGATTTGTATGCGTGCGTGTATTTGTCTTTGTAAGGATACATATATACTGGGATGCATGTGTTTTGTGCTTTGTCACCGCAATAAAATACACTAAAGAAAGTTACTGGCCATCTCACCTCTCACAGACAGCAATTTAGTAGACTGAAGTCTTCAAAAAACGTTATTTCCAACGAGGGGTTGGTTCTGCTGACTTTCCACTTTCTTACTTGTTTTACTTATTCCTTTCCAATGGTAAGCCAGCTGTTTCCTAACTGGTAAAGCAGTCTTTATACTTTACCCTATTCCTGGTCTCTGTTATCTACTTTCTTGCAAAAGGCCGTAGCTGGATTCATGTTTTGTTTAAAGTGTATGTTTATCTGTTTTGAGGTGATGTTTTAGTGTTTATGTTTGTGTTCTTCTTTGTTTGTGTTAAAGACCATGTAATCGTAACGTATGTCCCATATTGTTTATTATTAGTTCTGATATATTCTGATATCTGAGCCATGCGTGTGCATGCTGTTATCAATGCGTCTCTTCGTAAGAAGCATATGCTCACTACAACATTAGGCTCCATCCTTACATGGACCCTGTGACCAAAAACAGTGTCTGCTTTATCACAGGTATAGTTGGTGTATCAGTGTGTTTTATATGAGGATGTTGCTATTTGCATGTACAATTACCCAATGTATCAGAGATTGAAAGGATTTAGAAAGGGAGGGGTCTAAAGTTGAGTAAAGTTGTAGAAATAGCCAAAGCACAGGTGAAAGAAGACCCTATGAACGCCATGACAAAACGAAAGACATCCCTACTGTACGCAAACTCAGGTGGAAGCAGCAGTTCTTTCCAGATGTGATAGAAAATATACCAGGTATCGGATACAAGGACAGCTAGACTGAAAAGGAAAAAAGATATACCGTGAGATACATAGAGAAAAACAACCCGAGCTCTAAATGGACGCATGCTTACACTGACTGGACTCATGCATACACTGACTGGACCCATGCTCACACTGACTGGACCTACGCTCACACTGACTGGACCCACTCATACACTGACTGGACCCACTCATACACTGACTGGACCCACTCATACACCGACTGGACCCACTCATACACTGACTGGACCCACTCATACACTGACTGGACCCATGCATATACTGACTGGACGAATACACTGACTGGACCCACTCATACACTGACTGGACCCATGCATATACTGACTGGACCTATGCCTACTCTGACTGGATCCATGCATACACTGACTGGACCAATAGACTGACTGGACCCATGCCTACTCTGACTGGACCCATGCACACTGACTGGACCCATACACTGACTGGACCCATACACTGACTGGACCCATGCCTACACTGACTGAACCCATTCACTGACTGGACCCATGCCTACACTGACTGGACCCATGCATACACTGACTGGACCCATACACTGACTGGACCCATGTCTACACTGACTGGACCCATGCCTACTCTGACTGGACCCATGCATACACTGACTGCACCCATGCATACATTGACTGGACCCATTCCCACACTGACAAGCCCATGCATATACTGACTGGACCCATGCATATACTGACTCGACCTATGTATATACTGACTGGAACCATGCATTCATTGACTGGACCCATGCATCTCTGAATGGAACCATGCCTACACTGAGTGGACCCATGCAAGCACTGTCTGGACCCATGTATATACTGACTGGACCCATGTATAGACTGACTGGACCCTTGCATACACTGACTGGACCCTTGCCTACACTGACTGGACCCACGCATACACTGACTGGACCTACGCATTCACTTACTGGACCCACGCATACACTGACTGGACCCACGCATATACTGACTGGACCCACGCATACACTGACTGGACCTATGCATACACTGACGGTTCTACAACAAACGTAACAGAAAATGGAGGGGCAGGGGTATTTCTGAGCCTAACAAACGGTAGAAAGATAACGCTGTCAGTGGCAACGTGAAAAATTCTCAAGTAATTTCAGAGAAGAGGCAGAGGCATTGAGGGCTGCAGTAGAAGTTATGCTAACAGGCGAAAGCAATGAAAGCCAGGTAGTCTTTTCTACAGATGCCGTGTTAGTGGATACAGCGCCAAAGAGCCAGAAAAATACAAACCTAAAATACCTAAGATCTGTCAACTATGCCAGCAGTCCACACCCATAAGCTAATCATCTCATATCACTTCACTATCACCCATTGCAATTAACCATACAACCATTTGACAAAACTGTAAACCCAAATATCATAAAACTTTATTATCAACCATTTTACAAAACTGTGAACTCACCACCTCATATCAACCTATTGTCAACCATTTTACAAAACTGTAAGCTATAAAAGTTCCTATTTTACTTTACGGGGACCCCCCTCCCCCCTCCCCCCAAACCCCCTTTTCCCCCATATCAATCTCATTGTAATGTATTTAATATTTCGTTATCTCCAATATTTGATACTATACCAGCATATAACGGTTCAATCAAGATTTGGTTTGTTTCGAACATGAGCCAATGGTGATTGGACAACGTATATGATATCGCCGCACACAAGCAGATCAATAACATGTTTGCAATTTAATTTCTAGATTCTTCTTCTTCTTCTTCTTCTTCTTCTGCGTACACAGTCAGACAGTAACCATTATTTTCTCGAAAAAAGCGGCGGTCATCCTGAGACTCTCGCCACTACCATAGAGCTTGTCTTGCAGTTCCACTGGCAATGGCCACATCTGCTCTCTCTGATCCTCGTATGTCGGGCAGTTCTGCAGCAGATGTTCAGTGGTCATTTTACCAGTACCGCACGGGCATTCGTCGGTACACCCTATCTTCAATTTGTTGAATAGGTGGTACCTCAGTCTGTTGTGGCCAGTGCGAAGTCTGAAGACAACGACCTGCTCTCTTCGGTTCAACTGGTAATAGGCATCGATTTTGGTGTAACCAGTATGTTCGGTTTCCCATTTGGACATGTATCTGGCTTTGATAAGCCGTTTTGACTCTTCGTACGTCATACTGGTATCTGTTTGTGGTAGCTTTGCACCTTCTTTTGCCAGTCTGTCTGCCTCCTCGTTGCCTTGGATGTTGCAGTGTGACGGAACCCACTGTACCACTACCCTTTTTGGTGCGGACTGCTGGCACAGTTTGCAGAGTGCTGCTCTTAAGTCATTAAGCTCAGTGTTTTTCTGGCTTTTTAGCGCTGTGACTACTTCGAGAGCATCTGTCAACAGGACTATATGGCTCTCATTTTCACTGTATGTTACCATTTCTTCCACTGCCGCCCTCAGTGCCTCTGCCTCTGCTCTGAAATTGCTTGTGTACTTACCAGTAGCGAATGACAGTGTTATTTTTCTGCCATTTGGTAGGTTCAGGAATGCTCCTGCCCCTCCGTTCTGTGAAGTGTTTGTTACAGAACCGTCGGTGTATGCATGGGTCCAGTCCATGCTTGGGTAGCTTTTCGTTATGAAGCTTAGGGTAGTGTCTCTCCTTTCTTTTTCACTCTGGCAGTTTTTGTTTGCAATACCTGGTATATTTTCTACCACCTCTGGAAATATATCCTGCCTCCAAGTAGGTTTTCGTACAGTAGTGATGGGTTTTGGTGTTGTTAGTGCGTTTATGGGATCTTCGTGCATCTTTGCTTTGGCTATTTCTGCAAAGTTTCTCCGCTTTAGTTTCCCATTTCCCAAATTATTTAGTCTCTGGTACATTGGATGGTCCGTCAGTCTTCTGAGTTTCTCTGACTGCAGCTGGGCTCTGCAGTCTCTTCTATCGGTCATGGATTGCAGTTTTGTAATCTTTTCAAGTTCTACAATTGGCGTTGACTTCATGCCACCTGTTATAATTCTCATGGCTTGGTTTTGAAGTTTGTTAACTTTATCGAAGTTCGCCTTCGCTGCGGTTGTCCATGCCGCAATGCCATACTCGAGAACTGGTCTCACTCTTCCAGTGTACAGTTTCTTTAGTATGCCTTCGTCTGCTCCCCAGCTTGTGCCAGCAAGTTTCCTCATGATCGCCATTCTTTCTCTGGCTTTCATTCGGTTTCTCTCAATCTGACTTTTCCATGTCATGCGCCGATCAAATGTGACTCCCAGATAGGTTGGGTTGTCGTTTGGCTGCAGGATTTTGCCATTTAGCCTTAATTTGGTACTTTGGGGTTTTAATGAGAGCGAGAATATTGTGCACGTGGTTTTCTCCTCGTTTATTTTGACCAGCCATGAGTTCGCCCATTCTTCCAGCGATGTTAGGGCCGTCTGCATCCGATTTCTTGCTATGGTGAGATTCTTTTCAGAGGTCCACATAGCCAGATCGTCTGCAAACATTGAGCTATGGACTCTTCTTGGTATATTCTCTGTAATATCGTTTATATATACCAGGAAGAGTGTGGGTGACAATACTCCCCCTTGGGGTACTCCCTGCTCGAGTGTCACCTTTTTGCTCATCTGCCCTTGTACTTGGACTCTGGCCGTTCTTTGTTTGAGGTAGTGGTTGATCCACTTGTACATCTTCCCACAGACATCACTTCTTCTTAGCTTGACTCTAAGTCCATCCTTCCAGACTTTGTCAAATGCCTTTTCCAGATCCACCCAAACAGCTACTGTGTGTTTCTGTGCCTGGTAGGCATCTTCTATCTCCTGGGCTATGAGGATGACCTGGTCCTCAGTGGATCTGTGCTGTCTAAAGCCGGCTTGCTGTGGAATTAGTATTCGTTTTTCTTCCAGATGCCACATCAGTCTGGTGTTTATCATCCGTTCCATCAGCTTGCCGACACAGCTCAGTAGGCTTATGGGCCTGTATCCATTTGGATCTGTTTTGTCCTTCCCTGTTTTTGGTACTGGTACCAGTATTGCATCTTTCCATGCCTGGGGTACAATACCCCTTTTCCAGCTTTGGTTCAGGACTGATAGTAGTTTCTTCTTCGCTGTTTGGCCCAGCCCCATCAGCATTTCGTTTGTTATCCCGTCTTTTCCGGGAGATTTCCTTTTCTTTAGTGTACTCATAGCCTCTTCCATTTCGCACTTTCTGTAACTCATCATTCCAGTAGGGCTTATAGTTTTTCCTAGCTCCTCTTGGGATGGTTTCAGTGGCGGCTTGCATTATTGCCTTGCTTAGGCTCTCCACCATGGGCTTCATTTTGGTGTTTCGTGTGTTGATGGTTTCACACAGCCCATCTGTCAGGATTGCAAATCTGTCCCAGTCGGCTCGTTTGTAATTCCAACGTGGGAGCGGTTTTGTTTCCTGTGGGCTTACTTCCATGTCAATGGTTAGCCTGATCGGCCTGTGGTCGCTACCTGCCAGTTGGTTCAGCACCTGGCGGTCTATTTTATAGTGTATGTCCTGTGTGGAGAAGGCCAAATCTGGAGTCGAGGTGGTATGCCATGTTCTTGAATAGAAGCTAGGGCTATCCTCCGGCCTATTGATTAGGGAGAGATTTGCATCTATCTCCCAATCTTCCACTTCGTCACCTCTACTGTCTGTGTCAGAGTATCCCCATCTCTCCGAGTGGCTGTTGAAATCTCCAACTACTATGCAGTTGGAGTCTCTGACCTCCATACTCGAGAGCGATAGGTCTCTGTTTGGTGGTCCGTACAGATTGAAAATGCGGAGTTTCGTCTCTTGAGCCATTATGTCAACTCCTACAATTTCTGCTTGTCCGGTGTGATTGACAGGTACCGCGCTACTCGGTATGCTGTTTCTGGTCAGTATCAGGACCCCTCCTTTGTGGCCTTCTCTATCTAGACGGAAGGTCTGGTATCCTCTGATTGAGAATTTATGGTTATTGTTGAGGTGCGTTTCCTGGATACATGCCACGTCAATCTTACCTTCATGCAGGTGGTGTGTTAGGGAAAGTTTTTTGTTAATGACTCCCTCCGCATTCCACTGTAGTATTTTGAGGATTTCTAGATTCAATTGTTGGTCTTTTTTTGTTTTGTTTTGTTTTTTGTTGTTTTTTTTTGGGGTTGTCTTTTTTTTAGGTAAAATGAACACTGGCCTGAATAGCCTTTGGCTGTACCCAGCCTATCTGCAAGGCAGCAGTTGTTTGTGGTCAGAGTTGTCTCTCTTAGAGAAGTTGTCTTGCAAGACTATCGAGTCTTCACCACTCGTGTCTATAGGGTATGGTGATCATATCATATCATATCATATCATATCATGTCATTTCATATCATCACCACACCCTATAGACACGAGTGGTGAAGACTCGATAGTCTTGCAAGACAACTTCTCTAAGAGAGACAACTCTGATCACAAACAATTGCTGCCTTGCAGATAGGCTGGTGACAGCCAAAGGCGAAGGAGGGCATCCCTACAGAAACACCTGTTGAAATCGGATGCACTGGGCACAGGCTTACCCGAAGCAGTGCAACGTATATCGCTGAATGATGACGCTACAACCTAAAAGAAACAAATTTGGCGCTCATCCTGTAGAGTCCCGCCAGGCAGCGAAAGTGCCGGGCCCCACGACTCGAAGGGGCCCACCCAATGCTACTGGTGGTCACCCACCCATGTGCTGTGGATTCAAGGCACAAGGTGACGGGGCAAAATCTATTGACCAAAAACCCAAGACCCTCAGAATACTAAAGTGAAATGCGGACTGAGTCATTAACAAAATGCTTTCCCTAACAAATCACCTACATGAAGGCAAGATTGACGTGGCAAGAAACGCACCTCAACAACAACCCCAAATTCGCAATCAGAGGATACCAGATAAAGAAGGTCACAAAGGAGGGGTTCTGATACTGACACGTAACTGCATACCGAGAAGCACGGTAGCTGTCAATCACACTGGACAAGCAGAAATTGTAGGAGTCGACATAATGACACAAGCAACGAAGATCTGCATCTTCAACCTGTATGGCCCACCCAACAAAGACCTGTCGCTCTCGAGTATGGAAATCAAGGACTCCAGCTGCCTAGTAGTTGGAGACTTCAACAGCCACTCGGAGAGATGGGGATATTCGGACACAGACAACAGAGGTGATTAAGTGGAAGACTCGGAGATAGATACAAATTTATATCTTATCAATAGGCCGGAGGACAGTCCTAGCTTCTATTCTAGAACATGGCATACCACCTCTACTCCAGACCTGGCCTTTTCCACGGTGGATATTCACCACAAAAATAGACCGCCAGGTGCTCGACCAATTGGCAGGTAGCGACCACAGGCCAATTAGGCTAGAAATTGATATGGAAGTAGGCCCACGGGAAATAAAACCGCTCCCACGTTGGAACTATAAACGAGCCGACTGGGACAGATTTGCAATGCTGACAGATGGGCTGTGTGAAACCATCAACACACGGAATAACAATATAAAACCTATGGTGGAAAGCCTAAGCAAAGCAATAATGCAAGCAGCCACCGAAACCACCCCAAGAGGGGCAAGGAAAAACTACAAGCCATATTGGAATGAAGAATTACAGAAAGCGGAAAATGAAGTCTCAAATGCTAGGAACATGGCAGAGAGAGAGAACAATCTATGGAGGCAAATATCGCCCTCAAGGCCATCACGACGAAATACAAAAAAAAACTGAACCAAATAACAAGAGACAGCTGGAAAAACAAAACAGAAAGCCTCAATTTAGATAAAGAAGGGAACAAACTATAGAAGTTAGTCAGAGCCATGAATAACGAAACACCATCAAATAAACATATTACCATCAAGCAGGGCGACAATATGCTTACTGGAAAAAAGCAGCAAACGCCTTTATAGAACATTATGCCAGAGCAAACCACATTGATGTCCCTACAAATAGGCATACAGACATTAGTGAAGAACAAAAGAGCGCCGACAACATCAATATAGCACCTGTGGAGCACGTGATGGCAAAACTAACAATGAATGAAATGGATGAGGCCATGAGAACTTTAAAGAAAAAGAAATCGTCCGGAAAAATAGGGGGAAAAAACGAAATGCTGATGGGGTTGGGCCAAACAGCAAAGGGGAAGTTACTATCAGTCCTGAACCAAAGCTGGAAAAGGGGAATTGTATCGCAGGCATAGAAAGACGCTGTACTTATACCAGTACCAAAGAAAGAAAAAGATAGAACATATCCAAATGGATACAGGCATATCAGTCTACTGAGCTGTGTTAGAAAACTGATGAAGCGTATGATAAACACCAGACTGATGTGGCATCTGGAAGAAAAACACATACTAATTCCACAGCAAGCAGGTTTTAGATAGCACAGATCCACTGAGGACCACTGATGAAGCGTATGATAAACACCAGACTGATGTGGCATCTGGAAGAAAAACACATACTAATTCCACAGCAAGCAGGTTTTAGATAGCACAGATCCACTGAGGACCAGATCACTCTCATAGCTCAGGAAATAGTGGATGCTTACCAGGAGAAAAAACACGCAGTAGCGGTGTAGGTGGATTTAGAGAAGGCATTTGACAAGGTGTGGATAGAGGGACTTAAAGTCAAGCTACGAAGTAGTGAGGTTTGTGGGAAAATGTACAGATTGATCAGCCGCTACCTCGAAAACAGAACAGCCAGAGTTCAAGTACAAGGGCAGATGAGCAAAAAGGTGACAGTTGAGCAGGGAGTACCCCAAGGGGGAGTACTGTCACCCAGACTTTTCATGGTGTATATAAACAACATCACAGAGAATATACCAAGAAGAGTCCATAGCTCCATGTTTGCAGACGATCTGGCTATGTGGACCACTGAGAAAAATTTCATGGCTGGTCAAAATAAATGAGGAAAAAACAACATGTACGATATTCTCGCTTTCAAATAAACCCCAAAACACCAAAATAAGTCTTAACGGCAAATACCTGCGACCAAACGACAACCCAAACTACCTGGGAGTCACATTTGATCGGCGCATGACATGGAAAAGTTAGATCGAGAGAAACCGAATGAGAGCCAGAGAAAGAATGGCAATCATGAGGAAACTTGCTGGCACAAGCTGGGGAGCAGACGAAAGTATAATTAAGAAACTGTACACTGGAAGAATGAGACCAGTTCTTGAGTATGACATTGTGGCATGGACAACAGCAGCAAAGGCGAACTTTGATAAAATTAGCAAACTTCAAAACCAAGCTGTGAGAGTTATAACAGGAGGCATGAAGTCAACGCCAATAGAAGAACTGGAAAAAATTACAAATCTGCAATCCATGACCGACAGAAGAGACTGCAGAGCCCAGCAGCAAGCAGAGAAATTCAGAAGACTGACAAACCATCCACTGCATCAGAGACTAAATAGATTTGGAAATGGGAAACTAAAGCGGAGAAACTTTGTAGAAATAGCCAAAGCAAAGATGAGCGAAGACCCTATGAACACATTAACAACACTAAAGCCCATCCCTACTGAACGCAAACCTACCTGGAAGCAGCATATCATTCCGGAGGTGGTAGAAAATATATCAGGTATTGGAAACAAGAACAGCCAGACTGAAAAAGAAAGAAGAGACATAACCCTGAGGTACATAACAAAAAAGTACCCAAGCATGGACTGGACCCATGCATACACCGACGGTTCTGTAACAAACACAACACAGAACGGAGGGGCAGGGGTATTCCTGAGCCTACCAAATGCTAGAAAAATAACACTGTCAGTGGCAACTGGAAAATTCTCAAGCAATTTCAGAGCGGAGGCAGAGGCACTGGGGGCTGCAGTGGAAGCAATGCTGAGAGGTGAAAGCAATGAAAGTCAGATAGTCCTGTTTACAGATGCCCTGGCCGTGGTCACAGCACTAAAAAGCCAGAAAAATACTGAACTTAATGATTTAAGAGCAGTACTCTGTCAATTATGCCAGCAGTCCGCACCAAAAAGAGTAGTGGTACAGTGGGTTCCATCCCACTGTAATATCCAAGGCAACGAGGAGGCAGACAGACTGGCAAAAGAAGGTGCACGACTACCACAACCAGATTCTAGTGTGACCCACGAAGAGTCCAAAAGGCTTATTAGGGCCAGATACATGGCCAAATGCGAAACAGAACATACTGGCTACACAAAAAATGATGCCTATTACCAGTTGAACAGAAGAGAGCAGGTCGTGGTCTTCAGACTCCGCACAGGCCACAACAGACTGAGGTACCATCTATTCAATAAACTGAAGATAGGTGGCACTGACAAATGGACTTGTGGCACCGGGAAAATGACCGCTGAACATCTGCTGCAAAACTGCCCGAAATACGAGGTCCAGAGAAAGCACATGTGGCCATTACCAGTGGCAACACTATACAAGCTCTATGGCAGTGTCGACAGCCTCAGGATGACCGCTGCGTTTTTCGAAAAAATACAGGTTGACGTTTGACAGCGTACGAAGAAGAAGAAGAAGAAGAAGAAGAAGAAGAAGAAGAAGAAGAAGAAGAAGAAGAAGAAGTAGAAGAAGAAGAAGAAGAAGAAGAAGAAGAAGAAGAAGAAGAAGAAGAAGAAGAAGAAGAAGAAGATGGACCTGAATAGTTGCGGAGATGAGAACATACGCGCCTCTCTTCGATTTTTGCTCCCTGCTATGTGATATGGTGCAGAGACACGGACACTAACAAAATCATTGGAGGTCAAATTGAGAGTGACCCTGACCTCTCTTGAGAGAAGCTCTGTCGGAATCAGTCTCCTGAACCAACGTATGGAAAATCTCTACAATTCTGACATACGACAATTGTTCTTAGTGAATGACGCGGTAATCTATGCGGACATGGCAAAACATTGAAGGGCAGTTCACGCGGCGAAACGATGGTCGATGGAGCACAGCGACAGCAATCTGGTACCCCCGATGTAAAAGAGACCGAAGGGAAGACCTACAATGCGTTGGAGACTCCCCTGCGGTCCGCAACAACATTATAAACGCCTTTAGTGGAGAGCCTGCACCCACTGGACTTCCGTGACCCAAGACAATAGTCCACTGGAGACGAAGTAGGCACCGATATTTACGCTGAGGGACGGGTCATCAAGATTAACAGGTATCAATTTAATTATGTATAATTACAGATTCATTTTGTTGTTGTCTGTTTTTGTTTGTTACAACAGTTTCTCATACAACAGTTTATCATACAACAGTTTCTCATACAACAGTTTCTCATACAACAGTTTCTCATACAACAGTTTCTCATACAATAGTTTATCATACCACAGTTTCTCATACAACAGTTTCTCATACAACAGTTTCTCATACAACAGTTTCTCATACAACAGTTTATCATACAACAGTTTATCATGCAACAGTTTCTCATACAACAGTTTCTCATACAACAGTTTATCATACAACAGTTTCTCATATTCTTCGCGCTATGTTGACACGCCTATTTATCGTACACAAGTTCTTCATTGTTTATAATTGTTGACGCCTTGTAAATCCAAATAAATCGAAAAATGTTGCAATGTTTGTTATGTTTACTTTCCATAGTCATTGACTGTCCCCAACCTTCCAGCAGAGCAACAGGTGGGTTTATGAGCCTAGTCTGGCCCCTATACGTTGACCTGACCGTCTTGATGCAGCCTGTTAGTAGCTATGCTGCCGCCGGCATAGCTCTAGGTTCATCGGGCTCAGACAAGTTACCCCAACAAGACGGAGACATCAGAAAAGAGACTCTTTATATTCACATCTCGTTGCCTGACTTCAGGAGTCACTTGCTAGCGTTCTTCGTTTATAACTTTGTTTTCTGTTGTTCTTGGTTTAAACTTGTTGCGGTTGTTATTCGTTAATAACTGTTTTCTGTTGTTATTCGTTTATAACTGTTTTCTTTTGTTATTCGTTTATAACTGTTTTCTGTTGTTATTCGTTTATAACTATTGCGGTTGGTCATCGTTTATACCTTTTTCAGTTCTTCGCTTATAACGTTTTCTGTTGTTGTTCATTTATAACTTTTTTCTGTTGTTCTTCGTTTATCATTGTTCGGTTGTTCTTCCTGTAAAGCTGTCTTGTTTTTAATTTATAAATGTTTTCGGTTTTTCTTCTTTTATAACGTTTTCTGTTGTTCTTCATGTATAACTTTTTCTTGTTGATTCGGTGCCAAATAATGTATTTTATGGAGTATTCGTATTCGGCCGAGTAGTACATTTGAACCGAATACGAACAGGTCAAAGACCGGCGTGATAATTTTAGACCAAACAAGTTGGATTACTTTACATTTCAATTCCCGCTGTGAATTTAATGGACTTTTTGAGCCGTTTTGAACAATTCATGCGTTAGATCAACAGTGCAAATGTATGTTTGCCAATATTGTTGTCAGCCATTCAGGCTATCTTGTTTTTCGTGCAGAAGAGCATTTGCGATGATAAAACGTCTAAAAACAGTTGCAGAAATTACATCAGGTTTACAATTCAGAAGTTCTGATCCGTTTTATCGTGAATTGTTTGTTGTACCTGCAGGGTTAAATCCCCGGTTCAAACTTTACTTATATACTGAAGAACACATAATTAAAGGCAGGGCGGACATGTCAATAGCAGTTTCGTCATCATTGTAGCAATCCTAAGACAATACATTATCTATGACAACAGCATAGAGGTGAGATATGAACATCTGTCGGTAACAAGGCTCAGATCATATCAGATTATCTGTTTGTTCACGTGGGATTCTGCGCGAGCATGGAACAACCAGCAGACAACAGAACCTCAAACTTTATTGAAGAACAAGTGAACATATTTGTGAATGGACTGTGTCTCTAATTTTTTTTTATTTCTGACTCCAGCCAGAGTATGAGGTCCCTATCTGAACACCTGTTCAGCACTGCCGGTAACACATTTTCAGACAATAAATGAGTCTGTTGATGAAAAAGTCATATGTACATTATACATTTACTAACACTTTAGTACTCGGCGTCGCCTGGGAAATTGCTTCATTTTTGTAATACACACAATTTCGTAGTAAATACAACAAGTACCAACAATTTGGTAGTAATTATAACATGGAACCAACAATTTGGTAGTAAATATAACAAGAACCAACAATTTAGTAGTAAATATAACATGGTACCAAAAATTTGGTAGTAAGGTGTGCGTTGCACTGTGGTTTTTATTTTGCGCCTGTCGGCCCAGTGCATCCGACTTCAGCATGCATTTTATGTAAGGGTCTGCTTCCTCCTGCATTTTCTAAGGGTTTGCTTCCCTGTGGTAACGGCCAGTGCTGTGATGGGAATCGAACCCAGCACCTTCTGTGTGTGAGCCGTGTCACTTAACCACTAGGCCACGCCGTCCCCTAAATACAACATAAAGCAAACCATTTGGTAGTTAACCCAGGTTTCATCTCCAGTAACAATTCTTGCTAGGAAACCATCAACTCCTGTTTCAAAGCGCCCCAAAAGTTCTAGACATGCGTCATCGCGTCGCTGTTTCAATTCTGGAGTAAGCTGCCATGGCAACCACCTTGCAGGCACCTTGTGGTACTGTAGCACATCATGGATAATGTGTTCTGAACCTTGATTGATGTCCAGATGT
This sequence comes from Ariolimax columbianus, assembly GCA_036924085.1. Taxonomy (NCBI): domain Eukaryota; kingdom Metazoa; phylum Mollusca; class Gastropoda; order Stylommatophora; family Arionidae; genus Ariolimax; species Ariolimax columbianus. The sequence goes on from JAVGWX010000005.1 coordinate 10,546,286, forward strand.
ACGGCAATTTCAGTCAGTCAATCGGCAATTTTTCTTTACGAAGCGACAACGGCTGCAATCGACTGTAGGGTCACTACTCGGTGTACCTGACCCGGTCGTGAACGGCCTGTCACATAACTCAAGCCCCTTTGGAACTTCCTACTCCACTCTTACACTTGCTGGAGTGAAAGGCATGCATCACTGTACTGGGCTTTCATTCGCCGATGAATCTATATGGGTTTCACTGCCTCACTGCTAAAAAAAACAGACAAAAGAGCGCTGCTCTTTTTTGGTGCAGGTCAATAGTGAGGCGACCATCTTTAACTGCAATTATGACGTCGTGTTGCTCAGCTGCACCGCGATGGCAAATGCAAGACACTCTTGACATCGCTAGCAACCCTATTAACATGTTACAATACAAAGGTATGGTTTCTCCCATTTGTATCCCACTTTTAAGATTTTATTTGATACCCTCTCGTATATATAAATTACTGTTGTTCTGCATCTATAACTTCCATTATTATGCATGATAGTTTTCCTTGGTAGTCTTCCTTTATAAAAGTGAATATTATTTTTGTAAATATACTGTCATGTGCTCATTTTCATGACAGTATCCAGTAACAGTTTCTATTCAAATAACAATAATATCTTATTTGTATGTGTCCATTTCTTCTAGTGCTTTTTACCTACGCCCCCAGTACCATTAACATCATCTTCATGTCATATGTAGAAGTGCTACCCGGATAAGGATGAACAGTTAGTTGTCAATCGCAAATAATGATGACGACAACGTCAGACGGTATTGTTTTGATGACGTAACTTACACTGTCTTTGGATTCTAGTGAGCAAGAAGCTGCGCTGGTCATCAACCTCACTTTCTACCTTGGGCCAGTGGCAAGACTTAAGTCAAGATGATTGGAGGTAATTCAGGATGCAGGCACTCTGGTCCCACCTCCTTTGAGACCAGGGGTATGAACAGAACCATTACTAACGTACATACAATGTCACGTAATAAGATTGCATTTTAGAAGGCGAATTACGAACTGTAACAAAACCATCACTGCAATACCCAGCATGCTTAAAGTGAGAAGGACAGCTACAGTTGTGACCTATGCTTCGTTTGCGGTTAAAAGGAGACAAAAAGAAGACTAATACTACTGTTTGTATTATGCCAATCTTCAGAGGACACAAAGTGGAGATCGCTGCCATTTTCTAGGTTATCGCCCGTGTCTCTGGATCAGATTACTATGCCGTCTGGGAATCTCTAAATGCATATCGTTGCATGTCAGATACAATCAGGCTTAGTTTCGCACGGTGGACTGTGGCGAATTGTAATGATCAATTCCTGAATATTTGTTTCTTTTTTAAAAATCTATCCATGATAAGCGTACAAGGGTTGAATGTCATAAAATGATAAGTTAGCTTGAACATTTGAAATGTGTTCTTTTAATCTTAGTTTTTAAATAGTTTAAACAATTCACTTTTTTAACAATAAGACCGGGGACTAAAAGCGAGAAAAGAGAAGAGTAGCACTGCAACCTATCAGGCATCGCTAAGGAGGGGGTTAAGGACGCGACATGATAACACATGTGTAGAAACTTTTAGTACAAAAAATTCAATATATATATAGTCAGGCAAAACATTTGATGATTGTGCACGTGTTTGTTGAAGACCTATGCTCCATGGGTAGCTAAAAAAGTTGATTGATTCGTTCCTTATAACATTCCTGCTTCAGCTGACCTGTGTAAAGACAAGCTATTCGCTATTTTCATTAAATGTTGTACTTAAATACGTTTAACTTAATTCATTTCTTTAGTCTGTGTTCCTCTTGTCTGTCCAGCCCTTGATAAAGGCTTTCAAGTCGAAACGTTGACTAACATCTGTTACTATTCTTATGTCAAACTTCATATTAACTTTGTTTTTATTTATGTCATTATCTGTTCAGTGTTTTGTTGCCTAGGAAACCATCACCTTCTGCTTCAAAGTGACACAACACTTCCTGAGCATCAACGCCTCAATGTTTCAATTCTGGAGTAAGCTGCCGTCGCAACCACCTTGCATGCACTTTGTGATACTGTAGCACAACATGGATAATGTGGTATGCTGAATCTTGACTGATGTTCAGATGTACGGCAATTTCAGTCACAGTCAATCGGCAATTTCAGTCACAGTCAATCGGCACATTTCAGTCACAGTCAATCGGCACCTTTCAGTCACAGTCAATCGGCAATTTCAGTCACAGTCAATCGGCAATTTCAGTCACAGTAAATCGGCACATTTCAGTCACAGTCAATCGGCAATTTCAGTCACAGTAAATCGGCACATTTCAGTCACAGTCAATCGGCAATTTCAGTCACAGTAAATCGGCACATTTCAGTCACAGTAAATCGGCACATTTCAGTCACAGTAAATCGGCACATTTCAGTCACAGTAAATCGGCACATTTCAGTCACAGTCAATCTGCAATTTCAGTCACAGTCAATCTACGATTTCTCTGTACGGAGTGGCAAAAAACTTTGGAGTCACTTCTCGATGTGTCTTACTCGGTAGTGGACAGTCTGTCGCAGAACTAACGCAGTTTTGGAACTTCCTACTCGGCTCATATACTTGCTGGCGTGAAAGACATAAATCACCGTACTGGGCCTTTATTAGCCGGTTTCTAGCGGTTTCTGCCAAACCCATGAAGTGGGTCCCACTCAGCAGAATTTGCGGTGTGTGTGAATTGCGGTGTGTGCAAGTCCATGTGGTGTGGAGTCTTCTGCTTTAACGATGGGAGAGGCGAGGAGGGGTTCCCGGACACGGTTAGTCGTTTCTGATAATCTATCCACAGTGTGGCAGTGGGGTTATTCCCTTCTCTGATACACATATGGTTCCACCATTCACCACTTGGACATGAGTGATCTTTCACTCTGACTCACTCTCTCTCCTCTCACCTTCTCTCCTTCTCTCTCCCTCTTACTCACTCTCTCTCAATTTCACTCTCTCACTCACTCTCTCTCACTCACTCTCTCTCACTCACTCTCTCTCACTCACTCTCTCTCACTCTCTCTCACTCACTCTCTCTCACTCTCTCTCACTCACTTCATCTCTCTCAATCTCCCTCACTCTCTCATTCTATCTCTGTCTCACTCTCCCTCCCTCAGTCTCTCACTCACTCTCTCACTCTCTCTCACTCACTCTCTCACTCACTCATTCACTGTCTCTCACTCACTCTCTCTCACTCACTCTCTCACTCACTCTCTCACTCTCTCTCTCTCATTCACTCTCTCTATCACTCACTCTCTCACTCACTTTCTCTCTCACTCACTCTCTCACTCACTCTCTCTGTCACTCACTCTCTCTCACTCACTCACTCACTCTCTCTCTCTCACTCACTCTCTCACTCTCTCTCACTCTCTCTCTCAATCTCTCTTACTCACTCTCTCACTCTCTCTCTCACACTCTCTCACTTATTCTCTCTCTCACTCACTCTCTCACTCTCTTTCTCCCTCACTCTCTCATTCTCTCTCACTCACTCTCTCACTCTCTCTCTCACTCTCTCACTCACTCTCACTCACTATGTCACTTTTTCTCACTCACTCACTCTCTCACTCTCTCTCACTCTCTCTCTCACTCTCTCTCACTCTCTCTCTCACTTTCTCTCACTCTCTCTCACTCTCTCTCTCACTCTCTCTCATTCACTCTCTCACTCTATCTCACACTCTCTATCCCCCACCACACTGTCCCTTCCAGTCTACCACTCCCCCTCTCCCTCCTTCCCCATACTCTCCCCCTCTCCCTCCCTCCTCACACTCCTCCCACTCCTCTCCCTCTCTCTCCACACTCCTTCCCTGTACTCCCTCTCCCTTCCTCCTCACACTCTCCCCCTCTCTATCTCCCACCACACTGTCCCTTCCAGTCTACCTCTCCTCCTCTTCCTCCTCTCCCTCCCTGTGATTACCTCCCAATGGTTGTCGATATTCACACGACATCTCAGCATCCATTAAAATCTACAGCCGTCATCGGAAGATGAATGACTATCAAACTGAAGCAACATAATACATCAAAGAGATATTGACAAATGGAGATAATTATCTGCCATGTAACCAACCACCTTGCTCAGCTCCACAATTAATGCCCGAACAAAGACTACCATTTCCAACTATTCATTTGGTCACAAATTGTCCGAGTGCTATAGCAGGTTTCCGACCTTGGGTTTCAGTAGTGCTTCACTGCGTTCATATATTTGCATGTTATTGGTGCTCGTTACTTCATTATTGCAAATGTTATTGCTCCACAAGTGTTAGAGGTGGAGATGTTTCTGACTGCTAGGGCTTCTTGTTCTCAGGCAGAGCAATATAGGGCAGATCTGCTTCGTTTGGTTATCGTCTGAGATGTTGTTAGGCCCCGAATGACCAATTTGTGACAAGACATGATTTAGAGTTTCCGGTCCAATTACTTCTCCAAATTAAATACAGTTCCACACAAAGGCAGCATAGAGTCAATCAGATTAGGGAATTGACAACCACTTACAGGTCGGGAACAATAGAACAATTCATACGCACAAAACATGAAGAGGTTGCAAGACCACCAGTCGTACTAAGGTAATCGTGTCCTGAGTATTCTTGGCAACCATTTTCAAGTACAAAAGTCCTTCTTTGGACAAAAACAGAACAGTATCAAGAAAACTACATGACCACAGAACAATTTTTTAAAAACTACTTGACCACAGAACAATATAAAAAAAACTACATTACCACAGAACAATATCAAGAAAATTACATGACCACAGAATAGTTGTCCATCACAAGTGATGAAGACCATTCTCTTTGTTCAGCCGTGTGGACAGTCGTATTTCTTGCTGTGTCCGCTGAAATGGGTGACATGCGCGGTGATTTGGATTAAAGTGAGGAAGAAACTGCGCCTTTTGTCAACCTCACTCACAGAGCCTAAGCTACCTTTTGCCAGTGGCAAGACATTCATCGAGACGACTGCAGATAGCATAGGATGCAGATTTTGCCTCAGGGTTACCACCGAAGCCTTTCCGTAAACGTGTAACCCGCAGGGTAGAAAGGTGGGAAGGCATCTAACGCAGTTTGTCGTGCCTTTTCGATAACCACAAGAGGTCGTATGGACAACACTCAGCGTGTGAGTGAGTCTGGCATCTCTCCCGAGCTGTATTCAGTTCATCATAGTAGCATCTAAAATTCCCACACGCCATATTTGTGAAGGTGAACCGGCAGAACTAACCTGTGAGATACGACACAGGTATAACTAGTTTAAGCGTAGCGCCATTCAGCCGGCGTCCAGACCAGGATAAACGGATGGAAGAAATCACAAAAAAAAACCAAATAACAAGTCTAGACGGAAAACAACTCCACGTATCCGTGAACACAAGTGTAAGTCGTCGACTAGTGTGAATTCCAGGCAGATCCGTGGTCTGGCTGCATCCATAATGATCCAAAACAGTAGAGAAATGTAGACTCGCAGCCAGTTACGTCGCCATCTTTGACCACAGAATAATATCAAGAAAACTACATGACCACAGAACAATATAAAAAAAACTACATGACCACAGAACAATATCAAGAAAACTACATGACCACAGAACAATATAAAGACAACTACATGACCACAGAACAATATCAAAAAAACTATATGACCACAGAACAATATCAAGAAAACTACATGACCCCAGAAAAATATCAAGAAAACTACATAACCACAGAAAAATATCAAGAAAACTACATGCCACAGAACAATGTCAAGAAAACTACATGACCACAGAACTAAAAAATATCCAAAGTAACAGGATCAAAACTCAAGAAAAGCAATCACATCCAAGGTATAATCAGCAGATTGGTTGTAAGCAATGTTAAACGGATCGTAGCCTGGCCATCAGCGGACACAATATATCTTTAAAAACACAACAGCAACAGTAAGAAAGCCAAAATCAAGAAACATTGAAATTCTAAACAAAACAGCAGACCCATTGACAAACTCAAATCTCACAGATATTTGTGAATGAAGGTTGCTGAATGGGGGACCATCATGGCACTGCAGAGCAAAGGATAGTCACAGATTTAGACAGAGCTTAGCCACATAGTATTAGGCTACCTTGCCGGATTGATTATAATCATTCAAGTATTCTTCTTCTTCTTCTTCTTCTTCTTCTTCTTCATCTTCTTCTTCTTCTTCTTCTACTTCTGCGTTCGTTCTCAATCTCCAGCTACCAAACCCTGAAACGGCTTAAGTAGCAGAATGTAGTCCAGAGAACGGAATGCGTTGTGTCGTAGTTTACAGATTGACTGCGATATCTGCACCTTTCGGTCCAAAACATCCGACTTCGGCAAGTATTTTTTGAATACCGGGTTAGCATTCCCTCTTCGGTCCCTTCTCCTTAGCCAGTCTGCCCTGCTGCAGCCTGTTATCCAGGATCACCACGTGGAGGTGTAGAAGGGTCTTGGCAGATCTAATTCGCTGGCCCTGACGCTAGCAGTCAGCTATGGGTCGCTGACCACTGCAGGTCATGCTCTGCTCAGCATCTTGATCCTATTCAAGTATTTAAGTAGGAAGGTCGCCGGCCCAACGTTATTGTCAATCAAAGAATTAAATGACAAATTGAAAGAAGGGCATTGGTTGCTCTGTAGCCAAGAAATAATAAGCTAAACATGAACCAAACTTTCATTCCCTATTTGTGTGATGATATGTGTTCAACAATAAATGTGTCTGATTACATGTTCAACAATAAATGTGTCTGATTATATGTTCAGCAATAAATGTGTCTGATTACATGTTCAACAATAAATGTGTCTGATTACATGTTCAACAATAAATGTGTCTGATTACATGTTCAACAATAAACGTGTCTGATTACATGTTCAACAATAAATGTGTCTGATTACATGTTCAACAATAAATGTGTCTGATTACATGTTCAACAATAAACGTGTCTGATTACATGTTCAACAATAAATGTGTCTGATTACATGTTCAACAATAAACGTGTCTGATTACATGTTCAACAATAAACGTGTCTGATTACATGTTAAACAATAAATGTGTCTGAGTACATGTGTTCAATAAATATGATGTGTTCCAATGTAACCAATAAAAGAACACGGTTGTGGTGAAGTCACAACGTAATGTGTTTTGCCGTGATAGTACAATATATTACAAAACAGCGGTTTTAGTATGACTGTTATTTATATCTGACTGTAAGGGACTAGAACACGACCCGGGTGAGATGCCTCTACGACCTCTTGCGGTCATAGAAGAGGCACGACACACAACGATAGATGTCATCCCCCTGGGCTGCCTTGCGAGATACCTGCTTACGGTAAAGACTCCAGGAGTAAACCCTGAGGAAAAATGCGCATCCTGTGTTATCTCCAGTTGTCTCGTTAAAATCTTGCCACTTGCCAAAGGTACCTCAGGACAAAAGAGTGAGGTTGACAAAATACGCAGTTTTTTCTCACTTTATTCTAAATCACAGAGCAAATTGGGGACGGTGTAGGCTATGGGTTAAGTAACACGGCTCACAACCCGAAGGTGCTGGGTTCGCTGCCCATCACAGCACTGGCCGTTTTCCTAGGGAAGTAAACCCTTAGAAAATACAGGAGGAAGCAGACCCTAACAATATGCATGCCAAAGTTGGATTTTTCTAGCCGACACGCACAAAATAGTAAGACAGTGCAACGCACACGCCTTTGGTGAATAGGGAAATAAGGCGTACACACAAAAACAGACCAAGCCACACATTTCAACGGACATAGCATGAGAAAATACTGTTCATGCCACTAAACAAAGAGAGTGGTCTTCATCACGTGTGATGGACAAACAAAATCACAATCTGTTAGTCTTTTCCCGGTCCATCTTTTTATGTTGTCCTCTCACTTAAAACGGAATTAATCTCCGACATGTTTGACTACTTACCAATTGTTGAATCAGGATCAACTACAATATACTGACCAAGACAACTATCACTTTTCTAAGTAGCGTTATCTAGAAACAGTCTGTTTTCAAGGCAGTCTGATTAGCCAGATGTGGATCTAAGTGATCCCCGTAGTAGTAAGCCGATAGTGCCCTACTTTTTATAGACTTGGTGTCCTAATTTCTTTTAACCTGTCTCGCAGTTCCCATTTATTTCTTAACTGAACGTAAGGAGCTCACCTTTCGCCGAGGAATATCGAACAACGCTATCGGACAAAAGGGGATCTATTTCACGGAAGGAATCAATTATTCTGGCAGCAAGAAACACATCCATCATTGAACAGTTGCAATAGCCATCGTGTATAACAAGGACGTGCCAGAGATAACATTAGCATCTCAACAATTTCTGTATCAGTCATTATGACCAACAGAAACCATAAAAACAACGAGCGGCACTGAATGAGGCACTGAATGAGGGCACTGAATGAGTCACTGAATGAGGGCACTGAATGAGGGCACTGAATGAAGGCACTGAATGAGTTTCACTGAATGAGGGCACTGAATGAGTGCACTGAATGAGGGCACTGAATGAGTGCAGTGAATGAGGGCACTGAATGAGTGCACTGAATAAGGGCACTGAATGAGATCACTCGGATGCTACGTGAACCCATTACTGACAAGTGGCAGCGAGTCATAGACAATTAGCAGACACGTACATGGATCATTGTAGGCAACGGATAAGTGTTTTTACAGAAGAATGTTGGCAGTTCCATGGGCTGCAGAGAAATCGAATATCGTGGTTAATGAGGAAGCACAGACATGAAATAGGCTATGACGAAAATCAGGACAAGGCTGTCATCCTTTTTCGGGCATGTCATGAGAAGATGCAGGTTTGAACACACGGGGACAACGGGCAGAATCGCTGGCAAAACGGACAGAGGGAGACACAGATAGAAAATATTGGACAGCTTGACGGAATGGGGATTAGAGGCAATCAGCGGCGAAACTCATAACCAACACACGTGATAAGAGAAAATGTAGGTCCATGATCCCAACGCCAACTTGTAGGACACTTGATGATGATGAATGGTTGATTTATGCATTACTTTTTAAACTGATAGAATAAAGACTGGATTGTCCATTATCTGGAAACCGGCTACCTGAAAATCAAACTTGCTAAGTCAGGTAGGACAGACTCATTAATCGGGTAAGACAGATATAACAGCACTTAGCTGATGGTTTGCATGCAGATGGGACAACCAGAGGGTAGAGAAGCAGCCAAAATAATGCATGCTGGAGATTAATGAACTTGGAACCAAGTTTAGACACAATGCAACGCAGCCAGTTTCATAAAGGCATCCACGGACATGATGTTGTTGGAGCCATGGATGTGAATGTCTGAAATCTGCCACGAAAATACTTCCACAGATATGACTTTGTTGGAGCCATTGATGTGAATGTCTGAAACGTGCCTGATTAAGATAACATAGACATGACTTAGGTGGAGCTATTGATATGAATGTCTTAAACCTGCCTGATTAAGATAACATAGACATGACTTTGGTGGAGCCATTGATGTGAATGTCTGAAACCTGCCTGATTAAGATAACATGAACATGACTTTGTTGGAGCCATTGATGTGAATGTCTGAAACCTGCCTGATTAAGATAACATAGACATGACTTTGTTGGAGCCATTGATGTGAATGTCTGAAACCTGCCTGATTAAGATAACATAGACATGATTTTGTTGGAGCCATTGATGTGAATGTCTGAAACCTGCCTGATTAAGATAACATAGACATGACTTTGGTGGAGCCATTGATGTGAATGTCTGAAACCTGCCTGATTAAGATAACATAGACATGACTTTGGAGGAGCCATTGATGTGAATGTCTGAAACCTGCTTGATTAAGATAACATAGACATGACTTTGGTGGAGCCATTGATGTGAATGTCTGAAACCTGCCTGGTTAAGATAACATAGACATAACTTTGGTGGTGCTATTGATGGGGTCTGTTTATGAGCAAGGGAGACGGAGATTTAAACAAATACATTGGATGAAGAAAGGAAGCGGAGCGTGTGGTCAAGAGGATAGTGTACCAATCTTTTGACCAAGGGTCCCGTAGTCTAATTTCTAGTTTTCCGTGATTCCAACGGTAGAGTATTTTGTAATATGTTTTGCAACCTATGGACAATTGTATCTTTCTTCAGCACGAATTTTTAAATGACTTCTTCTTCCTGCTTTTCTTATCATGACATCACTGGGTATCCCAACTAGCAGAAATAGTTACTTCTGTCTATCTCAGTCATTTCATAACTCGCTTATTTGTCTTGTTGGCGCTAAATATCTGTAAGCGATTGTTCTGGCTATTAATTTCACTCTGACTCACACCCTCCGCTCTAATTACTCATCCCGGTATCTGGTAATGAGTGTTTTTGTACAACCCCTTCCAAAAACTTTGGACCGCCTTTTGGAGTCTCTCCTTCTTCTTACAAACATCACATTGTCCCATCTGAAATAACAACCTGTACGACATTTCTTGACACAAATGACAAAACAGAGAATGGACATTGCCAAGTCTCTCTTGGACCTGATTTAGGTTAAAGTTTTATAAGCTTTGGACTCATAATCTTAAGAAACATTTTTTTTTCTTCAAAAACTCAGAATTTGTTGTTCTTTCAGTTGTTCTGTTGAACCTGCTTAAACTATAATCTAATTAGCAATAATTGTGCCAGAATTTTTACGACAGATCATTATTAAACATGTTTGTGATTTAGCTGTTTTTGTGTTAAGACAATCGATTTTTTGGGAACGTGTCACTTGTATTAGTTTTCTAAAAATAAATGATTTGAACCGCACCCCCCCCCCGCCCCGCCAATACACACACATACACACACACACACACTTGCTCACATACACACTGTCCTTTATATTTCTTGGTAGTATTTCTGCCAACCTCAGTTGTTACACATCCTTGCTATTCTGCTAATATTGTTCAAACTGGGCCTTTACCACTTCTTTTAATAACTTAGGGTCTCGGCATGTCTAATTCTGAACCAACTTCTCCCACCCTAATTTTCTGTCTGACTATAATTCTTATCCAACTTCTCCCACCCTAATTTTCTGTCTGACTATAATTCTTATCCAACTTCTCTCACCCTAATTTTCTGTCTGACTATAATTCTTATCCAACTTCTCTCACCCTAAATTTCTGTTTGATTATATCCGATTATATCTGTTCCCGTCTCTGTTTCTTGCTGGTTGCTAAATGGTTACCTTCCTTTCATCAGAGTTACGATCCTTTTATTGCCAGTCCTTTTGGTTACATTAGCTCACTCGGTAATTGATGTTTTCCCTCCACTCTTGAGACTACGATGAAAGGAACAGCCTTTCTCCGGGATATCGGACACCAGATTTGGCCTAGATCAGACCAACAGGCACACTACAATTCAACCAATCAGAATCAGCCATTGTTAAGGCCACAACTCAGACCAGCTGTCACACTGTAGTGTACATTTGCTATCTTCTTATCCCATTTTCGCTCCAGAGGGATTATAGGGATACAACTATAGGAAGTATGTGTCAAGCACCTTACTTGCTTCTTCAGTGAAGGCTAACAACTTGTTTAACTCAATGAAGATCAAGTTCTGGGCATAACTCATGTCAATACAACAGTTTCTGAGAAATTGAAGATCAAATTGGAACAAGAACAAAAACAAAGAACGGTCTGATATTTTCTCTAGTAGATACAAAGTCACTATACTACTGCTCAGAGTAGAAGACAAGTCACTATACTACTGCCCAGAGTAGAAGACAAGTGACTATCCTACTGCTCAGAGTAAAAGACAAGTGACTATCCTACTACTCAGAGTAGAAGACAAGGGACTATCCTACTGCCGAGAGTAGAAGACAAGTGACTATACTACTGCTCAGAGTAGAAGACAAGTCACTATACTACTGCCCAGAGTAGAAGACAAGTGACTATCCTACTGCTCAGAGTAGAAGACAAGTGACTATCCTACTACTCAGAGTAGAAGACAAGTGACTATCCTACTGCCGAGAGTAGAAGACAAGTGACTATACTACTGCTCAGAGTAGAAGACAAGTGACTATCCTACTGCCCAGAGTAGAAGACAAGTGACTATCCTACAGCTCAGAGTAGAAGACAAGTGGCTATCAATAAAAAGGCGTCTCGTTAATTAATTGCCGGTATCAATTAATCAATTATTCAGGGTAATGGTACCTCCAGATGTCAATTAATAATGAACTTTTTCATCCATGGTTATCCCGAGGTCTAATATTTGGGACTGCACATAAATATAAATTAGTTGCTCACACTCTGCCAACACAAGTTAAATATGACTAACGTTGGTTTCGCTTGCGCCTAACATTCCCAAAAAGGAAATTAAGATCTATCAGAGCAACAGCAAGGACTCCATCAAAAGCGAAAATTGTCACATACCAGATTTCTCCCCTACGAAAACACCCCAAAATTTCCCTCCAAGTAAAAAAGCAGACGATAAATAGTATCTTCATCCCAATCCTGTGCTACCAGTGCCAGACATGGACATTGAATAAGGTCCAGGAACGAAAGTTAGCCACCTGCGAAATGCGGTGCCTACGAATGGTCACTAACAACACCAGAAGAGACAGAATCACATATTTGAGTATTCAGGAGAAGGTTGGAACAATTCCCTACTTCAGTACATAGAGCAACAGAGAATGAATTGGTTTGGCCACATTGTTCATGCAACCTTCTACAGGAGAACATTAGGAAGAGGGCTAGAGGTAGACCGAGGAAAATGTGGATAGACAGCGTAAACGACACCTGCCGTAGAATGGGGGAAAATGTTACTCGGGCCACAAGTAAGGTGGAAGACAAATACATACCACGGCACTGGGCTACATCCGGTAGAAAGTGAGACGACACCGGACTACAATCCGGTAGAAAATGTGAGAGGACATTGGGCTACAACCCGGTGGAAAGGGAGACGACATTGGGTTACAATCCGGTGGAAAGGGAGACGACATTGGGCTACAACCCGGTGGAAAGGGAGACGACACTGGGGTACAGCTCGGTAGAAAGGGAGACGACACTGGGGTACAACTCGGTAGAAAGGGAAACAACAAAAGAAAGAAAAGAATGGGGACTTATTTACATTAAAAAATGTCCTTGATGGTTTCCTGTTGATTTCGAATATTTGTTGACTCCTTTTTATTTGTTTGCAAATATTTTCCCCGTGTATGGGATTTTACTTTTAAACTTCTTCATCTTATAGTAGCTTTTTTTTCCGTTCGCCTTATTTCTCTATTCCCCAAGGCGGTGTGCGCTACACTACGGTTTTTATTTTGTGCCTGTCGGTCCAGTGCATCCGACATCGGCATACATTTAAAGTAAGGGTCTGCTTCCTCTTGCATTTTCTACGGGTTTGCTTCCCCTGGGTTAACGGCCAGTGCTGTGATGGGGATCAAACCCAGCACCTGCGGATTGTGAGCCGTGTCACTTAACCACTAGCCCACACCGTCCCCAACTTCTAGTAGTAATATTAGTAGCAGTTTTAGTTGGTGTTGCTGTTGTTTTAATATTAGTAGCAGAAGTAGTTGTAGTAGTAAATGTGCTTGTAGTAGTGGGGGTGGTCGTGGTGGTGGTAGTAGTAGTAGAAATTGTAGTATTGTAGTAGTAGTTATTGCTGTAGTAGCAGTAGTAATATTGTAAAAGTAGTACTAGTAGTAGTAGTATTGTGGCAGTAGTATTGTGGTAGTAGTACTGTAGTAGTAATAGTATTGCAGTAGTAGTAGTATTGTAGTAGTAGTATTGTAGTAGCAGTAGTAGTATTGTAGTTGTAGTAGTAGTAGTAGTAGTAGTATTGTAGTAGTATTGTATTAGTTGTAGTGGTTATAGCAGTAGTTTTGTGGTAGTAGTAGTATTGTAGTAGTAGTAGTAGTAGTATTGTAGTAGTAGTAGTAGTATTGTAGTAGTAGTAGTATTGTACTAGTAGTAGTATTGTAGTAGTAGTAGTAATATTGTAGTAGTAGTAGTAGTATTGTAGTAGTAGTAGTATTGTAGTAGTAGTAGTAGTAGTATTGTAGTAGTAGTATTGTACTAGTAGTAGTAGTATTGTAGTAGTAGAATTGTAGTAATAGTAGTATTGTAGTAGTAATGTTGTCCTAGTAGTAGTAGTATTGTAGTAATAGTAGTATTGTAGTAGTAGTATTGTCCTAGTAGTAGTAGTATTGTAGTAGTAGTATTGTAGTAGTAGTAGTATTGTAGTAGTAGTATTGTACTAGTAGTAGTAGTATTGTAGTAGTAGTAGTATTGTACTAGTAGTAGTATTGTAGTAGTAGTACTATAGTAGTAGTATTGTAGTAATAGTATTGTAGTAGTAGTATTGTAATACTATTATTATTAGTAGTAGTAGTAGTAGTAGTAGTAGTAGTAGTAGTGGAGACCCAGGGGGCTCGAGGTAACGTGTTCGTCTCGGGTGCTGGAGGTCGCGGGTTCAAATCTGGGTGGAGACCGTGATTTTTTCACGTGGATCATCCAGTAAATATTTCCCCTCATCTCTGAACTGTGAGATCAGACACCCGTTTGCAGTGGCGCGGACGTGAAAAATACCTTAGCAGTTGTAAATCGAAAATAGTAGGTCTAATGGTCGCTGCTGGGGCAAAATTCAAGTTAAAAATTTTACTAAATTCTTCTAGGGATATTCGTCCCACAGAAAATATATCACAAAAAGGTGATTGTGTGGCTATAACCAGATCTTGGTTATGTGGTTAGCGGAGCGGCTTTGATGGCGCCTGACATGCTGTGGGTCTACCTTGCTATAATTTACGCTTCCACCTTCATTAGTCTAAAAAATAGACGATCGTATATTCCATGGGGTAACAAATGCTGGGATTGATCTGGCAAGTTACCAGTGGATTTTCACCTGTCAAAAAATATGAAACAAAGGAGGGCACACCTCCCCACGACGTCTAACAACATAAGTGGACTGAAGATAGATAGATAGATAGATAGATAGATAGATAGATAGATAGAGAGAGAGAGAGATAGATAGATAGATAGATAGATAGATAGATAGATAGATAGATAGATAGATAGATAGATAGATAGATAGATAGATAGATAGATAGATAGATAGATAGATAGATAGATAGATAGATAGATAGATAGATAGATATATAGATCGATAGATAGATAGATAAATAGATAGATAGATAGATAGATAGATAGATAGATAGATAGATAGATAGATAGATAGATAGATAGATAGATAGATAGATATATAGATAGATAGATAGATAGATAGATAGATAGATAGATAGATAGATAGATAGATAGATAGATAGATAGATAGATAGATAGATAGATAGATAGATAGATAGATAGATAGATAGATAGATAGATAGATAGATGGATAGATAGATAGATAGATAGATAGGTAGATAGTAGTAGATGAATTGTAGTAACAATAGTAGTAGTATTGCAATAGTAGAATTAGAATAGTGGCAGTAGTAGTATCGCAGTTGTAGTAGTACTACTAGGAGGAGTAGTAGTAGTATTAGTAGTAGTACTAATAATAGTAGTATACTAGTAGCAGTGATACCAAAAGAAGTAAGGAGATTAGAAGTAGTTGTGCGTCTAGAAAAAATATAATGACTACCCACATACCGCAACGGCAAATGCAGATAATCGGATAGGAGAAAACAAGAGAGTGATAGGAGAGAACGAGAGAGCGATAGGAGAGAGTGATAGGAGAGAACGAGAAAGTGATAGGAGAGAGTGATAGGAGAGAAGGAGAGAGCGATAGGAGAGAGAGGATAGAACGAGAGAGCGACAGGAGAGAGTGATAGGAGAGAAGGAGAGAGCGATAGGAGATAGTGATAGGAGAAAACGAGAGAGCGATAGGAGAGAGTGATATGAGAGAACAAGAGAGCGATAGGAGAGAGTGATAGGAGAGAACGAGAGAGCGATAGGAGAGAGAGGATAGAACGAGAGAGCGACAGGAGAGAGTGATAGGAGAGAAGGAGAGAGCGATAGGAGATAGTGATAGGAGAAAACGAGAGAGCGATAGGAGAGAGTGATATGAGAGAACGAGAGAGCGATAGGAGAGAGAGGATAGAACGAGAGAGCGACAGGAGAGAGTGATAGGAGAGAAGGAGAGAGCGATAGGAGAGAGAGGATAGAACGAGAGAGCGACAGGAGAGAGTGATAGGAGAGAAGGAGAGAGCGATAGGAGATAGTGATAGGAGAGAACGAGAGAGCGATAGGAGAGAGTGATATGAGAGAACGAGAGAGCGATAGGAGAGAGTGATAGCAGAGAACGAGAGAGCGATAGGAGAGAGTGATATGAGAGAACGAGAGAGCGATAGGAGAGAGTGATATGAGAGAACAAGAGAGCGATAGGAGAGAGTGATAGGAGAGAACGAGAGAGCGATAGGAGAGAGAGGATAGAACGAGAGAGCGACAGGAGAGAGTGATAGGAGAGAAGGAGAGAGCGATAGGAGATAGTGATAGGAGAAAACGAGAGAGCGATAGGAGAGAGTGATATGAGAGAACGAGAGAGCGATAGGAGAGAGAGGATAGAACGAGAGAGCGACAGGAGAGAGTGATAGGAGAGAAGGAGAGAGCGACAGGAGAGAGTGATAGGAGAGAAGGAGAGAGCGATAGGAGATAGTGATAGGAGAGAACGAGAGAGCGATAGGAGAGAGTGATATGAGAGAACGAGAGAGCGATAGGAGAGAGTGATAGCAGAGAACGAGAGAGCGATAGGAGAGAGAGGATAGAACGAGAGAGCGACAGGAGAGAGTGATAGGAGAGAAGGAGAGAGCGATAGGAGATAGTGATAGGAGAAAACGAGAGAGCGATAGGAGAGAGTGATATGAGAGAACGAGAGAGCGATAGGAGAGAGAGGATAGAACGAGAGAGCGACAGGAGAGAGTGATAGGAGAGAAGGAGAGAGCGATAGGAGATAGTGATAGGAGAGAACGAGAGAGCGATAGGAGAGAGTGATATGAGAGAACGAGAGAGCGATAGGAGAGAGTGATAGCAGAGAACGAGAGAGCTATAGGAGAGAGTGATATGAGAGAACGAGAGAGCGATAGGAGAGAGTGATAGCAGAGAACGAGAGAGTGATAGGATAGAGTGATAGGAGAGAACGACAAATACAAGAGTTAACAAAAGAAGGGAACGATTAATAACAGCGAGTTTATGGCATTAGAATAGAAGAATGGGAATTACGGGAAGGATGTAGCAAAAAGAGAAAGAAGGAAAGAATATATTGTTAACATCTGTAATTATATTCACCAGATGTGATTGTTTATTTCCTGGTCAACCAGTGGCCAGACTTTGCTCATTTTCTGTTGTTGTGTCCCAGTTTCTCTGACAAATGCAAATGACATTACCAACAGATCAATGGCTGAGAGTCAAACAAGCACGTTAGTACCATCTCTCACGGGAAGTCGTGAATATCGAAACTCACATACAAATTTTTTTCCATTTTGTGTCCTACTGCCCTCGACATACGGCGTCCCAGAGAGGTGGGGGACGCGTAGATTTCTTGTTATCACCAAGTGGGAGGCTGGTGCTGTCGTTAGGTGTAACTTCCTGAGAGTGACAGATACACCCTCCATCCATTGCTTGCATCAGGGTCAGTGCCCCACAGCTGGCTACTTGCGTCAGGGTCAATGACCCACAGCTGACTACTTGCATCAGGGTCAGTGACCCACAGCTGGCTACTTGCATCAGGGTCAGTGACCCACAGCTGGCTACTTGCATCAGGGTGAGTGACTCACAGCTGGCTGCTTGCGTCAGGGTCAGTGACCCATAGCTGGCTGCTTGCATCAGGGTCAGTGCCCCACAGCTGGCTACTTGCATCAGGGTCAGTGACCCATAGCTGGCTGCTTGCATCAGGGTCAGTGATTCATAGCTGGCCAAGAACCCAATTCCACCTCAAAGCGATGACCATACATTTAGACTGTAACCAAACAGCCTGACTAGGATATAAGTAATCAAAGAGGGAAGGTAAACGGTGTCTCAAAAATACATGCTGAAATAGGATGTGTGGGAACAAAAGGCGCAGAAATCGCAGCCGCGTTGTAAGCTACGACTCCGCGTCACAAACATCCAGTTACGACGAAGGCAGAAGAAAAAGAAGAAGTAGAAGAAGAAGATTAAGAAGAAGAAGAACAAGAAGAAGAAGAAGATGAAAAAAAGAAGAAGTAGAAAAAGAAGAAGAAGAAGAAGAAGAAGAAGAAGAAGAAGAAGAAGAAGAAGAAGTAGAAGAAGAAGAAGAAGAAGAAGAAGAAGAAGAAGAACGTCACAGAAGAATTGCTTTCAACAATGTGTGCTCGGAAGATGAAAAGTTTAGAATCCTTGCTTTAACACGCATTCTTCTCTCGCTCTCTCTCTCTCTCTCTCTCGCTTCATCTCGCTCTCTCTCTCTCTCTCTCGCTTCTTCTCTCTCTCTCTCTCTCTCTCGCTTCATCTCTCTCTCTCTCTCTCTCTCGCTTCATCTCTCTCGCTCTCTCTCTCTCTCTCTCTCTCTCTCTGTCTCTCTCTCTCTCTCTCTCTCTCTCTCTCTGTCTCTCTCTCTCTCTCTCTCTCTCTCTCTGTCTCTCTGTCTCTCTCTCTCTCTCTCTCTCTCTCTCTGCCTCTCTCTCTCTCTCTCTCTCTCTCTCTGTCTCTCTCTCTCTCTCTCTCTCTCTCTCTCTCTCTCTCTCTCTCTCTCTCCTCCCACTAAATCATGTATCCCTACTTCCCCTAATCTGAGTCCGTACACACTTTAGACAGGCCGTGAAGAATAGCGCTCACGACTTGACGATGTTCGTGGCGAGACTTGACTTGTCCTTGCCATATTTGAAGTCTTGACCTACAGGACATAAACAGCAAGAGTGCACACAGCTCCAGAAAGCAGAGAGAAACAAGCAATGGTTCCCAAACAGATAATAGAAAACATCATTACGTGTCAAGATAATCAACTAGGATCGAGTGATAAAGTATGTTTTTCTACACTAACAAGGACATTATCTAACAAGACTGGAATCTAGATACAGTTTCTTGCAGTCAACACAGCCTCTATGTGACAGATTTAGTTAGGGGAAACAAATCTCGTCTCCCCACGGACTTCCCACCGGGACCTGAACACTCAGTAGGTGAGTACCGCTCAGGATGGCGTAGTAATAGCGACGCCATCTTGCCAGTAGTCCCGGGCTGAGAAAATAGTCTCGGAGTATAAAAAGTCTGGCGGGCCGGGAGCAAAGGAGTTCTGGGGTCTTCTCTACGATATCCGGTTGGGAGAACGCAGAACGGAGACTGTACGAACTGAGAAGACGTGCAGACGAACGATACCCCACTTGCAGCACGGGTTTGTCTTCTCTACGATACCCGGTTGGGAGAACGCAGAACGGAGACTGTACGAATTGAGAAGACGTGCAGACGAACGCCACCCCATTTGCAGCAGGGGTTTGTCAACTATACCCGATTGAGGGAACACAGAGCGGAGACCGCACGAATTGAGAAGACTTGTAAACGTTGTCCCCGGGACTCTCCATCACGTGGTCAGTCGGCCCCGGTTCAACACAGGCAATTCATACCTGCGGCTGATTTGGTTTTTCGAGACCAAAGGACGATTCACCTGAGTTGAGGTCACGACGCGAGGTACCAAACGGCGCTGTTCCGGCCACAACTCGGACACACAAGACGTCACCACCGGCCAAGCCCGAGAAAGGTGACTATTGTCAGTAGCTCAGGGTTTGGAGTATATATTGGTTAGGTTAGACTATCCCTGTATTGAAGGGAATGTGTCAGGAAGAGAAGAGTGATCGTCTAGTGTGAAATAAATGATTTGTTTACCGGAATTTTCCCTGTGTTAGATTATTCAGGATATATTTTGTGTAGATTAGAGCAAGGCCCTGTCCTCTCTGCTACATCTACAGAGTAGTCCTAGAAAAACGCCGCATCGAGAAATGAAATGAGCTGACTCAGGTTGTTGTGATTGATAGGCGGGAGCAACCAGCCCCTGGAGACCATTTGCCTTACGCAACATGGAAGTCACTCCAGATGTGTGTATTATGATGCAGGAAGAACTGGGGATATCGATGATGAGACATGCGAATGTGGAGCAACACAAGACTCGGACGGGCTGATGATCTGCCCAAACCTTCTGAAAACAAGAAATATGGATGATGTGTTGCGAGGGAATGGCAAGCAATCCAGATGGCTGGACATTGGAAATATGTCTAACGTGGTGCCAGGGTGAGTAACTATCATGGAGTATTCACAATGGGAGATTACAGAAATAATGAATGAAGATTGGTACTCGGGTTGACAGGAATACAACCACTGACACCGCCTGAGCATGCTGTAAATGGCGACTATATTTTTTTTAAACATTGCCATTATCATTAGCCACTGCAAAAGCTCCGAGAGATGCTCATGTAAGGATCAACTGCTGTGGCGTGGCTTGGTTTCGTTCGCTCTCAAACTCCCGCTACCAAGCCCTGAACGTTCTCAAACTCTCGCTACCAAGCCCTGAACGTTCTCAAACTCCGGCTACCAAGCCCTGAACGTTCTCAAACTCCCGCTACCAAGCCCTGAACGTTCTCAAACTCTCGCTACCAAGCCCTGAACGTTCTCAAACTCCGGCTACCAAGCCCTGAACGTTCTCAAACTCCCGCTACCAAGCCCTGAACGTTCTCAAATTATCGCTACCAAGCCCTGAACGTTCTGAAACTCTAGCTACCAAGCCCTGAACGTTCTCAAACTCCGGCTACCAAGCCCTGAACGTTCTCAAACTCCCGCTACCAAGCCCTGAACGTTCTCAAATTCTCGCTACCAAGCCCTGAACGTTCTCAAACTCCGGCTACCAAGCCCTGATCGTTCTCAAACTCCCTCTACCAAGCTCTGAAAAAAAATTTGCGAGTAGCAGAATGTAGTCAAGAGAACGGAATGTGTTGAATTGTAGTTTAGAGCTTGACTGTGATATTTGCACCTTTAGGTCCAACACATCCTTCTACTTAGCTAGTCTGCTCTGTTGCAGCATGTTATCCAGGATCACTGCGTGGAGGTGCAGAAGGGTCTTGGCAGCTATGGTTCACCGGCCCTGACGCTAGTAGTCAGCTATGGGTGGCTGTACACTACAGCTGTTAAAACATATGCTCTCTTATTGGAGTGAAATAGTGACTGGAAACATACTTTCTTTAAAAGGGGCATATGCTTCAAATTGAAAAGAAAAGCGGAATGAATGAATGCGTAAAGACGCATGCCGCTGCACGCCGAGAAGTGTGCATGCAAGGTCAGGGGTCACAATGTTTTAGGATTTAAGCAGGTAAAAAATGCGGAGGCTAGGTTAAACGCCGAATGAAGAGTTCGTCCAGGCCGTGCAACATACCGGATGGTATGGGTGAATTTATGTTTAAAATATAAATTCTAAATGTGCAAATTTTCAAATTTTAGTTTATATTTAAGATAATTCTAACGTGTTTCTACAATCCTTATTTGTGCTGAACATTAGCAGTGACGTATATCAGCGCCGGCAGTTTGACCTTGTAAGTAGAGAGAAAGACAGTAAGTTAGGCGAGAAAATATGATACTGTGTGTTGCGGATTCTGATGTCCAACAGCAAGATATGAGTCGCTTGGTTCGTAGTAGGTCTTCACGGGAGCAAGAAGAAACATTATTTCCGTAATCTTAGTGTTGACGGTAAGATCAAAGTCGGTGCACGTAGTTGGAAACACATCCATGTTCTGCCATGTTCCGAGCACGAGTTAATGACGCAGTCCTCAGGAAGAAGAAGATCCAAGACGGTTGCTCTCAGTGTCTCAGCCGTGTCTGTCATCAGGATCTACGGCAGCAAACCTATGCTCTAGAGGGCTGTTGAGGCCAGCACACAACCCTGTTTGACTTCATCGTTCAAAACACGAGCCGACATGCCATCATGAAATTGGCGGACAATTTATCGCCTAATATGACTCTGTTGTAAGGTGCCCTAAAGATTCAAATATGTGGCATCTTAAACATGTGTTGCTGTTTCTGTACAATAGTATTCTTCCTTTCGACGTTTGGGCTAGTATCCCTAACTCACCCTCAGACCAGAAGGACGGTTATGTATTTCTAGTCTGGCTACTGCTTTTTGATCTGTTTGAACTTTCTGGGAGCACAAGACACCAGCTGACATAGGACCGATGCTAATTAAGGCTGTCGCGCCACCTTAACTTTGTGCACACATGACGGAAATATAATGTAATGTAATATCATATACAATTACTTTAACACTCGTAATGACAAGGCTTGACCTTTTTCGATATCTTCTCCAGGGGTATCACATCCTACTAGGGGATGTTTTGTTGAATGCCTACAATGAGTACGGTTATTCTTGTGTACGACTTGGGGACGTAAGGATGTTAATTGGCAGGTTGTCGTAGCTTTCCTCACATCCTGAGCGTGCTGATGAAGGTGGATCGGGGTCCTCCATGCTTGGTTTGATATGCCTGTCGCTCACTACTACGGGGATCCCGTTGATCCCTCACCTCGTTAACCAGGCTGCAATGAAAACAGCCTGTTGCCAGGGAGGGCTACGAAGAAGCCGAGGTAAGGGTCTTGGCCAGTATATTTTGCCTGACTCTGACTAACGTGTCTGATCAGTATATTTCCCCTGACCCTGACTAACATGTCTGATCTGTATGTTTTCCCTGACCAGACGTATATATTTAGTCTTCCTCCCCGAACCTAGGAGTTCAACGTCCGTTCACACCGTGTCCAGTTTGGCAGGCACGAAATGTTAATCTCGGTGCGATCGCACCCCCGCGTACGGAAAGTAATGACAACCTACCGTAGTGTACGTCTACCACTAAACTTAAAGCAGACAAATAGGTTGGAAGTTATAAGAAGCGACGTCCTGCAAACCACGTACTCCATTTTTTTAATAACGCCAGACAAAGCCTTATCTAACTTAGCTACGTAAATGTAAATAGTCTAAGGACCAGCTCAGAAATATACGTTCCTGTTATTTTCAATTTTGCCTGCAAGCGGCTTCTTCTGCTCAAAATTGAGAACCACTGACGAATACTATATTTGGCT
The DNA here is from genome assembly GCA_036924085.1 of Ariolimax columbianus. Classification (NCBI taxonomy): domain Eukaryota; kingdom Metazoa; phylum Mollusca; class Gastropoda; order Stylommatophora; family Arionidae; genus Ariolimax; species Ariolimax columbianus. Next base: position 10,569,259 of record JAVGWX010000005.1, read on the forward strand.
CATGATGAATCTGATTCCTCACTGCTACATAATTTATGTGCACTTTATCTGCTTCAGGTTGTTGAACTTATTTTGGGTCATTCTCATATCCACCTCAGGGATCGGGCTATGTCGGAAGTCGGTACCCGCTGGCTGGCGTTACAGTTTGAGCGTGCCAGAAATCTCTCTCTAATTTAAGCACTGTATTTAGACATTCGCAGTTAGGTTACAAATGTCCCAGGGGACACACAGATCTGGTTTTGGTAATAATCGAAAAAGAAGTGATGGATACTGGCACGAATATATTTCCGTTTTGTTTTTTTGGACAGACAACAACATAATCGACCTACTTTTTATAGCGTTACTTGAACCACTATTGATCAAGCTCGAAGATAATGGCGATTCTTTCGTTCCCATAATAAGACCTATTAATTTCTATTCTCTCTCAATTAGTCAAGCTATATTAACGATTCCTTACGTGCGTTGTCAAATGGTCATATATTTTTATTTATTTATTTTTTTGCGTTCGACTTATTTCTCTAATCCCCAAGGTGATGTGCGTTGTACTGTGGTTTTTATTTTGCGCCTGTAGGCCCAGTGCATCCGACTTCAGCATGCATTTATGTAAGGGTCTGCCTCCTCCTGCATTTTTCTAAGGGTTTGCTTCCCCGGGGTAACGGCCGGTGCTGTGATGGGGATCGAACCCAGCACATCCTGCTTGTGAGCCGTGTCACGTAACCACAAGCCCACGCCGTCCCCTGTCATATATTTAAGTTTCTCTCATCCCAACAGCTTTCCCTAGTTGTGTCTTTGCTGCGTGTTTCCGTCCATTTATGTATCTTTATGTTTCCAGTCATCTCCCCACAAGATGGATGCTTTTATTCATCATCACGACTCTTCCGTTTGCTTCAAATGTAGCGACATTCGCGAATGCTGCATGGTCCTTGTAGAAAACTTGCATCTTAGCATGTATGTTTTATTAATGTTGCCTCTTAAGCGATGTTTGCGTCTTAGCGCTTATACGGTGTCTGCCTAGCTGAGCAGCAAATCTCAGAAGCATCGAGAGAGAAGCGAGCGGCCTGACAATTCGCCACTGGGACGCCCAGACTACCAACGCCGTCCAGTGTTCGCCTCATGCGTTATGGTGTGCAAATTCTGGATAAAGCTTTTACAACCGAGTCACATGAGGAATTATACGTAGCCACGTAGCAGTCGTCATCTTTGTTGGAAAACTATTACTACTACTACTACTAGTAATACTACTACTACTACTACTACTACTACTGTAGCAGATCCCATTGTTTGCACTTGGGTATTCTAACTAAAACGTTACCACACTCAACCACAACATTCATGACCTCACACAGCAAATAATATAACACACAGCAGATGGTTTATTTATTATATCATAATCTTGCAACACTATTAAAGTGAGTGCAATGAGATTACAACCCAATACAAGAAATATCATCTTCAGTAAATATTCACTAGTATATATATGTTAATATAATTATTAACTAAAGCGGACATTTTAAGCATTAGCTATTGATGGAATTCCCAACTATCAAAACCCAGTTCTATTGCCGTACACACACCACACACCCCTCCCCTTATCTGCATAATCAACACACCTTATCAAAAACTCTTCCTCACTCAAATTCCCTCAGGCGGGCGATCTGGACATAATGCATTCAATAAATTCCACGTATACTCACATATGATCTCTCAACTCAGTCGATCTGCGTATACACACACTCTGAAACATACATCGTTCCCTCGGTGTCTACACACACCACACACACATCTAGATCTCACCTATTCGGTCTAAACACTCGCATAACTCGTCAGGACATACCTTGTTCACAAGGTGTCATGCATACAACACACATCAGATTACCTCTAGATACAAAATGCCCAACACACACCTATTTGAGCGATTGGCCCAGACTCAATTGCGTATGTTGTTTGAGCGATACTGTTCTATCTCTAACATTCGTACAACAGACTATCAATCGCTCCTCTATCAAATCGGTGAGCTAAACAGACTCCTAGCTACATTCTCTCTCTCACTCTCACTCCCTCACCATGGCCAGCCTGCTTGAGCTAAACTTTGTCTAGTGTTATACAGAATCAAGCAGTATCAGAGCTGACCAATGAAAATCGGGGGAATGGCCCCAATCAGTCGCTAATGCAACGAATTACTCTCAACACCTGTAACTCAAATATCGCAGCAAGCTCTCTGCTGCCCTCTTGTCTGTCACTCATCCCCCTCTACCCAGAGGTCAGCGTGTACCTGTACACATTCTTTCCCCCAACTCCGATTTCCTTTGTTGAGACGGTGGGTGACCTTGGCACGCATTCAGGTACCTTTGTTCTCAGAGTCGCCACATCACCCCTGCCCTAAACGCTCATGCTCAGGCTGGAACTGTTACACTACTACTACTACTACTACTACTACTACTACTACTACTACTACTACTACTATCTTACACTGCTGGTGTTGTTTCTTTAGCAATCAATTCAACTTTGTTCATCTGCTAGCCGCATTGACCATTTTAAATTATAGCATTAAGGACAAGCCATGGCATTCTTTACAGTTTTAGTTTTGATCCACATAAGACTGAAGAAGACAATTGGTGCAGACCGCCTCACAGGAGGTCCACCTGAAAGCACTTATGAACACGTCACCAGTTGTGGTTTATGTAGCCCCTTTGTTTTAAACGATGAGGTAGCTAGCCCCATTTACAAGCCTTCTCTTTACGTCATTTGTGGGAGGGTACCGCTCATGTCGTATTGTAAGCTGAAGGTCTCATATACCCTTTTGTCTAAAAACAGTCCTGGTTTTCACGTTAGGGAACACGTCTACATAGGGACCTGCATTTGAGAACGACGACGATAAGATAGATAAGACACCATTCATGATTAGTGCTTCTGATACCGTGTCAACAAGTTAAGAAAAGAAGTTGTGGGTCTATTTCAGCTAATTTGATTTAATATGGCAATATAGATTGTCATCATCGTATCATAGGCGTCCCATTCTCTATAGACCATGCGCGTTTCGCCCTATAAGTTTTGTCCAGTTCTGTCTCCTGTATTTCGACACTGTCTGCTATGGCTGTAAAAGCCGATCCGCGAGCGACAACTCCTGCCACAGCTCGTACAACCATACTGAGGAGGCTGGCTTGTCTGGCTGTTCCTTGATCTCTTCAGTTTTCCTCGTTTCTCTGCAGCCAGAAGACCTCTACGAGCGTCAGCAGCCATTACGCCCCCCCCCCCCCCCTTCCAACTGACTGTCTCTAGATAGCTCAATCCTGAGCAATTTGTCGCTTGTCTTCATGTTCATCTTGCATACGTCCTTGAATCTCAGTGTAGGATGGCCGATTCTTCTAACTCCAATGGCTAGCTGTCCATAAAGGATATCCATTGGCAGCCTCTCGTCTTCCATGCGATAAACATGTCCCAAATACCGTAGACGTCACTGGTTCAACATCGAGTACATGCTGTGAGTGTTTGCTCTCTATAAGACCGTATTATGTGATACTCTCTTTTACCACCTAATCCCCATTATATACCGTAGACACCTCATGTGAAAGGTGTTCAGCAGCTGTTCGTGTTTAGTGTAAGTGCTCCAAGTCAAGCTTCCATACAAGAGAATGCCAAGAACGCAGGTCTGATAGACCCAGACCTTGGTGTAGTGAGACAGCGCAGTGTTTTCCCAGACTTCGTCAGGCGGGCCATGTCGGTACTTGCCCTGCCAAACCTGCTGTCTATCTCCCGAGCGAGAGAGTGTTGCTGATGGCAGACCCCAGATCAGGGAAACTGTTGACGACCTCCAGAGTGACGCCATCAATCTTTATGGATGGTGAAGTCGTAATGCCCTGTGCTCAGACATTTGCCTTTTCCAGGCTTATGGTGAGACCAAACTGCTTGCATTCCTCGGCGAGGAATGCAGTCTCCCAGTCTCTGCAATGCCTCTTTACTATCGGTCAAATAGTGCAAATAACATCTCCATAATGCGCACCGTCCTCACCTTGGTCCTCGCAGGCAGTCGGGACAGGTTAAACAGCCTCCCATCTGACCTGGTGTGCAGATAAACACCGTCCACAGATGTGTCATAAGCGTACGGTAGGAGCATGGAGAAGACGATCCCGAATATAGTCGGCGCGAGCACATATCCCTGTTTCACTTCACTCTTGATGGGAAAAGAGTTTGAAGTTGATTCGTGATATAGAACTGAGCCCTTCATATCAGTGTGAAAAGAGTTTGAAGTTGATTCGTGATATAGAACTGAGCCCTTCATATCAGTGTGAAAAGAGTTTGAAGTTGATTCGTGATATAGAACTGAGCCCTTCATATCAGTGTGAAAAGAGTTTGAAGTTGATTCGTGATATAGAACTGAGCCCTTCATATCAGTGTGAAAAGAGTTTGAAGTTGATTCGTGATATAGAACTGAGCCCTTCATATCAGTGTGAAAAGAGTTTGAAGTTGATTCGTGATATAGAACTGAGCCCTTCATATCAGTGTGAAAAGAGTTTGAAGTTGATTCGTGATATAGAACTGAGCCCTTCATATCAGTGTGAAAAGAGTTTGAAGTTGATTCGTGATATAGAACTGAGCCCTTCATATCAGTGTGAAAAGAGTTTGAAGTTGATTCGTGATATAGAACTGAGCCCTTCATATCAGTGTGAAAAGAGTTTGAAGTTGATTCGTGATATAGAACTGAGCCCTTCATATCAGTGTGAAAAGAGTTTGAAGTTGATTCGTGATATAGAACTGAGCCCTTCATATCAGTGTGAAAAGAGTTTGAAGTTGACTCGTGATATAGAACTGAGCCCTTCATATCAGTGTGAAAAGAGTTTGAAGTTGATTCGTGATATAGAACTGAGCCCTTCATATCAGTGTGAAAAGAGTTTGAAGTTGACTCGTGATATAGAACTGAGCCCTTCATATCAGTGTGAAAAGAGTTTGAAGTTGACTCGTGATATAGAACTGAGCCCTTCATATCAGTGTGAAAAGAGTTTGAAGTTGACTCGTGATATAGAACTGAGCCCTTCATATCAGTGTGAAAAGAGTTTGAAGTTGATTCGTGATATAGAACTGAGCCCTTCATATCAGTGTGAAAAGAGTTTGAAGTTGATTCGTGATATAGAACTGAGCCCTTCATATCAGTGTGAAAAGAGTTTGAAGTTGATTCGTGATATAGAACTGAGCCCTTCATATCAGTGTGAAAAGAGTTTGAAGTTGACTCGTGATATAGAACTGAGCCCTTCATATCAGTGTGAAAAGAGTTTGAAGTTGATTCGTGATATAGAACTGAGCCCTTCATATCAGTGTGAAAAGAGTTTGAAGTTTACTCGTGATATAGAACTGAGCCCTTCATATCAGTGTGAAAAGAGTTTGAAGTTGACTCGTGATATAGAACTGAGCCCTTCATATCAGTGTGAAAAGAGTTTGAAGTTGACTCGTGATATAGAACTGAGCCCTTCATATCAGTGTGAAAAGAGTTTGAAGTTGACTCGTGATATAGAACTGAGCCCTTCATATCAGTGTGAAAAGAGTTTGAAGTTGACTCGTGATATAGAACTGAGCCCTTCATATCAGTGTGAAAAGAGTTTGAAGTTGACTCGTGATATAGAACTGAGCCCTTCATATCAGTGTGAAAAGAGTTTGAAGTTAACTCGTGATATAGAACTGAGCCCTTCATATCAGTGTGAAAAGAGTTTGAAGTTGACTCGTGATATAGAACTGAGCCCTTCATATCAGTGTGAAAAGAGTTTGAAGTTGACTAGTGATATAGAACTGAGCCCTTCATATCAGTGTGAAAAGAGTTTGAAGTTGACTCGTGATATAGAACTGAGCCCTTCATATCAGTGGGAAAAGAGTTTGAAGTTGACTCGTGATATAGAACTGAGCCCTTCATATCAGTGTGAAAAGAGTTTGAAGTTGACTCGTGATATAGAACTGAGCCCTTCATATCAGTGTGAAAAGAGTTTGAAGTTGACTCGTGATATAGAACTGAGCCCTTCATATCAGTGTGAAAAGAGTTTGAAGTTGACTCGTGATATAGAACTGAGCCCTTCATATCAGTGTGAAAAGAGTTTGAAGTTGACTCGTGATATAGAACTGAGCCCTTCATATCAGTGTGAAAAGAGTTTGAAGTTGACTCGTGATATAGAACTGAGCCCTTCATATCAGTGTGAAAAGAGTTTGAAGTTGATTCGTGATATAGAACTGAGCCCTTCATATCAGTGTGAAAAGAGTTTGAAGTTGACTCGTGATATAGAACTGAGCCCTTCATATCAGTGTGAAAAGAGTTTGAAGTTGACTCGTGATATAGAACTGAGCCCTTCATATCAGTGTGAAAAGAGTTTGAAGTTGACTCGTGATATAGAACTGAGCCCTTCATATCAGTGTGAAAAGAGTTTGAAGTTGATTCGTGATATAGAACTGAGCCCTTCATATCAGTGTGAAAAGAGTTTGAAGTTGATTCGTGATATAGAACTGAGCCCTTCATATCAGTGTGAAAAGAGTTTGAAGTTGATTCGTGATATAGAACTGAGCCCTTCATATCAGTGTGAAAAGAGTTTGAAGTTGATTCGTGATATAGAACTGAGCCCTTCATATCAGTGTGAAAAGAGTTTGAAGTTGACTCGTGATATAGAACTGAGCCCTTCATATCAGTGGGAAAAGAGTTTGAAGTTGACTCGTGATATAGAACTGAGCCCTTCATATCAGTGTGAAAAGAGTTTGAAGTTGACTCGTGATATAGAACTGAGCCCTTCATATCAGTGTGAAAAGAGTTTGAAGTTGACTCGTGATATAGAACTGAGCCCTTCATATCAGTGTGAAAAGAGTTTGAAGTTGACTCGTGATATAGAACTGAGCCCTTCATATCAGTGTGAAAAGAGTTTGAAGTTGACTCGTGATATAGAACTGAGCCCTTCATATCAGTGTGAAAAGAGTTTGAAGTTGATTCGTGATATAGAACTGAGCCCTTCATATCAGTGTGAAAAGAGTTTGAAGTTGACTCATGATATAGAACTGAGCCCTTCATATCAGTGTGAAAAGAGTTTGAAGTTGATTCGTGATATAGAACTGAGCCCTTCATATCAGTGTGAAAAGAGTTTGAAGTTGATTCGTGATATAGAACTGAGCCCTTCATATCAGTGTGAAAAGAGTTTGAAGTTGACTCGTGATATAGAACTGAGCCCTTCATATCAGTGTGAAAAGAGTTTGAAGTTGATTCGTGATATAGAACTGAGCCCTTCATATCAGTGTGAAAAGAGTTTGAAGTTGACTCGTGATATAGAACTGAGCCCTTCATATCAGTGTGAAAAGAGTTTGAAGTTGACTCGTGATATAGAACTGAGCCCTTCATATCAGTGTGAAAAGAGTTTGAAGTTGATTCGTGATATAGAACTGAGCCCTTCATATCAGTGTGAAAAGAGTTTGAAGTTGACTCGTGATATAGAACTGAGCCCTTCATATCAGTGTGAAAAGAGTTTGAAGTTGATTCGTGATATAGAACTGAGCCCTTCATATCAGTGTGAAAAGAGTTTGAAGTTGACTCGTGATATAGAACTGAGCCCTTCATATCAGTGTGAAAAGAGTTTGAAGTTGACTCGTGATATAGAACTGAGCCCTTCATATCAGTGTGAAAAGAGTTTGAAGTTGACTCGTGATATAGAACTGAGCCCTTCATATCAGTGTGAAAAGAGTTTGAAGTTGACTCGTGATATAGAACTGAGCCCTTCATATCAGTGTGAAAAGAGTTTGAAGTTGACTCGTGATATAGAACTGAGCCCTTCATATCAGTGTGAAAAGAGTTTAAAGTTGATTCGTGATATAGAACTGAGCCCTTCATATCAGTGTGAAAAGAGTTTGAAGTTGATTCGTGATATAGAACTGAGCCCTTCATATCAGTGTGAAAAGAGTTTGAAGTTGATTCGTGATATAGAACTGAGCCCTTCATATCAGTGTGAAAAGAGTTTGAAGTTGATTCGTGATATAGAACTGAGCCCTTCATATCAGTGTGAAAAGAGTTTGAAGTTGACTCGTGATATAGAACTGAGCCCTTCATATCAGTGTGAAAAGAGTTTGAAGTTGACTCGTGATATAGAACTGAGCCCTTCATATCAGTGTGAAAAGAGTTTGAAGTTGACTCGTGATATAGAACTGAGCCCTTCATATCAGTGTGAAAAGAGTTTGAAGTTGATTCGTGATATAGAACTGAGCCCTTCATATCAGTGTGAAAAGAGTTTGAAGTTGACTCGTGATATAGAACTGAGCCCTTCATATCAGTGTGAAAAGAGTTTGAAGTTGACTCGTGATATAGAACTGAGCCCTTCATATCAGTGTGAAAAGAGTTTGAAGTTGACTCGTGATATAGAACTGAGCCCTTCATATCAGTGTGAAAAGAGTTTGAAGTTGACTCGTGATATAGAACTGAGCCCTTCATATCAGTGTGAAAAGAGTTTGAAGTTGACTCGTGATATAGAACTGAGCCCTTCATATCAGTGTGAAAAGAGTTTGAAGTTGACTCGTGATATAGAACTGAGCCCTTCATATCAGTGTGAAAAGAGTTTGAAGTTGACTCGTGATATAGAACTGAGCCCTTCATATCAGTGTGAAAAGAGTTTGAAGTTGACTCGTGATATAGAACTGAGCCCTTCATATCAGTGTGAAAAGAGTTTGAAGTTGACTCGTGATATAGAACTGAGCCCTTCATATCAGTGTGAAAAGAGTTTGAAGTTGACTCGTGATATAGAACTGAGCCCTTCATATCAGTGTGAAAAGAGTTTGAAGTTGACTCGTGATATAGAACTGAGCCCTTCATATCAGTGTGAAAAGAGTTTGAAGTTGACTCGTGATATAGAACTGAGCCCTTCATATCAGTGTGAAAAGAGTTTGAAGTTGACTCGTGATATAGAACTGAGCCCTTCATATCAGTGTGAAAAGAGTTTGAAGTTGACTCGTGATATAGAACTGAGCCCTTCATATCAGTGTGAAAAGAGTTTGAAGTTGACTCGTGATATAGAACTGAGCCATTCATAACAGTGTGAAAAGAGTTTGAAGTTGACTCGTGATATAGAACTGAGCCCTTCATATCAGTGTGAAAAGAGTTTGAAGTTGACTCGTGATATAGAACTGAGCCCTTCATATCAGTGTGAAAAGAGTTTGAAGTTGACTCGTGATATAGAACTGAGCCCTTCATATCAGTGTGAAAAGAGTTTGAAGTTGACTCGTGATATAGAACTGAGCCCTTCATATCAGTGTGAAAAGAGTTTGAAGTTGACTCGTGATATAGAACTGAGCCCTTCATATCAGTGTGAAAAGAGTTTGAAGTTGATTGGTGATATAGAACTGAGCCCTTCATATCAGTGTGAAAAGAGTTTGAAGTTGATTCGTGATATAGAACTGAGCCCTTCATATCAGTGTGAAAAGAGTTTGAAGTTGATTCGTGATATAGAACTGAGCCCTTCATATCAGTGTGAAAAGAGTTTGAAGTTGATTCGTGATATAGAACTGAGCCCTTCATATCAGTGTGAAAAGAGTTTGAAGTTGACTCGTGATATAGAACTGAGCCCTTCATATCAGTGTGAAAAGAGTTTGAAGTTGATTCGTGATATAGAACTGAGCCCTTCATATCAGTGTGAAAAGAGTTTGAAGTTGATTCGTGATATAGAACTGAGCCCTTCATATCAGTGTGAAAAGAGTTTGAAGTTGATTCGTGATATAGAACTGAGCCCTTCATATCAGTGTGAAAAGAGTTTGAAGTTGACTCGTGATATAGAACTGAGCCCTTCATATCAGTGTGAAAAGCAATTATCATGCTTCTCAGTTTTTGTTGTGTTTTTTTTTTGGGTTATAGGTGGCACCTTTCATAACGTTCCACTTAGCTGTGGCGTCACACTCAGATCCTCCCCGAATAGCAAGATTAAGATCAGACACAAACCTCTCCGCCTTGAAAGAAATCATCATCTGCACAGTGTGGATGCCCCATCTGTTTGGAGCGGTATATTGTGCGAAGCTGCAAGCGTACTCTGCTGCTTACAAGATCATGGTCAGAGTCGTACCCTGCTGCACACAAGAGCATGGTCAGAGTCGCAGTCTGCACTGTGATAGCTTCTAGTGGAGAGGACCATGTTTAGAGCTGAACGTCTGGTGACAATCAAGTCGATTTGATGCCATTGATGTGACCTTGGGTGTTTCCAGGCTACTTTATGTTGCGACCTGCCCTTCAAGAAAGTATTTGTGATACATAGGCCTTGTTGAGTGCACAGCTCCAGCAACCTCTGACCATTGTCATTTATTCCATGATGTCCAAGGCCGGTGGGCCATTCTTTGTGGTCCCCACCTACTCTAGCATATAGATTGTACTTAATTGTATATATACATGTACATTCATACATGTACGTGTGTGTGTATGTGTATGTGTGTGAGAGAGTATATATACATACGAGTGTATATATAAATATATATTTATATTATTATACTTTGTCAAAACTTTGCAGTCTGTGATTGCTGATTTATCCATTTCGGTGTCCTCATTCAACAGAATGTCGTTGATTGATTTAAAATGGCACTCCTATTCATTTGGATGCAATGGATCTCCAGTGTATCTCTCTCTTGCCGTACTAGTGCAATCTGAGAGGTTTTTTCCAGTTCATCTTCTGATGTTTTACGCCCACTTAAAACGATGCCTGCCTCTTGAACTGCCTCTTTCACCCTACTCTTCATTGCGGTGTTTAACAAGGAGGTATGTCTTGTTATATGACCACAATAACGTGTGACGAGCCCTGATTTCGGCCATTAATTTAATTTAAAATGTCACTCCTACCCATCGTGCCCATGATAGGCATACGTAGGTCCAGATGTAGCACACTGATCACAACGCCACCTCATGACATGCTAAGATGCAACATACTGTCCAAGATCCCATCTGAAATCAGACCTAGATGCAACATACTGACCCAAACTCCCACTCGTATCAAGCTAGTGTGAAACATGCTATCCAAGCTCCCATTTGAAATCAGACCTAGATGCAACATACTGACCAAAACATCTCCTTACGACCAGCTAAGGTGAAACATACTGACCAAAACTCTTCCTTACGTCAAGCTAAGGTGAAACATACTGACCAAGACTCCTCCTCACGACCAGCTAAGGTGAAACATACTGACCAAAACTTCTCCTCGCGACCAGCTAAGGTGAAACATACTGACCAAGACTCTTCCTTACGCCAAGCTAAGGTGAAACATACTGACCAAGACTCTTCCTTACGTCAAGCTAAGGTGAAACATACTGACCAAGACTCTTCCTTACGTCAAGCTAAGGTGAAACATACTGACCAAGACTCCTCCTCACGACCAGCTAAGGTGAAACATACTGACCAAGACTCCTCCTTACGTCAAGCTAAGGTGAAACATACTGCCCAAGACTCTTCCTTACGACCAGCTAAGGTGAAACATACTGACCAAGACTCTTCCTTACGACCAGCTAAGGTGAAACATACTGACCAAGACTCTTCCTTACGACCAGCTAAGGTGAAACATACTGACCAAGACTCTTCCTCACGACCAGCTAAGGTGAAAGATACTGACCAAGACTCCTCCTTACGTCAAGCTAAGGTGAAACATACTGCCCAAGACTCTTCACTTGCGTCAACGCGTGCACCTGTAACAGGACGCAGTACACTGTGATCCTCGTAGTGATCAGTATATTTGAAACCTCCCGTTGCACTGCAGCCAGGATAACTTAGTCATACCCTAATCAGTACTCCTAGGCAGATATTAAGAGCCCCTACAAGCTACTACTGCAGTTCAGCTCATGTGCCATCTCCGCAACAAAGGTCGGCTGCAATGGATCTCCAGTGTACTCTATCGTTTGCCGTAGTAGTAAAATCTGGGAGGTTTTTTCCAGTCCATCTTCTGAAGGTTTTCCGTCCATTTAAAACGTTATCTGCCTCTTGAACCACTGCCTTCCACCCTACTCTCCAGTGTGGTCTTTAACAAAGAGATTGGCCTTGTTATATGACCAAATTGGGTGTGTCTATCCCTGATTTCGGCCATTAATTCTCTTGTCCTCCTCAAATTTTTCAGTACTTCCAAATTTGTTCTTTTCATTTTTCCAAGAAATGCGACACAATCTTCTATATACCCACATTTCGAAGGATTCAATACTCTTTTCCAACTTGTTTATTGTCCATGTTTCTGCGCCATAAAGTAACATAAAGTGACGGGTATACGTAACACCTGACAATTCTTATTTCCAAATTCTGATTTATCTATTAGGATGCAGCATGTTTCGCAGGTTACTGAATACCATCTTGCCCATACCTATTCTCTTTCTGAATTCTTTTTCACAGCTGCCATCTTCTGTTTTTATATGACCTAGATAGGAGAAACGCTATACCTGTTCAAGCATTTCATCATTTTGTTTTATCTGCATATCTGGTTTCTTGTCACTTTTCCCAATTATCGTAGTCTTTGTTTCCTTTATGTTTATGTCTAACCCAAACTCTTGACTTGTTGTGTATATTGCTGTCCCAAGCTCCTGTAATTCTTGCTCACTTTTTGCCATCAAAACTGTATCATCCTTATATCTAAGGTTATTCATTGCCCCTCCTCCAATAACAAGCCCTGGCATCCCTTCTATCTGAATATTTGTTCTGTGCAGATATTTAAAAGACAAGGGGATAATACACATCCCTCACTCCTTTTTTACATACTTAGCATGTCGTGAGGTGGCGTTGTGATCAGTGTGCTACATCTGCACCAATGTATGCACATTGTGATTTTACTGTAGTAATCTACTACTGAAGATAATAGGTCAATGTAAACAACTACTTCCGTTCTTTTTTAGTCATCTTAAAAATGAGAATAGGGAGAAAAAAAACCGCTGTCAGTCATCATCATGTGACTTTTGAGAACGTAGTCTCTATCACGTCAGCTCTGTACACAGTGTGCATGTCAGTTTACTGTCAGTAAAGTCGAAATTTGTTTCAGATCACAGCTTGTTACTAAGCGAAAATGAGTTTGAATTTTAATGCATCATTTCCTGTTTGACCAAACGACAGAATTTTCATTGATTATGTGAGCACGGAATCCAGGCACATGTGTTTCATTGTGGTGATATGGTAAGCAAATGTAGTGTTATTTGTAGTGATGTGGTAAGATAGTGATGCATTTGCGCATACTCAATTAGAGAAAATGATAGTGACATATCGTTTGTCAAGTTTATACTTTATACTTAGATGTAGTTTTACATGCTGCACGTCCCAAACACTGTTGCAGGAGAGAGGTGTATTTCATCCATTAGAAAGGCCAATATATCTTCCACAGTACTCAGTTGGGGCTGATCTCTCGACTGACGATTGGGCAGGTCACTTGCGAAGGTCTGTGTATGTGTCGCTGCTTTGTAGCTTAGAGATGTTGAACTGATTTTCAGACTTCCGTCCCCTGACGACTTGAAGACTTCACGCGGATGTTAAACTTGGAGACAATGATCTTGTGGTCTGTCCAACACTCAGCTTTACACTTGACCGTAGTCACACGTACATCTCATCTATGACTCCGTGGAATGATAGCATAGTCGATGACATGACCTTAGTCACACGAAAATCTCGTCTATGACTCCGTGGAGTGATAGCATAGTCGATGAGATGTCACGGCTTAAATTGAGAATGCGCCCCCGATGTTATTTTTCTGGGTGGGTAGACGAAATATCGTGTTAGATATGAAGAAGTTCATGAAAGGCTTAGAGGCTCAGCAACAATAAGCCATTACTGTTGCATTTTTGTGTGCCGTATCTCCCAAATACCCTCCCCCCCCCCCTCGCCCCCCACCAACCAACCAAGCAAACATCCAGACCCCCTCATAATTGGGATGCCCAGAGTCGACTGTAACATTGAAGTCTCCAAGGATTACAAGGTAGTCGGAATGGAGGGACAGACAGAATAAGGGTGTGGAGATGGGGAGATTCTTGTAGAATGATTCCTTTGCCACTTTCGAATTGGTCACTGCCACGGCACATGCACTGATCAATGTAACACATCGCCTCTCGACCCAATGGGAGCCGAAGGTATATAACCCCATCATCTATTGACACCATTGAAGGTCAGAGCAAGTTCATAGACCAGGTTGGATCTGGCAGTGAATCAAACACCAGAATCGCGTTGTCCTGTTTTGGATACCCCCTCCATAAAAATATGTAGCCTCCTCTAGCCTTTGTAAGGCGACCTTCATCGGTAATCTCGTCTCGTAAAGGGCATCCACGTCCACCGGGTAGCGCGCTAGCTCCCTATGAGTGCAGTCCTGCGTTACAGCCTGTCGGCCCTGGCACTGATTAACAGAGTGCGTTGGTCCCAGGAACCGAATATCAAAACCTTCATTTTCTCGCAGATTCTACTGATGCTGTAACATGCTCTTGAAAAGATTGAAGATATCTTGAATCTCATGTTCGCTGAGGACTGCTCCGTTAACATATCTTCAGAACGAGACATACAATCTACCATCACAGAGTTTTCAACGTCTTGCGTCTTGGTCCCATGAGCAACAGTAGATAAACTGATAACGCTTTCATCCTGCCCATGTGAAGCCGTACATTAAACCAAAAGTTACCGTGCATGACCATCGTCTCCAGGCTGTTGATAACCTCACAAACCTCGTGCTAAAGTGGTATCTACTCTATTGCATGCCAGGCTGTTGATAACTTCACAAACCTCGTGCTAAAGTGGTATCTACTCTATTGCATGCCAGGCTGTTGATAACTTCACAAACCTCGTGCTAAAGTGGTATCTACTCCGTTGCATGCCTGTGAAACGTTAACAGTGTATAGTAGTCACACGTGACAGGTAAACCATGTTCCCTTGAGATGTCTGTCTAGGCTGCTCAGTATCAGGTCGCAGGACAAGATGCCTAACTCTGACATTCTTGGGTTGTCTAACACGTTCAGCATCCATACACTTCAGTAAAAAGCCCAGATTAGATGGACGAGACATGTTGTACGCGTGTCCGATGAGTGCATCCCCAAGTAGTTGTTATAGTTGTGCTCAGAACAGGCAGTCGCTCATTAGAAGTACAGAAGCAACGCTACAGAGACTCATTGGAGGTGTCTCTGAAATGCTTCAACATTAATGTCACATCTTGAGAGTTGTTTGCACACAACTGTTCCACCTGTCGCGCTTTCATCACCCAACGTGCTCAGATCACAGAGCGTAACCTTATCGCCCGGAGAACGCGTGCTGCATTATTAAACAGAACGCACGGCTCTTCTACAGCCGACTCTTCACATGAGTTTCATGAGTGCGGCAAAGTCTCCCGTGTCAGGATAGATCTATATAGCCATATTACAACAAATCTCGCAGCATCAGTCTGATGCTGTCACCATCTTGTCTTGCATTGGGCAACTGTTCTTACTTATTATAGGGTCTGTTGAATTACACACGATGCTCTAAGCATAACATAACTTGGCAAAATATAGCACAGCCAAAGATTTGGGCATGAAATTAACACATTGAAGATAAATATTGTTGTAATAGCCAAGCAACATAGGCAAATGAACATAATCATTAATGGAGAAATAATCGAACATGTACATAAGTTCACATAGTTCTGAAAAACCAAAACAGAATTGCAAAGTAAAGCCTTCAGAGAATAAAAAAACAGTTCTAACTTTAAAGAGCATCAGGATAAAACTCTGAAAAAGATTAATCACAATTCTTGTGGGACCATTTACACTCTATGGCCCTTCATGGAGTCTGGCAAATACAGATGATCAAGTTTTGAAGCGTTTAGAATGTCGTCTTACAGTAGAGTAGAAAAAGTGAGTTGAACAGAAAGAAGATACAAGGACAATGTCCTCACTGACGTAACGCACAAAGACAAATATTGAAAACAAAACGAAAACAAAGATGAAGTATCCAATGACAGAATTTAGGACTTGAAAGTCTTGTGTAGAAGATACATGATGGCAAGATTCACTGGAAAAGAGGGAGAGGGCGACCAAGACTTACCTTTACATTAGGCATGCAGAGACAGACCGAGACTCACCTTTACCTTAGGCATGCAGGCACAGACCAAAACTCACCTTTACCTCAGGCATACAGAGACAGACCAAAACTCGCCTTTACCTCAGGCATACAGAGACAGACCAAAACTCGCCTTTACCTCAGGCATGCAGAGACAGACCAAAACTCGCCTTTACCTCAGGCATACAGAGACAGACCAAAACTCACCTTTACCTCAGGCATGCAGTGACAGACCAAAACTCGCCTTTACCTCAGGCATGCAGTGACAGACCAAAACTCGCCTTTACCTCAGGCATGCAGTGACAGACCAAAACTCGCCTTTACCTCAGGCATGCAGTGACAGACCAAAACTCGCCTTTACCTCAGGCATGCAGTGACAGACCAAGACTCGCCTTTACCACAGGCATGCAGTGACAGACCAAAACTCACCTTTACCTCAGGCATGCAGTGACAGACCAAAACTCGCCTTTACCTCAGGCATGCAGAGACAGACCAAAACTCGCCTTTACCTCAGGCATGCAGAGACAGACCAAGACTCACCTTTACCTCAGGCATGCAGAGACAGACCAAAACTCGCCTTTACCTCAGGCATGCAGAGACAGACCAAGACTCACCTTTACCTCAGGCATGCAGAGACAGACCAAGACTCGCCTTTACCTCAGGCATGCAGAGACAGACCAAGACTCACCTTTACCTCAGGCATGCAGAGACACTAAAGTACGCTCCTATGTTGAAATGATGAGAGCTGCAGGAGATAGGGTCAAATGGAGAGACTTGCACTGACATTACATCCAGTCTTACGGCTGATCAAACAGACGATGATGGTGTTGATGATGAGATGATGATAATGATGTTGATGTATAATGAAGTCTTCATGAAATTAAGGGCGATCAGGGGGTCCAAAATTGAAATCAGAGAAAACAATATTTTTTTAATGATTTAAAAAAAAGTCAGAACCAGACCGAAGAGAAGGACCATTACAGAGACGGGTTGCCAGGGACTGACCGAGGAGAAGGAACACAGAGACTGGGGTTGACAGATCGAGGAGAAGGAACACAGAGACTGTTGTTGACAGACTGAGGAGAAGGAACACAGAGACTGGGGTTGACAGACCGAGGAGAAGGAACATTACAGAAATTGGGGTTGACAGTGTCAAACCGAGGAGAAGGAACATTACAGAGACTGGAGTTGAAAGTGACAGAGCCAGGACAGCTGGCCAGGGATCGAGTGTCTTACAGATCGGCTGTCATCAGAGAGACGTTATGTAATGGACAGGCCACGTGATAACAGAGCAAAAAGAGTTTGCTGAAAACTACCGTTACCATGAGCTCTCATGACTCAATGATCCAAAGGTCTTTCATGCCTCACTGATCTCAGTTGCTTTCATGTCTCAATTATCTTAAGAGCTTTCATGTCTCAACGATCCCAGGGTCTTTCAAGCCTCACTGATCTCAGTTGCTTTCATGTCTCAATTATCTTAAGAGCTTTCATGTCTCAACGATCCCAGGGTCTTTCATGCCTCACTGATCTCAGTTGCTTTCATGTCTCAATTATCTTAAGAGCTTTCATGTCTCAACGATCCCAGGGTCTTTCAAGCCTCACTGATCTCAGTTGCTTTCATGTCTCAATTATCTTAGGAGCTTTCATGTCTCAACGATCCCAGAGTCGTTCATGCCTCACTGATCTCAGTTGCTTTCATGTCTCAATTATCTTAGGAGCTTTCATGTCTCAACGATCCCAGAGTCTTTCATGCCTCACTGATCTCAGTTGCTTTCATGTCTCAATTATCTTAGGAGCTTTCATGTCTCAACGATCCCAGGGTCTTTCATGCCTCACTGATCTCAGTTGCTTTCATGTCTCAATTATCTTAAGAGCTTTCATGTCTCAACGATCCCAGGGTCTTTCATGCCTCACTGATCTCAGTTGCTTTCATGTCTCAATTATCTTAAGAGCTTTCATGTCTCAACGATCATAGGGTCTTTCATGTCTCACTGCTCTCAGTTGCTTTCATGTCTCAATTATCGTAGGAGCTTTCATGTCTCCACTATCCCAGGGTCTTTCAGGCCTCACTAATCTCAGTTGCTTTCATGTCTCAATTATCGTAGGAGCTTTCATGTCTCAACGATCCCAGGGTCTTTCAAGCCTCACTGATCTCAGTTGCTTTCATGTCTCAATTATCTTAAGAGCTTTCATGTCTCAACGATCCCAAGGTCTTTCAAGCCTCACTGATCTCAGTTGCTTTCATGTCTCAATTATCTTAAGAGCTTTCATGTCTCAACGATCCCAGGGTCTTTCATGCCTCACTGATCTCAGTTGCTTTCATGTCTCAATTATCTTAAGAGCTTTCATGTCTCAACGATCCCAGGGTCTTTCAAGCCTCACTGATCTCAGTTGCTTTCATGTCTCAATTATCTTAGGAGCTTTCATGTCTCAACGATCCCAGAGTCTTTCATGCCTCACTGATCTCAGTTGCTTTCATGTCTCAATTATCTTAGGAGCTTTCATGTCTCAACGATCCCAGAGTCTTTCATGCCTCACTGATCTCAGTTGCTTTCATGTCTCAATTATCTTAGGAGCTTTCATGTCTCAACGATCCCAGGGTCTTTCATGCCTCACTGATCTCAGTTGCTTTCATGTCTCAATTATCGTAGGAGCTTTCATGTCTCCACTATCCCAGGGTCTTTCAGGCCTCACTAATCTCAGTTGCTTTCATGTCTCAATTATCGTAGGAGCTTTCATGTCTCAACGATCCCAGGGTCTTTTAAGCCTCACTAATCTCAGTTGCTTTCATGTCTCAAAGATCTCAGAAGCTTTCATGTCTCAATCCATCGGAAGTACGCAGGTCTTAGTCTTAGTCGACATGCACTTTTACAGGAGCACAGGCCTCTGTGCAGGTGCTGTCTCTGATGTGAGATGGATGTAGCCAAGAGGAGGATTTCCTGCTTAGTGTGCTAGGCTCGAGCAGCTTATTATTCCCTAATGGAGGGTGGTTAACGGATGTGCGAGTCCATCTTAATAAACTCAAACACTAGCGTAAAGTAGACCCGCAGCATGTTAGACGCCATCTATGCTACTCTTAAATAAACCACCAAACCATGGCCGATGTAATGCCATGTGGCACAGTTAGTATCCTCTTACGACATACTCTGTGTGGGGCAGTGGTGCTATTCTTGTCATTCACATGGATCCCGGCAAACCCCTAGGGTAACATACAGGTACTTACATCAATGGAGGTTTTCTTCATATTTTTGTTACTCAACGTTGTCAGAAATGGATGTTTCCTTTCATGTACCAGGTGTATTGGGCTGGAGACTGTACTGTCGTATTATTGTGTGACTTCTGTTACAGTTTTTATTCATCGCCCTAGAGAGATCCCTGCCGCCCTGCAACCATGTCTCTTCTTTTGGTATAGGTGTGTTGTGGTGAGTGACCAGGTTCCGTTCCCCTGACATGGCAGAGCCATTTTGTGTGTATGCATATGTTTTCGGCACATACAGTACTTCTGTTTCTCTTCGCTGCAGATGTTCTGTTCCAGCGTGTCTTTCCCTGGTTTGTTGTGGTCATGTTTTATCCTTCATAATATATTGTATATAATGTCTTTAGGTCAACATGTCTGGCGGTCTTTTCAGCCTCTCTGCCATTTTACGAATGTGTTTATTTTATTTTTCTGTCTTGTACTCTTTCAAGTTCTTGTTTAGCTCACAAAATAGAATACACAGTCATGTCTTTTCTTCTTGTCCTTCACATAGCTAATGTTTTGTTTTGTAGTCTTACTTTCTTTTGTCGGTCTACATGTGGTTTTTGTGAGCCGTTCCTAGTGCTGTCGACCTCTGTCTCCAAGAACTTCTTCTTGCCTTTTCCGAACTGAAGAACATCAAAATGTGACATATTTGGGAAGTAAGATTGATGAAGACGAAGAAACGAACCAAGATATTAATGGTAGAGTTATCAAGGCCTGATTTGCTTTCAACTCTCTTGGCCTAATATGAAGAATTCACGGAGAATAAAATTCAGTTTTTTAACACGAATGTCAGTTCAGTCCGGCCATATGGCCTTGATACTTGACTAGGGGTACAACATCCAGACTACAGACCTTCGTTGACAAGTGTTTTTCGTGCATACTTTATAGATACATTATAGATAATGGCAAATATAATGAGAAAGAACGCGATAACAATCAATACAGATGGAGATTGGGGAGAGAAATTGAGGACGAATAGGATACACTCTCAGAAAGAGGTCGGACAGCATAACTAGACATGTGCTGAATTAGAACCCAAAGGAAAAAAGACTAGTGGGAAGGCCAAGGAAGATCTGACGGCGAACACTTCAGGAGAGTGTCAGTTTAATCAGGGAACACAACACAGAATATGAACAGATGGAGAGCATCTGTTGCGGCTCTATGTTCGGAGGTGAACCACATGGATAAATGATGATGTTGACGATGATGATGATGATGTTGATGATCACGATGATGATGATGATGAAGACAGGCAGTATTTCACATAATGTTTAAAATATTATGATCATTTATCTTTCTTTTTCCTCGGCTGATAATTGCTTTACTTTCCGTGTCCAAACACCACGTCAGACAGCATCCATCCAGTAATCAGCAACATGGAATGCCTTATCATCTGCCTCCAGCATGTCGCGCCCATCGTATGTTTCCTGGAGGTTGTGGCAGCTCATCAGGTGGTCATGATCCTGTATTTTGCTACAGTCACATCTATCATCATCTGTGTACCCCCATCGTTTCGTATTCCTCTTGCACCGTGATACACCAGTTCGGAGTCTGTTCAGCGACTTCCATATTATGTATGGTAGATGATGTCCTGGGGCAGGCTCCTCCCGAAGTTCCATCTCTGGGGCCTGCATCAATTCGTGCCATCTCTCGATACGGCGACTTTCTGGGTTTGTCTGTATCAGCTTTGTTGATTTTAGTAAGCTGTGTCTGGATTTGAGTTTTGTGCTCTGTACCTGATCTTAGGATGATATGAATTATATTTGTTAATGCATTTCATTTCACACGAAGACAATTTTCTCTCATGTACCCTGGACTCTTGCCACTGATAGCATGTCTTTAAAAATTGTGTTCTTTATTCTGAAACTGCTGTCCTTGTATTTAAGGGCACCTGAGAGACGTTCCACTATCTAGTTGGTGTGATTCATTGATTCAAATTTTCGCTTTAAATGATGATTAGGCCCATCGCTAGAACCAGTCTCTTGATATGGAGTCATTATCCAAAAATCTGTAGTGTCATTTACATGGCAATTTTTTTTTTGGTTTTTGTTTGCGTTCGCCTT
This sequence comes from Ariolimax columbianus, assembly GCA_036924085.1. Lineage (NCBI taxonomy): Eukaryota > Metazoa > Mollusca > Gastropoda > Stylommatophora > Arionidae > Ariolimax > Ariolimax columbianus. The sequence continues at coordinate 10,590,572 of JAVGWX010000005.1, forward strand.
ATTTATCTATTCCCCAAGGCGTGTGTGCGTTACACTGTGGTTTTTATTTTGCGCCTATCGGCCCAGTGCATCCGACTTCAGCATGCATTTTATGTAAGGGTCTGCTTCCTCCTGCATTTTCTAAGGGTTTGCTTCCCCGGGGTAACGGCCGGTGATGTGATGGGGATCGAACCCAGCCCCTTCTGGTCGAATACATGGCAATGATTCTACAATTTGAGGTTGCTAGCGTCATGTACACTCTTCTTTAGTTGCCTTTTTCAGCATTTCTAATTAATATACAAATGAAAAAATAATGTAGCTATTGAATGTACACTTTTAACAGGCGATTAACAATACATTTCATGATAAAACCGAACATCTACTCACAACCACTGAAATTAATATCACAAATCATGCCACTGTACAGTTACTACTACGCCATTATTTGTGACGCTGTGGGATGTTTATATCAACTCATTGCAGGTGGTTCCTTACTGGATTTGCATGGGGGCTGCCTGTCCAACCAACGTTTTGGTTCTGCTTTTTATCTACAAAGATAAAGGTACAGCAAACAGTGGTGGCTTTCTTTACCCACTTATTCCAACACTTTCATTGACTTATATGTTAGTAAATACAATCGTTTAAAGTCGTTTCAACCTGTTTAATATTTTATGTTGTTACTACGTTCTGCGTCATTGTTTGGTGTATTAGTCTATTTATTATCTTTATGCTGTTTAAATTATAACGCTTTGTCCCTGCAATCACTTCGCTTAGTACCTCGTCTTTAACCCAAGGGTTGTAAAAGGCTTTTTGTTGATACGAGGTCAAGTCGGTAAGTAGGTAACAAAATGATATGGGATAGCTGAAGAATGTAGTTGGTAGTTTCTGAACGCGTCATTGGGTGGGAGCGTCATCCAGTTTTGTGGCTGCTGTCGGTAGATTACGCTTGGTGTCACATGCACGTGCGAAACATATTACACAATGACGTCAGTGCTCACAGTGTGCGATCAGCAAACAGCGTGCGATGTACGTTTTTTTGGGGTGGGGAAGGAATGGGGGGGGGGGGGGGGGGCAAACAAAACTATATGCAAAGGATATTCATAAGAGGATGCCTCCTGTTTGCCATGAGAGGTTTTGGTTGCGTAAGCCAGTGAATAGCTGGGTCGATACGTTTTCTCAAGGATTCTCAAAAAAAATACTGTTGAAACCCGGCCTTCCTGCTCATAATGCAACAGAAACATGTGTATGACGAGTTGGAGAAATCAATTTAGCTGACAGGAGAATAATGGTAGACAGTGTAGCACCTGCAATTTGATGTTCGCGTGGTTTAGCCTGCAGCTTAACAAAGAAGTTAAACAGGAAGTGCAAATTTGGCTGAGACAGCAAATCAAAAACTTCTATGCTGCAGATTGTAATGCACTGATAAAGTGACAAGAAAAGTGTATTTGTATTTGTGAAAATTATGGTGAGAAATTATGGACAATGTAAAAGCAATAATAAATAGTTTTCAAGTTAATATCTCTTTTAGTTTATTTTGGGTTTTCTTAATAGCCATGTGGGACCCATTTACTGACTTCTACTCGCACCTGCAATCGACTGTGCAGACAAACTGATAATTGACATATTGTGTCCGTTCTTACAGTATAGATACTAAAGTCATAACAGTGCAGAGAAATCTAGCATGACTCTTACACAAGAAGGAAACACAAATTCGTGATACCTGCCATATTTGTCCACCTGGTCAGACCAGCGTTGGATAAGAATATGTTCTCGAACTTTCCAAGCATGTCCTAAAAGGTTAATAAACAGGGTTGTGCATTGTAGCTAGCAATCTCATTATGTAAAACCATTGTTTCTTGCACTGCCGCTGCCCTCGGAAGACAGGTCAGTTTTACCCTACTAATGACAGGGCGTTGCTACGGTAATCCTGCTCAACTCGAGAGGAGCCGCAGACATTTGGTTCACGTACTAGGCTGATAAGCCAACGGCGCGAGGCTACAAGGTGAGGGATTACGGCCGAACGCCTCTAAGCCAAAATCCCGCCCAAAAGCTCAGCACGATTGCAAAGGGAGGCTTCGACATAGTGGGGACCTGGGGCTCCCGCTCCAGCCCCGCCCGGTCGAGCCGCAGAATGAGGTCTCTGCCGTCCGCCGATTAAAGCGGGCGGGAAGCTGCTCGATATTCACCCCATACGGCGATGAGGTATGAAACCATTTGTAGAAGACTTAGTTCTCGGTCGTGGTGCCCTAAGCAGTAGATCAGCTACCTCACTGCGAACTGCTGAGACTCAACCCTTGACCATGAGATATGTCCGCACACCAGGCGAACAACATCTCCGTGCAATGACCAGGCTTGTCCCCTGGTCAAATGCACTATTTCGAGAGGAATCACAGGTCGCTGACATTTGGTCCACGTGCTTGGCTGATAAGCTAATATCTGAGGGACTACGGCCGAACGCCTCTAAGCCAGAATCCCGCCCTAAATCTCAGCACCGCTGTGATGGGAGGCTACGACATGGCTGGGGCTTGCATCTCAGCCCGGCCCGGTCGAGCCGCAGAAATGCACCTGGTAAAATGCACTCCTGCCTCGTTCTTTGCCTCTGTCTGCTAACAGTCATCCCAATGGACGCAGAAGAGATGCAGTCCAGCGGACATTGCACCTCCTGCCCTATTGTGACAACCTCCCGGGTGGCGGGGAATGCTAGGCGTACCATCACTGCAGATGAGCCGAGAAAATAAAGGGAGCAAAGAGATACCTCACTCACATGCATATGCTACGTTTCTGGCAGGACGTGACGATCCTGGGACACAGTCACACTGGACTGCCTCTCTCCCGGGATAGTACAAACTAGGACATAGTTCATCATATCATTGCCAAACCCTATAGACACGAGTAGGGAAGACTCGATAGTCCTACAAGACAACTTCCTAAGAGAGACAACTCTGACCAAAAACAACTGCTGCCTTGCAGTTAGGCTGGGGACAGCCAAAGGCTAAGGAGGGTAACCCTACAGAAACGCCTGTTGAAATCGGATGTACTGAGCCACAGGCTTAACAAAATAAAACAGTGCAACGTAAACATCGCTGTAAACAGCGTACGAAGAAGAAGAAGAAGAAGCACTGCCGCTGCAAATGCTCAAATACAGATTTCCTGTAAAAAGGTCAGCAGTAATGGGAGCCATGTACTTCCTTTGGAGCAAACGAGGCCACAGATGCAGCAATGAAAATGCTGACAGCAGCCATGGACCCATTGCTGGTTGCTTGCGTCAGGGTCAGGGATCCATAACACACAAAGACCCTGTTTCATCTCCTAATGGCACCCCGGAAACTGACTCCAGCCATGCAACTTGATTAAGAGACCGTGGATCGAATAGGGAAGGTAAACCCGTTTTCATAAATGCCTTGCTGGAAACGGATGTGTCGGGCCGAAAGGCACAGATGTATCTCCAACACACACACACATGTTATCTATGTGACGTTGTGGGATATTTATATAAGTTCTTTACAGGTGTTCCCGTGTTGGATCTACTTGGAGGCTACCTTTTCACGACGAAAACAGAAGAAGAAGAAGAAGAAGAAAAAAAAAGAAGGAGGAGATGGAAAAAGAAGAAGAAATGAAAAAGCAGAAGAAGAAGAAGACGAAAAAAAGAAGTAGGAGGAGATGGAAAAAGAAGAAGAAAAGAAGAAGCAGAAGAAGAAGAAGAAGGAGAAGAAGAAGGAGAAGAAGAAGGTGGAGGAAGAAGAAGTAGAAGAAGAAAAAGAGGTCAAACTCGGTCTAAAAATGATGTGCTGAAATCGGATTTATCTGGCCGATAAACCCAGAAATCACAGCAAAATGCGACAAAACTCAACTTAACTTAACGTTTTTATACTGGTTTAGAAGACCCTGCAGAGTCTGTATACAACCAGTTACATTTACATCACCTTGCTCTAAAAGCTATGCGCATCCAGTTTATTCTTAAATGAATTAACTGTCCCTGCCTCCACTACCTCCCCTGTCAATGCATTCCAAGCAGACACCACTCTCTGACTAAAAAAATATTTCCTAATATCTAATCTGGACCTCTCTTTAGTCAGCTTGTAGCAATGCCCTCGTGTTATTGTGGGTGGCTGTATTTTAAAAAACTTGTTATAGTCTAATTTATCCATTCCTCTGATCATCTTATAAACCTGTAATAAGTCACCAGGAATTCTTCTCTCTTCGAGACACTGTAGGCCGGTTTTTCTGAGTCGTTCCTCATAACTGTAATTCTGGAATCCCACTATCATCTTTGTCGCTCTTTTTTGTATTCTTTCCAGCATGTTTATATCCCCTCTATGATAAGGACTCCACACCTGTACACAGTACTCCAATCTAGGTCTAACTAAAGCTTTATACAGTTTGACGATCACTTCATTGCTCCTATGTTTAATATTTCTTTTTATCATACCTAACATTGCATTTGCCTTTTTCACTGCTACCTTAACTTGCTCACTCACCTTTCCTGTATGATCTATTATAACCCCTAGGTCCCTTTCCTTATTTATCTTTCTAATATTGTTTTCTCCCATTCTGTAATTATGTTCCATATTGGATCTACCCATGTGGATGACTGTACATTTATCTACATTAAACTCCATTTGCCAGCTTACAGACCATTCTCGAATTTTTTCTAAATCCGACATCAATATATCCACTTCCGCTTTAGATGAGACACTACTGCATTGTTTTGTGTCATCAGCAAATTTTGCAATCATAGATCTCACATCAATTTCCAAATCATTAATATATATCAAGAACAAAATTGGTCCCAAAAACGAGCCCTGTGGCACACCACTTTTCACTTCACTCCACTCAGAGTACTCCTTATTTATGCCCACCCTCTGCCTTTTTACCGTTAACCAATTTTCAATCCATTTGGCAACTTCCCCACCTATTCCATGTGATTTTAACTTTCGAAATAATCTTTGATGAGGTACTCTATCAAAGGCCTTTGCAAAGTCTAGATAAATAACATCCTCTGGCTCCCCTTTATCTATGATTTTAGTAACCTCCTCCATGAATTCTAATAGATTTGTTAAGCATGATCTCCCTCTAGTAAACCCATGCTGACTATTTCTAATTAGATTAAATTTGTCTAAATGCATTACAATGTTTTCTTTGATTATTGACTCTAACAATTTACAGACTATGCTCGTTAAACCCACCGGTCTATAATTTGCTGGATCTGATTTTTTGCCTTTTTTTAATAAGGGGATCACTCCTGCATCTTTCCAATCCCGTGGAACAATCCCTTTTGTAAGTGATTGAGAACATAATATAGCCAATGGTTTTGCTAGTTGGTCTCTAATTTCATACAGCAATTTTGGATGAATACCATCTTGATCTGGACATTTATTCACTTTGAACCCCTTGAATTTTTTAAAAACCATTTCCTCTGTAATACAGATTGATCTTAATCCCGCTGTATCCATGTCTCTTTGAAAAATATCTATAGGCTCTGGGATCTCGGAGCAGTCCTCCTTTGTGAAGACTGTGCCAAAGTACTGATTGAGTAGATTAGCTGCCTCCCTATTCTCACTTATTATTTTCCCCTGTACTGTCTATGAGAGGGCCTACTTTGTCTTTCGTTCTTTATTTATTTCTAACATAACAGAAGAAGCTTTTACTGTCAGTCTTGATCCTCTGAGCAAGTTTTTTTTCAAAGTCTATTTTTGCCGTTTTATTCGCTTTCTGAGATACGTTCTGCTTGTCCAAATATTTTACATATGTTTCTTTGGATTTACCTGCCTCTATATATTTTGTCCATGCTTTATTTTTCGCTCTTCTACATTTCACTACAAATCTAGTTATCCACTTTTTACGTTTGGGGTTTACCCCCCTACATGGAACACATTCCTCTTTTAGCGTTTCTAGAACTGTTTTAAAACTCTCCCACTCCTGTTCAACATCTGTTCCTACGACAATATCTTTCCAGATTATGTGGTTCGCTGCCTCTTTCATCCTCTTAACATCTGCCTTAGAGTAGTCGTATGTTCGCGAGTTTATGTTTACTTCTTTCCCTGCAATAAGATCCCAACGGATGATTTGATGGTCACTTGAGCCAAACAGTTCCCCAACGGTAACGTTTTCAATCACATTTTCCTCCGTAGTAAAAACTAGGTCAAGTATGTTTTTGCTTCTGGTGGCTGCTTCTACATGTTGAATTAAAAAATTGTCAGTTAAGCATTTAACAAAAGGTTTTGACTCTACAAGTGCTTCTGCCATATCCCATTTTATTTCTGGAAAGTTGAAATCTCCCATTAATGATAATTTCCCTTCACTTGCCTTTGCTATGCTACTAATCAGCTCCTCATCTTCCTCTTTTTGACTTGATGGACATCTATAGCACACTCCAATCATAGTTTTTTCACCCGCACTTTATATTTCTCCCCAAACACTTTCATTTTTGTTACCACATGATAAATAATCTTTGATCGTTATATTAACAGAATTTATACAGTATAATAAAACGCCACCTCCCTTAGTCTTGTCTCCAATTATCCTATCTTTCCTTAACATTGTATATCCCTCAATTTCAAGTTCACTATCTGCAATCTCCTCATATGTCCATGATTCTGTTAATCCTATTATATCTGGGTTTTCTTATTCTACATACAGTTCCAATTCTTCTCTTTTATTTAATATGCCTCTCACATTTTCATAAAAACATTTTAGTTTGTAATGTTGTTGGTTTTCCTCTTTTTGCTTCTGCTTTATTATTTTAGTGTTTGCTTTTCCACTATTTATTTCACACTTCCCTGACACCAACTCTCCCCTTTGACTACATCCTCTATAGCACCCTATTGTAGGCCTATCTTTAGTCGCATACTTCATAGGCCTTACTAGTTTAAATTTCTAACACAAGGATAGAACATATACTTTGCTACAACATGCTGTCCTATCTCATTTAGATGTAAACCTCCACTATCTAACATTTTACTTGTGTCTACTTTAACATCAATAAATTCCATTCCCATGTCCGCACACATCACCTGTAACCTAAGGTTGATACCTATTATTTTGCTATCTAGATAGTCTGACCCATCTGCTCTTTCTAAAATGCCCATCATTGTGACCTTTCTAAACTTTTTTTCCTTAAGTGTTCCCATAAGACTTATATTTATCCATAATTATTTCTGTACCATCTCTCTTTACATTATTTGTACCTACCAATACTACAACATGACTGTTTCCTTTGTCATCTATCCTCTTTATTCTCCCCTCTATATCCTCTATTTTTGCTCCCCCAATATCCATTCTTTCAAACATGTTGTGTTGAACGTAACAATTATATCCAATTCAGGGGGAACGCTAACAAAGAAGACTTGGAGTAAGAAGAGAATCCGGAGTTTAATAGGTAGCAGATAGACAAGAACAAGTAGCTAGAAAAAAACTACAGAATAGCCAGTGAGTGACCAGAATAGAAAGATAGAATTAGAAGTCACCGAAGCAGACCAATACTGAAAGGGAACGAGAGACCACGCACGTGTAAGAATATGTCAGTGTGTGATGTTCTGTGGTCGCTAACACCTGTCTCTCGTCACCCGACTTCATTCTCATCAAAGGGAGACGTGTTACTTCAAAACGAAGCTGTCGTCCTGGACAACATGTCGTGACACGTTTGTTATCTCTGCCTGACTACTACAATAACAGAACCGCTTTCGTCTGTCATAGGCATGAGCACAGCTGCAGTCGCCGACTTCCTGGTGTTGAGACGAGACAAGAAGCTCTGTAGACATCTGCCTTACGTTGAGACGAGACAAGAAGCTCAGTAGACATCTGCCTTACGTTGAGACGAGACAAGAGGCTCAGTGGACATCTGCCTTACGTTGAGACGAGACAAGAGGCTCAGTGGACATCTGCCTTACGTTGAGACGAGACAAGAAGCTCAGTAGACATCTGCCTTACGTTGAGATGAGACAAGAGGCTCAGTGGACATCTGCCTTACGTTGAGACGAGACAAGAGGCTCAGTAGACATCTGCCTTACGTTGAGACGAGACAAGAGGCTCGGTAGACATCTGCTTTACGTTGAGACGAGACAAGAGGCTCGGAAGACATCTGCCTTACGTTGAGACGAGACAAGAGGCTCAGTATACATCTGCCTTACGTTGAGTCGAGACAAGAGGCTCAGTGAACATCTGCCTTACGTTGAGACGAGACAAGAGGCTCGGAAGACATCTACGTTGTGTAAGCTCAGATGTGGAACATAAGGCCATCAGACGAGCGAGGACAAAGTGATTAGGACTGAGAACAAGTAACTAGATATTATATCAACGCACAGATATATAGACGGTGAATAGAACAATTGCTAGATTCTGACCACGTGATTAGAACCCTGGGTAAAGTTTAGTGCAAGAGAAATAACTGTGCTAATTGTACGAACCTCTTGAAAGACGTTATAATTAGTTAGAAAAGTGTTGATAACAAAATTCTTGAGAGACATTAAAAATATTTATTAATTGATGAACAATATAATACGATTTACGAGCCCAGATTATTGATATGATGTGTATGATGTTTGTAAAATAAACATTCTTTGTTTTGCTTCTGTTAAAAGAATTGTTAGTGGTTTAATTAAAGAATAAGTTAAGGAGTGATAGTGGAAACGGACAAAGATAGTAAATTAAGTGATATAATAATGTTAGGACCTGCTACATATACGTTTAAATAGTACCGTGATCTAGGATAGAATAACCCTAACCATGCTTTATATAGATTAAATGATACTGTGACCTAGGATAGAATAACGCTAACCGTGCTATATATAGATTAAATGATACCGTGACCTAGGTTAGAATAACGCTAACCGTGCTATATATAGATTAAATGATACCGTGACCTAGGATAGAATAATGCTAACCGTGCTATATATATAGATTAAATGATACCATGACCTAGGATAGAATAACGCTAACCGTGCTACATATAGATTAAATGATACCGTGACCTAGGATAGAATAATGCTAATATAGCAGAGTCCAGGTTTCCACTGGGGTTATTCTATCTAATGTTACCACACTCATCCACATCATTCACGACCAGACACAGCAAATAACATAGTACGTAACAGGTGGCATATTCATCATATCATACTCATACAACAACTATTAAAGTGAGTGCAATGGAATTACAAACAACACAAGAAATACAACTTTTCTAAATAGATACTCGGAGTTTATAAGCACAAGCTATTGATGTTACTCCAAACTGCTGGTTGATCCAGCCTGTTCTATCTCACACATTCGTAAAACAGCCTATCAATCACTCTTCTATTAAGTCGGTGAGCTAAACAGACTCCTAGCTATATTCTGTCTCTCTCGCTCTCTCTCTCCCTCTCTCTCTCTCTCTCTCTCTCTCCATGGCCAGTCTGCTTGAGTTAAACTTTGTCTAGTATTATATAGTCTGAAGTAGTAACAGAGCCGTCCAATGGGCAGTCTGTGGGCTGTCTTGACCCAGCCATTCAGCTGCCATTGGAACGCATCACTCCTGTCACTCAAAATGTCGCATCAAGCTCTACTGGCCTCTGTCTGTCACTCATCCCACACTGCCCAAATTGGAACGCCAGAGTGGTCAACACCTAGCGTCTACCTGCACAAAACACATTCTCTCCCCCCCTCCCCCCCCCCCCCACCCACCACCCACAACCCCCGTTTTCCTTTTTTTTGACTTGTGAGTGACTTGACGGTGAGTGACCTTGGCGAAGTGTCCAGACGGAGAGTGACCTTGGCACACATTTAGATACCTTTGTTCTCAGAGTCGCCGACCACATCACCCCTGCCCTAAACGCCCGAACTGTTACACTAACCCTGTTATATATCGATTAAATTATACCGTTACCTAGGATAGAATAATGCTAACTCTGCTATATATAGACTACATGATACCGTGACCTAGGATAGAATAACGCTAACTCTGCTATTATTAGACTAAATGATACCGTGACCTAAGATAAAATAACGCTAACCCTGTTATATATAGACTAAATGATACCGTGACCTAGGATAGAATAACGCTAACCCTGTTATAAGATATTTTAGGTGGTACACGTTAACGAAAATGCTAAGACCTTCTGATAATGGGCGTGTAAGTTGGGAACTGCGTAGCTCAGCGGTTAGCGAGCTGGCTTCGCATCTGAGTGGCCTTGGGTTCATTGCGCAGTTGATGTGGAAATGTTTTTCAGACCACAACAGGACACGGGCCAACTCAGCCTTAAATGTGTGCCGGTTCAGTCCGGGAAGTAAAAACGGCGAGGGAGAGGAGATGGCTACCGCCCTCATATAGCCGAACCTTTAAAATGCGAGATCGCTAACACCTCACACCGCTACGGCAGTAATGCTATGGTCACCTTACTTTACTTTTTAAATTGAAATAACTATTATAGGGTGTATCATTAAATTCTTGGTCGTTTTGACGTACTCAACGTTCATTAAAATTAAAACCAGCGCCGAAGTGGAACTAAGAATCTCGTATGCGAAGTAATCTTTGTGTCTATGATCATTTGGCTCTATTGTGCATTGCTTTATGTTCCCTGTCTAAGAAATTGTCGTTGTAACTCTGGTTTTGTTTATGTCTTTGGTTTCTTTTAACCAACATGATTTGATTAATCAGCATGTTCACTCCACGTACGCAAGTAGACAAAAAAGAGATGCTCACACACACACACAAACACTCAAGAATATAAATACTATACACAAATACACATACAAGCCAACACATACAGACACAAACATTCATAAACAAACATACAAACACAGACATACAGACATTCATGCACAAAAATACAAACACAGACAATAAAACGTTCATGAACAAACATAAAAGCGAAAACATACAAACATTCATGCACACACATACAAACATTCATTCATAATCATACAAACACAGACATACAAACATTCATGCATAAAACTACAAGCACAGACATACAAAAATGCATGCTCAAACATTAAAACACATACATTCAAACATTCATGCTCAAACATCCAAAAACAGACATACAAGCACAGACATACAAACATTTGTGCACAAAAATACAAACAAAAATATTAATGCAAAAACATACACACACAATCTCAGATATGCAAACACGATACAAACACCGATATACAAACATAGATCTACAGGTACAGATATACAAACACAGATATAAAGGCACACAGATATACAAAAAACATATACAAACACAGATGTACAAACAAGGATATACAAACACAGAAATATCGAAACACATACACAAACATCGATATACAACCACAGATATACAAACACAGATGTACAGACACACATATATACCAACAAAGATATACAGACACACATATATACAAACATAAATATAGACACACATATACAAACACAGATGTACAGACACACAGATTTACAAACATAAATATAGACACACATATACAAACACAGATGTACAGACACACAGATATTCAAACACAGATATACAGACACACAGATATACAGACACACATATACAAACACAGATGTACAGACATACATATACAAACACATATGTACAGACACACATATACAAACACAGATGTACAGACACACATATACAAACACAGATGTACAGACACACATATACAAACACAGATGTACAGACACACATATATACAAACACAGATATATAGACACAGATATACAGACACACATATACAAACAGATATACAGACACACACATATACAAACACAGATATACAGACACAGATATACAGACACACATATACAAACACAGATATACAGACACAGATATACAGACACACATATACAAACACATTAATATATAAACACACATATACAAACACCGATATACAAACACAGATATACAGATGCATATACAAACACCGATATACAAACACAGATATGCAAACACACATATACAAACCCTGATATACAAACACACCCTATACAAACACAGATATACAGACACACATATACAAACACAGATATACAGACACACAGATAAACAAACACAGACATTCAAACACGCATATTCAAACACAGATATAGAAACACACATTTTCAAACACAGGTATACAGACACGCATATTCAAACCAAAAAAATACAAAAACACAAACATATAAGCACAAATATAGAAACACAAACTAATAAGCACAAATATACAAACACCAATGTTTGAAAAAACATGCAAACACAAACATGTAAGCACAAATATACAAACACCAATGTTCGGACAAACATACAAACACAAACATACAAGCACAAATATACAATCACCAATGTTTGCACAAACATACAAACACAAATATGTAAATACAAATATACAAACATCAATGTTTGCACAAACATACAAACACAAACATTTAAGCAAAGATATACAAAAACCAATGTTCGCAGAAACATACAAATATACAAACACAAACATACAAACACAAACATACAATCACAAACATACAAACACAAACACACAAACATACAAACATAAACACACAGGAACCAACAAACACATTCACAAACATACAAACATTGTTAATACTCGGAAATGTGTATCTACATTTTGCGAAGCATTTGCATGCCCCGCCGGATTATTTGGACAAGATTGTGAATTTCTGTGCCACTGTGAGAACAACTTATGTGCGATGGATACAGGCGATTGTATCAAAGATAACACATGTAATCCTGGATACTTTGGACCAGGATGCCAATACAGTAAGTCCTGTCAGTTCAGATTGTGTCTTCTGCCTGTTATTTCTTCTTCTCCGTCTTCATTATGTCCTTATTCTTCTTCATATGTTCGTCTTCGTCAGATGACGTATTCTTTTCAGAAAGTAGTCCTCTCGTGGGCAGCTCTGTATGCATCTTGGATTAAGGTGAGACGGTCCGGTGTCATAGAAGGACATCTCCATGCCACGAAGCCATCTTCCTTGGGTTGATCTCTTTTCTGCATTCCAAGATATCAAGGACGGGATGGTCTTGCCCGATATCAAGGACGGGTTGGTCATGACCGATATCAAGGATGGGTTGGTCTTGGCAGATTGGAAGAACGGGTTGGCCATGATCGATATAAAAGACGGGTTGGATATGACCGATACAAAGAACGGGTAGGCCATGACCGATATCAAGGACGGGTTGGTAATAACCGATATCAAGGACGGGTTGGTAATGACCGATATCAAGGACGGGTTGGTAATGACCGATATCAAGGACGGGTTGGTAATGACCGATATTAAGGACGGGTTGGTAATGACCGATATCAAGGACGGGTTGGTAATGACCGATATCAAGGACGGGTTGGTAATGACCGATATCAAGGACGGGTTGGTAATGACCGATATCAAGAACGAATTGTGCATGGCGAATATTAAGGATGAGTTGTCAAGGCCGATATCAAAAGACGGGTAGGTCATGACAGATATCAAGGACGAGTTGGTCTTGACAGATATCAAAGGCGGATTAGTCATAGCCGAAATCAAGAACGGGTTGGGGGTCATCGGATTATCAAGGACGGGTTGGTTATGAGCGATTTCAAGGACGAGTTGGTCTTGGCAGATATCAAGGCATGGTTGGTCATGACCGACATCAAGGACGGGTTGATTATGGCCGATATGGCGGACGGGTTGGTCTTGGCTGATATTAAGAACGGGTTGGTCATTGCCGATATCGAGGACAGGTTGGTCATTGCCGATATCAAGGACGGGTAATTCATGACCGATATCAAGGACGGGTTGGTTATGGCCGATATGGTGGACGGGTTGGTCTTGGCTGATATCAAGGACGGGTTGGTCATTGCCGATATCAAGAAATGGTAATTCATGACCGATATCAAGGACGGGTTGGTCTTGGCAGATATGAAGAACGGGTTGGTCTTGGCAGATATTAAGGACGGGTTGGTTATGGCCGATATGGCGGACGGGTTGGTCTTGGCAGATATTAAGGACGGGTTGGTCATGGCAGATATCAAGGACGGGTTGGTCATGGCAGATATGAAGAACTGGTTGGTCTTGGCAGATATTAAGGACGGGTTGGTCATGGCAGATATCAAGGACGGGTTGGTCATGGCAGATATTAAGGACTGGTTGGTCATAATCGATATCAAGGATGGGCTGGTCATTGCCCATAAAGAACGAGTTGGTCATTGCAGATATCAAGGACAGGTTGGTCTGGTCAGATATCAAAGACGGGTTGGTCATGGCAGATATCAAGGACGGGTTGGTCGTGGCAGATATCAAGGACGGGTTGGTCTGGTCAGATATCAAGGACGGGTTGGTCATGGCAGATATCAAGGACGGGTTGGTCATGGCAGATATCAAGGACAGGTTGGTCATGGCAGATATCAAGGACAGGTTGGTCGTGGCAGATATCAAGGACAGGTTGGTCGTGGCAGATATCAAGGACAGGTTGGTCATGGCAGATATCAAGGACAGGTTGGTCGTGGCAGATATCAAGGACAGGTTGGTCGTGGCAGATATCAAGGACAGGTTGGTCATGGCAGATATCAAGTACAGGCTGGTCGTGGAAGATATCAAGGACAGGTTGGTCGTGGCAGATATCAAGGACAGGTTGGTCGTGGCAGATATCAAGGACAGGTTGGTCATGGCAGATATCAAGGACAGGCTGGTCGTGGAAGATATCAAGGACAGGCTGGTCGTGGAAGATATCAAGGACAGGTTGGTCGTAACAGATATCAAGGATGGCTGGCCATGTCCGATATCAAGAACGGATATCTGTGACCAGAACAAGCGCTGGGCGGTCTTCGACCTTAATAAGGACAATGATATCGTGAACACAATAAGGTGGCACTTCCCTGCATAGATGGTAAAGCTGTTGCTATCACTTGTTAATGTCACGTGTTCAATGCAATATATTACGATAAAGAAATAATTATCTGCTGTATTTTTCAGCTGATGTAGCTTACAACGCGTCAGTACAAACAAATCGGCGTTTCGCTGTTGATGGTGATGATTACACTTGTAATAAAGATACATCGATCACATCTCTATCAGTCAAGTTTTCACGAAAAGTCCTGATTTACTGGATGAGACTGGTTGGCGAAGACAGAAGTAGGTCAACAGGTCTATTGTGGTACAAGATGTTCCCGATATCCTGAACAAGGTTCATGCACAATTGATAGTAGTAGTAGTAGTAGTATTAGTAGTAGAAGTGGTGGTGTTGATGGTAGTGGTGGTAGTAGTAGTAGTATTAGCAGTGGTGGTAGTAGTAGTGGTAGTAGTGGTAGTAGTAGTATTAGTAGGAGTAGTAGTAGTATTAGTAGTAGTAGTAGCTGTAGCTGTAGCACAGTTGCAGTCGCCTCAGTAACAGTAGCAGTAGTAGTAATAATTCAAGATACACTGATAAAATCTATTTGTTCTTCGAATAGTGTATTTAATGAACTTACGATCCGAAGACAAGTGTCTATCTCTATTCGAGGGGCACACAAAACGAACAACAGTAAAGGAAATGAAGTATTGTAAAACCTGGATTTCAAACGCTGCACCTCCAGATGAAGGATAGACCATTCCAATGTATGAGTGGAGTAGGAAGTTCCAAAATGACGTGAGTTCTGTTACAGACTGTTCACGAACGAGTCAGGTACAGAACTCACGCCTTCTGCGCCGTGATGGCACATGCAAGATACTCTTGACATCCCTAGCAACCATATTAACTAGTTTCGATACAAAGGCATAGTATTTCTTTTCCATTTTTTGAGGTTTTAATTTGAATACCCTTCGTATACATGCCTTAAATGATTGTGTCGCTGGGTAGATAGACAACGAACAGTGGTAGTTGCAATATAGGAACAGGTCAGAAACCGAACAGGTGGAAACTTCGAGGCTTCCGGTTGTAATCAAAGACTGTTTCTACGTGACAGCGATCACAAGACAAGTATTTATCTGCGCTCGATTAATATAAGAGGCGTGCTCAGATGAAACCGAACCTAACTGTACCAAGTGAACATACGTACGATGCGCACGATGAGGTCACTTTTGGTGTTAACGGTACATACCAACCGTCAAGTTTGCAAAATTTCCTTATGCTCCGACTCACAGTTTCCTTAGCAGACCGTTGAAAACATGTCGGACGTAATAGATAAAATTCAAGAATCGTCTGTAAGCTAGCAAATGGAGTTTAATGTAGATAAATGTACAGTCATCCACATGGGTAGATCCAATATGGAACATAATTACAGAATGGGAGAAAACAATATTAGAAAGATAAATAAGGAAAGGGACCTAGGGGTTATAATAGATCATACAGGAAAGGTGAGTGAGCAAGTTAAGGTAGCAGTGAAAAAGGCAAATGCAATGTTAGGTATGATGAAAAGAAATATTAAACATAGGAGCAAGGAAGTGATCGTCAAACTGTATAAAGCTTTAGTTAGACCTAGATTGGAGTACTGTGTACAGGTGTAGAGTCTTTATCATAGAGGGTATATAAACATGCTGGAAAGAATACAAAAAAAGAGCGACAAAGATGATAGTGGGATTCCAGAATTACAGTTATGAGGAACGACTCAGAAAAACCGGCCTACAGTGTCTCGAAGAGAGAAGAATTCGTGGTGACTTATTACAGGTTTATAAGATGATCAGAGGAATGGATAAATTAGACTATAACAAGTTTTTTAAAATACAGCCACCCACAATAACACGAGGGCATAGCTACAAGCTGACTAAAGAGAGGTCCAGGTTAGATATTAGGATATATAGTGTTTTAGTCAGAGAGTGGTGTCTGCTTGGAATGCATTGCCAGGGGAGGTAGTGGAGGCAGGGACAGTTAATGCATTTAAGAATACACTGGATACGCATAGCTTTTAGAGCAAGGTGATGTAAATGTAACTGGTTGTATACAGACTCTGCAGTGTCTTCTAAACCAGTATAAAGACGTTAAATTAAGTTAAGTTAAGTTAATACGTAATCCGTCCGGGGTTGATCAGCGAGCGGTCATTCGGTTTCTAACAGATGAAAGATGTCGACCAGTTGACTTTCATCGCAGAATGCAGGCAGTGTATAGTGACAAAATTGTGGCGAAAGTAAGCTCCGGCGACGGTCCACCCGAATTACTGCATCAATTTGCGCCTGACCTGGTCTCGGAAGATCTTTCGATAACTCGCGTCCTTCTTTAAACATCGTTTTCCAGTTCTTCACTGTTGCCTTCGACACGTTTTTTGTTACCATACCCTGCCTGCATTCTGCTATGACAGTAAACTGGTCGACATCCTTCAGCTATTAGAAACCGATCACCGATCACTGATCAACTCTGGGCGGATTCCGTATTACACCCGCTATGTTTTCAACGGGATTCTGAGGAAACTATGAGTCGGGGATAAGGAGATTTTGTAAACTTGACGGTTGGTATTTGCTGTTCACATCGGAAGTGTCGTCATCATGCGCATCGTACTATGTTTATTTGGTGCAGTTAGGTCCGGTTTCATTTGAACACGCCTCGTACATAAGTAATAACAGAAAAGAATGTGTTTAAATGGGCAACCCGAAAATCGAACGCTGGACCTCCATATGACGGTTGGTATGTACCGTTAACACCAAAAGTGACGTCATCATACGCATCGTACGTATGTTCACTTGTTGCAGTTAGGTCCGGTTTCATTTGAACACGCCTCTTATATTAATCGAGCGCAGATAAATACAAGACAGAAATGATATATATTGTGATCGTTGTCACAAACAAACATGTGTTTGTTTACAGCTCGCTGCTTGGAAGTGTCTACATATTCCGTTTTCCGCCCAGTGATAATTTTAGAATATTTAAATTTTCAATTCTCTTTGATATTACCGAAGACTTCTACGTCTGAGATCAACAATACAAACGCATGTGTGCCAATGGTGTTGCCAATCATTCAAGCTATTTTTTAATATCTGCAGATGAACAAATGTGGTTGTAGAATAATGAAAATGGTTGCAGAAAATATATCAGCTTTACAACAGGTTTTTTTTAACACGTTTCATGCCAAATTTTCGTAAATGGTATTTAAATTTGGCCAAATATTTAATGGTATGTATTCGTATTCGGCCAAATGACGAAAAACAGATGGATACGTACAGTGAGGTCATGGTAGCCCTACCACTTTTGGTGCCCTCACGGACACCCGATGTGGAGATAAGGAGATGACCTGAGGGTGACTTTGTGTCAAACATGGTACACTAAAGCAAGGAGGCAAAATGTCTTCTTCTTCTGCGTTCGTTCTCAATCTCCAGATACCAAGTCTTTAACAGGGCTTTGCAAGTAGCAGGAAGTAGTTCCGGGAACGGACTGCGTTTTGTTGCTAGTTTACAGTTTAACTGCGATATTTCCAGCTTTTGGTCCGACACATCCGTTTTCGGCAGCAGGCATTTTTTGGGTACCGGGTTAGCCTTCCCTCTTCGATCCCTTCTCCTTAGCTAGCCTGCTCTGTTGCAGGCTGTTATCCAGGATCACCGCGTGGAGGTGTGAAAGGGTATTAGCAGCTCTGGTTTGTAGGCCCTGACGCTAGCAGTCAGCTATGGGTAGCTAACAGCTACAGCTCATACGCTGCTCAGTATCGTGATCCTAAAGGGGCGAAACGAGTTCATTCACCATTTGGTTACCTGGAATCATACAGTAGTGTCCCCTTTCAGTCACGACTTACTAAAGATTAATGCGCTGTTGGATTGTAACTACTGACAATGTTACTTTTCTTATCTTTACGGTGATGTCTTTCTACTGTGTAACTACAGACAATGTTACTTTTCTTATCTTTACGGCGATGTCTTTCTACTGTGTAACTACTAATAATGTTACTTGTCTTATCTTTACGGCGATGTCTTTCTAATGTGTAACTACTGAGATTGTTACTTGTCTTATCTTTACGGCGATGTCTTTCTACTGAATCTTGTTGAGGCAGCATCTTTTCGCCCGCTTTATATATCTCTTCAAAGTGCACTTCCATTTGTATCGGTGTACAGCTTTGTGCTTCTAAGTCGTCAGGCTGATGTCCGGTGACTTCATGTCTCGTCTATACGCATATTTGATCTTCAGCTGAGGTCGGTCAACTGTTCTTTAATAATCATCTAACTGTACTCAGAGAATATCTTTTTTAATGCGGCAAACATGACTGAGCCATTGTAGTCTTCTTCGTTGCCCAAAGAGTGCACATACTTGGAAGACTAGTGTTTGTCACATTGCCCTTCCATGAATAGCCTAAGTTGTATCACAGGCGGGGGCAAATGGAATGCAGTAAGCCTTTAGTCTTGTTTGGCATATGTTGTCCAAGGTTCGCTACCATATAGGATCGTGCTGACTATACCTGCGTTGGACACCCTTGGTTTGGGTTGTAAGTTTGATGTTTTCTCAAACACACATCGTGAGATATTGAATCACCCTATCGGATTATACAGGTTGATAGAATATCTACAAAACTCTTCCCACTCGCCCTTGGGGAGGTCTTTAAAAACCTTAACTAGAGAGATAGAGATATAAACATAGACGAAGAAATGCTTGCTCACTCAGGTTAGCATCTGCAGGAATAACGCCAAAGAAGTGGGGAAATCCTAAATGAGTTCAGCAAAGCAAACGTTGCAATTGGTCTACGCATCAACACCAGCTGTGCAAATGGAGAAATACACTTTGAAGATTGTCTTGTCGATAAGAAAATGTAGTATATTTACTTGGGTCAAGAGATTACGAGCTGCCATTCAATAAACCGTGAGATCTCGCAAAGGGCAGCAGTGGGATGGCGTGACCTCAGCTGTATCAAAGCCTTAGTACAATAGATGCAAAATAACAGCACTAGAACTCACACCTTTGACAACGTGGTTGCTCCGGTCATGGTA
The DNA here is from genome assembly GCA_036924085.1 of Ariolimax columbianus. NCBI lineage: Eukaryota > Metazoa > Mollusca > Gastropoda > Stylommatophora > Arionidae > Ariolimax > Ariolimax columbianus. Next base: position 10,610,343 of record JAVGWX010000005.1, read on the forward strand.
TATGGCTGCGAGTTGTGCAACGTACAGACCGTAGATGCAAATAGACTCCACGAGCAATGGTGAGAAGAATATTGAAGGTCTTCTTTCGGGTTCAAAACTGCAACGTAGAAATTATACGTGAAACGTCCTTCACTGACGCCATGTTGTTGTTGAATGCTTACAATAAGTAGGGTTACTGTTTTGTGCAACTTTAAAAGGACGTTAAGTGGCCGGTTTTCATAGCTTTTCTCACATCCCGAGCATGCTGATGAGGGTGTACCGGGCTCCTCCAAGCGGCTGTGCTATGTTTGGATTCATCTGTGTGTCACTCACTACTACGGGGGCCACGTCAATCCCTCGCCTCGTTAGTCAGGCTGCCATGAAAACAGCCAATTTCCACGGAGGGCTACGAGGAAGACGAGTTGAGGGTCTTGGCCAATATATTTTTAGGCTAACCCTGAATAACATGTCTGATCAGTATGTTGGGCCTGACACTGACTAACATGTCTGATCAGTATGTTGTGCCTGACCAGACGTTAGTCTTCCTCTCTAACAGACTGAGTTAAATCCATAACTGTATGTTGACTACTGATCACTAACTTACGGCTCCTATTTCTCCGCAGCAAAGATGACGCAAATTAATATAACATTCGACAATGATAAAAAGTGTATAGGACAGACTATCACCTTGGTTGAGACATTTATCAGCGACGTTACATGTAGTGCAATTTCTACCGCAGAAAGTATAACCGTCAGTGGAAGCATTGTCACTGCCTTGTGTTCATTCCAAGTTAGTGGAGGCAGGTCATCTTTGTATTATGGTTATTCCTTTTAAATTTCCTTTTAGCTCATCTTCATTACTATTGTTTTGATTCTCAATTTAGAAAGTTGCAATTATTTCTGATTATTCTGCATTCAGAAAGTAATTTTTCATTCAAATTATTTGTATTTAACTTGCTTAAATATCATGTTTTTAATAATTATAATTATTTCAGAGAATGATTTTTCATGCTAATTATACTATTTTCAGAAAGTGATTTGCCTGCATATTATTTGACATTCATACAAATAATATTGTATTAGTCTGAGGTCTGCATTTTGGACTTTTGTTAAGCTTTCAGTGTTTGTTGTGGACGTAGTCGCCCAGACTCACATGGAATATTCCAATACTGGCCTGTGTAGGTATTTTTTTATAATGTTGCTGCTAGCTCCCCAGCTTGTACTAGTCAGCTTCTTCACGAGAGAGAGTTTCCTGGTGCCTTTTGCACAGTGTCGTTCATGTATGGCTTCTATGTGAATAGCTTGTCTAATTTCGCTCCCAAGTATATGGGGATTTCCTCAAATGGAAGCTCGTTTTCTTACAATTGTAGTGTAACCGTTTCTTTTTTATTTGTCAGCGACATGCAGGTTCCTACTGTCTTTAAAGAGTTGATTTGTACGACCAGATATTAACTGTGTTTAGTGCTCTCTGTAATCTGTGTTTTGCAATAGGCAGATGTTTTGCGTCACTCCAGGCTGCAGTCATAGGGATGGAGAGCTCTGAAGACATGCCTGGAAAGTGCCTCTGCAATATAGTTTATGAATTTTAAGAAGAGAGTGGGCAAGATAACACTCTATCGTGTGGCACACTTTACCGGAGGTGGCTACATCTTCCATCAAGTTTCACACTTGCTGTGCGGTACTGGAGGAAGTCTCGTATCAGCTACACATTCTCCCTTCGACTCTTCATATTTTAGCAGCTTGAGGAGAAGTCCTTCTTTCCACACATAGTCGAAGGCCTTAGTTAGGTCGACAAAGACAGCCAGTACTTTTTTATTTTCTTGGGACGCATCATCTACTTCCTGGGCTAGATATACTAGTTGATATTCGGTACTACGGTTTTTTTCAATAAACAGAACGCGAGTTGTCCAGCAAGCAGTTTTTCTCCAGATATGTCAGCAGTCTCGTCACTCCATGACCTTGCCCAGACATCTCAGTAAGCTAATTGGTCAGTAGCTTGTTTTTCTGGTTTTCTCCTGTTGTTTCTTTATGATGGGAGTGATTATTGCCTCTCGCCACATGTCAGGAAATGTGTCCAGAACTCCATGACTGTTAGAAAGAACTTGCGCCTGGCTGTGGGTCATAGATGCTTGATCATAGAATTTGTGATGCCATAATTTCCTGTCGCTTTCTTGGTCTTGAATTATTTTAAAGAAGCATTTAATTCACTCATTGTCAAGGTTAATAACAAAGTTATAATTATAAATGGGTATGGTTAGAAACCGCGCCAAGACGAAATCATGAACGAAACATGTAAGTTCATCAGCCACATCGACTCCATCATATGTCGCCATTGTGGTATGATATACATTGGGGAGACTAGTCCGGAACTGCTTGAGCGTTTTCGCCAATACCTCAATAATATCTATAACCACACGGGATTTCCTATTGTCAGCCACTTGAATGGTCATGGGCACTGGGGCAAAGCAGATGTTAGTGTCACAGGCGTAGTTTCTTGCTTCTCTGGCGATCGTCTTCGATTCGTCCAAACAAACTGATCTCCTGCATGGGCTGCCCCTAGCCACGTGACATGAATATCTTCCACACTTTTTCTTGAATCACAATCGTATACCTGTCACAATGGATATTGTTTCTCTTTTTCTCTCTACTTAAATCACGTTTTGGGCTTTCCTCATTAGACCGCCACTGGCTTGCCCAGCCGTTTCTACTTCTCACGCCCTCCTGGTCACTTCTTCTCGCTTTTGTCCGTCATTTGTGTTTCTGCCCCGGTCTCGAAAGGAAGAATCTTTTTCTTAGTTACGTAAACCCATTTTTACCCCTATGTATTGGCATCCCCTAATGTCTGTATTAATCCGTTCTTGTTTGATTCGTTAGTTAATTATTGTTGTTATTCGTTGGCCCTAATGAAGGCATATTGATCGTAACGTAGATTTCGTTCATGCTTTCGATATTTGACCCATACCCATTTATAATTGTTTATCATTTTGTTTTTACATTATATATCCACAGTTCCGTTGCAGTCTCGCCTTATTTTAATTTCTTTGTGAAGGATGACTTCATGCATAGGTTTGGGTTTTGGTGCTTCGACTTATTTCTAATTTATGTTTCGACTGCTTAATTTCGTGCTTGTAGGAGTGTTGTGGTGCTTTCTTCCTGGCAGTAGCATGCCCGGATGTTTGCAGCCATCTTTCCTATGTAGTGTTTTCCATTTTCATTTATCCCAATCATGCAGGATCGTGTTTTCGTTTTTGTCTAGATATGATAAACTCTTGACCTGTTTTGATGTCGTATCGTTTATTTTCATTTGAAGAGCCGATTTAAAAAATCGACATTGATATTAAGCAAAGTTTGTGTTTACCCTGCCAGAATGGTAAAGGTGAAGCAGTCCTTCAGCAGATTTAACCGCTCGCCAGAAATGAATTGTTAGAGACTTCAGTATACTAAGCCTCAGCGTGGGAGGTAGGGTGGCTAGTTCCCTTACTCGTTGCTTTTTCTTTCCCTAACGTTATATCAGGTACCCATTTACAGCTAAGTTGACTGGAGTTGCCGATAGTGGGAGTTGAACCCCGTACCTTTGCCATGAAACGCGAGTGCTCTACCGTTGCGCTATGCTCAATCCATATTCCTGACATGTTGATCACTTCATTCACCAATCCTTGTTCTCTTTCAGCTCCATCATCCCCACAACTGGGTAAACTCTGTGTAAACACTAACTTGTCAGGGGGGACAGTACAAAACCTAACCTCACTTCTAATATTACATCCAAGTTTTGTAATTAAGTGTCATCATAACGTTCTGTGGCAGTTTGCTTCAAGTGTAGAAACAGCGGTAGAGCAGTGCACTGACCGCCTAACCAGGCAATCTAGATTCAATTGCCAATTGATACCAATTATATTTTTAATCGGAAACGGTTCTCTTTTTGTCTCAGTCTCAAAAATTAGGAAAGTCTATGAAATACAGGCGGCCGTTGGTCAAAACAATACGGCCCAGTATATTTTTTTCTGACCCTGAATAACATGTCAGATCAATTTAAAGATCAAAATGCAGAGAAGTGTATGAGCAGTAATGGTCAGCGACCCAAAGTTAACTGTTAGCATCAGGGCCAGTGACCCATAGCTGCTAAGACCTTTCTACAACCCCACGTGATTATCCTGGATAACACGCTGTAACATAGTAGACTGGCCTGGCTACAGAGAAGAGATGGAAGAGGAACGGCTAACCCGGTACGCACAATAATATCTGCTGTACTCCGATGTGTCGGACCGAAAGTTGAAAATATCATAGTCAAGGTGTGAAATACTGCAGAACAGCCTGTTACTTATAACACCCATTTCATGGCTTGGTAGCGTGAGTTTCTTCTTCTTCTTTGTACGTAGTAAGACGTCGACTTGAATTTGTTGGAAGAAAGTAGGAAGCAGATCACACTGAGCCTTTCGACCATGTCATAGAACTTGTCTGTGGGGTCGATGTGGTCGAGAAGTAAAGCACTCGCTCTCAGAGCGATGAAAGAAAATAGCGTGGGTTCGAGCCCACATGCTTCAAGCGACCCCTGGTCTCAAAGGAGGTGAGACCAGAGTGCATGCATCCTGAATTACCTCCAGTCGTTTTGACTTAAGTCTTGCCATTGACCCAAGGTAGCTCAGGACCATGGAGTGAGGTTGATGACCAGCGCAGCTTCTTACTCACTAGAATCCAAAAACAGCGTAAGCTACATCATCAAGACAAAAAAGTTTAATGATGTCGGCATCATCGCTTTCGATGGGCAACTTAAAAAAAATTATTATTTATTAAGAGCTTGTCTAGTTTTGACACTGGAGATGGTCACATGGTGAGAAAAACATCAACGAAAGAAACATGTATAAAGTTAAAAAAATGGGAATGTCAGATAACGCACCGAGACGAAAACACAAACGAAACCTACGTTACGACCATTAGGCCTTCATCAGAGACAACAAATAGCAACAGTGCTGAACTAGCAAATCATAGAAGAAGGCATGAATACATGTATGAGAGATGTCAACACATATGAAAAAAATAGTATATTTATCTGATATTTCGTCTCAGATCGCGACTAATCAAGTCGTCGGCTTGGCTCCAAATGACAGACACCAGTCAGATTTTGTATTTTAATTTGATGGTCACATGTGCTTTCTCTGCTTCTCGAATGTCGAGCAATTTTCCAGCAGATCTTCAGGGGTCATTATCCCAGTACCACAGGTTCATTATTCAGTAGCACCAATCTTCAGTTTTTTAAAATATATAATACATCAGTCTGTTGTGGCCTGATCGGAGTCTGAAGACCATCACCTAATCTCTTCTGTTCAACTGGTAATAAGCATAATTTCTTATGTAGCAAGTATGCTCTGTTTCCCATATTTTTATGTATCTGACCCTAATAAACCTTTAGTGACGGAAGTTTGATAACGAACGAAGAAGAAGAAAAAATATCAGTATGTTTTGCCTGTTTATATGCTGTCCAACTGATGTCCATATGCCTGTCCATTTGCCTGTCAGTTCTCACCGTCATATTTTATATAACCGACATGTTCTTTTGCTTTTTATATAATTTGTATACTGGCAGTGTTTTTATACTAAACATTAGTTGTTCATTATTTCTCATACTGTAGCATGTCTTTTGTAGAACGTCTCTTTCACCATAGGCACTCTGTAATACTCCCAATCTGTAGCCAGTTTCCTTGACAACGTGCCATCATTGTAGATGTCATGTGCCCATCTTCTTCTCTGTCAGACTCTGCTTAGTTACCCAGTTACCAGACCTTCCAATGAAGTTGTGTTTCTCTTTCTAGAATATCGAGGCTTAAAATATGACCAATTTGTTTTAGTTTCCTAGAAGTAACGTATTTTACCAGCCTTTTGATCTTTGCCCAACTCCTTTCAGGTATCTGTGATTTCATGTTTGCTATCTATGGGATACTTATAACTTTCCTATAAAATTTAAGTTCAAAGGTTTCAATTTTTCTACTTTAGTCTTTGTGTTGTGGCTCTTGTGTTGCCACATGGAAGCAACATGTCATTAATTGTTTATATGTTTATGTCAACTTATTACATGTGTTTATTTAAACCAATTTTATAAGTCTATCTAAATAAATTTCAGGGCGAAATGTTGGATACAATATAAAGGCATTCAAGTTTTCATTTACTGAGGAGTCCAAGAATATCACAGATAATGATGACAAAACGTGTTCGTCCACTCAACTCGAGTCATCCCCGTTCTGGCGTTTTCAATTTGACGTTCCCATAATGATTCTGGGGATTATCGTGAAAGGATATCAAAGTACGTGATATTTTCAGATGTGATGTGTAGAAATAAACTGATAGAAGCTGTAGTTGTACTCGATATTGATGTTGTTGTTATTGTTGTTGCTGTTGAATGCCTACAATGAGTAGGATTATTCCTATTAGCCCCCTAAAAAGGACGTTAAGCGGCGGGTTATCGTATCTTTCCTCACATCCCCAGCGTGCTGATGAAAGTCAATTGGGGTCTTCCAGTGGGTTGTGCTATCCTTGACTTCATCTGCGTGTCGCTCACTACTACGGGGATCGAGCCGATCCCTCACCTCGTTAGCCAGCTATAGCCTCTGAATCTATCCATTGTTTCTTGCATTTTCTTTTGTTCAAAAGCGCCATATTATTGATCACATAGCCGCGTGTGGTTCGATAATTTCGAGGCATGCCTGCCAGATGTTCAAATCATTGAATTGTCGGTCTGCCTCGTACTACTTTTTGTAATATTTCTCTGACCCACTGTCTCAAAAGGCTACACAGACAGTTCCCCCAGACAGTTCTCTCAGACTGTTCTCTCAGACAGTTCACTTCACTAACTGTTTGGTATGTGTCACATTGTTCATGTTTTACGTGGATGTGTTCTTAAAATAGCATCAACAATCGATTACCTTAACTTCATACAGGATCAAGATGCTGGGCAGCGCATGAGCGACAGAGGTCAGCTACACATGGCTGACTGCTAGCGTCATGGCCAGCGAACCAGAGCTGGGCAGCGCATGAGCGACAGTGGTCAGCGACACATAACTGACTGCAAGCGTCATTGCCAGCGAACCAAAGCTGAGCTGCAGCGGTCAGCGACACATAACTGACTGCTAGCGTCATGGCCAGCTAACCAAAGCTGAGCTTCAGCGGTCAGCGACACATAACTGACTGCTATCGTCATGGCCAGCGAACCAGAGCTGGGCAGCGCATGAGCGACAGCGGTCAGCGACACATAACTGACTGCTAGCGTCATGGCCAGCGAACCAAAGCTGAGCTGCAGCGGTCAGCGACACATAACTGACTGCTAGCGTCATGGCCAGCGAACCAAAGCTGAGCTGCAGCGGTCAGCGACACTTAACTGACTGCTAGCGTCATGACCAGCGAACCAGAGCTGAGCTGCAGCGGTCAGCGACACATAACTGACTGCTAGCGTCATGGCCAGCTAACCAGAGCGGAGCTGCAGCGGTCAGCGACACATAACTGATTGCTAGCGTCATGGCCAGCGAACCAGAGCTGAGCTGCAGCGGTCAGCGACACATAACTGACTGCTAGCGTCATGGCCAGCTAACCAGAGCGGAGCTGCAGCGGTCAGCGACACATAACTGATTGCTAGCGTCATGGCCAGCGAACCAGAGCTGCCAAGACCCTTCTACACCTCCACGCGGTAATCCTGGATAACAGGCTACAGCAGGGCAGGCTGCCTAAGGAGAAGGGATCGAAGAGGGAAGACTAACCCGGTACTTAAAAATGCTTTCTGAAGTCGAATGTGTCGAACCAAAATGTGCAAATATCACAGTCAAGCTGTAAACTACGACAAACGCATTCCGTTCTACCGTCAACATCCTGCTGCTTGCAAAACCCTTTTCAGGTCTTGGTAGCGGGAATTTGAGCACGAAAGAAGAAGAAGAATGTTGGATCATATGTCTGCAAAGAATTATCACCACTTTGTCTTGCTGTGGGTCGTCTTCTTGAATTACGTCAATAAAACTCCAGCTGCCTTTCTTCATCACATTTTTTTCTGTCATTTTGTGTCGAAGTTTTAAATCGCAAATAAGAATGAAAATTGAGTCTGTTACTTAATGAAGCTTGCATGTGACTATTTTAAACAATGTTTGTTGGTGACTACGATAATGAGATAAGTATGTGTCTGCACTCAAGGTAACATACGTAACGAACAACATAATAGAAAGTCTAGTAATAGACAGTCGAGTAACAGAAAGTCGAGTAAAAGACAGTCGAGTAATAGACAGGACGGAATTATAACTTTGGACTTTCAAGATTTCGGAAAGACCTTAACTACTAGACCAGCGGGACACACACAAAAATGTGTCATAACTGGGTTAGTCTTTCGTCATTTGAAACTTACGACTATGTGCGAGTTCAACCCAAGCAAATTTATGAGTTCAATTACTTATTAAGTTCCTACCATCAAGCAAAGACCATTGATAAGCAATTTTGTTGTTGTTTCGGATGCTCATAATGAGTAGGTCTACTTTTTTGTGCGCGCTGAAAAGGACGTTAAGTGGCGGGTTCCAGTAACTTTCATCCCATCCTGAGCGAGCTGAGTCCTCCAAGCGGCTGTGTTAGACTTATCTTCATCTACGTGTCGCTCACTACTACGGTAATCATGCCGATCTCTCACCCCGTTAGCCAGGATGCCATGAAAACGGCCTATGTCCAGGGAGGGCTACTAGAAGCCGAGGTGAGGGTCTTGACCAATATATTTTGTCTGACCCTGACTAACATGTCTGATCAGTATGTTGTGCCTGACCAGATGTTAGTCTTCCTCTTCCCCATCTCTATCTATCTATCTATCTATCCATCCATCTATCTATATATCTATCTATCTATCTATCTATCTATCTATCTATCTATCTATCTATCTATCTATCTATCTATCTATCTATCTATCTATCTATCTATCCATCTATCTATATATATATATCTATCTATCTATCTATATATATATATATATATATATATATATATACATAAAACGTTGTATCTATCTATCTATTATGACTATCATCCATAGCGATCTGTACTGCTTAATCATTCTCACAATTAGTACGCCCTGACACTGTCATATCCGCTTCCCCGCGAACGCCACTGACATCCCGAGGGCACGAGCCTAGAACTTACTTCGACCTTTCCAATTTGTTGCTTAACTCTGCTCAGGTATTTTAGGATGAGATATGTTCTTGTAGTTTATTACCTATCACAATAGCTACTTTTTGCTTCTACAGTATCAACAGATGGAAACCGCAACCGATTGTATTTGGAAATAATTGAACCAGATGGAAAGAGGTCTCATTTTAGTTTAACACCAAACGCAGAATTCTCTATGCACACATTTTGGTCAGAAATAGTTTTGGTTGTGAACCATCTACGCATTTACAGTAGTAAAGGGGATTTAACATTATGTGAAATGCAGCTCATGGGCGGTAGGTCCATGTACAACTATATCTTCCTAAATGTTATTCTTTCCCCGTAGTCGTCTCTTCCTCCTTTTCTGTTTCCTCTTCCTTTTCTTAGTTTAATTTTTCTTCCTCCTCTTTTGCCTTTTTGGCTAGGTAGTTCTTCCTTTAACTCACTATCTTCCTTTTGTTCCGAATATTTTTATGAAACCTTTCCAACTTCCACTTCGTTTTCTATTATCTTTCCTTTTCTTTTGTTTTACTCTCCTTCTCCTTTATATGTGTTTTCTTCGTCTACCTTTACTTCTTATTCTTTCTTTTCGTCTTCTGCTTCTTCTTTTCGTCTTTCCTCTTATTTAAAGAAAAACTTCATACTTGTTTACACGCATGTACGTACATGCACACATATACATGTGTGTGTGTGTGTGTGTTTGTGTGTGTGTGTGTGCGTGTGTGCGTCCGTGCGTGTCTGTTCGCAAGCGTGTGTGTTTGCATGCGCGCTCGCGTGTGTCTGTGTTTGACACAAACGTATTTGATTTAGTTAGCAGGGATGTATTCTTCAAGATCCACTAAAAAATAGGCTGCCCTGACAATCTGCTACAGGCAATAGTATCATTTCCTGCAGAATGTGAAACGAAATCCAATTTGACGGTAATGCATCAAAACCATTCAGTATATCTAGGGGTATTAAAAGGCTGTATCCTGGTACCGATACTATTCCGAATCTTCTTTACGCTGACAACGGCGGATGCTGGTGGTAGTGTGACAGAACGTTTGCCTTCACGTTAGGTCAAACAATCCTTCTGTTTTGCTTGGCTTCGTTCATTCTCAATCTCCCGCTACCAAACCCTGAAAGGGCTTAAGTAGCAGAATCTAGTCCAGCGAACGGAATGCGTTGTGTCGTAGTTTACAGCTTGGCTGCGATATTTGCACCTTTCAGTCCAACACATCCGACTTCAGCAAGCATTTTTTTAGTACCGGGTTAGCATTCCCTCTTTGATCCCTTCTCCTTAGCCAGTCTTCCCTGCTGCAGCTTGTTATCCAGGATCACATCACCGCGTGGAGGTGTAGAAGGGTCTTGGCAGCTCTTGCTCGCTGGCCCTGACGCTAGCAGTCAGCTATGGGTCGCTGACCACTGCAGCTCGTGGGCTGCTCAGCGTCTTGATCCCGATCCTTCTGTTTAATCTTGCGAATCTTAAGGGAGTACTGAGTGTTATGCCGAGGCCTTTGTGTGCGACACGGGCAAGAATAGCACCACTGTATCACGGAGAGCACGTCGCTAGAGGCGACTAACTGTAAAGTGGCGTAACACCGGCCATGTTTAGGAGGTTTGTTAATTGCGGCATAGATGGCACATAACAGGCTGTGTGTCTACTTTGTTCAAGTTTTTGAAGATGTACTCGGACAACGGTTAACCACCCTTCACAGCACTTGTCACGCATGGACACACACACACACGGAGAGAGAGAGAGAAAGAGAGAGAGAGAGACACACACACATAGACAGACAGACTGACATACACACAACACACGCACATATAGGAAACCGTTACTGTATCTGTATCTCTGTACCAGCTTCAATTTGTGGAGAGGGGAGATGGGGAATGAATTGCGACAAGAAATGCGCATGTGCAAATCACTGCCATGCCGCAACTGGAACATGTGAGGCGGCTTGCCCAGATGGACGTTACGACATAGGTTGTAGGAAGATGTGTCGCAAACAATGTTCTCCTATCCGATGCAAATACTGGACGGGTGAATGTACTGATTGCCCTGCTGGTATTACGGGATTAAAATGTGATCAAGGTCAGTGTGTCATTTGTACTTGCAAACTTATTTCCTTAATTCGTTAACTGATTTCATCTTAATCCAAACCACAGAATTTGCATAAGAGGATATGAAACCCACAGACTGGATAGGGATGTGCATAAGGGGGGGGGGGTGTGTGCTTATCCTCTCCAAAATATCAATCCCATCAAAGATGATCTGGGTGGAAACAAACGGAGAAGCCGAAATAATACATACTGCCCGCCAACAAAAAATCTGGCCCTAGAAACCATGAATTATTATGGACCAGGTAACCATAGTGGTAGGAGACTTTAACAGCCAGTCTGAGAGGTAGGGCTATGCACAGACCAACGTGAGGGGACACGAACTAGAGGAATGGGAGATTGATAACAACCTCTATCTGAGCAACCTCCCAGATGACCGTCCGACGTTCTATTCAAGGCGATGGACCTCAACATCATCCCATGACCTTGCATTTACCACCTGCGACCTAAGCCATAAATCCAAAAGAACAGTAATCACACCTTTTGTAGAAAGCGACCACAGACCCATCAAACCTGGGAAACATTCCATCAGACCACATACCCATCAAACTTACAATCAACATGGGAAACATTCCATCAGACCACAGACCCATTAAACTTGGGAAACATTCCATCAGACCACATACCCATCAAACTTACAATAAACCTGGGAAACATTCCATCAGACCACATACCCATCAAACTTACAATAAACCTGGGAAACATTCCATCAGACCACAGACCCATCAAACCTGGGAAACATTCCATCAGACCACAGATCCATCAAACGTACAATAAACTTGGGAAACATTCCATCAGACAACAGACCTGGGAAACATTCCATCAGACCACAGACCCATCAAACTTACAATAAACCTGGTAAACATTCCATCAGACCACAGACCCATCAAACTTACAATAAACCTGGGAAACATTCCATCAGACCATAGACCCATCAAACTTGGGAAACATTCCATCAGACCACATACCCATCAAACTTACAACAAACCTGAGAAACATTCCATCAGACCACAGACCCATCAAACTTACAATAAACCTGGGAAACATTCCATCAGACCACAGACCCATCAAACTTACAATAAACCTGGGAAACATTCCATCAGACCACAGACCCATCAAACTTACAATAAACCTAAGAAACATTCCATCAGACCATAGACCCATCAAACTTACAATAAACCTGGGAAACATTCCATCAGACCACAGACCAATCAAACTTACAATAAACCTGGGAAACATTCCATCAGACCACAGACCCATCAAACTTACAATAAACCTGGGAAACATTCCATAAGACCACAGACCCATCAAACTTACAATAAACCTGGGAAACATTCCATCAGACCACAGACCCATCAAACTTATAATAAACCTGGGAAACAATCCATCAGACCACAGACCCATCAAACTGACAATAAACCTAGGAAACATTCCATTACACCACAGACCCATCAAACTTACAATAAACCTGGGAAACATTCCATCAGACCACAGACCCATCAAACTTACAATAAACCTGGGAAACATTCCATTACACCACAGACCCATCAAACTTACCATAAACTTGGGAAACATTCCATCAGACCACAGACCTGGGAAACATTCCATCAGACCACAGACCCATCAAACTTACAATAAACCTGGGAAACATTCCTTCAGACCATAGACCCATCAAACTTACAATAAACCTGGGAAACATTCCATCAGACCACAGACCCATCAAACTTACAACAAACCTGAGAAACATTCCATCAGACCACAGACCCATCAAACCTGGGAAACATTCCATCAGACCACAGACCCATCAAACTTACAATAAACCTGGGAAACATTCCATCAGACCACAGACCCATCAAACTGACAATAAACCTGGGAAAAATTCCATTAGACCACAGACCCATCAAACTTACAATAAACCTGGGAAACATTCCATCAGACCACAGACCCATCAAACGTACAATAAAACTGGGAAACATTCCATCAGACCACAGACCCATCAAACTTACAATAAACCTGGGAAACATTCCATCAGACCATAGACCCATCAAACTTACAATAAACCTGGGAAACATTCCATCAGACCACAGACCTGGGAAACATTCCATCAGACCACAGACCCATCAAACTTACAATAAACCTGGGAAACATTCCTTCAGACCATAGACCCATCAAACTTACAATAAACCTGGGAAACATTCCATCAGACCACAGACCCATCAAACTTACAATAAACCTGAGAAACATTCCATCAGACCACAGACCCATAAAACCTGGGAAACATTCCATCAGACCACAGACCCATCAAACTTACAATAAACCTGGGAAACATTCCATCAGACCACAGACCCATCAAACTTACAATAAACCTGGGAAAAATTCCATTAGACCACAGACCCATCAAACTTACAATAAACCTGGGAAACATTCCATCAGACCACAGACCCATCAAACTTACAATAAAACTGGGAAACATTCCATCAGACCACAGACCCATCAAACTTACAATAAACCTGGGAAACATTCCATCAGACCATAGACCCATCAAACTTACAATAAACCTGGGAAACATTCCATCAGACCACAGACCAATCAAACTTACAATAAACCTGGGAAACATTCCATCAGACCACAGACCCATCAAACTTACAATAAACCTGGGAAACATTCCATAAGACCACAGACCCATCAAACTTACAATAAACCTGGGAAACATTCCATCAGACCACAGACCCATCAAACTTACAATAAACCTGGGAAACATTCCATCAGACCACAGACCCATCAAACTGACAATAAACCTGGGAAACATTCCATTAGACCACAGACCCATCAAACTTACAATAAACCTGGGAAACATTCCATCAGACCACAGACCCATCAAACTTACAATAAACCTGGGAAACATTCCATCAGACCACAGACCCATCAAACTTGGGAAACATTCCATCAGACCACATACCCATCAAACTTACAATAAACCTGGGAAACATTCCATCAGACCACAGACCTGGGAAACATTCCATCAGACCACAGACCCATCAAACTTACAATAAACCTGGGAAACATTCCATCAGACCACAGACCCATCAAACTTACAATAAACCTGGGAAACATTCAATCAGACCATAGACCCATCAAACTTACAATAAACCTGGGAAACATTCCATCAGACCACAGACCCATCAAACTTGAGAAACATTCCATCAGACCACATACCCATCAAACTTACATCAAACCTGGGAAATATTCCATCAGACCACATACCCATCAAACTTACAATAAACCTGAGAAACATTCCATCAGACCACAGACCCATCAAACTTACAATAAACCTGGGAAACATTCCATCAGACCACAGACCCATCAAACTTACAATAAACCTGGGAAAAATTCCATCAGACCACAGACCCATCAAACTTACAATAAACCTGGGAAACATTCCATCAGACCACAGACCCATCAAACTTACAATAAACCTGGGAAACATTCCATCAGACCACAGACCCATCAAACTTACAATAAACCTGGGAAACATTCCATCAGACCATAGACCCATCAAACTTACAATAAACCTGGGAAACATTCCATCAGACCACAGACCAATCAAACTTACAATAAACCTGGGAAACATTCCATCAGACCACAGACCCATCAAACTGACAATAAACCTGGGAAACATTCCATAAGACCACAGACCCATCAAACTTACAATAAACCTGGGAAACATTCCATCAGACCACAGACCCATCAAACTTACAATAAACCTGGGAAACATTCCATCAGACCACAGACCCATCAAACTGACAATAAACCTGGGAAACATTCCATTAGACCACAGACCCATCAAACTTACAATAAACCTGGGAAACATTCCATCAGACCACAGACCCATCAAACTTACAATAAACCTGGGAAACATTCCATCAGACCACAGACCCATCAAACTTACAATAAACCTGGGAAACATTCCATCAGACCACAGACCCATCAAACTTACAATAAAACTGGGAAACATTCCATCAGACCACAGACCCATCAAACTTACAATAAACCTGGGAAACATTCCATCAGACCATAGACCCATCAAACTTACAATAAACCTGGGAAACATTCCATCAGACCACAGACCAATCAAACTTACAATAAACCTGGGAAACATTCCATCAGACCACAGACCCATCAAACTTACAATAAACCTGGGAAACATTCCATAAGACCACAGACCCATCAAACTTACAATAAACCTGGGAAACATTCCATCAGACCACAGACCCATCAAACTTACAATAAACCTGGGAAACATTCCATCAGACCACAGACCCATCAAACTGACAATAAACCTGGGAAACATTCCATTAGACCACAGACCCATCAAACTTACAATAAACCTGGGAAACATTCCATCAGACCACAGACCCATCAAACTTACAATAAACCTGGGAAACATTCCATCAGACCACAGACCCATCAAACTTGGGAAACATTCCATCAGACCACATACCCATCAAACTTACAATAAACCTGGGAAACATTCCATCAGACCACAGACCTGGGAAACATTCCATCAGACCACAGACCCATCAAACTTACAATAAACCTGGGAAACATTCCATCAGACCACAGACCCATCAAACTTACAATAAACCTGGGAAACATTCAATCAGACCATAGACCCATCAAACTTACAATAAACCTGGGAAACATTCCATCAGACCACAGACCCATCAAACTTGAGAAACATTCCATCAGACCACATACCCATCAAACTTACATCAAACCTGGGAAATATTCCATCAGACCACATACCCATCAAACTTACAATAAACCTGAGAAACATTCCATCAGACCACAGACCCATCAAACCTGGGAAACATTCCATCAGACCACAGACCCATCAAACTTACAATAAACCTGGGAAACATTCCATCAGACCACAGACCCATCAAACTTACAATAAACCTGGGAAAAATTCCATCAGACCACAGACCCATCAAACTTACAATAAACCTGGGAAACATTCCATCAGACCACAGACCCATCAAACTTACAATAAACCTGGGAAACATTCCATCAGACCACAGACCCATCAAACTTACAATAAACCTGGGAAACATTCCATCAGACCATAGACCCATCAAACTTACAATAAACCTGGGAAACATTCCATCAGACCACAGACCAATCAAACTTACAATAAACCTGGGAAACATTCCATCAGACCACAGACCCATCAAACTGACAATAAACCTGGGAAACATTCCATAAGACCACAGACCCATCAAACTTACAATAAACCTGGGAAACATTCCATCAGACCACAGACCCATCAAACTTACAATAAACCTGGGAAACATTCCATCAGACCACAGACCCATCAAACTGACAATAAACCTGGGAAACATTCCATTAGACCACAGACCCATCAAACTTACAATAAACCTGGGAAACATTCCATCAGACCACAGACCCATCAAACTTACAATAAACCTGGGAAACATTCCATCAGACCACAAGCCATTGCCCAGGTGGAACTATAAGAGAGCAGACTGGCAGAGGTTTGCCACAAGTACAAATCTTTACTGCCAGTCCATCAACACTCACCACAAGAAAGTAGGCAAGATGGTGGGAAAATGCAACCAGTGTCTTCTAAAGGCAGCAATGAAGAACATCCCAAGAGACGCCAGAAGAAATTACAAACCGTATTGGTCACCTGGAGTGCAACAGATGGAACTTCAACTAAAAGAGGCAAGAGAAAGAGCGGAAACTGGCCAAAATCAAGAAAGCAACATCGCACTCAAGGCAGCTGCTGCAAGATTTAGGAAAACAGTCAACCAAGCATGCAGGAAAAGCTGGCAAGAGCATACAGAAACCCTCAACTTTGATAGAGAGAGCAAGAAACTCTGGAAGCTAACAAAGGCCTTAAGTGACGAAAGCAGCTAAAAGCCAACAATTGCGATTGAAAATGAAGAAAAGGTACTAACTGGGAAAAATTCAGCGGCTGTTCTAATCCAAAATTATGCAGAAACTAGTAGAAACAAACTCCCAGCAGACATGAAAAGGTATATTGTGAAAGAAATAAACCACACGAAGCACTCAATGCGAGTACCTGAGGAACATCTGATAGTAAATATCACCAAGACAGAATTGGAGTCAGCCATTAGTAAACTCAAGAAGAGAAAAGCCCCAGGAAAGGATTCCATCACTAATGAAATGCTCTCTAACATGGAAGAAATAGCAAAGAACAAACTGCTACACAAGCTGGAAACAAGGAACTGTCCCCACAGTGTGGAAGGAGGCAAGGACTATCCCCATCCTTAAACATGGGAAAGACAACATGAAGCCAGGCAGTAACAGACCTATTAGTCTACTCAGCTGTGTGGTGAAACTAATGGAACGAATAGTTAACACTAGAATAACCTGGCATATGGAATCAAAGAATTTACGTATCCCCCAGCAAGCAGGTTTTTGTAGAAATAGATCGACCGAAGATCAGGTGACATATATCTTTGCAGGAGATAGAAGATGCATTTCAAGAAAAAAAGAAAACACTGGCAGTTTGGATATACCTAGAAAAAGCCTTTGATAAAATATGGGATAGCAAGTTAAAACTAAAACTACTGCAATTGGATGTAACCAACAACATGTACAAGTGGATCAGTGATTATCTAGATAACAGGACAGCAAGGGTGTAACCAACAACATGTACAAGTGGATCAGTGATTATCTAGATAACAGGACAGCAAGGGTGTAACCAACAACATGTACAAGTGGATCAGTGATTATCTAGATAACAGGACAGCAAGGGTGTAACCAACAACATGTACAAGTGGATCAGTGATTATCTAGATAACAGGACAGCAAGGGTGTAACCAACAACATGTACAAGTGGATCAGTGATTATCTAGATAACAGGACAGCAAGGGTGTAACCAACAACATGTACAAGTGGATCAGTGATTATCTAGATAACAGGACAGCAAGGGTGTAACCAACAACATGTACAAGTGGATCAGTGATTATCTAGATAACAGGACAGCAAGGGTGTAACCATCAACATGTACAAGTGGATCAGTGATTATCTAGATAACAGGACAGCAAGGGTGTAACCAACAACATGTACAAGTGGATCAGTGATTATCTAGATAACAGGACAGCAAGGGTGTAACCAACAACATGTACAAGTGGATCAGTGATTATCTAGATAACAGGACAGCAAGGGTGTAACCAACAACATGTACAAGTGGATCAGTTATTATCTAGATAACAGGACAGCAAGGGTGTAACCAACAAAATGTACAAGTGGATCAGTGATTATCTAGATAACAGGACAGCAAGGGTGTAACAAACAACATGTACAAGTGGATCAGTGATTATCTAGATAACAGGACAGCAAGGGTGTAACCAACAACATGTACAAGTGGATCAGTGATTATCTAGATAACAGGACAGCAAGGGTGTAAGCAACAACATGTACAAGTGGATCAGTGATTATCTAGATAACAGGACAGCAAGGGTGTAACCAACAACATGTACAAGTGGATCAGTGATTATCTAAATAACAGGACAGCAAGCGTGTAACCA
Source organism: Ariolimax columbianus (assembly GCA_036924085.1). Taxonomy (NCBI): domain Eukaryota; kingdom Metazoa; phylum Mollusca; class Gastropoda; order Stylommatophora; family Arionidae; genus Ariolimax; species Ariolimax columbianus. Next base: position 10,629,158 of record JAVGWX010000005.1, read on the forward strand.
ACAACATGTACAAGTGGATCAGTGATTATCTAGATAACAGGACAGCAAGGGTGTAACCAACAACATGTACAAGTGGATCAGTGATTATCTAGATAACAGGACAGCAAGGGTGTAACCAACAACATGTACAAGTGGATCAGTGATTATCTAGATAACAGGACAGCAAGGGTGTAACCAACAACATGTACAAGTGGATCAGTGATTATCTAGGTAACAGGACAGCAAGGGTGTAACCAACAACATGTACAAGTGGATCAGTTATTATCTAGATAACAGGACAGCAAGGGTGTAACCAACAACATGTACAAGTGGATCAGTGATTATCTAGATAACAGGACAGCAAGGGTGTAACCAACAACATGTACAAGTGGATCAGTGATTATCTAGATAACAGGACAGCAAGGGTGTAACCAACAACATGTACAAGTGGATCAGTGATTATCTAGATAACAGGACAGCAAGGGTGTAACCAACAACATGTACAAGTGGATCAGTTATTATCTAGATAACAGGACAGCAAGGGTGTAACCAACAACATGTACAAGTGGATCAGTGATTATCTAGATAACAGGACAGCAAGGGTGTAACCAACAACACGTACAAGTGGATCAGTGATTATCTAGATAACAGGACAGCAAGGGTGTAACCAACAACATGTACAAGTGGATCAGTGATTATCTAGATAACAGGACAGCAAGGGTGTAACCAACAACATGTACAAGTGGATCAGTGATTATCTAGATAACAGGACAGCAAAGGTGTAACCAACAACATGTACAAGTGGATCAGTGATTATCTAGATAACAGGACAGCAAGGGTGTAACCAACAACATGTACAAGTGGATCAGTGATTATCTAGATAAGAGCACAGCAAGGGTGTAACCAACAACATGTACAAGTGGATCAGTGATTATCTAGATAACAGGACAGCAAGGGTGTAACCAACAACATGTACAAGTGGATCAGTGATTATCTAGATAACAGGACAGCAAGGGTGTAACCAACAACATGTACAAGTGGATCAGTGATTATCTAGATAACAGGACAGCAAGGGTGTAACCAACAACATGTACAAGTGGATCAGTGATTATCTAGATAACAGGACAGCAAGGGTGTAACCAACAACATGTACAAGTGGATCAGTGATTATCTAGATAACAGGACAGCAAGGGTGTAACCAACAACATGTACAAGTGGATCAGTGATTATCTAGATAACAGGACAGCAAGGGTGTAACCAACAACATGTACAAGTGGATCAGTGATTATCTAGATAACAGGACAGCAAGAGTACAACTCCAAGGACAGCTCAGCAAAAAAGATGAAAATGGAAAAAGGATTTCCACAAGGTGGAATACTCTCACCCATGCTGTTCCTCCACTATATCAATGATATAATCACAGAAATCCCTAAAAGAGTACAGAGTGCACTATATGCAGATGACCTAGCACTACGGACATCCGAAGAGTCTACACCTGTAGCTTGAAACCAAATGCAGGAGACTCTAAATAAAACAGAGAATTGGGAAAAAAATGGCATATCACTATAAACGAATCCAAAACCACATACACAATCTTCTCTCTATCTGCCAGGCCCCAAGAAGTAATCCTGAAAGTAAATGGCCAGATTCTTCCCCTAGACATGTCCAACTCATCTGAGAATAACAATAGACCCAAGGTTTACATGGAAAAACCAGATAAAAAAGCCAATAAACAAAGCTAAGACCAGAATGGCGATAATGAGGAAGATATTAGGCTCAACATGGGGAGCGGACACGGGCACACTAAAGAAACTGTACACAGGTTGTGTGAGACCAATGCTAGAATACGGGATAGCAGCATGGTCCACAGCAACAAAGAATAACTTTCACAAAATTAATACAATCCAAACTCAAGGTATAAGTATCATCACTGTAGCTATGAGAACAACACCAATAAATGCAATGGAGAACATCACACCAATCAAAAGTATGGATAGGCGCAGAGACCAAAAAACACTCCAGCAGGGGAAGAAGTTCAAACGAATGCCTGATCACCCAATATATGACAGGATAAATCGCATGGGAAGAGGGAGATTAAAGAGAAACCACTTCATATCAAAAACAAAAGAACTTGCAAGAGCAGACCAAATCATAAGTCTGTAACCTGGCAAATGGAGTTTAATGTAGATAAATGTACAGTCATCCACATGGATAGATCCAATATGGAACATAATTACAGAATGGGAGAGAACAATATAGAAAGATAGATAAGGAAAGGGACCTAGGTGTTATAATAGATCAAACAGGAAAGGTGAGTGAGCAAGTTAAGGTTAAGGTAGCAGTGAATAAGGCAAATGCAATGATAGGTATGATAAAAAGAAATATTAAACATAGGAGCAAAAAAGTGATAGTCAAACTGTATAAAGCATTAGTTAGACCTAGATTGGAGAACTGTGTACAGGTGTGGAGTCCTTATCATAGAGGGGATATAAACATGCTGGAAAGAATACAAAAAAGAGCGACAAAGATGATAGTGGGATTCCAGAATTACAGTTATGAGGAACGACTCAGAAAAACCAGCCAACAGTGTCTAGAAGAGAGAAGAATTCGTGGTGACTTAATACAGGTTTATAAGATGATCAGAGGAATGGATAAATTAGACTATAACAAGTTGTTTTTTTTAAATACAGCCACCCACAATAACAAGAGGGCCTAGCTACTAGCTGACTAAAGAGAGGTCCAGATTAGATATTAGGAAATATTTTTTTAGTCAGAGAGTGGTGACTGCTTGAAATGCATTGCCAAGGGAGGTAGTGGAGGCAGGGACAGTTAATGCATTTAAGAATAAATTGGATGCACGTAGCTTTTAGAGCAAGGTGATGTAAATGTAACTGGTTGTATACAGACTCTGCAAGGTCTTCTAAACCAGTATAAAGACGTTAAGTTAAGTTAAGTATAAGCCAGGCAGTGGTTAGAGATCTAAAACAAACATCCCAAATCCCACCATAGAAAAAAGCCAAGTCCCCTGAGATGGTAGAAACCATAGAGGGAATAGGGAAAAAAATGAACTCAGGCGGATTCAGAAAGGAAACTTATCACAGATGAATATCTTAGGAGAGTATACCCACCAGAAATATGGATACACGTATATACGGATGGCTCATTTAACAAAGCCACATCCAATGGAGGTGGGAGGGGGGGGGGGGGGGGGGTGTCTATTACAGAATAAGGAATGGAGAAGAAAAAACTCGAGTATTAAGAACGAGAACATATTCCAATAATTTCCGTGCAGAAGCAGAGGCACTGAAGGCCGTAGCTGAGTTTATAATCCAAGATAAAGATATCCACCAAGAAAACATAGTTTTCCTGACTGAATGCCGCGTCAGTATTAGCAGCGCTAAAATAACACAAAGATGAAGATCTCGAGCAATGTATGTTTTACCTGACACAGCTCTCAGCAGAACACCCAGGGTTGGCCATACAGTGGATCCCATTTCACTGCAATATTGAAGGCAATGAAGCTGCAGACAAACTAGCAAAGAGTGGAGGAGCATCCCCACAAACAGACCTGAGTATAACATATAATGAGTCCAAGACCATAATTTAAGCCACAACTTCAGGGTAAAATGGGCTGATCAACACCCCGACTTCCAAAAAGAAGACAGCTACTAAAACTTAACTAGAGAAGAGCAAGCCATCATCTTCAGACTGAGAACTGGGCATAACAGACTCAAGAGTCATCTTTACACCAAAATGAGGATTGGGACAGATGACAGGTGACCATGTGGGGATCATATCATGACCGTGGAAAACATCCTGCAAAGTTGCACGCTCACGCAGGAAAAGAGAGACCAACACTGGCCTGGCGAGACAGATATGAGACAAACGTTGTATGGAGATGAAACAGCCTTACAAACAACGGTGTCCTCTGTAAGAGAAACCAGAACCTTGATCTGAGGATGAACGACGAAGAAGAAGAAGAACTGATTTCACGAAAACAAAACAGGCCATTCTCGATGAGTTCTCTGCGAAACAATAGGGTTTTGATTTCATCAGAAGAAGATAGTGTAGCAGCTCCAGCTGGCTGACCTACGGTTGCAGATGGTGCAAGGCGTCTGTATTAACTAAACTCTCACTTCAAACAAATATACGACACTAATTGAAAATAAAACACAACAATGAAACTTTATTTCACAACTAACTCCCCAATGGTCACTCAAAGCAAAACGTGTGTGCCTGTAAGAAATTATGAACTAAACTGAACGAAGCGTGATTACGAACTGTAACTTGATAGTCGAACTACAACTTTATAGACGAACCGTTAAGTGGATTTTCACAGAATAGAAGATTCGTGTCTGTTCTGCAACCCAGTGGATTCGCCCGTGGTCATATTCTCCTAGTCGACGATGGCTTGTAGTGATTGTTGAAGCTCTGGATCGCTGTGCTAGTCAAATATTTCTCTAGTTAGATCCTGGATTTTTTAGATACTTCTGTTAGACGCTGATTCTTGAGATAATTTTGCTAAGACGCTTTCTGAGATACTGCTGTTACACGCTAGATTCTTAGCAGCAATACGATTACACGCTGGATTCTTAGCAGCAATACGATTACACGCTGGATTCTTAGCAGCAATGCGAATTGTAGTTTCTAAAATAACGTCTAGTGCGTGTTCCTCGTGACGCACTATTATATTTGGTTCTACGACTTGCTATGCAGCACATCAATTTCATGACTATTTACCTCTTCTTGATATGCCGCTGAACATCTCGACTCTCGTGGTGAAAGATTATCTGTCAAAACCTTTCTCTCTCTCTCTTTCTCTCTCTCTCTCTCTCTTTCTCTCTCTCTCTCTCTCTCTCTCTCTCTCACTCTCTGGGCTCCGAAAATCTATCTGCTTTTACTTCATCGTTATCAAGACGGTCCTGTTCTCCTAGTTGCTCGCTGCTAACTGATGTCAACTTGTCTTTCCACTATCTTGCCCCCAAATGATACTTTCCTCTTGTCTCTCCGCTATCTGGCACCCGAATGAAGTCAACTCTCCAATCTTCACTCTGGAATTAATCTGATTTGAGCTCTCTTAGCTAGCTATATATGTGGCTTTTTCCAGATCTCGTACTTCGGTTTTTTCCATCCAGAGATTTCCAAAAAAACAGTTAATAGCGATCGTCACTACTAATCATGCCGTAACAGGCTTCTATGTGTTATGCAAGAAGACGTATGTTTAACATCTGGGTAGTTTTGAAAACGAACGCTTTACATTTCAAGTATTCCGATATCCAGATTTGAGTACATCTGTACTGGCTATCGTTGTTAGTTTTAATTCTATAAGAAACAATTGAATGGCAACTCACTTTCAATGCACTACTTCTCCATCCTTTCTAACTTAAATAAAACATGTCTAAAATCATATCCCTACTAAATCTGAACAGCTAAGATCTGTTGCAGCATCTCCCACAACTAGAAACAATAAGTGTACACAACGCCGTTTGTTTCACTCAAACTGTCTCAGATCTTGCTTTACTTTCTTTCCAAATGCAAGAATCAAATGTTACAACAAAAAACATGTTCATAATATAACATAAATAACAAAACTGGATCTCGTCTTAGTTCATCAATCGGTACACTTTTAATACTACCGTCCTTCCCATTAAGTGTACCAACAGCTGTCTTAATATATAGGGTGCACAATTCCGTCCCTTATCACCGCATTCTCCGCAGGATACATTGTCCATCTCCTCTGCTCCTTACGATAGGATATCGCCTGTTAAGTTCACCAACCATGAGGCAAACCCTCTCTCTGTGGTACCCCTAGTCCTTCAAGTCCCATGAGGTATCCTCCTGTCCCTTGAACTGTACTAACCCAGAGACAAATCCCTTCTCGCATATCCCTAATCTTCACGTCCCATGAGGCATCCTCTCGTCCCATGAACTGTACCAGCCCTGAGGCAAATCCCTTCTCAGGTCTCCCTAATCTTCAAGTCCCATGAGGCATCCTCTCGTCCCATGAACTGTACCACCCCTGCGACAAATCCCTTCTCAGGTATCCCTATAAAATCTGCTCCTCTCTCACAAGAAATTTTTTGCAAAAATCTGACGTTTCAGCACATGATAATACATGCATAAAATTAAACAAGATAATACATACTAAAAAACAAAAACACAACACATAACTGTTTTGCTCTGTGTGAGAAAACACAGTAGCATACGGGTAACCGTTCTACTATTTATCTACACAACCATCCGAGTTTCTCGGGAACCCGTCATGGCTTACTGGTATACTATTCCTCGAATGACAATCACCTCTTACAACAGGCCTCTCAGTCCACTACTTGTCCAGGTACAGAACTCTGGGGGACTATATAGCGAATCATATGCCATTGCCGTCACTTTGGTCGCCTTTTACGACATGCGCTCAGTGTAGCAGTGGCCATATTCTTTTGACTCTGTCCAATACAGTGCCCACCCCCCACCCCCCCCCCCCCCCCCCCCCACCCCGTGTAACACTTGGGTCGATATATATTGCCCTGTACATAATAAGAAAGGATGCCTATACGAATGAACATTCCCCACTAAACTCCTTGCCTGGTTTATTTTTCTTACCTTCATCATTTCTCCACATTATATTATGAAGGCACGTCTTTACCAAATTTGCTTCATTACTACTATCAGCAACCTGTTATCTGAGCAAATCAGCTCACGTTTTCTATTATGGCAAACATCTCTGTAATACTGATTTATGCCTAGGACACGAAAATACGTGTATCACTCCCAAGTTTCGGTTCAGTCAAATCCCCAAGACATCTCTTCTTTGACCAGCTGCTGCACTTCACAACTTCCGTCAGTTGAGCGAATTAGCTCACTTGAGCGAATTAGCTCACTTTTTATATGTCCCTATTAACCATCCTCTCCCAAAGACTACCCAAGCCCTCAACCTTTGGCCAATCATCAAATATAATAATGTGTCAACGTATTGGTAACCCTCAACATTCGACAATTAAGCATTCAACAATATTAGCATTCAACGTATAAAAAACAAACATCCGTTACATACAAAAAATGCCACTGACTAAGTAGAGCCCTACCATTCTCTCAGACATATACATTACATGCTTATTATTATTACATGTCAGTAGACATGTCCTTACATTATCTTAATTTTTATTAATTAGCACGCTATGGTCGAGTGCAAGCCGACCTACTAGGCCTACAAAAACGGTGTACGGAAACATTTTTTTTGTGTGTGTACGACAGCCATTTTTTACTGCTGAATACATGCTCCATATTTACACGATATTTTGCCGGTTAAAGTATCGTATCTTCGATTACAAATGGCTTTTGAACAGTTTTAATTTTGTATACGCCGTTTGGAGCAAGCCGACTTTTTGCGAAAGGGGAAGTAGGTTGTTGGGAAAGATCTTTATCGAGTAGATCTGTTTATTTTGTTTGTTTAAATGAAAGAACTACGTTTGAATTGGAAACTAACAGTTGTGTCGATATTGTAAACACAGTATCGATACGTTGTTATAGTTTTCTATCGAAGCGACTAGGCCTATTGGTCGAGCCCAAATTTTTTCTGAGATTTTCATAAATTTTCAACTTCATCTTTTTGTATCTCAAAATATAACAAACACACAACAACAACAATAACACCCACATGTTCGTTATCCTAGTGTGTGTCTACACGCCAGAAAATCATATTTATTGACAAACAAACATAAAAATTAAAAATTTTGAAAGACGACTACCATAGCGACTAATTAAGAAAATTAATTAGGTCAAATTTTTTTCCAAGAAAAGGTGGCGTGCTAAAGGAGGTACCATCCTCACTACAGTGACAACTGTCAGAGTTATAATCCTACCAAATTGTCTAGTCTTCTTCTTCTTCTTCTTCTTCTTCTTCTTCTCCTACGCTGTCATACGTCAACAATTGTCTAGTCAAATAGTGAACAGCCCACTGACAGATTATGTCTTAGCCAATTGCAACAGCATAACCTATTCAGTCGCCGCTAATCAAGACATGTTAATTACAGCTACATCTGTCTAAAGCAAAGATCTTGAGTGCGCCCGTGAGTTTTCCTACAGAGTATCTTCACAGACCACGTTTTAACGATTACCTGGTCAGACAAACTCGAGAGTTTTTCTTATCTTTGCTCGACTCGGTGAAATAGAAATATAATTCGACATAACCTGAACTCAACTCGAAAAAGTGTCAAGACACTTTTTCACATTTTTGGCGTTCTGTTGCGCCATTTCGGTGGGCGAAAGGTGTTACCGTACCTCCCCACCTTCCAAATCCCAACACGAAATGTGAAAAACCCACCTTTCTTTTCATGTTATCATTTTCTGTCTTCTTTCTATCTGTATTACTTTTAGACTTGGTAACTCACAACTTAACGTAGTTCATTTTAGTACATCAAGAATGCCAGTCGCATACATCCACGAATACATTAAGGTAGTTCATTCTAGTACATCAAGAATGCCAGTCGCATACATCCACGAATACATAAGTCTTTGCTTCATTTACAAACACACAGGCACAGTCCTATTCCTTTGAATACCTTATCGGTTTATAGCACATTGACATTCTTAGAAGTGTTGCATCATATTGTCCATTACAGCTATCATTCTTATTGCTACCTCTTTCTTATCAGCCGTGTCTGTGCTTCTATACTGCTTTCAGGGGGGGGGGGGGGGGCTCTTCCAATCTCCACAACTACTGCTACCTGTGTAGGTGGGATTTTTTTTTTCCCTCAACCACTACGCCTGTTATTGCTACGTCATCACTCTCGACACTTGCGAGCTGCACTACCGCTTGTACTTCTACCTTGTTAGATCTAGTCCTCGTCTTCTCGTCTGTTACTTCGTACTGAGACCATCTCTCTTTATGACTCACTACTGACTTGCTAAAGGGTATTTTCCTTTCCCTTTCCTCAGCTCTCCTGGTCCTATCGTAGTCGGCCCCACTGTCTTGGACTTTCTCTTTCATCGGCTCTCCTGGTCCTATCGTAGTCGGCCCCACTGTCTAGGGTTTTCTCTTTCCTCAGCTCTCCTGTTCCTATCGTAGTCGGCCCCACTGTCTAGGGTTTTCTCTTTCCTCAGCTCTCCTGGTCCTCTCGTAGTCGGCCCCACTGTCTAGGGTTTTCTCTTTCCTCAGCTCTTCTAGTCATATCGTAGTCGGCCCCACTGTCTAGGACTTTCTCTTTCCTCAGCTCTTCTAGTCATATCGTAGTCGGCCCCACTGTCTAGGACTTTCTCTTTCCTCAGCTCTTCTAGTCATATCGTAGTCGGCCCCACTGTCTAGGACTTTCTCTTTCCTCAGCTTTCCTAGTCATATCGTAGTCGGTTCCACTGTCTAGGACTTTCTCTTTCCTCAGCTCTCCTAGTCATATCGTAGTCGGCCCCACTGTCTAGGACTTTCTCTTTCCTCAGCTCTCCTAGTCATATCGTAGTCGGCCCCACTGTCTAGGACTTTCTCTTTCCTCAGCTCTTCTAGTCATATCGTAGTCGGTCCCACTGTCTAGGAACTCCACCCGATGGTAGGCCTCGAGCTCGTTTTTGTATCACACGAGGGCTCGTTTTCCTGAGCATCTTGCCTCGCCTTAGGCGTCTTCTCGGTCCTCTTAAATGCTTTCAGACATCTTCATTTGTGGGTTTCCGCCGACTTCGTCCCTATGTTCGGCCCCGAATTATTCTTTCCTCTTGTCGCTCCGCTATCTCGCACCCGAATGATGTCAACTTGTCTCTTCGCTATCTCGACCGCGAAATATTCTTTCCTCTTGTTTCTCCGCTATCTCGGCCCCCAATGATGCCAACTTGTCTCTCCGCTATCTCGGCCCCGAATGATTCTTTCCTCTTGTTTCTCCGCCATCTCGGCCCCGAATGATTCTTTCCTCTTGTCTCTCCGCAATCTCGGCCCCGAATTATTATTTCCTCTTGTCGCTCCGCTATCTCGCACCTGAATGATGTCAACTTGTCTTTCCGCCATCTCGGCCCCGAATAATTCTTTCCTCTTTTCTCTCCGCTATCTCGCCCCGAATGATTCTTTCCTCTTGTCTCTCCGCAATCTCGGACCCGAATGATATCAACTTGTATCTCCGCTATCTCGGCCCCGAATGATTATTCCCTCTTGTTTCTCCACTATTTCGCCCCCGAATGATTCTTTCCTCTTGTCTCTCCGCTATCTCGCACCCGAATGATGTCAACTTGTCTCTCCGCTATCTCGCACCCGAATGATATCAACTTGTCTCTCCGCTATCTCGCCCCGAATGATTCTTTCCTCTTGTCTCTCCGCAATCTCGGACCCGAATGATATCAACTTGTATCTCCGCTATCTCGGCCCCGAATGATTATTCCCTCTTGTTTCTCCACTATTTCGCCCCCGAATGATTCTTTCCTCTTGTCTCTCCACTATCTCGCCCCCAAATGATTTTTTCCTCTTGTTTCTCCACTATTTCGCCCCCGAATGATTCTTTCCTCTTGTCTCTCCACTATCTCGCCCCCAAATGATTTTTTCCTCTTGTCTCTCCGCCATCTCGCACCCGAATGATGTCAACTTGTCTCTCCACTATCTCGGCCCTGAATGATTCTTTCCTCTTGTCTCTCCACTATCTCGCCCCCAAATGATTTTTTCCTCTTGTCTCTCCGCCATCTCGCACCCGAATGATGTCAACTTGTCTCTCCACTATCTCGGCCCCGAATGATTCTTTCCTCTTGTCTCTCCGCTATCTCGCCCCCAAATGATTCTTTCCTCTTGTCTCTCCACTATCTCGCCCCCAAATGATTTTTTCCTCTTGTCTCTCCGCCATCTCGCACCCGAATGATGTCAACTTGTCTCTCCACTATCTCGGCCCCGAATGATTCTTTCCTCTTGTCTCTCCGCTATCTCGCCCCCAAATGATTCTTTCCTCTTGTCTCTCCGCTATCTCGCCCCCAAATGATTTTTTCCTCTTGTCTCTCCGCTATCTCGGCCCCGAATGATTCTTTCCTCTTGTCTCTCCGCTATCTCGCACCCGAATTATGTCAACTTGTCTCTCCGCTATCTCGCACCCGAATGATGTCAACTTGCCTCTCCGATTTTTGCTCTGAAATTAATCTGATTTGAGCTCACCTAGCTAGCTATATCCTAGGTGTTTTTTTCCGGCTGGAGATTTCCGAAAAATCAGTTAATAGCAATCGTCAATTCTGATCATGCGGTAGCAGGCTTCTATGTATTATGCAAAAAGACGTAAATTTAACATCTGGTTGGTTTTCAAAACCAACGCTATGCACAGCGTCGTGTGAAAGATTTTCTCAGTATGATGCAAGGCTTCGAAATGCCGCCCCTTAAATGTTTTTTCTTTAAAATAACCTTCGATTGTGCTTTTTGTTTATATATGCACAAAACGTACGAGTACTATGTTACTTCCGTCTGGTTCTAACTTCAGTTTCGGCAGGACATTCTGTACTGCATTCAAGATTCTCTGCAATCTCATTAGCAGCAACTTTCATCTGATGATATCCAGATTGTCTATAACTTTTCAATTTTTGTATGGTTACTGATAACATAAATAAAAACAATAATTTTCTAACCTGATCTACTTTTTAAACACACAAAAAACTGAATTAGTAAAAATGCAAAAATATTATACTGATACAGAAATATTAAATATCTGATTAACTGATTTAAACACAGCTCAGCCACTTGCCACTTCTGGAGACAAACTAACATTAAAATATTGTCAATAATTGTAAGCTCAAAGCAGAACTATCAACAGGTAACACGTATATTACAAAACAAAAATAATAGCTTCACGCTATCAGATCAAAAGTCTGTATCAATACCGGCATAACATAGACCAATTAGAAAAGCGTTGCGTAAAGATTTGTAATTATTGAGTGGTTTAAATTGTATTTAATTTCGCTGCTTATGCCCCTTTACGTTGCCGCCTGATGTGACCGCCTCTCTGTATTATTACACGGCACGGCTTTGCATTCCAAGCATTGTTATGTCCAGATTTGAGTACATCTGAACTGGCTATCGTTGTTAGTTTGAATTCTACAGGAAATAACTGAATGGCTACTGACTATGAATGCGCCCCTGCCACCCTTTCTAACTTGAATAAAACATGTCTAAAATCCTATCTCTACTAAATCTGCACAGCTAAGATCTGTTACAACAGGACATTCTCGACCAGTTGTCTGTGGAAAAAAAGATTTTTGCAATACCTCACTAAGGATTGTACTGCAGATCGTGTTAGATTTTTAAATGCGTCCCGTTCTTCCAAACATAGATATCACTTGTGACCAGCGACTTGAAAATGTTTTAATAATACGATATATTTTATCTCTAAAATGTTTTGACTTATGATTGTAGGTGTTCCGTAATATGTAATCACTGGATTCACTCAGACAGAATTGGTCTGATATCAGGCAGAGATGGACGACTTGAGGAGAAGGGCACGGAAAGACTGCAATGGTGGTGTTGGATATGGCTGAGAGAAAGGGATCTGGGATGGGGGGGGGGGGTGGGCAGGACGTTTCGTTTTTAAGACTACTGTTGTTTCTTTCATATTTTACAGTTGGACTGACTGACTGGCAGATAATTTGCACATGTCTGTTAGTAGATATGGCTTGGCTTGGCTTCGTTCATTCTCAATCTCCCACTACCAAACACTGAAAGGGCTTAAGTAGCAGAATGTAGTCCAGAAAACTGAATGCGTTGTGTCGTAGTTTACAGCTTGGCTGCGATATTTGCACCTTTCGGTCCAACACATCCGACTTCAGCAAGCATTTTTTGAGTACCGGGTTAGCATTCCCTCTTCGATCCATTCTCCTTAGCCAGTCTGCCATGCTGCAGCCTGTTATCCAGGATCATCACGTGGAGGTGTAGAAGGGTCTTGACAGCTCTGGTTCACTGGCCCTGACGCTAGCAGTCAGCTACGCGTCGTTGACCACTGCAGCTTATGCACTACTCAGCATCTTGATCCCAGTAGATATGAAAGTTATACAAAACTTTTATATAGTTAACGTTGATGAAGAATGGCTTAGGTCTCTGTCATATTAATATGCATATCCTCTGTTCTATTGAGTTAAGAATCAACATAAATGAACTCCGGGCAGACCTCTGGCTGCTCAGAATTGATCAGCATACGGCAAGTGGTTTTAATACGGATGGTTCACCAGCTTCTATAACTCGAATCAGGATACTTTTGGATTTGTGACTGTAGAATTGTCTCCGGTGGTCTATGAATTATCTAACTTAACTCGGATGTATTTTAAATTTGGAAAAGTTGTGTTATCTCATACAGTTCCATAACTCTGCTAAAAACGAGAACATTGGTAAATTTACGAAAGTAGAGTTGTCTCCTATGAATACCGAGTCCTATAACTTCGGTCAGAACTAGAGCATTGGTAAATTCATATATGTAGAGTTGTCTTCCACAAATTATGAGTCCCATAACTCTGCTCGGAACGAGAACAATAGTCATTCCTGAACGTAGGGCTGGCTCCCATGGTTAGAAAGTTTCATAACTCTGCTCACAGCAAGAGCAAGGAGGAATATATTTATGTTGGTCGGGTTTCATAGTAATATCTCAGTAATATCTGCAATATCTCAACTCAGAGAACGTTACATGCATGAATGTATTATTTGTTGGTATGGCTTGGCTTGGCTTCGTTCGTTCTCAATCTCTCGCTACCAAACCCTGAAAGGGCTTAAGTAGTAGAATGTAGACCAGAGAACGGAATGCGTTGTGTTGTAGTTTACAGCTTGACTGCGATATTTGCATCTTTCGGTCCAACACATCCGACTTCATCAAGCATTTTGTTAGTACCGTGTTAGCATTCCCTCTTCGATCCCTTCTCCTTAGCCAGTCTGCCCTGCTGCAGCCTGTTATCCAGGATCACCGCGTGGAGGTGTAAGAGAGTCTTGGCAGATCTGGTTCGCTGGCCCTGACGATAGCAGTCAGCTATGGGTCGCTGACCACTGCAGCTCATACACTGCTCAGCATCTTTTTTTCATCGCAGCATCGTTTGTTGGTATAATAACAGCTGTTTTTATATCTCTGTTTTTGGCATTCTTTAATTGCAGATTGTAGAGCTGGCTATTACGGTGTAAACTGTTTGAGTGAGTGTTCAAAATACTGCAATACCACTACCTGTAACGTTATAGATGGCAGCTGCGTCTGTAAATATGACTATGCAGGAATTACGTGTACAGGTAAGACATGGTTGGTGTTAAACGTGAGCTTGGGTCGGTTAAATAGAAAACTCATATCGTTTGCAAAGGCCCCACCTTCCGGTGAATTCAATGTGAACAGTTATTCCTCTGTTGGTCGGTTCTCAGTGATGGCCAGGATACTTGGCCAGCTTGCAAACTGGTCAGATTTTGTTAGTCAAGATCAGGTGAAATATAATAATCAGACCATGTTAGTCTGCGTCAGGTAAAACAAACTTATCAGACCATGTTAGTCTGGGTCAGGTAAAACATACTGATCAGACTATGTTAGTCAAGGTCAGGTAAACCATACTGATCAGACCATGTTAGTAAGGGGCAGGTAAAACATACTAATCAGACCATGTTAGTCAAGGTCAGGTAAAACATACTGATCAGACCATGTTTGTCTGGGTCAGGTAAAAAATACTGATCAGACAATGTTAGTCAGGCTCAGATAAAACATACTGATCAGACATGTTAGTCGGGGTCTGCTAAAACATATCGATCAAGACCCCCATATCCCTTCCAATCAATTTTCTCTAAAAACATGCTGCTTCATGACAGTCTGGCTAACAAGGTGGGAAAAAGCATGCGATCCCTATAGTAGTGAGCTTACTGAGGGGCCTCAGGTTGTACTACAGCCGAGAAAACATAGGATCAATTTTAAGTATGCATTGGGGTGTGAGGAGAGCCTTTGTAACCCGCCAGCAAGAAAGTCGTCAAGAGTGCACAGCTCACATTCTGGTGGCTCTAACAACAACGCCAACTATTTGTCACTCTCTTATTTGATTGTGTTTTACTTATTCCGTCCTTATCATCTTAGACAGTTTGTATGGTTAAGAAGCTTACTCAGTTATTTGGCGAAATGTGGAAGAAAAAGAGCATCCGACAAGAAGTCAAAGGCCGTTCCATTATTCATTTACATAATCGTAAAGGCAGTAAACAAATATGTGATAACCACAGAGGAATAGCTCTGCTGTGTGTAGGAGGAACAGAGCCTGCACAAAATCTTCACCGCAGACTAAATCTTCAACTGGAGCAGGAGTTACTACCCGAGACTCAATGTGGCTTTAGGAAGATCGTTGGACCATCGATATGATCTTTGCTGCAAAGCAGATCCAAGCGAAATGTCAAGGACAGAATGTTTCTCTCTATACGACGTTTGTGGACCTCGCTTAGGCATTTGATACTGTAAATCCTAATGGTCTGTGGAGAGTTAATGTCCAAGTTTGGGTACCCGGCTACATTTCTTGCAATGGTGCGATCATTTCACGATGGCATGCGTGCCTAAGTTATTGATCAGGGAAACTACTCTGCCCTTGTACTGCTAGTAATGGTGGGAAGCAGGGATGTGTGCTGGCTCCGGCTGTTTTCAGTTTGATGTTTTCTGCCATGCTGTGCTGGCTCCGGCTGTTTTCAGTTTGATGTTTTCTGCCATGCTGTGCTGGCTCTGGCTGTTTTCAGTGTGATGTTTTCTGCCATGCTGTGCTGGCTCCGGCTGTTTTCAGTTTGATGTTTTCTGCCATGCTGTGCTGGCTCCGGCTGTTTTCAGTTTGATGTCTTCTGCCATGCTGTGCTGGCTCCGGCTGTTTTCAGTTTGATGTTTTCTGCCATGCTGTGCTGGCTCCGGCTGTTTTCAGTTTAATGTTTTCTGCCATGCTGTGCTGGCTCCGGCTGTTTTCAGTTTGATGTTTTCTGCCATGCTGTGCTGGCTCCGGCTGTTTTCAGTTTGATGTTTTCTGCCATGCTGTGCAATGCCTACAGCGACTGCGACGTCGGAGTTTGGGCTTCATTACTGCACTGACGGCGGGCTATTCAGTTTAAGAAAGTTCCGGGGCAAAACAAAAATCCGCAAGGTAAACCATACGTGATTTTCTTTATGCGGATGACTGTGTCTTAAATTCCATTACGGAGTTTAACATGCAAGAATGTATGGGTCGGTTCGCCACAGCTTGTGAAAACCTCGGCCTCCCCATCTCTATCACAAAAACAAAGATCCTTCATAGACATACATCCGTATATTGCCTATTTAGAGCCTTCAATCAAGGTACACCACCACTGTTTAAAAAATGTTAACAAATTCACGTACCTTGGCAGTACTTTATCCAAAGCTATTCACATAGATGATGAGGTGAATATAAGAATAGTTAGAGCAAGTGTGGCATTTGGTAGACTGCATACTAAGGTGTGGGATAGGCGAGAGATCAGGACTCAAACAAAAATTAAGGTCTACGCTGAAATTATTCTACCCACCCTCTTATATGCATGTGAGACCTGGACCGTCTTTGGTCGCCATGCCATGCCACTTCCACATGCACTGCCTGCGGAAACCGCTGAAGATTAGATGGCAGGACATGGTGGCAGGACAGGGTGACAGGACATGGTGACAGGACATGGTGGCAGGACATGGTGACAGGACATGGTGGCAGGACATGGTGACAGGACATGGTGGCAGGACATGGTGGCAGGACATGGTGGCAGGACATGGTGACAGGACATGGTGGCAGGACATGGTGGCAGGACATGGTGACAGGACATGGTGACAGGACATGGTGACAGGACATACAGATGTGTTAGCGCGATCGGGCATGTCCAGTAGACACAGCAAGATATGTGCAGCATAGCTGAGATGGGCTGGCCACGTGGATCAACGTCCACCAAAAGAGTTGATCTATGGAGAACTCCACACAAAAAATGCCTGGGGGAGGAACCTACCTCCTACCAGGCGTGTCAGCAGGGTTGCGAATTGCTGAAAGGGCTCCTAATTTGGAGGTTAGCTGCGAATAAATAAGCAGCCGTGGACAAAGACGGGTCGGCTGGCATGGAAGCAGCCCCTCCATCATGCACAGACACAACAGGCTATTCACCTGTTTGTCTTTAAAAAAAACTATTACAAGTCAAAACATAGAGAAAACCGGATTGATCTCAACGGCGACGAACAGGCGAGAAATAAGGACCACGATTTACGGAACATGGAATGTACGAAGTATAAACGGAAAAGAACAAGAACTAATAGAGGAGATGAAGAGAGCAAAATTGACGGTCCTGGCACTTACAGAAACAAAGAAAAAGGGACAGGGCGTTCTGGACCATGACGGCAACATGTTATACTACAGCGGAGTTCCCATGAGTGAACGAGCCAGGGCACGGGTTGACTGTATAGTGGATAGTAATAACAAAGCAAACATTAAAGGATGGAAGTTGATTTCAGAACGACTGATGGTTTTAAGTCTACAAGAGGAGGGTAGTCAAATGGATATAGTCACTGTGTATGCAACAAACGAAGATGAGAGCACTGACATAAAAGATGAATTTATGAGCTCCTTCAAAGGACCATTGATGATTGCCAAAACGAAATACTTCTTCTGGAGACTTCAACGGAAGAGTTTGAAACGACTATTCTAGATGGGATGAAGTGATCGGTAGGTATGGAGAAGATGTCTTAATGACAATTGAAAACGACTGCTGAGATTCTGCAGAGAACAAAACCTTGTTATTACAAATACAAGGCTTCCACACAAGCGTATCCATGCCTACACAAGATGTGAGCCGGCAAGAAATGAAAGATCCATAATTGACTATGTGATAGTGAGGAAAACTGATTTCAAGCAGGTAAAGGATGCTAGAGTGTTCAGAGGACCAGAGATAGGAAGCGACCACTACCTAGTTAAAATAAAGAGAAAAATTGAAAAACGCTATCCAGCCAGGCAACACCCATCAGCAAGCCTGAAACATAACACACGAGGAGAAAATAAAATGAAGGCTTACAAATTAAAAGAATCAGAAGTTGAGGAGATACCAAGGGCTCATAACAACAGCAATAGAAATGATAGAGGAATCTGAAGAAGATATGGAAATGCTCTGGGTAAAATTCAATGACATCCTCAAAGAGGCTGCAGCAGAGGCATGCGGTCAAACCAAAGAAGGGTGGAAGAGAAAGAGTACACCATGGTGGACAGAAGAAGTGAAAACAATAATACGAGAAAGAGGCAGGGAAGCAAAACCTAGGAGCTAGGAATAAAGAAGAACAAACAAAGAAATATAAAGAATATGTAAATTTTAGAACAGAAGCAAAGAAGACTGTGCTCAAGGCCAAACAGAAATCCTGGGAAGAATTTGGAGAGAAACTGGAAAATAATGCTGGAGAAAACCAGAAACTGTTCTACAGGACCTTAAAGAACATGCGGAAGGAAAAGGAATGCCCCCTGAAATTTGTTAAAGATAAACAAGGTGCGCTGTTGACCGCCCCAGAAGAGGTCATGAACAGATGGAAAGAATATTTCTCAGATCTCCTTGGAGTGGAGGAAAACCAAGCTCTGGAAGTAACAGTCCCAATTCAAGAAGAGGGAGCCATGGAGGGAAACGATAATATCACAATGGAAGAACTAAAGGTGGTGTGGCAGACCTCACTGTTTGCCCTGGCCGTTATTCTAACTTAGAACATTCTCACACTCATCCACATCATTCATGACCACACTCAATAAATGACATATCACACAGCAGGTAGCATATTTATTATATAATACTCATACTAGAAAAATGAGTAGTGAAATTACAAACACAATACAATACATATCATCTTAACTAAGTATTCTATTTTTATATATATTTGTTAATATACATATTAACTAAAGCGGAAATTTTAAGCATTAGCTCTTGATGGAATTCCCAACTATCTAAAACCAAGTTCTATTGCCTTACTCCCATCACACACACATCTCTTTAACTGCATCCTCAACACACCTTATCAAAAACTTCCTCACTCAAATCCCCTCAGGCGGGCGATCTGGACATACCTCGTTCACAATGTCCCCTGCTTACAACACGTTCAGATTATCTATTAATACAAAACTCACACACCTATTTGAGCGATCCTGTTCTATCTTTAACATTCGTCCAACAGTCTATCAATCGCTCCTCTATCTAAGTCGGTGAGCTAAACAGACTATCTAAATTCAGTCTCTCGCTCTCATCTCTCTATCCCGCCTCCTCTCCGTCCAGCCTCCTAGGCTAAACTGTGTCTCGGGTTAAATACATTCAAGGAAAGTCAGAGCTGACCAATGGATCTCAGGCGATGGCTCTATTCAGTCTTATTGGAACGAAACACTTTGCACACCTGCCACTCATTCTCCCCCTACCCAAATCGGAAGGCCAGAGGTCAGTTTCTACCTGTCCACATTTCTTGCCTCAACTCTGTTCTCCTTTCTTGAGGCGGTGAGTGACCTTGACACGCATTCAGGTACCGTTATCAGCAACCACATCACCCTTGTCCTAAACTCTCTGCTCCGACAGTGGCATTGGAGAAAGTTAAGATTGGTAAAGCAGCAGGACATGATGGTATAACACCAGAAATGGTTAAATTCATGGGAGCGGCAGGAGAGATACTATTCATGAAGATACTCTAGGCAGCTTGGCGTCACAAGAAGATACCAAGAGATTGAGAGCTTACCGTAATAATACCAATATTTAAAAAGGATGAAAATCGACAATGGGAAAATAACAGAGGTATTTCCCTTCTCAGTGTCCCCGGGAACGTCTACTCTAGGATTCTAGAACGGCGATTAAGAGGTCTAGCAGAGCCAAATATGGAGAGAATTCAATGTGGTTTTAGGGCAAATAGAAGTACTCAAGGCCTTATATTTACACTCAGAAAGGTAAGTGAAAAGGCTCTTGAATATGATAAGCATGCATCTCTGCTTTTTGGATTTGGAGAAATGATTTGATAAAGTTCCTTGGGACAAACTCTGGGAGTGCATAACAAGGAAGAACATCCCAGGACCCCTGATCTCTGCCATACAGAGTTTCTATAAGACATGCAGAAATTATGTGCTAACATCAAATCAAAAGTCAGGAGAGTTCAAGACCACTAGCGGAGTAAGACAGGGGGACATTCTATCACCGTAAATTTTCATACTTCTGATGGATGAAGTCATCAAAGCCTGCAAGGAACGGTAAAATAAAAGTATGAACTAGGGTACTGGAAGATGAGACCAAGTTACATATCATAACTATAATTTGCAGATGTCGTGGGTCTGATCACGAAATCTGAGGCACATCTCCAGATCAACTTGCAGGTCTGGGAAGAAGAGTTGAAGAAGAGAGGAATGAACATCAGCAACTCCAAAACAAAAACCATGGTGATCGCCAGAGATGAAAAGAGACATCAGATAACCCTGGGAACACGAGCACTGGAGCAGGTCAGCAACTTTAAATATCTAGGAGTGGTAATAGACAGCAGGGGAGAAATCAAACAGGAGTTAACTGCACGAAGGGCAGCAGCAGGTAGACTTTTCCATGCAATAAACATAGGTTTCCTCAGTAAAATAGAAACAAGCAGGAAAACAAAGATGGATGTATACCGCTCGACCTATGTGCCTGTCCTGACATATGGATGTGAGACATGGGCAATGACTACAGACCAAGAAAGGCAACTACAAACTTCAAAAATGAGGTATGTAGGAAAGTCGGTTCAGGTGACAAAAAGGGACAATATCCGTAACCAGACAATACGTAGCAATCTCGAAGTTCAACCCCTGCAAACACGAGTGGAGCAGTCCCAACTACAGTGGTTTGGCCATGTCTGTAGAATGGAAGAAGATCGGATACCAAAGCGGTCATGGGAGATAAAAAGTCAAGGACGCCGACCATCAGGACGTCTCAAAGTACGTTGGGAAGACAACATACGACAGTCCCTAAGTGATAGAGGGCTGGATTGGAAAGAGGCCAGGAAAAAGACGGCGGATAGAGCAGTGTGATGTTATTTCTGGAAAACCTCTACACCTCACAGTAGAAGAGGAGCGACTAAGTATAAACTCCAAAATGACAAGACAGCAAGCGGTGAGCAGCGGAAAAAGTACCAGGACACACTAAAGATATCACTGATCCAGTGCGGTATAAACCACCATGACTAGGAAATAATCTCCACCAATTGCACAGACTGACGCGGCACTATTGCTGAGGGTGTTCAGAGACATGAGGCATCAAGAATAGATGAGGTCATCCAGAGACGATTGGTCCGCAAGTCAACTAACATCAACCCTTGTTCAACCCGGGTGGAAGGAGGTGTCTTATTTCTCTGTACAAAGTACAACAGACAATTCAAGACTCAGGTTGGCTTATTTAGTAATCTTCGAACTCACGCAAACAGTGAATGCTGACAAAGTGGTCCTCATCGATAAGATGGAAGAACAAGGTGCACTTATTCCGTCCTCAGTTGTGATGATATTTTACTATATTATTATTATTGTTTTTTTTTATTATTATTATTATTATTATTATAACAAAGAATTCAAGCCAGAAAATGACAACATAGATAAACTTGTGAGCCCTGAAAAGGACCTTGTGGCGGGTTGTGGTAGCTTTCCTCACATTCCAAACGTGCTGATGAAGGTGGGTTGTGTTATCTTAGCCTGAGTAAGTCATGGATTAATTTTGCTTTCTTGTTGTGTCATACACCGTTGATTTGTTTTTAGAATGCACAGCTTACAAATATGGGACGAACTGTTCAGAAGACTGCCCGGCCAATTGTCTTAATGGTTTTTGCGATGATCAATTTGGACACTGCATCACATGCAAAGATACATATGCGGGACCTAAGTGTGAAGGTAATAAGTTATGAATTTAACAAATATTTAAATAAATTACCGCTTAGTTGCTGAGTTATTAGAGCACTGGCATCTCGTCATAGAAGACATCAGGTTCAATCTCCAGTCTTGATATGTTACAAGATACCCTGTTGTAAATGGATACCTGAGATGTTGTTAAGAAGGGAGAGGCTACGGAGAAGGAAATTAGATACAAATCTTCACACAAAGCTGGAATCTAGTACAGTGAAGTTTCTAACACATCGTCTCTCTAACACATCAACCCTCTAACACATCGTCCCTCTAACACATCGTCCCTCTTACACATCGTCTCTCTAACACATCGTCCCTCTAACACATCAACCGTCTAAGACATCGTCCCTCTTACACATCGTCTCTCTAACACATCATCCCTCTAACACATCGTCCCTCTTACACATCGTCTCTCTAACACATCGTCCCTCTTACACATCGTCTCTCTAACACATCATCCCTCTAACACATCATCCCTCTAACACATCGTCCCTCTTACACATCGTCTCTCTAACACATCATCCCTCTAACACATCGTCCCTCTTACACATCAACCGTCTAAGACATCGTCCCTCTAACACATCCTCTTTCTAACATATCATGTATCTCTTACATCATTCACCTAGCACATTTCGCTTTGAATACATCATCTCTCCAACGCACTTCAGATCACTGTAATACAGGACGACTTACAATATAATTAACGGAAATTTCCTGTGTCGGCAAATTCTTCTTCTTCTTCTTCGTACGCAGTCAGACAGTAACCATTATTTTTTTCGAAAAAAGCGGCGGTCATCATAAGGCTGTCGACACTGCCATAGAGATTGTCTTGCAGTTCCACTGGTGATGGCCACATCTGCTCTCTCTGATCCTCGTATGTCGGGCAGTTCTGCAGCAGATGTTCAGCGGTCATTTTACCGGTACCGCACGGGCATTCGTCGGTACCACCTATCTTCAATTTGTGGAATAGGTGGTACCTCAGTCTATTGTGGCCAGTGCGAAGTCTGAAGACCACGACCTGCTCTCTTCTGTTCAACTGGTAATAGGCATCGTGTTTGGTGTAACCAGTATGTTCGGTTTCCCATTTGGTCTTGTATCTGGCTTTGATAAGCCGTTTTGACTCTTCGTACGTCATACTAGTATCTGTTTGTGGTAGTCTTGCACCTTCTTTTGCCAGTCTGTCCGCCTCCTCGTTGCCTTGGATGTTGCAGTGTGATGGGACCCACTGTACCACTACCCTTTTTGGTGCGGACTGCTGGCACAGTTTGCAGAGTGCTGCTCTTAAGTCATTAAGCTCAGTGTTTTTCTGGCTTTTTAGCGCTGTGACTACGGCGAGAGCATCTATAAGCAAGACTATATGGCTTTCATTTTCTTTGTGTGTCACCATTTCTTCCACTGCCGCCCTCAGTGCCTCTGCCTCCGCTCTGAAATTGCTTGTGTACTTACCAGTAGCGAATGACAGTGTTATTTTTCTGCCATTTCGTAGGTTCAGGAATGCTCCTGCCCCTCCGTTCTGTGTAGTGTTTGTTACATAACTGTCGGTGTATGCATGGGTCCAGTCCATGCTTGGGTAGTTTTTCGATATAAAGCTTAGGGTAGTATCTCTCCTTTCGTTTTCAGTCTGGCAGTTTTTGTTTCCAATACCTGGTATATTTTCTACCACCTCTGGAAATATATCCTGCCTCCAGGTAGGTTTTCGTACAGTAGTGATGGGTTTTGGTGTTGTTAGTGCGTTTATGGGATCTTCGTGCATCTTTGCTTTGGCTATTTCTGCAAAGTTTCTCCGCTTTAGTTTCCCATTTCCCAAATTGTTTAGTCTTTGGTGCATTGGATGGTCAGTCAGTCTTCTGAGTTTCTCTGATTGCAGCTGGGCTCTGCTGTCTCTTCTATCGGTCATGGATTGCAGTTTTGTAATCTTTTCAAGTTCTACAATTGGCGTTGACTTCATGCCTCCTGTTATAACTCTCATGGCTTGGTTTTGAAGTTTGCTAACTTTATCGAAGTTCGCCTTTGCTGCTGTTGTCCATGCCGCAATGCCATACTCGAGAACTGGTCTCACTCTTCCAGTATACAGTTTCTTTAGTATGCTTTCGTCTGCTCCCCAGCTTGTGCCAGCAAGTTTCCTCATGATTGCCATTCTTTCTCTGGCTCTCATTCGGTTTCTCTCGATCTGACTTTTCGTTGTCATGCGCCGATCAAATGTGACTCCCAGATAGTTTGGGTTGTCGTTTGGCTGCAGGAATTGGCCATTTAAACTTAATTTGGTATTTTGGGGTTTGATTGAAAGCGAGAATATTGTGCATGTGGTTTTCTCCTCGTTTATTCTGACCAGCCATGAGTTTGCCCACTCTTCCAGCGATGTTAGGGCCTGCTGCATCCGATTTCTTGCTATGGTGAGATTCTTTGTCGGCAAATTTAAGAACATCCTTTGGTGCGTTTACAAAATGCAACTTTGCCAAAGTCCGTACCAATTTCGAAGAATCGCAACCAGCCGAATAGACAGGCTATCAGCGTTCGTACAGCACAATGGACCATATTTCAACCTGTTGCCGCCTTATTGAAGCAGCCCGAGAGTTCCGGACGTCCGTGATTTTCACCTTCACTGACTATAAAAAGGGTTTTGATTCGATAGAACCACATTTTGTCTGGTGTTCACTGTTGGAACAAGGTGTCAATCCTGGTTACATCAGAGTTCTCACCAACAGTTATACCAACTGCAATACCACATGCCGTCTTTTTCAACGTCTGATTATTGTACTTATTCAAAAGGGGTCCGCCAGAGCGATCCTATCTCACCGAACCTCTTCTCTGCATGTTTGGAAGCAGTGATTAGCCGATGCAGTTGGGACACCTTTAGTATTCATATTGACGGCAGACGCCTCAATCACCTTCGATTGCCGATGACTTAGTGCTCATCACAGTCAGCAGCAGAAACCAACCAAATGATGCAGTTACTCAATGGAGATGGCAAGAAAGCCGGTCTGGAGATGAATGTCTCGAGGACCAAAATGTTGCGCAATCGCTTCGCCACTTATGATCCGGTCGTTCTTGGCGATGTTCGATTAGAGGATGTCAACGTGTACATTTATCTTGGACGTCTTCTCAATATGGATAATAACCTGGAACCTGAACTGACAAGACGTCGCCGCGTGGGATGGGCAGCTTTTCCGTCTACTAACACGATCCGTAAACGTTGTCATGACCAGGAACTACGAGCCTCCTACTTCAATTCTACTGTACTCCCTGCGATGTGCTACGGTGCCTGAGACGTAGACATTAACAAAATCTCTAGAGGATCAATTGCGTTACCCAGGTCTCCCTTGAGAGACGCTTGGTCGGAATCACTCTCTGGAACCAACGTATGCAAGGTCTCCACAATTCTGACATAAAGACGATTGTCACTGGTGAATGATGCGGTAATCTCTGCAGAGAAGGCAAAACATAGATGAGCAGGTTACATGTTAAGACGAAACGATGGTCGATGGAGCACAGCCAACCCCGAGGTAAGAAGAGAACGCAGTTAAAACCTCCACTGCGTTGGTCAGACTCCCTTGTCGTACACTGCAACATCCGAGATGCCTCTAGAGGAGCACTTGCCACGCACTGGACTTCCGTGACCCAAGACAGGGTCGACGTTGGGACCCGCCGCTACGCTGAGGAATTGGTCATCAAGATCAGGATTAGGATCATTTGGCACTTCATGCTGAAATCATATCACTAACCAGAGGACGGCGTGGTTAAGTGGCACGGCTCACAACCCGAAGGTGCTGGGTTCGATCCCCATCACAGCACCGGCCGTTACCCCGGGGAAGCAAATCCTTAAAAATGCAGGAGGAATCAGACCCTTACATAAAATGCATGCTGAAGTCGGATGCACTGGGCCGACAGGCGCAAAATAAAAACACAGTGCAACGCACACCGCCTTGGGAATTATAAAAATAAGGCGAACGCAAAAAACAAAAACATCACTAACCATCCTCGCCTTCCCTCGCTGTAAGGTAAATATCTATTTACAGCTGGATAGACGTGAACGGGTTGAGACTGCAAATGAAATCAGTCCCCTTTGGCGTGAGAGATCTGTTGTAACGACTCTGTCACTGACACGTTTCTGTGAGGTTTAAAAGTAGAAAGGGAAATATTGCAAGTGATTTATGTTGGACTGTGTGTGGTCATTGAATACTTGATACTGTTTCTGTAGTGAGGACATTAGCAGAGCCTGAGTTATCATAAAGCTGACACTTACCTGTGGCACTGACCTATGAGGGGTACAACTATGATCTTGCAGGAAGCAGTACCAAGTGAACTAGACTCATTATTAAATGAACTCGACTATTCAATAAATGAACTCGTCTACGTAAAACATTAATTCAACTTGTCAATAAATGAACGCAAATGTCTAAAAAAAAATAAAGTGACTGTTCAATAAATCAACTCACTTCCTAATAAATTAGCTCAACTATTCAATATATGAATTCGGCAAATGACTAAGAAAGCTGCCTACTTATAGCTGTTTTCTGTTGTTTTGAATGCCCACCGTGAGTAGGTTTACTCTATTGTGCGCCCTGAAAAGGACGTTAAGTGGCGGGTTGCAGAAGCTTTCCTCACATTCCGAGCGTGCTGATAAAGGTGGACAGGGGTCCTCCAGGTGGTTGTGCTATGCCTGGCTTCATCTCGTCGCTCACTACTCTGGGGATCACGTCGATCCCTCACCTTGTTAGCCAGGCTATCATGTCAGGGAGGGCTGCGAGGAAGCCGAGGTGGTGGGTCTTGGCCAGTATATTCTGTCTGACCTTGACTAACATGTCTGATCAATATGTTGTATCTAACCAGACGTTGGTATTCCATCCCAGCTGACTACTTAATAATGAACTCAACTGTTCAATAATTGAACACAACTATTCTTCTTCTTCTTCTTCTTACGCTGTCAGACGTCAACCTTTATTGTTTCGAAAAAATCAGCGGTCATCCTGAGGCTGTCGACACTGCCATAGAGCTTGTCTAGTGTTGCCACTGGTGATGGCCACATCTGGTTTCTCTGGTCCTCGTATGTCGGGCAGTTTTGCAGCAGATGTTCAGCGATCATTTTCCCAGTACCGCAAATGCATTCGTCAGTGCCACCTATCTTCAATGTATTGAATAGGTGGTACCTCAGTCTATTGTGGCCAGTGCGAAGTCTGAAGACCACGACCTGCTCTCTTCTGTTCAACTGATAATAGGCATCGTTTTTTGTGTAGCCAGTATGTTCTGTTTCCCATTTGGTCATGTATCTGGCTTTAATAAGCCGTTTTGACTCTTCGTATGTCACACTAGTATCTGGTTGTGGTAGTCTTGCACCTTCTTTTGCAAGTCTGTCTGCCTCCTCGTTGCCTTGGATGTTACAGTGGGATGGAACCCACTGTACCACTACTCTATTTGGTGCGGACTGCTGGCATAATTGACAGAGTACTGCTCTTAAATCATTAAGTTCAGTATTTGCCTGGCTTTTTAGTGCTGTGACTACGGCCAGGGCATCTGTAAACAGGACTATATGGCTTTCATTTCTTTTGCATGTCACCATTTCTTCTACTGCAGCCCTAAGTGCCTCTGCCTCCGCTCTGAAATTGCTTGAGTATTTTCCAGTTGCCACTGACAGTGTTATTTTTCTACCATTTGGTAGGCTCAGGAATACCCCTGCCCCTCCGTTCTGTGTTGTGTTTGTTACAGAGCCGTCGTTGTATGCATGTCCAATCCATGCTTGGGTAGTTATTCGTTATGTACCTCAGGGTTATGTCTCTTCTTTCTTTTTCAGTCTGGCTGTTCTTGTTTCCAATACCTGGTATGTTTTCTACCACCTCTAGAAATATATGCTGCCTCCAGGTAGGTTTGCGTACAGTAGGGATGGGCTTTGGTGTTGTTAATGGAACACGACTATTCAATTGAAAACAATCCCTATTCATAAATTAAGCTCGATTGTTCAATAAATAAACTCGACTATTCAATAAATGAACTCGACTTTTAAATAAATAGACTCAACTACTCAATAAATAAACTCGACTTTTAAATAAATAGACTCAACTACTCAATAAATAAACTCGACTATTCAATAAATAGACTCGACTACTCAATAAATAAACCTGACTATTCATTAATTGAGCTCGACTTAATAGAATTCGACATCTGACTACTTCATAAATTTACTCGACTATCCTATGAAAAAACTGGCTACCTAAATAAAAGAATTCGACTATTCAATAAATGAACTTTTAATATAACTGTTTTGGGCTTGCCTGGGGCCTGATCAGTATTGTCTCATTCGAAATGCCCCCGTTCTCTATTAATACATAAGGTCCTTTCCACTTCTAGATGCAGTTCTGGTTAGCATTTAGGGAGGTAATGCATAGATCCGTCTGCGAACTGTCCTTATATTTCTTCAATTGTCTGAAATCGTCACTCTTTTAAGTTGGATTGAACTGTTGGAATTAGAAAAAGTCTTTGACCATGTCAGATGGGTAGGAATGCTAGGAAAGGGAACTTGTCTTCATCTGAGCTCAAAATTCCAGAGCAAGCAAAGATGTGTAGGGTGGTGCATAGCCATGGTGGACGTTTCTATGAAAGGATGTTGTGGCGCGATCCTATGAAGATGTTGCCTTCCTCTATTTCACGAACTGTCATACGAGAATTGTAACGCACCTTGGCAACACGAGTGACATCAGGTGATGGGTCTTCTCTAACGTAGATCGTTGTTTGTTGACTGCCGACCGTCCTTAAGTCGCTTAAACAATCTGTGAGAACTCGTTCTGCTCAAGTGTTGATCCCCACAAACTTGTTTTAATCAGTCTCTGTGCCCGTCCTCGGGAGATTGACACCAAACTTGACCTTGCTTCGCTACTCATCAAATTCGGACATCTAGAAAAAAAGAAAAACACAATCTGCACGCACGTAAGCAATCAGATACAGGATGATAAATAAAAACAAAAACAAAACGCAAAACCGGTACCTTGATTAAGAAATACATCACTTTGCAACGCCATTGACCAGAATTTGTTAGGATATGTATTGGCACGCAGTGTCAAAAGTTCTGGAACCTTTGAAATAGAATCTGGTATTCTTGTATATATATATATGTACGCATTCATCGCCGACTCCAGACTACTTTGGTCACGAAACAAGGATAACTACTTGCACCCCCTTTCATTTGATTCTAATGATATGAGCCACTTAGCGTAAAACGTCCAGCCGTAAGAAAACTCCAGCTGCCAACTGCGAAAAATGATACGAGATTCCTTTTTTTTCAAATTTACAATTTTTAAATCTCTATAGCAGCTTGGTATCACTTTTTCTTTATTGAGTCAATACTTCAAGAGATGACATACACTGCGGTAAGATCACACACATTCAATTCCAATGCCATTCCGGCAATGATTCACAGGAGCGGATCGTGGAACTTGCCTAAAGCAGATTCTTAGACGCTCAGTCATTGTCGTACTAACAATTTCGATACGGGATAAGATCCGAAATGAAAAAAATCGACATCAAACTATGTTTCGAGAGGTTGTAGAAGCAGAAATATCACTCAAACATTGCTGGTCTGGACATATGGTACGCTTGCCTGACAACAGATGTTCACTTAGAACAACGTTTTGGTGGCCAAATACCTTGTACAAGTCCACGGGGTCAACCCCTCCCCCCACCTTTCCCCATTTGGGATGGCGAGATGGACTAACCAAATACCAAGGCCCGCATTGGTACTGTGTTGCTAGATCGGGTCGCATATAGAATAGTGTTGGTTTACTCGCCACCGACACATCTGCCGGACTGAAGTCGAGGATACCGTTTTAAACTTCACTAAATTTTAAAATAAAGATCGTACTACCAGAATTACTGGAATCCGAGTATTCAATCAGACAGATCAGTGTCTGATGCTATGTTCCAAAAAGCTTTCTATTTTTTACTGAATTTTAAAAAAATGTGATTAAAGGTTTGTCTTTCTGGATTCTACTGGACAAGACACGTTCCATTTCCCACCAGACCGTAGTCCTTTGGGTGATATCAGGATGTATTGGCCAGTGTTAAGGATGCGTGTGTGTATATGTATGTAATGTGTATTATTGTTCAGTGTATAGATGCGCGTTTGCATCTGAATTGTGTTCCACTATGACGGTTTTACAGTACATTTGGTCATCCCTTCAATATGTGATGTGGCGTGCCTTTCCTAGTTTACCTGTGAGACTTTCGTGTGCATATTAGTAGAAATGTTATTACCTACCTGCGGCTTACTCTTGTCCATCTCGCCATCACATAGTAGGGCGAACCCCGATGACGTGTACAATGTATATGCCCACCAAAACGTTGTTCTAATGTGTCTATCTGTTGTCAGACATGTTATTTTTTTAAACTAAATAATAAAAAGTAGATGTACATTTTACATAGGATTTTATTATTAATGATATTGCTCGCCATTGTTGTGTTATTTGTCCTATAATACAAAATAATAAGTGATAGTTGTATGTTAAATTGTTACCAAGTTTGACAGTCCTGTCCAAGTGACGCCAGAGAAATGGCCGATGTATGTGGGTTTTGTGTGGTCGATTACTTGTATTTATTTTCTAAGTGATTTCGCTTGTTCTCCGTCACGTTGTTGCATCTTTCACTGATTTTACTTTGTTGTTCGATAAAGTGGGTTTGTTTTATTTGTGAATATTTCTGCATCGTGCAGGTAGTAGTGTTGAACTATCCTTTGTTAACATTTGTGACCTCACCACAATGGTCGACATAAAAGATGCCGATATATCTGTGCGGCCGTCGACTATAAAGTACCATACAAATAATGAAAACCAAGGTCATGGTATACAATGCATGTGTTATAAGCACACTTCTATATGGCAGCGAGCCTTAGACAACTTATACAAAACAAGAGCACAGGCTTAACACCTTCCACCTACGGCGCCTGCAGTCCATTCTTGGAATTACATGGAGGGACAGAGTAACACAGAGGGACACTACTGGTCTCCCAGACATGCACACTCTACTTTAGGCAGCGAAGGCTATGATGACTTGGTGATGATCCAGGTGGAGCTGTACACTCGATGAACAAAAGCTCTTGCAACACAGAGATGTGAAAAGACAACGCCGCAAGAAGACAGAAAACAATAGATAAGTAGCCTATATATTTATGTTTGTTTATCACTCCAAGTCAAAGCATCCTATAGTCATGACTGAAAGGGACTGCCATACAATACAATACTATATACTATACCATATACTATACTATATACTATACTATATACTATACTATATACTATACTATATACTATACTATATATTATACTATTTACTATACTATATACTTTACTATATACTATACTATATACTATAAGGAGCTCTAACCGTTGGAAATGGGTTTGGCTCTACCCTGTTAGCACCGGCCAAGGTCACAGCTGTAACCGACCTAGAGAGCCGAAGGTCAATATACTGTTGCTACGCAAACATTGGCAGAGCTTACACAAAATGTTATCATTGGATTAGAAGCTGACATCGTTCAAGGATCACGCAATATGCGAACAATAAGGATTGCATCATTCAATGGCAGTGGTCCTGGTGACAAGATACCAGTTGGTACATTATATGGAAAGAACGAAAACAGTCCGTCTAGGGCTAGCGGACTATACCAAGAAAAGGTGAGAACATGATTGAGACCAACGCGGACTATACCAAGAAAAGGTGAGAACATGATTGAGACCAACGCGGACTATACCAAGAAAAGGTGAGAACATGATTGAGACCCATGCGGACTATAACAAGAAAAAGTCAAAACAATGAGATCCATTGGGAACTATGTACTGTTGTGGAGCGGTGTCGACCTGAAGGTAAAGGCCGCGCTGGGTGTAAGTGTCGTGTGCACCCAACTATGACTAAGTTTATTTTGGACACAGAGCACCACATGGAAAGATTCATCGGGCCGTCACGTGGTTGAAGGTTGTGAGGCCTAGGCAGTACTCTAGGTCTCAGATCAGGTCAGGTCATCCTATAACCTGTGAGGTCGTTGGGACACACATGAAGACATCCTCACAACACCACGCCACCCTTCTCTGTCATCGGCCGGTGCCTGTGCCTCTTCTGGTCGGAGATTGGTCCATTCTTTTATGTTGTCTTCCCATCTTTTTTTGGAACGGCCTCTTTGCCGTCTGCTATGCACCTTTCCGTGGAGGATTGTATTTGCAAGACCCTTTGATCTCGATATGTGACCGTACCAAGCGAGTTTCCTTCTTTTGACAGTTGCCAAGAGGTCTTCAAAAGGCCCTATTGCTGTTGAAATTCTATCTCGCATTTCCTCATTTGTAACTCGATCTTTGCACGTGACATTTAAAAGTCTTCGGAAACATATATCTCCAAGGCATGTATCCTTCGCTGAAGGTCAGTTGTAACTGTCCATGTCTCACAAGCATAGAGGAATATTGACAGGACCAGTGTACGCATTAATCTGATTTTCATGCATAGTGCTAACCGTTTATCTTGCCAGATTTTGTTAAGCCGTGCAAGCGCCGCTATTGTCTGTGCTATTCTGGCCAACACCTCACGTTTTGATCCTTCATCACTGACAATCGATCCCAGATATTTAAAACGGTCAACCACTATTAAATGACAAAGACAAGGGCAGCAGAAGACAAGACTTCTTTCTGACGTTATTACCAGGCTCAATTAAAGAGACAATATTATCGTCATGAGCGATTTTAATGACCGAAAAGGTGTGAGGAAATCGTTTATCAATGTTAAGTGACGCTTATTTTGAGGGTCGATGTGGTAAAGAGATAAGGCTCTCAAAGCGATGAACGGAAACGGCGTAGGTTCGATTCCCGCAGGTTTCAAGCGACCCCTGGTCTCAAAAAGGTTAGACCAAAGTGCCTGCATCCTGAATTATCTCCAGTCGTCTTGAATTAAGCCTTGCCACTGGCCTAAGGAAGCTCGGGACCAGAGAGTGACCATCTCAGCTTCTTCTTCACTATAACCCAAATTCAGCGCAAGTTACATCATTAAAAAAACCATATGATGATGACGCCGTCATCACTTGCGATGACAACTAAAATTGTGAGCGAAACAGAAATGGTTACGATCTTGTAAGTGTAGGTACTTGGCAATGTTAAATAATTACAAATACATGTCTCAAACAGCGTAATAGCCATATCAAATCGTGGTACATGTTAACGATACAGAAGGGACATCACAGATGGATTAATAATAATAATAGCCGCCCATCGCATTGCGAAGATGACAACAGCAGTCAGACATATTGTGTTTCACTTCAGCGGTGGGTTCGTAGATAGTTGAATAGTCCAATTCTGGCACAGTAATCTCTTCCCCATATGCAGCATATAATGCCAGCTGTGGACATGTGAGTGTCACTTGTTTTGCCTTTCTGCACAGTACCTGTTCTTGGCGATCCGGCGTTATTCGGCCATCAAAGCGCCTTAATTTGTGGCTCTACTCCATATCTAGCTGTCCTATGCCAAACATTGCAATGACTGTACATCGATGTTGAAGCGTGTTATAGATATTTTGAGGGAGTCTTTAAAGCGCTACTTTTACTCTCTTTCAGCTTGCCTTACATTAGTTGTTTGGGAATATGATTGTCTGTTAAGGGCTTGACGTAGTCAGCCCAACTGATGGAGGTTGTTTGTAATAGTGTTGGGATGCTTGGCATGTTGATCTTCGGGAGGATCTCAGTGTCTATACCCTACCATGCACTACTTCTCTCCACAATCTAACGAAGGCGGTTTGTGTGGACGTGGTTTATTTTTTTAGTTTGGCTGATGAACACAGTCCGCGTCTCACTAGTGTACAGAATGGTTGTGAGCGCTACGGCTGGAAGAACCTTCCGATCCCAAACGATGTAGCGAAGTAGTCCCCTAAAAGCTGCAATGTCCTTGAAGATTTTGCTGCTGACCTCAGTCAATGGTAGTTTCCCTGGAGACAGTACTGGCAAGGTAGGTGAAGCTGTCTACTGATTGGAGACGCTCGTTCTTGACTGGGTTGCGATATACGTCATCTGGGGCAGTCTGAAACATGACTTCAGTCATTTTTGATTTAAATCAACTGACCGAATATGTCACAGGCTGAAGTAAACGTGCCGGTGTATGACTGCATGTCTCTGTCATTGCTCGGATTCTTGACACAGTCATCAGCAAACAGCACAGCGGATATGGTTCTGCTCTCTACCTTGTTCTTAGCCTATAGACGCCTGTGATTAACACGTTTACCATCAGTACAGTATTTAATTTCTACTCTATTATCAATACAGTCTTGAGAGCTACCATTAAACATGGCAGCACACGTCAAGCTCAAAAGTATTGGGGCCGGTACACAGTCGTGAGAGCTATCACTGACCAGGGCAGCAAACATGAGAGCTATCACTGACCAGGGCAGGAAACATGAGCGCTATCACTGACCAGGGCAGCAAACATGAGAGCTATCATTGACCAGGGCAGGAAACATGAGAGCTATCACTGACCAGGGCAGCAAATGTGAGAGCTATCACTGACCAGGGCAGCAAACGTGAGAGCTATCACTGACCAGGGTGGCAAACGTGAGAGCTATCACTGACCAGGGCAGCAAACGTGAGAGCTATCACTGACCAGGGCAGCAAACGTGAGAGCTATCACTGACCAGGGCAGCAAACGTGAGAGCTATCACTGACCAGGGCAGCAAACATCAAAGTGAAGAGTGTTGGGGCTGGTACACAGTCGTGAGAGCTATCACTGACCAGGGCAGCAAACGTGAGAGCTATCACTGACCAGGGCAGCAAACATCAAAGTGAAGAGTGTTGGGGCTGGTACACAGTCGTGAGAGCTATCACTGACCAGGGCAGCAAACGTGAGAGCTATCACTGACCAGGACAGCAAACATCAAAGTGAAGAGTGTTGGGGCTGGTACACAGTCGTGAGAGCTATCACTGACCAGTGCAGCAAACATCAAAGTGAAGAGTGTTGGGGCTGGTACACAGTTCTGTTTGACGCGATGTGAGACAGGAAAGAGATTTGATGTTTTCCTATAACTCAGTACACGAGCATTCGTTCCCTCGTGTAATCTGTTGACGACCGTCGTAAATCTGCTCGGACAGCCGAATTCCCCATGATCATTCAGGCCATCTCTGTTGACGGTGTAAACAGTCTTAGGTCTATGGAAGTTGTGTATAGCCCACGTTGCCACTTTTGACCTTTCTCTAGGAGTTATCTAGCGGCGAAGTTAAAAGTCACTGTTCCTCGGCCTGAACTGAAAACACATTGGCTCTCTGAAAGAAGGCCGTGTTCTAAGCGATTGATCAATCGATTGAGGAGAACTCGTGCCAGTATCTTACCAGCAGTCGATAGGAGGGAGATTCATCTGTGGTTGGCGCAGGATTGGTAGTTTCCCTTCTGCTTGAATAAGCAGACGATGGCAGTATCCTTCAGCTCTTGTTGGCCAGTCTGTCTTCCATATTGTTTTGTATAACACAATAAGTCTCTGTATATGTGCACACCTGCATGCTTTGTAAATTTCAACCGATATAAGATCTGCACCTGGATAATTGACTGATGCTCTGTTTTGCTCGATACAAATGAACTATATCTTAATAAAAGAAGGGAAAGGAAGTAATCTCAAGGACTCAGGGGTATTCTCTAACATGTTTACTGATACTAATCATCGGCTTGTAGTGTTGACAGTATCGGCAGCAATGAGGAAGAGTAAGAAAAGACAGTAGCCACTAATCGTAGCGGAGGTTGTCACATCGGTTGGTATCAGTATATCAGTTTGCTCAGATTTGACGAAGGTTGTTGGCTTGTTAAGTTAAACCGCTGCAAACATAAACAGTGACTGGTCTTGTATAGAGAAAATATGTCGGAAGTGCTCAATGAAAGCTGGGACACAAAGACTTGACAGTCTGGGTACATTCAAACAACGAATGGCATAGTTGAATACGATGTTAAAGAATATAAGGCTGTTGAATACGGATGTGTTGGACCGAAAGGTGCAAATATCGCAGTCAAACTGTGAACTAGCGACACAAGGCATTCCGTTCTCCGGATTACATCCTACTACTTGCAAAGCCCTGTTCAGCGCTTGGTAGCGGGAGATTGAGAACGAACGCAGAAGAAGAAGAAGAAGAAAAAGAAGAAGAAGAAGATGAAGAAAAAAGAATATAAGGAGGAAAAAAGCTCTGTAAGGCGTGCATATCGCCAAAAACGACAGAGAAGTATGTTTCATACCATAGTGATGAGAAGAAATCAGTTCAGTTCAGTTCATCCCGTAACCCACCAGGTCGTTTGGCACACATGAAGACACTCCCAAAATCCCACGCCATCCGTCTTTGTCTGTCGCCGCCTGTCGTATCTCTCCGGGACGAAGGCCTGACCACTCAGTGATGTTGTCCACCCATCTCTTCCTTTGACGTCCTCGCACTCTCTGTCCCGGTACGGAACCAAAGAGTACCGAGTTGGTACAGAATGCCAAAACAAATGCCAAAACAATTAATTAAAGTCACTAAAGAATAAATTTGGAAGAAATATAGTGAACATTCATTTACAAAAATACGTCAAGATATTTTTATAAAAGTATCAAAGTGATGAGGTTCAAAGAAGAAAAATCAAACTTCAATCATTAATTACAAAAATAGGTCCATACATTTTTTAAAAGAGCAAAGTGATGAAGTTCAAAGAAGAAAAATTAAAATTCCATCATTGAAGACAAAAATAGGTCGAGAAATTTTTATAAAAGTATAAAATCTATGAGGTTCAAGGAAGATAGATCAGACTTCAATCATGAATGACAAATATAATTCAAGAGATCTTTATAAAAGATCAAAGCAATGGAATTCAGAGAAGAGAAACCAATCCAATTCAATCTTTAATAACATAAAAGTTTCCCAATCTTTAGCAGGCGTGTCCCACAACAACGATAGAGGTAGTACTTCTAAGATCGGTTTCAATCCTCCGGGCGACCAAGGGCAATCATCTTTCACCTCCGCGATCTGGAATCGTCTAGAACCTGTTTTATTGATTCAAGAAGTTGAAAACGTTTTAAAG
This sequence comes from Ariolimax columbianus, assembly GCA_036924085.1. NCBI lineage: Eukaryota > Metazoa > Mollusca > Gastropoda > Stylommatophora > Arionidae > Ariolimax > Ariolimax columbianus. Next base: position 10,665,982 of record JAVGWX010000005.1, read on the forward strand.
AACAGCTCTGAAAATAAATCACCTGGTGAGGAAGACATAACAACTAAGGCAATGCGAGGCTGCGGTGAGATCGAAATGGATTGGCTATTGAGGACCTTTACAAAAACGTGGGAAAACATGAGAGTTCCAGACGATTGACAACAACCTACTATACTGTTGTGTATTCAACAAGTGATTATCTAATAGACAAAATAACTTCTCTGGCAGGTCAGCTGGAATCACATCAACCAGCAGTGAAGCGTCGAAAATGTAGATGGTCTGTGCATGTAAAGGCATGCCTACATCTCTAAGGGAGCCGCGTAGCACAGTGGTTAGCCTTCTGGCGTCGCATCTGAGTGGTCCTGGGTTCATTCTCCAGTTGAGACGGTAGTGTTTTTTTCAGACCGCAATGGCTCCCGGGTCGACCCAGCCTTAAATGGTTACCGGTTCAGTCCGGGAAGTAAAACCGGCGAGGGAGAGGAGATGGCTACCGCCCTCATATAGCCGAGCCTTTGAAATGTGAGATCGCTAACACTCCATACCCCTACGGCAGTAATGATATAGGTTACTTTACTTTAAACATCTATAAAACGATATTGCAGAGAACAGTTGAAGATGGAAGGAAGCAAGAAAGATGATCCTGTGCTAATAACATTAAAAAATGGACGGGACATGATCTAACCAATTCGTTCACAGGGTCAAGGATAGAGAACTTTGGACGACTTTATGTGATGAAGTGTCGACCAGGGAACCACAAAGAGGTCTTTAACCTCTTGGCAACAGTCAAATGACGAAAACTCTTTTGGTACAACCACATATGGAGATCAAACGGGTTTGTACATACAATCCTGCACGAAAAGGTACAAGGCGGACGACGAAGCGGTCGTTCCAAAAAAGAGATTGGAGGACAACATAAAATAATGAACCAATCTCCGACCAGAGGAGGCACAGACAGCTGCCGCTGACAGAGAGGGTTGGCGTGGTGTTATGGGGGTGTCTTCGTGTGTGAGACGGCGACCTAACCGGATGCGGGATGACTTGACTTGACCCATTGTGCTGGCTATATTTCTAGGCAGAAATTGGAGTGCTTTAGTACTCTCATGCGAATTCAACCAGATCAACTCCAACTGCGCCCTTACAACTTAAGAAGTTGTTTTCAAGAGGCGAGGCATTTCGCGTATCGAATTAATTACTGACGTCCTGGCGATCTTGCGACGAAACAGACGTACAATGGCTCAAGCTTAACACTTTGTAAAATATAGACCACGTCGCTCAAAGAAACTAGGGGGCGGACAACTGAATTGAACAAATCAGTATATGAAAGAGCCCCTAAAACTTGCTTAGTTGACCTAATGATATCACCTGCCTTGTACGTATGTATGCTAAACTGTAAGCGTTTATGAAGTTATGCGTTCGTGAAAGCAGAATCTATTTGTTTATGGTGATATAATATTACTTGTACATATGTATATAAAGCTGATGCAAATTGACTCCGCGTTGCCTGACGAGCGATGGAGCAAAGAACATTGAATATCTTCATTGGATACCAAATCCGTAACGCAGAGATCAGACATCGAAGTTTCTTCACTGACATAGATGTCGCGATGTTACGGGAATACAGATATGCCAATCATGTGGTGTGCATGTCGGATAACAGGTTGACGCAAATACAAGGAGCAGCAGACAATATAGCAGCATGGGATGAGAAATGGATGGCACAGATCAATGCCAAGAAATCTGCAACAACAACCTTCAAACTCTCAAACAAAGAAAAGGCAGGGCAAATGCGACTTGAAAATATACAGGTGGGTCCAAATAGATGATGAACCAGTACATATGGCATCTCCTTTAATTAGAGCCCTCCCATTGAAAAAACAGAGGCAAAGGCAATGACAAAAAGCTCGCAATATTGAGGAAAATAGATGGGTCAAACTGGGGTGTGAATGAAATCACGCTTAAAAAGGTCTATAATGGAATAATAAGACCAATCGGGGACCAGCAGCATGGTCCACAGCAGCCAAATAACACCTACAGACCTATCATGGTCCACAGGAGCTAAATCACACCTACAAACCTGTCATGGTCCACATCAGCTAAATCACACCTACAAACCTGTCATGGTCCACATCAGCTAAATCACACCTACAAACCTGTCATCGTCCACATCAGCTAAATCACACCTACAAACCTGTCATGGTCCACATCAGCTAAATCACACCTACAAACCTGTCATTTCCACATCAGCTAAATCACACCTACAAACCTGTCATGGTCCACATCAGCTAAATCACACCTACAAACATGTCATGGTCGACATCAGCTAAATCACACCTACAAACCTGTCATGGTCGACATCAGCTAAATCACACCTACAAACCTGTCATGGTCGACATCAGCTAAATCACACCTACAAACCTAAGATAAGGTACAAATCCGAACGCTTATGATGATCACGGATGCCATGAAATCAACTCCAATAAATAAAATGGAAAAAATCACAGGCATCACACCTCTATTCTATAGACGAGGCATCACGACCATGATACAAGCAGAACAATACAAAAACATGACATCACACCTAATGAAGACCAGATTCGAAGATCTTGTCAGTTGAAGATTGAATAGAACTAGCTATGTACATCGGTCTCAAAAATGTATGAGAACATATAACGATGAATTACCAGATACAACCAAGGAGGTATATTCTATACCCCTTCCAGCACCATGGTAACAACAGCAAAACCTCAGCATTAAAAAAAACACATTCATAACTGACACCTACCCCATGGGAGACCAAAATGATCTCCAAAAGAAAGGATCAGCTTGCGACATGATCAGTGAACTGTACCACAGAGATGTATGGATCCAGATAAATACTAATGGATCAGCAACTTGAGCAGTGCAAAAAATGAAGGCGCAGGAATCTATGTTGTCTACCCAGATAAAGAAAATGAAACTACTAGTTCATCTACTGGAACATTCTGTTCAAACTACTCGGCTGAAGTACAGGCACTAATTTTTGCGGCAGAAATGACTAGCAACTCAACAAGCCAATATCAGCAGGTTTTATTCCTTACAGATGCAATGTCAGTTTTACAACCCTCATAAATGATAAACTGCCAGAGCTTAAGAAAGCCTCGAGCGATCTAAAAGCCGAAATAAGGGTAGTTCTACAGTGGATATCATCACACTGTGCCATGTCAGGAAATGAGGCAGCAGACTGGTTAGCAAAGGATAGAGCAACACAAGAGCAAAACGAACAAACAATTACCTTCCAAGAAAAGAAGACACATCCAGAACAAGTAATCATGTTCTGCTTGAGAATAGAACATAACAGATTGTATAGTCATTTGCACAAGCTAAAATTGGCTCCATCGCCAATGTGTATGTGTTGGCAGGCAGCACAGACATCCGAACATATCCTGCAAGACTTTTGTATGTTAAGCCAGTTGCGTACTGAGCACTGGCCCACGGAGACATATATCCACACAAAGCTGTTTGCAAGCCCCGTTTGCTGTTTTTAAGAACTCCCCACTACGGCAGACTTCATCCAGAGAACTGGTCCACGTCTAGATGTAACAAGAAAAAGAATGTCGAACGAGAAGAAGAAGAAGGAGATGACACGTGAATTACGCCGTAGTGACCTAAGACCCTCAGACGACCTAGCGGACGACCGAGGCTGAGGTGGAGTGATGGGCCTGGGCCCGACATGTTACACCAAAGCAAAAGAACGAAATGAGTTTACTCGACATTTGGCTACCTGGCATCAGACACACTTACCTGATCGAATGCCATCATCTGGAGAGGTACGTGTATAGTGCATGCATGTTTATTCCGTGGCGAGGTGGTTAAGCCGTTGGCCTCGTGATCAGGTGGTGTGGGTTCGACTCCGGACTCCGCCGTCTTTTTCATGGGTGGTTGATGCGAAGTCCACTGCATCTCGAAGTCGCCCCCTAGCCGTCTTGTACCTGACTTGCCACTGGGGTCGGGCGGCACGAGACGAGAGAGTGAGGATCAAAAGTAGCGAAGTTAATCCTTACTAAAAATAGCGCTAGCAAAATTAATTATGTCATCATCGTCTACGATGGACGGCGGCATTTGCCTTGTATTATCCCTAATTGAAAAGGTAAAGTGAGTTTCATACTTTTAATGGTGATTTTATTAAAAACAAATTTCAATTAAATCAATTATTCAACCTTCTCAGACAAAGATGAACTTTTTGACATGATGAAACACAGTGAAGTATTCAAGGTCATTGTTGCCGCTACAGTCTCAATTATGTGCATCGTCTTCTTTATTGTTGCCGTGTGTTTTATAGAAAAGAGAAATAAAACGAAGAAAAATATCCAATCACCTGTTGACGAGGAATCTTTTGAAACGATTTCCACAACCACAGTTTCTTAACTTGACTACTTCATATCTTTTAATGTTCATTTTTTTTTTAACTAGAAACAAATTAAATGTTTATGTCATTGGTGATTTATGAGTCGCATTGTATTTCCTTTCACATTTTTTGTTATTGCTGAGCCAAAGTTATTCTGTATTCGGATATGATGATGGCAGAAGCCACTAGAAATTACAAGAAATGGGATCAGATAAATTAAGAACGAATAAGTGTCATCAAGTTTGCCAGATGATTAAGCACATCATAAGAGGAAGAACAGAAAAATCATTACACAAACTACTCACACGATAAACAACACAGCCAAAGCATTTGGTAAGAGGGTAAATGCTAGTTTTAAAAAGCGATGATAGTAGCCAAATAAACCCAAAGATTAAATATTAGCATTGAGGGACAGACCATAGAAGACGTGCAGGGGTTTTTATTGAGAGACAGACCACAGAAGAAGTGCAGAGGTTTTCCTTGAGGGACAGACCATAGAAGAAATTCAGAGGTTTTTATTGAGGGACAGACCATAGAAGAAATTCAGAGGTTTTTATTGAGGGACAGACCATAGAAGAAATTCAGAGGTTTTCATTGAGAGACAGACCATAGAAAAAGTGCAAAGGTTTTCACTGAGAGACAGACCATAAAAGAAGTGCAGAGGTTTTCATTGAGGGACAGTTAATGAAACCTAGATTACAACACTTCATCCGCACCAGCAGTATTATGACACTTCCTGTACCTTTATTTGCACTTCATTTATATGTCGTCCTGATCAAATGTATGTATGTGTGGGTATGTATGTATGTGTGTGTGCGGATGTGTGTGTGTGTGTGTGTGTGCATGCGTGTGCGGGTGTGTGTGTGAGCATGCGTGTGTGTGCGTGTGTGTGCATGCGTGTGTGTGTGTGTGCGGGTGTGTATGTGTGTGCATGCGGGTGTGTGTGTGTGTGTGTGCATGCGTGTGCTTGTGTGTGCGTGTGTGTGTGTGTGTGCATGCGTGTGTGTGTGTGTCTGTGCATGCTGGCGTGCGTGCATGTATGTGTGTGCTGGTGTGCATGCGTGCATGTATTGCATCGCTAACACGTCTATCGTCTTTGATCTTATAGTGATCCGTTACTTGTTTTTGTTTGTTCTTTGTCCTTCGGCGAACGCCATGTAACATTAACTTTGGTTCCGTTATGTTTTTCCCATGCGCAGTTACTCGACCTTACTTTGTTATCGGCTATTGATATTCAGTGCTATCACTGCTTCGGTTTATTTATATTGAAATCCAAACAGGTAAATGTGTCTTTTCTTGTTACTTAAACCACCTTCCTAAGATATCTTATTTCTGCATCTTGGAGCTGGCTTTTCTTTATTATTGTTTTTGCGAGGGTGACTCCCATTTATATGTCAAAACTGGTAGATAGGTTGAGTGACATCACTCCCTCTCTCTTTCGCCGTTTATCACTCAGATGTACATAGGCCATCAACCAACCCTCGCCAAGCAGCTCTGTCCTGTGAAATCTTATCCACTTCCCTCCAGCTTTTCCCTGTTTTCTTATCTTCTGCCTCCAGATCTCGTCTTCATGTATTCCTTGGTCTGCCTATGCCTCTCCTTCCTTGGGCGCTCCATGACAGGGATTGTCAGGTGATACTAGCCAGTGGCTTTCTTAATGTATGACCCATCCATCTCCACTTTCTTCCTAAGATTTCCTGTTTCAATTTACTTTGTTCCGCTCTCTCCCACAGTCTGTCGTTTGTAACTTTGTCAAACCATTGTGTACCTAAAATCTTTCTCAGGGAGGGACATACATCCATCTTAATTTTCTGACGTATTTTTTGTATGCTGAGCAATGCACTATTAATGGTGTAAAAAAGTTTACCGGTTACTGCGCTCATTCTTGCCAATTCTCTCCAAATGTCGGCCTACCTTGACGGGGCTGGAGATCTTGCGTGTCCCGGTGATCCAGGGAGCTATGCCAGCGCGAGTTGTACTCCTGTTAGGGTCACCCAAGCCAGACAGGTCCTTGGAGAGGGGCCAGACTAAGAGGCCGAGGAGCAGGTGGAGCCCTTTAGGGGGAGCTGCAGAACCCACCGGCGAGTGGTACACGCTCTGGGTTAAACCAATCCACCCCCACTTCATAGGTTAAATGCATTCTTGCCTCGTTCTTTACTTTTGTCCTCTATCAGTCATCCCAATGGACGTAGAAGAGATGCAGGCCAGATGACATTGCACCTCTGCCCCTTTGTGACAACCTCCTAGGTGGCGGGGAATGCCAGGCGTACCATCACTGCAGAGGAGCCAAGAATACTAAAGGGGAGTAAGGAGATACCTCACTCACATGTATATGCTACGTTTCTGGCAGGACGTGACGATCCTAGGACACAGACACACTGGACTGCCTCTCTTCATGGATACTTGAAAAATGGGTCCATAAGTTCATATCATCACACATCCTTTCGAGCAAGACCACAGTCGGCCCAAGCAACGTTAAGGTGCTGAAGACGGAGGCTACCAGCCAAAAGGCGCACCACAGAAATCAGGATGCCACGCAAATAGGCAACATGAGAGTATGCCTAATTCTTCTCTAATACGACTTTTCTCCGTTATTGCAGCACTGTTAATTGAACAGCATGACGTGATGTCTCTTCTCTCAAGAACTCCCAAGGTTTTTGTTTTTAAACTCTTGATGAGCATGCCTCTCTTCCCCAGCTGCTCTTAGCATCCGGCCATCCCGGTGAGGTTGTTGAGGCACACATGAAAAAGACCCCCACAACCCCACGCCATCCCTCTTTGTCGGCGGCCAGTGGCTGTGCCTAATATGGTCGGAGATTGCTCCATTCTTTAATGTTGTCCTCCAATCTGTCTTTAGACGACCTTTTCGTCGTCTGACTTGCATTTTCGCGTGCAGGATCGTATTTGCAAGATCGTCTGATCTCGATATATGGCCGTACCAAGCGAGTTTCCGTCTTTTTGATCGCTGCCAAGAGGTCTTCAAAAGGCCATATTGCTGTTTTAATTCTTTCTCGCATTTCCTCATTTGTAACTTGGTCTTTGTTTAAAGTCTTCGGAAACATTTAATCTCCAAGGCTTGTATCCTCTGCTGCAGGTCAGCTGTAATTATCCATGCCTCACAAGTATAGAGGAATATTGACAGGACTAATGTACGCATTAATCTGATCTTCGTGCATACGGTTAACCGTTTGTCTTGCTAAATTTTGTTAAGCCGTGCAAGCGCCTGTAATGTCTGTGCTATTGTCTGTGCTATTCTGGCCAACACCTCACAGTTTTATTCTTCATCACTGATAATCCCGTCGATGTCATCTGCAAAACGAAGGTTGGTAATTGTTCTCTCCTTTATTTTTACAATTCCCAACGTGATCTCCAAGTCCTTCACTCATAATTATCTCAGGAAAATGTTGAAAAGTGTTATGGGAAAAACAAAAAACAAATGGTAAAAGTTGATTAAGATTGAGTTTAATCACAATTTTAAAATGGGTATGGTCAGATACCGCACTGAGACGAGAACACAAACAAAACCTACGTTGCGACCAATAGGCCTTCATCGGGGACAACAATACTGAACTACGAAATCAACATATAAGGAAAAAATGGTCAACGTATCTGATAGTAGACCCCAACTGCTGTAAGGCGATGTTCCTAACCAGTGACGTTTGGCTCGTGGCAGGGATCCACTGACGCAGATGAAAACATTACCTCGTTTTCTTGGTGTTTACAGAAAGACCAAAATGAGTGCATGAAGTTGAAAACTCATTCATGGTTGCTTGCATGTCTTGTTCTGAGCACGTTCTCATTACACAATCATTAGCAAAAAAGGGGATATATGTTGTTTCCAATGCCCACACTGAGTAGGTTCATTCTTTTGTGCGCCCTGGAAAGGACGTTAAGTGACGGGTTGCAGTAGCTTTCCTCACATCCCGAGCATGCTGATAAAGGTGGACCGCGGTCCTCCAGGCGGATGTGCTATGCTTGGCTTCATCTGCGTGATACTCACTACTACGGAGATCACATCAATCCACTTTTCTTCAGCCAGACTGCCTTGAAAACAGCCCGTTTCCGGTGAACGCTACATTGAAGAGATATAGTGGTCTAGGTCAGTATATAGTGCTTGAGCCTCATGCGACGTCCTGGTCAGTATATTGTGATTGACCCTGACGCGACGTCCTGGTCAGTATATTGTGCTTGACCCTCACGCGACGTCCTGGTCAGCACATTGTGATTGACCCTGACGCGACTTCCTGGTCAGTATATTGTGCTTGACACTGACGCGACTTCCTGGTCAGTATATTGTGCTTGACCCGGACGCGACTTCCTGGTCAGTATATTGTGCTTGACACTGATGCGACTTCCTGGTCAGTATATTGTGCTTGACCCTGACGCGACGGCCTGGTCAGTATATAGTGCTTGACCCTCACGCGACTTCCTGGTCAGTATATTGTGCTTGACCCTGATGCGACTTCCTGGTCAGTATATAGGGCTTGACCCTGACGCGACTTCCTGGTCAGTATATTGTGCTTGACACTGACGCGACTTCCTGGTCAGTATATTGTGCTTGACCCTGACGCGACTTCCTGGTCAGTATATTGTGCTTGACCCTGACGCGACGTCCTGGTCAGTATATTGTGCTTGACCCTGACGCGACTTCCTGGTCAGTATATTGTGCTTGACCCTGACGCGACTTCCTGGTCAGTATATTGTGCTTGACCCTGACACGACTTCCTGGTCAACATGTTCTGCCTGACAGGACTAGTGTCTCAGTTCCCCAAGAGGAGATCTAAGATAATTGTTTTTTTCACCTTCGTGAGGGACTTTACTGTAGGCGCCTCAGAGTGAATATATAGAAGAGTGGGGGACTAAGATTAGATATGTGCTGACATCAAAAAGAAATGACACCTTCCTAAAAACAATCCTGGAAGGAAATATTGAGGGCTAACGTGATAGATAGGAGTAATCTATATTCTATACTAGACGTTGGAGAAAACATGTTATGATTGGTTGCTTATTGATCCAGCGGCCTGTGGGTTCCTGCCCTTTGGCCCATTGCCAAATAGTGTTATCTATAAGTGTTTGTAAGCTGTTGTTTAGTTAATTACAAAGTGTTCCATGTGTCTGGTATCGGGGGAAGAAGCCCTTTCCAAACATCGATAAGGGCCGGACATTAAAAAAGATGGTGCTCAACAGTTTGTTTCATTGGGATGTGTGCACAGCCAACACTCTGGAGTATGTTCTAGTTGGATTCTGTTCAAGTGACTGTTAAGTTGTACGTGTTGAATGTGAAGTCAGAAAAGGGTGCTCTGATCTCTGATATTCATGAGGTTGATGTTGTCTTTGGGATTTTGGATGGCCGCATGTTTTTAGATTTCTTTTCCAATATTTCCTATTGTTCATCTATTAGGCCAGTCCTCTTTGTTCGCAGTCATCAGTAGTTGTTTGATTATCTGCAGAGTTGTTGGTGTGTTGTTGCTCTTGACTTGATCCCTTCTTAGCCAGTCTGTCTGCCTTGTCATTGCCAGGTGTATTCTTCTTCTTGTTCTTCTTCGTACGCTGTCAGACGTCAACTTGAATTTGTTCAAGGAAAGCAGCTGTCATCGTGAGGCTGTCGACACTGCCACAGAGCATGTCTAGTGTTGGAACTGGTGATGGCCACATGTGCTTACTCTGGTCCTCGTATGTCGGGAAATTCTACAGCAGATGTTCATCAGTCATTTTCCCTGTACCACAGGTGCATTCGTCAGTGCCACCTATTCTCAGTTTATTGAATAGATGGTACCTCAGTCTGTTGTGGCCTCTGCGGAGTCTGAAGACTACGACCTGCTCTTTTCTGTTCAACTGGTAGTAGGCATCATTTTTTGTGTAGCCAGTATACTCTGTTTCCCATTTGGCCATGTATCTGGCCCTAATAAACCGTTTGGACTCTTCGTAGGTCACACTAGAATCTGGTTGTGGTAGTCGTGCACCTCCTTTTGCCAGTCTGTCTGCCTCCTCGTTGCCTTGGATGTTACAGTGGGATGGAAGCCACTGTACCACTACTCTTTTTGGTGCAGACTGCTGGCATAGTTTACAGAGTACTGCTCTTAAATCATTAAGTTCCGTATTTTTCTGGCTTTTGAGTGCTGTAACAACGGCCACCGCATCTGTAAACAGGACTATCTGGCTTTCATTGCTTTCGCCTGTCAGCATTGCTTTTACTGCAGCCTTTAGTGCCTCTGCCTCCGCTCTGAAATTGCTTGAGAATTTTCCAGTTGCCACTGACAGTGTTATTTGTCTACCATTTATAAGGCCCAGGAATGCCCATCTCCCTCCATTCTGTGTTGAGTTTGTTACAGAACCGTCGGTGTATGCATGGATCCAGTCCATGCTTGGGTAGTTTTCCGCTATGTACCTCAGGGTTATGTGTCTTCTTTCTTTTTCCGTCTGGCTGTTCTTGTTTCAAATACCTGGTATATTTTCTACCACTTCCGAAATGATATGCTGCTTCCATGTGGGTTGTGTACAGTAGGGATGGACTTTGGTGTTGTTATGGTGTTCATAATGTCTTCGCTCATCTTTGCTTTGGCTATTTCTGCAAAGTTTCTCTGCTTTAGTTTATCTTCTCCAAATCTATTTAGTCTCTGATGCATTGGATGGTTTGTCAGTCTTCTGAGTTTCTCTGCTTGCTGCTGGGCTCTGCAGTCTCTTCTATCGGTTATGGATTGCAGATTTGTAATCTTTCTAAGTTCTACAATTGGCGTTGACTTCATGCCTCCTGTTATAACTCTCATGGTTTGGTTTTGAAGTTTGCTAATTTTATCAAAGTTCGCCTTTGCTGCTGTTGCCCATGCCATACTCGAGAACTGGTCTCACTCTTCCAGTGTACAGTTTCTTAAGTATTCCTTCGACTGCTCCCCAGCTTGTGCCAGCAAGTTTCCTCATGATTGCCGTTCTTTGTCTGGCTCTCATTCGGTTTCTCTCGATCTGACTTTTCCATGTCATGCGCCGATCAAATGTGACGCCCAAGTAGTTTGGGTTGTCGTTTGGCCGCAGATATTTGCCATTCAGACATATTTTCTTGTTCTGTGGTTTATTTGAAAGCGAGAATATCGTACATGTTGTTTTTTCTTCATTTATTTTGACCAGCCATGATTTCGCCCAATCCTCCAACGATGTTAGGGCCTGCTGCATCCGATTGTTTGCTACGGTCAGATTTTTGTTAGAGGTCCACATAGCCAGATCGTCTACAAACATGGAGCTGTGGACTCTTCTTGGTATATTCTCTATGATGTTGTTTATATACACCAGAAAAAGTGTGGGTGACAGTACTCGCCCTTGAGGTACTCCCTGCTCCAGTGTCACCTTTTTGCTCATCTGACCTTGTATTTGAACTCTGGCTGTTCTGTTTTCGAGGTAGTGGCTAATCCATCTGTACATTTTTCCAGATTCTTCACTTCTTCGTAGCTTGACTTTAATTCCCTCTTTCCACACCTTGTCAAATGCCTTCTCTAGATCCACCCAAACCGCTACTATATGCTTTTTCTCTTAGTAAGCATCCTCTATTTCCTGTGCTATGAGAGTGATCTGGTCCTCAGTGGATCTGTGTTGTCTAAATCCTGCTTTCTGTGGAATTAATATGTGTTTTTCTTCCAGTTCTCACTTCAGTCTGTGTTTATCATACGCTCCACCAGTTTACCTATACAGCTGAGTAGACTGATAGGCCTGTATCCATTTGGATCTGTTCTATCTTTTTCTTTCTTTGGTACGGGTATAAGTACAGCATCTTTCCATACCTGCGGTACAATTCCCCTTTTCCAGCTTTGGTTTAGGACTGACAGTAACTTCCTTTTTGCTGTTTGGCCCAACCCCGTCAGCATTTCATTTGTTACCTCATCTTTTCCGGGTGATTTCTTGTTCTTTAAAGTTCTCATGGCCTCATTCATTTCATTCATCGTTAGTTTTGCCATCATGTGCTCCTCTGGTGCTATATTGATGTTGTCGTGGCTCTTTTGTTCTTCACTAATATCGGTATGCCTGTCCGTAGGGACATCAATGTGGTTTGCAGCCAGGTGTATTCGAATGACCAGGGATCCACAGCATAACTATTCTGACCATGGGATGTGATAGTTGTCTGTTGGCACCTAGGGCTATTTCGATGAATGCAGAATTACAATGATCACCATCTTCCAGAGCTTGCAGGGTGTATAGAAGTAGCCCCCCTTTCAGTCATGTCTGACTTTAGGCTGATGCGACCTAGGAGTAGCCCCCTTTTCAGTCATGTCTGACTATAGGTTGATGCCACCTTGGAGTAGCAACTTTTCAGTCATGTCTGACTATAGGTTGATGCCACCTTGGAGTAGCAACTTTTCAGTCATGTCTGACTATAGGTTGATGCGACCTTGAAGTAGCAACTCTCTACTGAGTTTTTTGTTTTCATTTTCCTTTCGACGTTCTCTCTTTATTGCCCCGTGTTGCATGAGTTTATTTCCGCCCAGCCCAAGGTGGCTCTTCAGGTTACATCCCCAGATATATCTTCACAAGATGTTCGATCTATATCCAGAGCCTTCATGTTCCGCTTACATGCATCTTTGAACTGCGGCTATGGTCGGCGAGTTGTTCTTTTACCACACACCAGCTGTCCATAAAGAATATCTTTGTGAATGCGACCGTCTTCCATGCGACAAACATGACCAAGCCATCGCAGTCTTCGTTGACGAAGGAGGGTGTACATACTTGAAAGACCTGTGCGAGAATGCACTTCTGCATTTGTCACCTTGTCTCTCCTTGAGATGCCAAGGATGGATCTCGTGCGCTGTTGGTGAAAGGTGTTGAGCCTATGCTCTTGCTTGACATAGGTTGTCCACGTTTCGCTGCCATACAGAAGCGTACTGACGACACAGGCATTGTAGACTATGCCATTGGTCTTGGCTGTAAGTTTGGAGTTTTCCCAGACACGTGTTGTTAGACGAGAAGATATGGTAGCAGTTCTGCCTATTTTCGAGGTCTAGAGAGTGCGTATCATTGATTATAGACCCCAGGTAAGTGAACTGGTCCACAGTTGCCAGTCCATAGTTATCGATAGTGATAGTTGGGGTTGTATCTACATCTTGTCCCAGTACATTTGTTTTATTCAGGCTTATTGTGAGGCCGAAATCTTTAGACGCCTGGGAATTCACATTGGGACTCAGCCAGTTTGTGTGGCCGCAGTAAGATCACTCTGGCAAAGACTTTGCCAACAACACTGAGCAGTGAGATATCTCTGTAATTATTACAGTCACTTCTGTCACCTTTATTTGTGTATAGTGTGACAATTTTTGAATCTGTCATATCTTAAGTTACGATGGCCCCTTTCCAACTCTGGCATAGCCGTTACAAGAGTGCGTTGTTACAATGCTTGATCAGATCAGGTGGGATCCCGTCTCTGCCCGCTGCTTTGCTCAGCGCCAAGGTGTCTATGGCTGTATTGAGATCTTCTAAGATGGTTCGATGTCTAGCTCCTCCATTCTAGGATAGCCTTGAACAGCATCAAAAGCTGTGGGAGTGACCGTATTGTCGCATGAGTAGAGCTCAGAGTAATGTTCTACTCATCGCTCCGTCTGCCTTGTTTTGTCAGTTCTTTTCTCTCTACAAACTATTTGAGCGGCGCTGTCTTCCTGTGCACGGGACCAATAGCTTTTTTAATGGCATCATACATTTCTCTGATATTGCTTGTTTCTGCCGCAGTCTGGATATTTTCACTGAGGTGGAACCAGTACTCATTTGCACAGCTGCGAGATATTTGATGAAATTGGCTCCAGTTGGATTTTAGGGATTGCAGAGTAACTGCATTTGGAAGGCACTTGTAGTTAAGAACAGCAGTGAGCATTGCTTCGATTATGGGTGTCATTTCATTATTTTTGGCTTCGAACCAATCATTCTTCTTCTTCTTCTTCTTCTTCTTCTTCTTCTTCTTCTTCTTCTTCTTCTTCTTACGCTGTCAGACGTCGACCTTTATTTGTTTTTTAAAAACGCAGCGGTCATCCTGAGGCTGTCGACACTGCCATAGAGCTTGTCTAGTGTTGCCACTGGTGATGGCCACATCTGCTCTCTCTGATCCTCGTATGTCGGGCAATTTTGCAGCAGATGCTCAGCGGTCATTTTCCCGGTATCACTCGGGCATTCGTCGGTGCCACCTATCTTCAATTTGTTGAATAGGTGGTACCTCAGTCTATTGTGGCCAGTGCGAAGTCTGAAGACCACGACCTGCTCTCTTCTGTTCAACTGGTAATAGGCATCGTTTTTTGTGTAGCCAGTATGTTCTGTTTCCCATTTGGTCATGTATCTAGCTCTAATAAGCCGTTTTGACTCGTCGTATGTCACACTAGTATCTGAACCAATCATTCGATTTTGCAGTGCTTCTTCCAAAAATAGCAAGCACAGGGCTGCGGATGTTAGATCGAAGTTGGTTCCAGGTGTCTGTAACCATAGGGGTACTTTGTATAATTCTTATAGTTACCTCGAAGGCGTCGTTAAAGCGAGTGATCAGTGCAGGATCTGACATTTTCCTCCTCTCGATATGTGGTTTACCTTCGTGTCTGGTGTGATATAACTTTCTTGGCTGCAATTTAATTTGATATCGAACCAGTTCATGGTCTGTGTCACAGTCTGCGCTATGGTAGGAGCGTTATTTGAGAAGAGATCTTCACACAACAATCAAGCTGATGTCAGTCCTTGGATCGTGGGTGCATCCATAAAAATAGGAGTTCGTCAAACAGAGCCCATAATAGACAGAAAACTCTAAAAGTCGTTGCCCCTTATCATTAACTTTGCCGACTCCAAAGTTGCCAAGACATAAAGGCCACGAATCGTGATCAGCACCCACTCTAGCATTGAAGTCGCCGAGTAGAACAAGTTGTTCCTGATTTTCACAAAAAGCATCTTTGGCTTCAGCTGCGGGGCACAAGGACAGACAAACAGACGGGGCAGAGACATGCAGGCATACACAGACAGGCAGTCGGATATAAGCAGGCACACATACATACACAAACAGCTTAAAAGTTACGCAGAAGAGTAAGGTTTTCATGGAAAATATTACTTTTTTATTATAATAAATACAAGGGGCTTGCCATAAGTCCTTACCGTGCCAATGAAGGAGTAAGAGAAGAAATTTTTAATTTGGCACAGTGTTTATTCCTTCTCAATGTAGCCACCACCTAAATTTATATATTCATGCCATCTCTGCGTGACCTTGAATAGACTTTCAGAATAAAGTATCCTATTTTCCGAACTAAACCAGTTATCACAAGCCAGTGAGACATCTTCGTCACTGTCAAAATTATTTCCTTCCAGCTGTTTAAGTTTTGGGAAAAGAAAAAAGTCTGATAAGGCTAAATCCGGAGAATATGGTGGATGTGGAAGAGTTTCAATATTCAAATTGTTGGCTGTTTGAAGCACAAGCTTTGCTTTATGGGAGAGCGCGTTGTCTTGAAGCATGGGCAGAATTTGAGTGCGCGCTATCCCTCGTTTGCTGGTCACAGTCTTTCTTAGTTTGGTAAGGAGATCTGCATAATATTGCCCATTAACTGTGTTGCATGAGGCAGGTCATCTTTCAATGACACCTTTGACGTCCCAAAAACAGTCAACATCACTTTTCTTGCAGATTTATGTGCTCTTGGCTTGACATGTGTTTGTGAGCCCGGGGTTTTCCACTGTTTACTGGAGATTTTGGATTCTGGGTCATAATGGTGAACCCAAGTCTCATCTACTGTCACGGTGGTCGGCAACATGTTTTCAACCGACACATTTTAAGTAACTGGCCACAGCAATCAACCATCGTTTGTTCATGTTCAAATGTCAGCAGACGTGGGACCCAACGGGCACATACTATCCTCATCTTCAGTCTGTTGTGTAAAATTCTAAAAACTGTACTTTCATTCAGTTTTGCTGACCTAGATATCTCTGCAATTGTCATTTTTCTATCCTGGTCAATGATTTTCTTTACTCTTGCAGCATTTTCATCGCTGTACTCTGTGGATGGTCTTCCAGATCTTGGAAGATCAGCAACATGGGAACGGCCACACTATAACTGGCTACACCAGTATTTTTTACAGAAGCATACGAAGTACAAAATTCCTCAAACAATGGTTCCATCCTCCTGTGTATTTCTGTAGGTGTTTCCCCTGCAACATCAAGAATATTATCACAGTTCTGGCCTCTGATTTCTCCATTGTTCTAACAAACTTTAGTCACAGATTCAGTCAATAAGGTCTGTTACGTCATGCACCATACTAGGTAAACCCGTCAAGGAAGGAAATTCATACTTCTTAAATCCAGTACAAATTGAATGAGCTACATATTTGCCAAATTTCAACTTTAACTTTCTCCTTCATCTCCTTCATAGTCATGACAAAGACGTATGACAAGCCTCTCGTATATATGGCGTGACTACTTAGAAACCTATGTTATGATCTGAGAATTATGATCAGCAGAATTCGTAACAGAGCTATAATCAGATAATCTAAATTCAGTGTTTGTTGGAAAATGTTTCTGTTGGTGATCTCTGTCGGTACATTAGGACGTTATAAATAACGCATCAACAACATTAGAAAAGGTAAGTTTGTTTTATTTTAATGTAATATCATTAGAATTTGCTTTCTTATTAATAGATATAATATGTCTACATTAAAATCAGTTTATACTTCAGATATTATGCCATTCTAGACGCTCGTACTGTTAGACAATGTAAGGTCAGATAGAGGGAATTGAGACTTATGCGGGAAAAATGGCGGCCAGCAATTAGGCCTTTATTACAGACGGCCGTGGCTAACCCACGAGGCATTGTGGTATTTTCTGTCGGGGTTTTCTCACTTAGCGTTATGCACTCTCGTGCTATCCGACAAAGCAGTAAATGGAAGCTGTACATCCGTCCGGGTAACAAGTGTTTAATAGTCCATTTTTGTCGATGAGGACCACCAACATCAGCACATATCATCATGCAACCTTGAGTTGGTGTGACCGCTCATGACTGATCAAGTCAACTCGAGCCTGGAAAGTTCTTACACGTGACTGGCAAACATAGACAGCAGTGGGCTCTGATATTTTCTATGCTCTATACATGCTGATTACACGTCTATCCTGGGAAGCACACGAAAGCACAAAGACTGGTTCGACCAAAATGGTGGAGAAATTAAGATTATTCTGGACGCAAAGCGTCAAGCGCACAAAGATCTTCAAAGTGGTACATCGTCCTTGTCCAAGAAAACGGTTTTTACTAATGCTCGAAGAATAGTCCAAAAGAGACTCAGGGAGTTTTCTGGCTAAGCAGGCGGGCAGACGAAATAGTGGACTTCCTGTTTGCTATGGCCTCAAATGGTTCTACACGCGTTGAATCAATTGGGAATTTTGCAAAAGTGCATGAATACTCTGCATGTTGGCTCTAACAACTGTGATACATCACATTTATTCATCTTTCTTCACTGGGTGATTATGTTCAAAATATATCCTTCTTGTCTTGAACCAACATGCATTCTGCGTTTTCTCCTTGATTATCGCCATTAATATTTTTTTTTAATAGTTATATATAGACCAATTTATTTCGTATAGTTTATTTCGTCAAATATTTATTATTGATCGCTTACCTTCATTGCGATGGTGTAACAGTTCCCGCCGGAGCAAGGGGAGTTTAGGATGCCTGAACATGTTAAAGCTTAAAGCTACATGAATGCATGTCAAGGTCACTCACTGTCTCAGCAAAGGAGAACAGAGTTGGGTTAAGGAATGTGGACAGGTAGAAACTGACCACTGGCCTTCCGATTTTGGTAGGGGGAGATTGATTGACAGACGAAATTGGCAACGGGGCTTGCTGCGAGAGAATGAGTGACAGGTGTGCAAAGTGTTTCGTTCCAATTGGAATTGAAGATGACCATACCTGAGATCGATTGGTCAAGCTCTGGCCTTGCTTGAGGATATATAACTCGAGACAAAGTTTAGCTCGAGAGGCTGGATGAGAGATGGGGGGCTGGAGAGAGAGAGGCTGTATGGAGGAGGCTGGAGAGAGAGAGAGACTGAATGTGGATAGTATGTTTAACTCACCGACTTAGATAGAGGAGCGATTGATAGACGGTTGGACGAATGTTTAGTGATAGAACAGGATCGCTCAAATAGGTGTGTGAGTTTTGCATTAATGGATAATCTGAAAGTGTGTTTGTAAGCAAGGACACATTGTGAACGAGTTATGTCGAGATCGCCCGCCTGAGGGGATTTCAGTGAGGAAGAGTATTTGATAAGGTGTGTTGAAGACGCAGTTAAGGCGATGTGTGTGTGATGCAATTGCAAGGCAATAGAACTGGGTTTTTAGATAGTTGGGAATTCCATCAATAGCTAATGCTTACAATTCCCGTTTTAGTAGAATATTTAGTTAAGATATGTATTATATTGTGTTTGTAATTTCTCTACTCATTCTATGATATGAGTATGATATAATAAATATGCCACCTGATGTGTGATATGTCATTTACTGAGTATGGTCATGATGATGTGGATGAGTGTGAGAATGTTCTAAGTTCGATCACGGCAGCAGAGGGTCTGCTACACGTTATTATTATTTTGGTGCCTGTTGACCACGGATAGTCGTGGTAGATTTATAAATATAGTGCGTGTGTAGCTATAGATCTTGATTTGCATGTTTAACACAAGTGTCGCAGTTAAATATAACTTGTGTGTGTAGTTAGGAATAGAGGAGTAGCTAGTGGTTAGAGTGTTAGTACCATAGACAGCTTTTCCAATCATCTGACTGGTAAGTGTGACATTTTTCTTCCACCCATTGTTGTATTATTGACAAGACTTTGTGCGTACTTGACAGTCTTATAAATTTTTTTGGTGGGCCAGACGGGTTTATTCAATATGTCGAGGTTGGACAATGTTAAACAATGTTATCATTGTCTAGCTTTTGGACATTTGTCTATCGGATGCCCTAATATTCTTCGGAATATTAACAGTTCCTGGAGAAGAGGAGGACTGTTTGTCAAAAACAAGCCTTTCATGGCACGAGCTACAGTCAGCGATAAGTTGAAGGACAAAAGTCAACTACAAAACCAGCTAAGAGAACTAACAAGCAGAGTCATTATGCTGGAAAGACAGGAAAAAGATCTCCAATGGAAGCTGCGACAGCTGTTGCAACAGTTTGAAAACAGAGCTTTCAAACCAGCTAGGAAGGAGAGAAGAAATCAAGAAATCACAGGAGTAAACACGGCCCAGTATTTTGGAAGGGGACAGAGTGGTAGGAAAGTGAGTAGGAAGCCCATCCAACTTCCACATTCCGATCCGTGGAGGGACAGAGGTGGAAATCTCAGGACGGACGTGTGTGAACGACTGGAAAGAGTTGGCGAAAAGGGGAGTTTGACCCAGGTGGAGAGGCCAAGTCAAATGAGAGGAGGAGGAATGGTTGGGCAGAAGTTTGAATCGGGCAGATTCTTAGCCCAGAAGAGGCCTTTTGCACGGTTACAGATGGAGAGGCAGGACAGGAGCTATCAAAGAGACATTGAGCACGAGGCGGATGGACGGAAAGAAAGAGATACAGGTTTTGTGTATCCAGAAAAGTTAGGTACGGAGGGCAGGTTACGCAATGCAAACGAGACAAACGTTCGCTCAGAGGTCCAGAGGAAATGTTACCGCATCGGACAGTGTAGGCCGAGAATTCAGGAAGAGGGTATTACGTCGATTAACATGGTCGGGCGTGCTGAAAGGGGCCAAGTTTACCAGGAACTTGTCGTCAAGCCTGGTAGAACATTAGTTAAAGTCGACGAAGAATCGAACAAGGAAATAGTCGGAGATTCGCCAGATAAAGAGGAAAGGAGAGGAGGAGGAATGGTGGCAGGACCAGCTATGGTTTCGTGCCCACCCAAGCCAGGTCCTAGCCATGCGGGAGAAATTGTTGAACAGACCGAAAGAAGGGACAACCCTTCGGCCACCGAGGAAGGAAGTGGGAATGACGCACAGTTGGAATGCGAAACGGACGCACCAACAACAGCCAACAAAAGAGGAACAGAGTTTCTAAGGAAAACGAAGAAAAGGGAAAGACAGGTTAACCACAGCCAGGACAGCGAACCAGTCATCGAAGCAAAGATGAAAAGATCTCAGTTCGAGATAAGCCAACAGTCAAATGAATAGTGTGAAAAGTCTTTCCCACAAATAGTGAATACAGATGGACGGAAGGCTGAAGTAGCGGACGATGTAAGTGTACGTAACACTACCAGAGAACCGGTGGGTACGAACCAACCAGCCGAGAAACAAACAGACCAGACGATGGGCGTTTTACAGGAGGAAATCGCGCAGCAATCAGAGACAGCTGATGGGGCAACGCATAGTCTGGTTAAAATAAGCAGTAGTGATAAGGAACGGTTGATGCAATGTTTACTGACGCTAGCCAAAAACATGGAATTCAGAAATGGAATTAGGTAAAGTCGTGTGGAGTACTTACACACATGGGCTATCATGTGAAACTCCAGTTAATGTATGCATTTGCATAAAATTTGTTTCATCTACCGTTATCCTTAGGAAACGGAGATTTGGATAATTAGGGGGTAGGGTATAGAGATGGAGGAATGACCAGATGTTAAAAATTCCTTTGAATTCGTTGTCTCAAGTAAACGCCAGACAATGAGCGTACCACGGACGGTCAGTCTGAAGCTAGACTGACCGAGATCAAAGGGACATTTCTGACCAGAGAAACGGACGGCCAGTCTGAAGCTAGACTGACGAGATCACAGGGACATTTCCCAACAAAGAAACGGGCAAGAGACGCAGGATAGCTGGATGCGCCAGGTAATGATTACGCGACTCAGGGTAACACGTGGACGCGATGTTTCGGTCAAAATCTGACCAGGTAGCTTTGATTCGGGGAATTTGTGGTTTTGATTCCTCGTGACAAAGACTGCACCTGGACTAGTAGGGTTACAGCATGACTTAATTCGACAGGTGGACGATTCGGTTTTTGACTTTTGACTCAGACATAGTTTAGTATCTGATTAAATTAGAACGTAGTCATAGTTTAGTGACATAGTCTAGTAGAACTTAGTCATAGTTTAGTATCTTATAAAGGGGGCATTAACAGGTGCTCATCTGTGGGGCACGAGCAGGAGTGAAGGTTGATGGCACTTGGTCATGTTTATGTGTGTAAATATTTTGATATTTGGATTTTGACAAGCGTATTACTTGCACTTTAATTGATTGTTGTTGGTTTGTTTAAACATGATTATGTGTCCTGACATAAGTATCAAGGTGTGATACGGACTGAAATACTGATATCATGAGTATGCGTGCAAATATTTTGACATTTGTATTTAGTGTTTGGGTTTCGACATTGTATGCAATGCATTTGTCTTGTGTTTTGTTGTTGTTTTTTTGTTGTTGTTGTTGAATCATCATGTTTACAGGTATTTGATACAGGTTATATAGGTGATCTACAGAGCAGTATATCTCATCCAGACTGTAGGCCTCCGCAAGCACAAGTCACCACGAGTTCCAGAATCACGTGTATGTGGAGTCTTTGCAGAGAAGACTACATTGATCAGAAGTTTTAATATTGACTATGACATATGTTGTCAAATATCGTTTTTGTGGGAAACATAAAGAATTTTGCTGTTTTCTTTGAGAGGGGATAGCTGTCAAGAGAGACAATGATAACTAGCCCGAGGATAACCCACGTAAGTTCGTGGCCTCACAGGAGTTAGTATGAAGTGAATCGTCGGCCAGGCGTGTAATGAGACCGCCTGAGAAAATTGACCTGAACTGGTCGTGTGTAACAATGAAGGTTCGTGTCCTTAGAGGAAGGCACGGGAACAGGTCGAGGTATATTGACCTCAATGAGTAAGGAGAATTCCTTAAGGTGTTTCTGTTTTGATGAGTTAAAGGTCCCGCAGGGACAGACTTGGGTGAATTTGACTGTAAAACGATGTAAAAGTGTTGGTTTGTGTTGTAAAAACGACCAGCCACAGTATTTTTTTTCTGCTTGTATTGATTGTGTAGGTATTACAAAAAGTTTATATGTATCAAATGACATGTCTTGTTATGCATGTACGATGTGAGTGAAGTTGTAGTGTTTTCTTTTCAAGGCAGGTACAATTTGAGTGGAGTTGTAAACAGGAGTAGTGTTTACATTTTGGATAGTGAAGACGAAAATGGTGGTCATTTGCCAGATGAAAAAAATGAACATCCATGTTTCGGTCTGTAGTTTAGGGAGGTAATGTAACAGTTCCCGCCGGAGCAAGGGGAGTTTAGGATGCCTGAACATGTTAAAGCTTAAAGCTACATGAATGCATGTCAAGGTCACTCACTGTCTCAGCAAAGGAGAACAGAGTTGGGTTAAGGAATGTGGACAGGTAGAAACTGACCACTGGCCTTCCGATTTTGGTAGGGGGAGATTGATTGACAGACGAAATTGGCAACGGGGCTTGCTGCGAGAGAATGAGTGACAGGTGTGCAAAGTGTTTCGTTCCAATTGGAATTGAAGATGACCATACCTGAGATCGATTGGTCAAGCTCTGGCCTTGCTTGAGGATATATAACTCGAGACAAAGTTTAGCTCGAGAGGCTGGATGAGAGATGGGGGGCTGGAGAGAGAGAGGCTGTATGGAGGAGGCTGGAGAGAGAGAGAGACTGAATGTGGATAGTATGTTTAACTCACCGACTTAGATAGAGGAGCGATTGATAGACGGTTGGACGAATGTTTAGTGATAGAACAGGATCGCTCAAATAGGTGTGTGAGTTTTGCATTAATGGATAATCTGAAAGTGTGTTTGTAAGCAAGGACACATTGTGAACGAGTTATGTCGAGATCGCCCGCCTGAGGGGATTTCAGTGAGGAAGAGTATTTGATAAGGTGTGTTGAAGACGCAGTTAAGGCGATGTGTGTGTGATGCAATTGCAAGGCAATAGAACTGGGTTTTTAGATAGTTGGGAATTCCATCAATAGCTAATGCTTACAATTCCCGTTTTAGTAGAATATTTAGTTAAGATATGTATTATATTGTGTTTGTAATTTCTCTACTCATTCTATGATATGAGTATGATATAATAAATATGCCACCTGCTGTGTGATATGTCATTTACTGAGTATGGTCATGATGATGTGGATGAGTGTGAGAATGGTCTAAGTTAGATCACGGCAGCAGAGGGTCTGTTACAATGGCACTTACGTCGCCAGCCACAGAAAAATGAATCACAGGACTTGTATAGACTAAAGGCCGCGTTACTTTAACACCCAACTTTGTAGCATATAGCATTACCAGTATGTCCACCTTTGGGGGTTTTTCAAGTGAACCAGACCAGTTCTTTCAAGTTATTTCCAGTGCAAGATTATTTAAATCATCTCATACTTTGTCGTCTTCTAAATTTAACTCATTTTCCGTGGTTCTTCAAAATCTTTATAGTTCAGAATGATATTCGTGTTCATCTTTACACACTGCGCCATTTTCGGTGTCTTCAACTAGCATCCCAGCCCTTGGACAGCAGACAGCATTATGTAAGAGACTGCACGTTCGTCCGACGAACTCACTACAATTGTCGCAAGGAAAACAAGGTGTCTCTGTAGTCAAATCCTTGTCGTTTCTAAAGAATCCTGTCTTGCACCCAAAATGTGTTGGAGAGTCTGTTGTACATTCCCGTATAATTGTAGCACTGGTTGTCAAGTCTGGAGATAGTTTCTTGCATGTTAGACAGAATGTGTGACTGTGGCTGTCTTCTTCCATATACCTGTCAGATGGACACTCGTGGCACATGCCAGTCTTTTCGTGCAAGAATTGACCTTTGCCACACAGACGTGGTTCCTGCAAGCCGAATACCATAAATATCATGCAAAGAATTATGCTCTTATGTAGCAAGAGTAGATGCACTGTCACCATCGTGTAACACTGTTGTTTCCGTGCTCGTGATACCTGAATCAGCAAAGAGAAGTTTAAGTTGCAGTAATATTAAATATAATGGGACTTAATTATTCTACCTATTTCACTCGTTGTCACCTTCATCATTAATTCCACATACGCGTACAGCAGACGTTTGAACACCGAGAAGCCGTTTTATCAAGCCTGCAATATTAAAGATCGTTTACCGTGCTATTATAAACCAAAAAATGTATTAACACAAAATGTATAACACTGTGTACCATATTTTAGATAGTGTATATTTGTCCAAAACTTATCCTGGTTTAATTAGAGAAAAGACATCTATTAAATGTAACTGTAATGTTTTCAACAGAGATTGTAAAACACATTAAAGAGCGCTCAAAATTAAAAAGTGAGGAGGGCACTGGGAAAACATGAAGTAAACGAGACAAAAAACATATTTAACTATCAATGTTCAACTGATACGTATACAGATTTTTCTTCTTCTGCGCTCTCAATCTCCAGCAACCAATCCATGAAAATGGCTTTGCAAGTACCAGAATGTAGTTCGGAAAACGGAGTGCTCTGTGTCGTAGTTTACAGCTTGACTGCGATATTTGCACATTTCGGTCCGACACATCCGACTTCAATAGACCTTTTTAAGTACCAGGTTGCCTTCCCTCTTCGATCCCTACGACTTAGCTGCAGTGGTCAGCGACCCATGGCTGACTGCTAGCGTCAGGGCCAGCGAACCAGAGCTGCCAAGACCCTTCTACCCCTCCACGCGGTGATCCTGGATAACAGGATGCAGCAGGGCAGACTGGCTAAGGAGAAGAGATCGAAGAGGGAATGCTAACGCGGTACTCAAAAAATGCTTGCTGAAGTCGGATGTATTGGACCGAAAGGTGCAGATATCGCAGTCAGGCTGTAAACTACGACACAACGCATTCCGTTCTCTTGACTGCATTCTGCTACTTAGGCCCTTTCATTGTTTAGTGGCGGGAGATTGAGAACGAACGAAGAAGAAGAAGAAGAAGAAGAATGCTCTACAGCTGCTACTTTCTGTAGTTTGTTTTTGCCCCTGATGGACATAAAGTCTGCATTTTGAAATTAAACGACACATTATAAGTCGTAGGATAACATCTTCAGATGGACTGGAAGGAGTATTCAGATTACGTCATCAGAGCAAGAGATCGTACGCTGGAGATCCATTGCAGCCGGCTTTCGTTGTGGAGTGTAAATTACATCGTGTACATAACAATGCAATAATCGAGACAGCTATAAAGATTAAAACAGATTTATATTGGTGCTTTAAAGACTATAGATAGCAAACGTGAGGTGTTGACCAGAATAGCACAGACAATAGCGGTGCTTGTACGGCTTAACAAAATATGGCAAGATAAACGGTTAGCACTATACACGAAAATTAGATTAATGTGTATACTGGTCCTGTCAATATTCCTCCATGCTTGTGAGACATGGACAGTTACTGCTGACCTTCAGCGAAGGATACAGGCCTTGGAGGTGAGATGTTTCCGAAGACTTTTAAACGTCACGTACAAACATCGAGTTACAAATGAGGAAATACGAGATAGAATTACAACAGCAATAGGGCCTTTTGAAGACCTCTTGGCAACTGTTAGAAGAAGGAAACTCGCTTGGTGCGGTCACATTTCGAGATCAAATGGTCTTGCAAATACGATCATTTACGGAAAGGTGCAAGGCAGACGACGAAGAAGCCGTCCCAAAAAGAGGTGGGAGACAACATGAAAGAATGAACCAATTTCCGACCAGAAGAGCCACAGGCAGCGGCCGCTGACAGAGAAGGGTGGCGTGGTATTGTGAGGATGTCTTCATGTGTGCCCCAACGGCCTCACCCGTTACAGGATGACCTGACCTGAAGCACAATGAAATCATCCTTCTTCTGGAAGAGTTGCATGTCACTGAAAAGGACATGAGAATTACTCAGAAAACGTACTGGCAACAGATTGATGCTGTCCGAATAGATAACACATTTGGAAGCTTCAGGCCTATACAAAAGGTAGTCCGGCAATGGTGTGATCCTTTCTCTCTGTATAGCGAATTTATATTGCGATCTCTAGAGACAATGCCTGGAATATCAATTGGTGGGCAGAACATAGACAACTTGCGTTACGCTGATGGTACGGTGTTGATAGCGCACTATGAGTCAGATTTGTAAGAACTAGCCAACCTGGTAGTTCTTCAAAACGGAAATAAAGGTTTCAGCTTAAATCAGAAGTAATGATGGTAAGTCAGAAACACAAACCTACAAATTGCTGTATAAAGGTGAACGAGACGGGACTAAAACAAGTACACGCATTTCAATACTTGGGCAACCACGTCAGTTCTTATGAGAGATGGGCTTTTGAAAACAGAACAGAATAGGCAAGGCAAAATCAGTCTTTCGGAGTATGAGAAGAATCTTGTGCAACAAAAGCCTAGCACTGGATTTATATAAAAGAGTTATTTGATGCTACGTGGAACAAGTACTGACATACAGCAGAAAATCATGGACAATCATCGGTCGCTTACATGGATCATTGGAGGCAACAGAAATGCGGTTTTACAGTATTGAGAATACCATGGGCTGCAAAGAAAGCTAATAACGCTGTTGTCGAGGTAGCACAGACACAAAGACAGCTAATAACGCTGTTGTCGAGGTAGCACAGACACAAAGACAGCTAATAACGCTGTTGTCGAGGTAGCACAGACACAAAGACAGCTAATAACGCTGTTGTCGAGGTAGCACAGACACAAAGACAGCTAATAACGCTGTTGTCGAGGTAGCACAGACACAAAGACAGCTAATAACGCTGTTGTCGAGGTAGCACAGACACAAAGACAGCTAATAACGCTGTTGTCGAGGTAGCACAGACACAAAGACAGCTAATAACGCTGTTGTCGAGGTAGCACAGACACAAAGACAGCTAATAACGCTGTTGTCGAGGTAGCACAGACACAAAGACAGCTAATAACGCTGTTGTCGAGGTAGCACAGACACAAAGACAACTAATAACGCTGTTGTCGAGGTAGCACAGACACAAAGACAGCTAATAACGCTGTTGTCGAGGTAGCACAGACACAAAGACAGCGTATAGCAAAAATCAGGACAAGGCATTTATCCTTTTTCGACATTATCATGAAAATAGACGGGTTGGAATACACGGTGACAGCGGGCAGATTCGCAGGGAAGAGGGAATTAGGGAGGAAAGAGAGAATATATTGGACAACTTGAAGGCATGGCATGGGCAGACAGGAGGAAATGGATGTACATGATCGATAAAGACAATCGGCAAGGTACTTGATGCTAATGATAATGACATATGCAATCTTGTGGTTTGGAGACCAAAAATAAATTCTTTCAATAAATGGCGAAGTTGCATATTTACATGAAGCTTAACGTTTAAGTTCAATGCCCAGTTTGCCCTCCAAAACTGCTAAAACAGAATAATGTTGATTGCCGCTTCATTCTGATGGATGGCAAAAAAAAAATGATATCACTGGAAAAATGAGAAAGGACACAGTTCTAAAGCTGAAACAATCATTCATCAAAGGCGGTTTTCACACCAACAGACAATTACAAGAATTACAGCAACATGCGTACCTCAAATTATCTCACAAGGTTTCGTTGAAGAAGCCGAATATCCACGCACAATTGAACTTGTCCTGACGCGACAGTCGGGCTGGCTGGTTTGAATGTAAGACCACCGGTTTATAGTACTTCAAGCACTCATCGCTCTTGGGTCATATCTTATCTGGTGACATACACATATCATTAACAGAGAGTGCCCTGTAAGTGAAAGTAAATATCTTTGATTGTACTCTATCAACCATACTTTAGAGCAGATCTTACACACCTGTATATAAACCCTCCAAACATGTGTCAGGTCGCAGGGAATGCGTCTTCTTCTTTGCGTTCGGTTTCGTATGCTCGTTTTATGCCACCATATGGGCTGCCTCCATGAAGTGACACGTCAGTCGCAGGTCCTCAATGATTCCCCACAGTTTGTCTTGTGTGTTTCTTTCCTCGGGCCAGGTCTTCTCACGGAGCTTTGGGGCAGTTGACATGTTTGCAGGATGTGTTCTGGAGTCTGGGGTCCTCTCTGACATGTGCATTGTGCAGTCTGTGATGCTTTCATTTTATGCATGTGTGCATTTATTCTGCAATGACATGTTCTGAGGCGGAAAATTGTGAAATACTGTTTCCTATTAAGTCTATTGATTGGGTCAGGTGAGTATTTGCTGTTTGTTCTCTCTATCCACTGTTGTTTATATTTTTTTAATGTGTGCCTTGACTTCTGGCAGTGATACTGGGTTGGTGAATTGTTCTCTTTATCTTCCCTCCCTGGCCAGTCTGTCCACCCATTCATTCCCAGGTATGCCACAGTGAGCTGTAATCCACTGGAGGATGATTTTATTATGGTCTGAGAGTTTATTTAGCTGGCATATCAATTCCCTTTCCATACTATCTCATGGTTCTCTTTGTGTGGCCTGCAAAATTTCCATGCAGTCACACAAAAACACTATTCTGTTATCCTGTAACCCCTTTTCATCCAATAGTTTCACTGCTTCAATTATTGCTTGTTGCTCTGTTCTTAGATTTGTCGAGGGCTCCCCGGCAGCACTTGCTTTTTCTATAACGGTTCCATCCTGTAGAAGTACGACGAGTCCTGCCCCTCCTTTCCTCAATGCTTCCTCTGATGATCCATCTGTGTAGACGTGTGTCACCATGGGTTGAGGATAGGCGTCTCCAATATGCTTTATGGTTTTTTCTCTCAATGCATGGTCTGATTCTTCCACCTTTCTATCGATACCTGGTATTTTCACTTCCACGGTGAAGTTGGGCTGTTGGTTTGTATTTTCATATACTTGTATCATTTCCCATGTCGTTGGACATTTCGATATGATGTTACTGTTCCTGGCTGTAAGGGCTTTTGATAGATGATTGAAGCTTGTTCTTTTTATGCGGTTATTTGTTAATTCATTCACTTTTCCCTGCATTGAATGTTTATTCATGAGCTTGTATTTTTTGTCAGGTTTAGAATTTTTCCTTCTCTGCTCTCCCCGAGGCTCTGGAGGCCTGCTACCGCTTCGATTCTCTGATTGGGGTGCTTCTCAGACCTCCGGTAATAACTCTGAGTCCGGTATTCTGTAGCCTGTCTAGTTTCTGTAGGTTGGTCTTTGCCGCTGTTGCATAGGCACCCATGCCATATGTCAGTGTTGGCCGTACGTATCCAGTGTAGACCTGTATGACTGTGTTCGCATCTGCGCCCCAGTTTGTCCCTGCCAGTTTTTTCATCAGCCTTAGTCTGAGTGTGGCCTTCTTTTGAGAATCCTCTATGTGTGGGCCCCATGTTAATCTTTTGTCATATCTCATTCCTAGATATGTAGGATTGTTTTCTCTAGGAAGTAGGCTATTTTCTAAATATAGGTCGACCTGCTCTGGCTTTATAGAGAGCTAGAAGAGTGTTAAGAGGGTCTTACTTTTTGTTTATTGTGACACCCCATGAGTCTGCCCATTTCTTTACTGCATTAATTGCTTCCTGCATTCTTGCTTTTGCGGTTCTAATGTTTTCTGCCTGGGTCCATATGGCCAGATCATCCACATGGAGTGTCTTGTGGATGTGTGGTCTGAACTGTTTTGGCAGATCATTAATGAAGAGGATAAACAAGGTAGGGGATAGTGATCTTCCCTGGGGAACCCCCTCATGTAGTTTGATCATTTTGCTCCTGTGTTCTTCCAGCCAGACTCTCGCACATCGTGAATGGAGGTAGTCTTTGTTCTAGCCTGACTCTCGTGAGTGGAGGTAGTCTTTGATCCAGCCTGACTATCGCATATCGCATTTCTCATTTGTTAGTGAGATCTGTACCAATCCTTACTCCCCGGCCTCTATACAAAGTGCGGCACTTAGCACAGATCAATACACTCTAGGACGTCATAACTACCTAAGTGTATACAATCAGTTTCTTATCCACCACTTGATCTAAAAAAAACGATGTACACATGTCTCATCAGTAATCTGTGCTGATAACAAACTGCTTTAGTAGCGTCTGGAAAGACATACTCTACAAGTATCGATGTAGAAGTATCGATGTAGAAGTATAGATGTAGAAAGAGGAGTGTATATTATCTGCGTGTCTTTTTTTAATATTTACACATAACAATTATTCAAACATATTGTGGGGATGCCAATGAAGAACATTAGATATGCGAATGATACTGTTTTGATGGCAAAAAGTCCAGAGTTTGTTTTGATTAGACATAAACATAACAAAAACAAAGACTTTGATACTTGGGAAAAATGACAATAAATCATGTATTCGGGGGAAAAAAATACTTCAACATGAACAGAGTTTCTCCTAATTAGGTCATTTAATAACGGAAGGAGATAGCTGTGAACAAAACAATAAGAAAGAGAATAGATGTGGCCAAAATGGTATTCAGCAACATGCGACACATACTGACATCCAAACAGATAAATCATAAATTGAAAATGAGAATTGGCAAGTGTTATGTATACTAGTCACTACTTTATGGCGCAGAAACATGGACACTGAATTACAAGTTGGGAAAGAGTATTGAATTCTTCGAAATGGGGGAATATAGAAGATTGGGTCGAATTTCTTGGAAAGAGATGAAAACAAATACGGATGTGTTGAAAATGTTGGGTGTGAAAAGATCATTAATGACCGGAATCAGGGTTAGACAGCTAAATTATTTTGGCGATATTCTTCCTCGTTCATCTTCAGACCTCAACTTCAATGACTCTGACTCCGTACAGCTTCTCGTGGAAGGACACTGGCTGTTGCCAAATGCTACTTCTTTTGTCGGTATACAGTGGACATGACTGCAAAATATGTTCTGCCTCCATGGGGGCTATGCCGCAGGCATAAAGGTCTGTAGTGCCAATCTTGAACTTGTTGTACAGATGCCATCTAAGTCTGCTGTGACCTGTGCGTAGCCGGAGAATTATCACCTGGTCTCGCCTGGAGAGTTGATAGTAGGCATCGTTTTTTTATGTGACCAGGGTGGTCTTTTTTCGATTTTGCACTGTAAGTTGCCCTGATGAATGCTTTTGTCTCATTGTATGTGATTTCTGTATCACACTGCTGCAGCATTCCTCCCTCTCTGGCGAGTCTGTCCGCCTCCTAGTTGTCTGGAATGTTGCAGTGGGCTGGTATCCACTGGACTATGCTTTTTTTTTAAGCACTAGGACAGGCGGTTGAGTGAGTCTACCAGAGCACCGAGTTCATTTGTGTGCTTTTCGGCGATATAACAAGACATACCTCCATGTTGAAGACCATACTAGAAGGTGGGAGGAAGTTGTCCAAGAGGCGGACACCATTATAAGGGGGCGGATAATATCAGGAGATGGACTGGAAAAAGCCTCTCAGATTGCACCATTACGCCAGGAGATAAAAATACACAGGAGATCCATTGCAGCCGACATTCGACGCGGAGATGGCAGTGGAACTGAACTGATGTGCATCAAATCTATTCTTGAATGCATTAACTGACAAAACCACTACTATTTCCTGTGACAATGCATTTCAAGCATTCACCACTCTCAGGCTATTTCTGTGATTGTTTCTGAGAATTGACGTACAGCACTCCGGGTATACCCATAGGTGCTCAGTCTCTCTTGGCAAATGATGCAGGTCTTAATGCTGATGGTTCTTTTATCTCGCTGACTGTTCACTTTCCTGCCCCATCCTCTCATGCGCCCCATTTCATTCGGACCTCATTTGATATTGAAACACTGCAGTCTGTAGGTTGTTGATTCATCAACAGACGGTCGTTGATGGATTTCAAGATGTCACTCATATCCATCACTAACGTGCCTATGATGGAAGCTTGTGAAGCCAAGATGTCAGGTCTGAATCAGAACATGACCAGGACAGTAAATCCATGTCAACCTCTAAAGATTTGTGAAGCCGCGTAGCGCAGGCTTCGCATCTGAGTGGTCCTGGGTTCATTCCCCAGTTGAGGCGGTAATGTTTTTTCAGACCGCAATGGGTCCCGGGTCGACCCAGCCTTAAATGGGTACCGGTTCAGTCCAGGAAATAAAAGCGGCGAAAAGAGGAGATGGTTATCCCCCTCATATAGCCGATCCTTTGAAATGTGAGATCACTAACACCTCACACCCCTACGGCAGTAATGCTATGGGATACTTTATTTAACTTTACTAAAGATTTGAAACCTCAACAGCTACTATCTACTTGTACCTAAACCATCCCTTCTGTACCTTCTGAAGATCAGTTTGAGCGTCAGGCATAATGATTGCTCTTGTTAAATGGGTCTCATACAGCCATTTTAACGCTGAGGTCACTGCTCCCATCTCTATTCTGAAGTTGGATATCAGTTGCACTGACGACAAGAACAGTTTCACCTTACGTGAGATATCCATTCCACATTCTCAGACTAACAAATATTTCCTAATATATATTCTGGACCTTTCTTTAATGAGCTTGTAAACTCCTCTCTCATGCTCGTGTCATACTTTGAAAAACTTGTCATATTCTAATTAATCATTTACATTGAGTATTTTACCTGCTCACTCACTTTACCTGAAGTATAAGATAATTCCTAGGTTTTTTTTCCATTTCTATCTTTTTAATATTACTCTCTCCCATTGTGTAATTATATTCCATATTGGATCTACCCAGAACATTCTCGAATTTGTATATAAATCCGACCTCAATAGTCAAGTCAGGTGTGAATATAATTATCCAATAATAAACGTGGGGGAGTGGAGACTAACGTCCGGTCAGGCACAACATGCTGATAAGATAATGTTAGATGGGAGAGGAGACGTCTGTTGTTCAGGCGCAACATGCTAATCGGACAATGTTAGTGGGGAGAGGAGACGTCTGGCCAGGCACAACATGCTGATCAGACAATGTTAGTAGGGAGAGGAGACGTCTGGCCAGGCACAACATGCTGATCAGACAATGTTAGTGGGGAGAGGAGACGTCTGGCCAGGCACAACATGCTGATCAGACAATGTTAGTGGGGAGAGGAGACGTCTGGCCAGGCACAACATGCACATCAGACAATGTTAGTTGAGAGAGGAGACGTCTGGTCAGGCACAACATGCTGATCGGACAATGTTAGTGGGGAGAGGAGACGTCTGGTCAGGCACAACATGCTGATCAGACAATGTTAGTTGGGAGAGGAGGCGTCTGGTCAGGCACAACATGCTGATCAGACAATGTTAGTTGGGAGAGCAGACGTCTGGTTAGACACAACATGCTGTTCAGACAATGTTAGTGGGGAGAGGAGGCTAACTTCTGGTCAGGCACAACATGCTGATCAGACAATGTTAGTTGGGAGAGGAGGCGTCTGGTCAGGCACAACATGCTGATCGGACAATGTTAGTTGGGAAAGAAGACGTCTGGCCAGGCACAACATGCACATCAGACAATGTTAGTTGGGAGAGGATGCTAACGTCTGGTCAGACACAACATGCACATCAGACAATGTTAGTTGGGAGAGGAGGCTAACGTCTGGTCAGACACATCATGCTGATCAGACAATGTTAGTGGGGAGAGGAGGCTAACGTCTGGTCAGACACAACATGCACATCAGACAATGGTAGTTCGGAGAGGACACGTCTGGTCAGGCACAACATGCACGTTACACAATGGTAGTGGGGAGAGGAGACGTCTGGTCAGGCACAACATGCACGTCACACAATGGTAGTGGGGAGAGGAGACGTCTGGTCAGGCACAACATGCACGTCACACAATGGTAGTGGGGAGAGGAGACGTCTGGTCAGGCACAACATGCACGTCACACAATGGTAGTGGGGAGAGGAGACGTCTGGTCAGGCACAACATGCACGTCACACAATGGTAGTCAGGGTCTGGTAAACATACTGACCATGGCAGCACTTCACTTCCGCGCAGTTGTCCCTGGAAACAGATTGTTTAGTGTCAGCTCATATAACGAAGTAGTGGATCAACGTAATTTCCGTAGTAGTGATTAACACGCAGATAAAGTCAGACATAGAACAACGGCCTGACATCGGTCAACCTCCATCAACACGCTTGAGATGTCAGGAAAGCTACTACAACCCACCACACATAGCCTTTTTCAGAGCACACAAAAGAGTGAAGTTACCCATTGTGGATATTCAAGAACAACAATCTCTGGGCAGTATTTTGTTTTCTATAGTAGGCAGGTCCTGGGTAATGAAAGTGGTTTGGTCAATGTATTTGCATGTACAACGTTTTTAGCAAGTCAAGCACAATACACTGACCAGGACGCCGTGTCAGGGTCAGGCACAATACACAGACGAAGACCACAATCTCTCTTCCATGTATCGTTCCATGGAAACAGGCCGTTTTCAATGCAGCTGTGGATCTTCTTCTTCTTCTTCTTCTTCTTCTTCTTCTTCTTCTTCTTCTTCTTCTTCTTCTTCTTCTTCTTCGTACGCTGTCAGACGTCAACCTTTATTTTTTCGAAAAAAGCAGCGGTCATCCTGAGGTTGTCGACACTGCCATAGAGCTTGTCTAGTGTTGCCACTGGTGATGGCCACATCGGTTTTTGTGTAGCCAGTATGTTCTGTTTCCCATTTGGTCATGTATCTAGCTCTAATGAGCCTTTTTGACTCTTTGTATGTCACACTAGTATCTGGTTGCGGTAGTCTTGCACCTTCTTTTACCAGTATGTCTGCCTCCTAGTTGCCTTGGATGTTACAGTGGGATGGAACCCACTGTACCACTACTCTTTTTGGTGCGGACTGCTGGCATAGTTGACAGAGTACTGTACTTAAATCATTAAGTTCAGTATTTTTCTGGCTTTTTAGTGCTGTGACTACGGCCAGGGCATCTGTAAACAGGACTATATGGCTTTCATTTCTTTTGCATGTCACCATTTCTTCTACTGCAGTCCTCAGTGCCTGTGCCTCCGCTCTGAAATTGCTTGAGTATTTTCCAGTTGCCACTGTAGTGTTGTTTTTCTACCATTTGGTAGGCTCAAGAATACCCCTGCCCCTCCGTTCTGTGTTGTATTTGTTACAGAGCCGTCCGTGTATGCATGGGTCCAGTCCATGCTTGGGTAGTTTTTCGTTATGTACCTCAGGGTTATGTCTCTTCTTTCTTTTTCAGTCTGGCTGTTCTTTTCTCCAATACCTGGTATATTTTCTACCACCACTGGAAATATATGCTGCCTCCAGGTAGGTTTGCGTACAGTAGGGATGGGCTTTGGTGTTGTTAGTGCGTTCATAGGGTCTTCATTCATCTTTGCTTTGGCTATTTCTGCAAAGTTTCTGACGAGATGTGGATCTTCTTCTTCTTCTTCTGCGTACACAGTCAGACAGTAACCATTATTTTTTCGAAAAAAGCGGCGGTCATCCTGAGACTCTCGCCACTACCATAGAGCTTGTCTTGCAGTTCCACTGGCAATGGCCACATCTGCTCTCTCTGATCCCCGTATGTCGGGCAGTTCTGCAGCAGATGTTCAGTGGTCATTTTACCAGTACCGCACGGGCATTCGTCGGTACACCCTATCTTCAATTTGTTGAATAGGTGGTACCTCAGTCTGTTGTGGCCAGTGCGAAGTCTGAAGACAACGACCTGCTCTCTTCGGTTCAACTGGTAATAGGCATCGTTTTTGGTGTAACCAGTATGTTCGGTTTCCCATTTGGTCATGTACCTGGCTTTGATAAGCCGTTTTGACTCTTCGTACGTCATACTGGTATCTGTTTGTGGTAGCCTTGCACCTTCTTTTGCCAGTCTGTCTGCCTCCTCGTTGCCTTGGATGTTGCAGTGTGACGGAACCCACTGTACCACTACCCTTTTTGGTGCGGACAGCTGGCACAGTTTGCAGAGTGCTGCTCTTAAGTCATTAAGCTCAGTGTTTTTCTGGCTTTTTAGCGCTGTGACTACGGCGAGAGCATCTGTCAGCAAGACTATATGGCTCTCATTTTCACTGTGTGTTGCCATTTCTTCCACTGCCGCCCTCAGTGCCTCTGCCTCCGCTCTGAAATTGCTTGTGTACTTACCAGTAGCGAATGACAGTGTTATTTTTCTGCCATTTGGTAGGTTCAGGAATGCTCCTGCCCCTCCGTTCTGTGTAGTGTTTGTTACAGAACCGTCGGTGTATGCATGGGTCCAGTCCATGCTTGGGTAGCTTTTCGTTATGAAGCTTAGGGTAGTGTCTCTCCTTTCTTTTTCAGTCTGGCAGTTCTTGTTTGCAATACCTGGTATATTTTCTACCACCTCTGGAAATATATCCTGCCTCCAAGTAGGTTTTCGTACAGTAGTGATGGGTTTTGGTGTTGTTAGTGCGTTTATGGGATCTTCGTGCATCTTTGCTTTGGCTATTTCTGCAAAGTTTCTCCGCTTTAGTTTCCCAGTTCCCAAATTGTTTAGTCTCTGGTACATTGGGTGGTCCGTCAGTCTTCGGAGTTTCTCTGACTGCAGCTGGGCTCTGTAGTCTCTTCTATCGGTCATGGTTTGCAGTTTTGTAATCTTTTCAAGTTCTACAATTGGCGTTGACTTCATGCCACCTGTTATAATTCTCATGGCTTGGTTTTGAAGTTTGTTAACTTTATCGAAGTTCGCCTTCGCTGCTGTTGTCCATGCCGCGATGCCATACTCGAGAACTGGTCTCACTCTTCCAGTGTACAGTTTCTTTAGTATGCCTTCGTCTGCTCCCCAGCTTGTGCCAGCAAGTTTCCTCATGATCGCCATTCTTTCTCTGGCTTTCATTCGGTTTCTCTCAATCTGACTTTTCCATGTCATGCGCCGATCAAATGTGACTCCCAGATAGGTTGGGTTGTCGTTTGGCTGCAGGATTTTGCCATTTAGGCTTAATTTGGTACTTTGGGGTTTTAATGAGAGCGAGAATATTGTGCACGTGGTTTTCTCCTAGTTTTTTTTTACCAGAGATGTGGATCGATGTGATCCCCTTGTAACAGATCCTCTATTTCTTTGCCCTGGCCGTGATCTAACTTAGAACATTCTCACACTCATCCACATCATCATGACCATACTCAGTAAATGACATATCACACATCAGGTGGCATATTTATTAAATCATACTCATATCATAGAATGAGTAGAGAAATTACAAACACAATATAATACATATCTTAACTAAACATTCTACTAAAACGGGAATTGTAAGCATTAGCTATTGATGGAATTCCCAACTATCTAAAAACCCAGTTCTATTGCCTTGCAATTGCATCACACACACATCGCCTTAACTGCGTCTTCAACACACCTTATCAGATACTCTTCCTCACTGAAATCCCCTCAGGCGGGCGATCTCGACATAACTCGTTCACAATGTGTCCTTGCTTACAAACACACTTTCAGATTATCTATTAATGCAAAAATCACACACCTATTTGAGCGCCCCTGTTCTATCACCAGACATTCGTCCAACCGTCAATCAATCGCTCCTCTATCTAAGTCGGTGAGTTAAACATACTATCCACATTCAGTCTCTCTCTCTCCCATACAGCCTCTCTCTATCTAGCCTCTCCATCTCTCATCCAGCCCCTCGAGCTAAACTTTGTCTCGAGTTATATATCCTCAAGCAAGACCAGAGCTTGACCAATCGATCTCAGGTATGGTCATCTTCAATTCCAATTGGAACGAAACACTTTGCACACCTGTCACTCATTCTCTCGCAGCAAGCCCCGTTGCCAATTTCGTCTGTCAATCAATCTCCCCCTACCAAAATCGGAAGGCCAGTGGTCAGTTTCTACCTGTCCACGTTCCTTAACCCAACTCTGTTCTCCTTTGCTGAGACAGTGAGTGACCTTGACGTGCATTCATGTAGCTTTAAGCTTTAACATGTTCAGGCATCCTAAACTCCCCTTGCTCCGGCGGGAACTGTTACATTACCTCCCTAAACTACAGACCGAAACATGGATGGTCATTTTTTCCATCTGGCAAATGACCACCATTTTCGACTTCACTATCCAAAATGTAAACACTACTCCTGTTTACAACTTCACTCACATCGTACATGCATAAAAAGACATGTCATTTGATACATATAAACTTTTTGTAATACATACACAATCAATACAAGCAGAAGAAAAACACTGTGGCTGGGCGTTTTTACAACACAAACCAACACTTTTACATCGTTTTACAGTCAAATTCACCTAAGTCTGTCCCTGCGGGACCTTTAACTCATCAAAACAGAAACACCTTAAGGAATTCTCCTTACTCATTGAGGTCAATATACCTCGACCTGTTCCCGTGCCTTCCTCTAAGGACACGAACCTTCATTGTTACACACGACCAGTTCAGGTCAATTTTCTCAGGCGGTCTCATTACACGCCTGGCCGACGATTCACTTCATACTAACTCCTGTGAGGCCACGAACTTACGTGGGTTATCCTCAGGCTAGTTATCATTGTCTCTCTTGACAGCTATCCCCTCTCAAAGAAAACAGCAAAATTCTTTATGTTTCCCACAAAAACGATATTTGACAACATATGTCATAGTCAATTTTAAAACTTCTGATCAATGTAGTCTTCTCTGCAAAGACTCCACATACATGTGATTCTGGAACTCGTGGTGACTTGTGCTTGCGGAGGCCTACAGTATGGATGAGATATACTGCTCTGTAGATCCCCTAAATAACCTGTATCAAATACCCGTAAACATGATGATTCAACAACAACAACAAAACAACAACAAAACACAAGACAAATGCATTGCATACAATGTCGAAACCCAAACAATAAATACAAATGACAAAATATTTGCACGCATACTTATGATATCAATATTTCAGTCAGCAAGTATAACACGTTGATACTGTCAGGATATGTAATCATGTTTAAACAACAAAACAACAACAAAATAAAGAAAAATTCAATGCATACTATATCGACCATACAACCCACTTAAAATGCAAGTAATACCATTAGTCAAAACCCAAACACCAAATACAAATGTCAAAATATTTGCACGCATACTCATGACCAAGTGCCATCAACCTTCACTCCTGCTCGTGCCCCACAGATGAGCACCTGTTAATGCCCCCTTTATAAGATACTAAACTACGACTAAGTTCTAACTTAATCAGGTACTAAACTATGTCCCTAAACTATGACTAAGTTGTAACTTAATCAGATACTAAACTATGTCACTAAACTATGACTAAGTTCTAATTTAATCAGATACTAAACTATGTCTGAGTCAAAAGTCAAAAACCGAATCGTCCACCTGTCGAATTACGTCATGCTGTAACCCTACTAGTCCAGGTGCAGTCTTTGTTAAAGTTGGATAGCCCCTTTAACTTCTGGCCGTCTTTGTCACGAGGAATCAAAACCGAGTGTTGTGATCTAACTATTTCACCGTTGTTTCCCCAAATTCCCCGCATCAAAGCTACCTGGTCAGATATTAACCGAAGCATCGCGTCCACGTGTTACCTTGCGTCACGTAATCATTACCTGGCGCATCCAGCTATCCTGCGTCTCTTGTCCGTTTCTCTGGTCGGAAATGTCCCTTTGATCTCGGTCAGTCTTCGCTTCAGACTGACCGTCCGCTCATTGTCTGGCGTGTACTTCAGACAACGAATTCAAAGGAATTTTTAACATCTGGTCATTCCTCCATCTCTATACCCTACCCCCTAATTATCCAAATCTCCGTTTCCCAAGGATAACGGTAGATGAAACAAATTCTATGCAAATGCATACCTTAACTGGAGTTTCACATGATAGCCCATGTGTGTAAGTACTCCACACGACTTTACCTAATTCCATTTCTGATTTCCATGTTTTTGGCTAGCGTCAGTAAACATTGTATCAACCGTTCCTTATCACTACTGCTTATTTTAACCAGACTATGCGCTGCCCCATCAGCTGTCTCTGATTGCTGCGCGATTTCCTCCTGTAAAACGCCCATCGTCTGGTCTGTTTGTTTCACGGCTGTTTGGTTCGTATCCACCGGTTCTCTGGTAGTGTTACGTACACTTACATCGTCCGCTACTTCAGCCTTCCGTCCATCTGTATTCACTATTTGTGGGAAATACTTTTCACACTGTTCGTTTGACTGTTGGCTTATCTCGAACTGAGATCTTTTCATCTTTGCTTCGATGACTGGTTCGCTGTCCTGGCTGTGGTTACCCTTACTTTCCCTTTTCTTCGTTTTCCTTAGAAACTCTGTTCCTCCTTTGTTGGCTGCTGTTGGTGCGTCCGTTTCGCATTCCAACTGTGCGTCATTTCCACTTCCTTCCTCGGTGGCCGAAAGGTTGTCCCTTCTTTCGGTCTGTTCAACAACTTCTCCCGCATGGCTAGGCCCTGCCACCATTCCTCCTCCTCTCATTTCCTCTTTATCTGACGAATCTCCGACTATTTCCTTGTTCGATTCTTCGTCGACTTTAACTAATTTTCTACCAGGCTTGACCACAAGTTCCTGGTAAACTTGGCCCCTTTCAGCACGCCCGACCATGTTAATCGACGTAATACCCTCTTCCTGAATTCTAGGCCTACGCTGTCCAATGATGTAACATTTCATCTGGACCTCTGAGCGAACGTTTGTCTCGTTTGCATTGCGTAACCTGCCCTCCGTCCCTAACTTTTCTGGATACACAAAACCTGTATCTCTTTCTTTCCGTCCATCCGCCTCGTGCTCAAAGTCTCTTTGATAGCTCCTGTTCTGCCTCTCCATCTGTAACCGTGCAAAAGGCCTCTTGTGGGCTAAGAATCTGCCCGATTCAAACTTCTGCCCAACCATTCCTCCTCCTCTCATTTGACTTGGCCTCTCCACCTGGGTCAAACTCCCCTTTTTGCCACCTCTGTCCAGCCGTCCACACACGTCCGTCCTGAGATTTCCACCTCTGTCCCTCCACGGATCGGAATGTGGAAGTTGTACGGGCTTCCTACTCACTTTCCTACCACTCTGTCCCCTTCTAAAATACTGGGCCGTGTTTACTTCTGTGATTTCTTGACTTCTTCTCTCCTTCCTAGCTGGTTTGAAAGCTCCCTTTTCAAACTGTTGCAACAGCTGTCGCAGCTTCCATTGGAGGTCGTTTTCCTGTTTTTCCAGCCGAATAACTCTGCCTGTTAGTTCTCTTAGCTGGTTGTGTAGTTGATTTCTGTCCTCCCACTTATCGCTGACTGTAGCTCGTGCCATGAAAGGCTTGTTTTTGACAAACAGTCCTCTTCTTCTCCAGGAACTGTTAATATTCCGAAGAATATTAGGGCATCCGATAGACAAATGTCCAAAAGCTAGACAATGATAACATTGTTTAACATTGTCCAACCTCGACATATTGAATAAACCCGTCTGGCCCACCCAAAAAAATTATAAGACTGTCAAGTACGCACAAAGTCTTGTCAATAATACAACAATGGGTGGAAGAAAAATGTCACACTTACCAGTCAGATGATTGGAAAAGCTGTCTATGGTACTAACACTCTAACCACTAGCTACTCCTCTATTCCTAACTACACACACAAGTTATATATACCTGCGACACTTGTGTTAAACATGCACTTCAAGATCTATAGTTACACACGCACTATATTTATAAATCTACCACGAATATCCGTGGTCAACAGGCACCAAAATAATAA
This sequence comes from Ariolimax columbianus, assembly GCA_036924085.1. Classification (NCBI taxonomy): domain Eukaryota; kingdom Metazoa; phylum Mollusca; class Gastropoda; order Stylommatophora; family Arionidae; genus Ariolimax; species Ariolimax columbianus. Next base: position 10,707,753 of record JAVGWX010000005.1, read on the forward strand.
TAACGTGTAACAGATCCTCTATTTCTTTGCCCTGGCCGTGATCTAACTTAGAACATTCTCACACTCATCCACATCATCATGACCATACTCAGTAAATGACATATCACACATCAGGTGGCATATTTATTAAATCATACTTATATCATAGAATGAGTAGAGAAATTACAAACACAATATAATACATATCTTAACTAAACATTCTACTAAAACGGGAATTGTAAGCATTAGCTATTGATGGAATTCCCAACTATCTAAAAACCCAGTTCTATTGCCTTGCAATTGCATCACACACACATCGCCTTAACTGCGTCTTCAACACACCTTATCAGATACTCTTCCTCACTGAAATCCCCTCAGGCGGGCGATCTCGACATAACTCGTTCACAATGTGTCCTTGCTTACAAACACACTTTCAGATTATCTATTAATGCAAAAATCACACACCTATTTGAGCGCCCCTGTTCTATCACCAGACATTCGTCCAACCGTCAATCAATCGCTCCTCTATCTAAGTCGGTGAGTTAAACATACTATCCACATTCAGTCTCTCTCTCTCCCATACAGCCTCTCTCTATCTAGCCTCTCCATCTCTCATCCAGCCCCTCGAGCTAAACTTTGTCTCGAGTTATATATCCTCAAGCAAGACCAGAGCTTGACCAATCGATCTCAGGTATGGTCATCTTCAATTCCAATTGGAACGAAACACTTTGCACACCTGTCACTCATTCTCTCGCAGCAAGCCCCGTTGCCAATTTCGTCTGTCAATCAATCTCCCCCTACCAAAATCGGAAGGCCAGTGGTCAGTTTCTACCTGTCCACATTCCTTAACCCAACTCTGTTCTCCTTTGCTGAGACAGTGAGTGACCTTGACGTGCATTCATGTAGCTTTAAGCTTTAACATGTTCAGGCATCCTAAACTCCCCTTGCTCCGGCGGGAACTGTTACACCCTTAGTAGTGAGCGACACGCAAATGAAGCCAATAATAGCACAACCGCCTTGGGGACAGCGGTCCACCTTTATCATCAAGCTCGGAATGTGTACTACAACTCGCCACTTAACGCCTTTGTCATGGTGCACGAAAGAGTAAACTTACTCAATGTAGGCATTCAATTACAAACAACGACACCCTATTTCGTCCTGAACCAGTATTTCCAACATTTGTTCCGGTTCACTGTGCCTTAGTGTACCAAGGTTTTGGCACCGCGCCCGTTCAGAACAAAAGCACGCCTAACTATTGCAATACATAGCTGGTGCGGTTAAGTTGGTTAACTTAAAATAAAAATGTATGTAACACATTTGAAATTCCCAAACAATGTATATGGAAAGTATTAAATACGTACATATTCAAAGCAATCATATCATTGGATAAATAAATTGTAATTAGTGAGACGAGTTGGCCTGTTGTTCTCAGCACGTGGGACGGGTGAGCCTGTTATTCACTGCACGTGGGACCGATGAGCCTGTTATTCATTGTACGGTGGTTCGATGAGCCTGTTGCTCACTGCATATATTGCCAAATCTTGGAATCAAACTGGACACATCCACCATCTCCTGTTCCACCTCATGTTTGCACGATACTTGCTTTTTAACCACTGCAGCTGCCGAAAACCCAGTTTCCTACAAACGTGATGTCGCAAATATAAATCAGATTTGCTTAGCTTTACCACTTGGCAGCTGATATTCATCTGTTGCTGATATCCCAAAGTCAGTTACCTTCATGCTATCCTCAGTGTATTGTCGCAGGACAGCTCGATGAGGAGTTCATCACAGGTGTGGGCAATGATAATACCCGCCAGAACTTCTGGCACATGCATCGAAAGATGAATGGAAAGACTACAAGCCAGCTTATCCCCAACATTCAAGACACCACAGGAAGTCTTCTGAAGACAGACGAAGAGAAGGGTTGAGTTATTTTCAGCTGATATGTTGCACAGACTGACAAAGGCGACAGAGATGCCCGTCAGGAAATTCGGAGTCTCTTAGGCGCAGCCATCAGGGAAGAGGCCTATATAGACCTTATTACCGAGACGGATGTCGCAAAGAGCCTACGTACCAGAAAAAACACTGCCCCAGGTCTTGATGGAGTACAGTATTGCGACATCAAGCAGTTGGATAAGACAGAGATAAGAAATGGGGTGAAGGAGTTCAATCACACTACAGAGAAGTCATCTTTGCCTGAGGACTGGCTTCATAGCTATCTATGCCCACTGCCTAAACCTGGTAAGGACTCTAAGCTTTTCAGCAGCTGTCGAATAATTACCATACAGAATGTATATGGCAAATTGCTTGAGAAGATAGTGGACAGGAAAATAATGGTCTACCTTGAACGGGAGCGCATTCTGCCCGTTACGTTGGGCAGCTACAGAATAGTTATGGGGACCAGGGTTAACGCTAGAACGTCGCGTATGATGTGTATGGGGGTTTTCAGTCAAAGCAAGAAACAATCGCGGTGGCACTCGACTTAAGAGACGCATACAACCGTGTCGATTTGGGGACGTTAATTACATGTCTGAAACAGTAGGGTTTAAGCCCGTGGCGAGTTATTTTGATATCAGCTGCCCTGGTGGAAAGAGTAGTTGCACTACGCGTGGGATCGTGGACATCAGAACCGAGGCGAAAATGTCTATGACTGCCTTAAGTGTGTCCGCTCTCACCGGTGCTGTTCAACATCTACACAGTAAAAGTGGCCAATCTTCAACCCACATTCTAACGTACAGGATTGACTCAGACAGGCAAGAGTTGGTCAAAGACATCCAGGAAACCTTGCAAGCAATCTCAGTTGGTGTGGTGACTCAAGCTCCAAGATCAATCCGAACAAGGCCTGCATGATGTGGTGCTCTTTGAATAATTCCATAGTAAAGGCCGAGCTCCCGGGCTTCACTTTTGATGGTTGCACCATTGACAGGCGCGACAGGTTGAAATACCTGGGGGTGACATGTGATCGCAGTCTCTCCTATAACTACCATGTTGACCACATCGTACAAAGATGTAAGCGAGGGTTAGGAGCACTCAAGACCATGGCTGCTGCCGACTTGGAACAACGCCTCCTGCTCATCCTATTTCGTCAGATCGTGTTGTTTATCATCGATTACCTGCTAGGCATCCTCACACTATCAAGAACACAGTGTGAAAGGTTGGACCGCTTCAAGAATGAAGGTATGCGGCTGGTTCTGGGCTGCACTACAGATACCCCGATTGTGATGATGCGGTACATGTTAAGATTTTTTTTGGTAACATCCAGACATAAACTGGCACAAGTCAAAGCCTATACGCGTGTCACCACAGACACTCGACACACTCTGTACAGTAGTATCTCGGACATCAAGGGATCAAGAATCAGGAGAGAGGCGTCATGGATGGCACAGGCGGAGACAACAATCGGACACGTCACTCCAGCTGAGACGATAGCCAAGGGAGAAGAATTGGTCCACACTGGTGATGGAATGATAGAGTACCAGAGGGTCATCATAACCTTAGGCAAGGAATGCAGAGAATGGAGCAACGGGAGAGCAGAGCACGAGGTGAATCAGCTGATAACTGAGAACACGCAGGAGAGTGATGCCGTTATATACACCGACGGATCAGTCGTGGGCAATGGGACATCAGGCTGGAACTTCTCGGCTAGAGTGAGAGGAGAGGTCGTTGTTGAGCGCAGTAGGGCACACATGTCAACAACCTCCACTTTGAGAAGCAGTGACCTCAGCACTGAAATTGATATCTGAGACTTCTATAATAAGGGCAGTCATCGAGACAGACGCGCAAACCATGGGAAAGAGAAACAGGACAACTTGATAAGATGTTCTTCCTCTACAGAAGTCAATTCAGATGGAGCTTTCAATTCAATATTTTTCGAATATGTTTAATTCCGAATCAGTTTTACTAGTGCTTGATAAGACGTACTCTCTTTTTTTTATCGAAATTTTCTGAAGCTTAGAAGACGTCCTACTCCAGTGTTAAAACTGGTTGTCATTTCAATTGAACTGTCGAATTTATTTAATGAGAAAGCTGACATTACATTTCACTTACAAGCTTTTGTAATATCAACGTTAATAGCTGAAACTTGAAGCTATGAAAGAGTTTTTCCAAGCAGTTACCGTTTTATTAATTTTTTTGTTAAAGTTAAAGGATCTTTCGATATTGATCTCAGTGGTGGTATTTTCATGTCTGCTATAGCAGACGACAGTCCTTCTGTCATGTCCAGGCATCTTCCTTGTAATATTTATCTAATTGTGTGAACCTTGGTCCAAATTAACGTCTGCTTTAATTCTCCTTGCTTCTGTCTTTCTATTTGTCTTTTGATTTTAAATGTAAAAGCTCATAACATTTCTTCAAGTCTTCACTGACCACTTAGAGGATATAGCGTACGCGGACGACAGGCTAAGAACCGCTGCCCTAGAAGAAACATCATAACGACAAATTACCTTTGGATTATGACTGTACATACCATCAGAATTAGTGGATAGAAGAATAGCGTCACGGTCAGATGTAACAAATTGGATTCACACTGGAGATAAGGTGGCAGAGACTTCCGGCGAGTCATTATCACGCATGTAATAGAATACAGATATTGGTCCAGTGGGAAAACGGAACCTCGAGGTCACATAACTAATACGTGAAAATTTAAACTATTCTGATACTCCCATGTATACGATGGGTATGTGCTACGCTAGAGCTTTGTTTTATTCCTTTATCAAATGTGGCGTATTGTTTCTACAGCTTTGTTTTATTCCTGTACAGTGCGCTATTGTTTCTAGTGCATTGTTTTCTTTTTGAATCATATATCAGCTATTGTTTCATAAAAAAATGATAGAAGAAAACTTTCACATTAACAGGCTATTGATCGTGTGAATGACGAGCTGTAAAAACACATGAGTTGTAGAGTATTCTTCTTCTTCTTCTTCCTCGTACGCTGTCAGACGTCAATCTTTATTTTTTCGAAAAAAGCAGCGGTCATCCTGAGGCTGTCGACACTGCCATAGAGCTTGTCTAGTGTTGCCACTGGTGATGGCCACATCTGCTTTCGCTGATCTTCGTATGTCGGGCAGTTTTGCAGCAAGTGTTCAGCGGTCATTTTCCCGGTACCACACGGGCATTCGTCGGTGCCACCTATCCTCAGTTTATTGAATAGGTGGTACCTCAGTCTATTGTGGCCAGTGCGAAGTCTGAAGACCACGACCTGCTCTCTTCTGTTCAACTGGTAATAGGCATAATTTTTTTGTGTAGCCAGTATGTTCTGTTTCTTATTTGGTCATGTATCTAGCTCTATTAAGCCTTTTTGACTATTCGTATGTCGCACTAGGATCTGGTTGTGGTGGTCTTGCACCTTCTTTTGCCAGTCTGTCTGCCTCCTCGTTGCCTTGGATGTTACAGTGGGATGGAACCCACTGTACCACTACTCTTTTTGGTGCGGACTGCTGGCATAGTTGACAGAGTACTGCTCTTAAATCATTAAGTTCAGTATTTTTCGGGCTCTTTAGTGCTGTGACTACGGCCAGGGCATCTGTAAACAGGACTATATGGCTTTCATTTCTTTTGCATGTCACCATTTCTTCTACTGCAGCCCTCAGTCCCTCTGCCTCCGCTCTGAAATTTCTTGAGTATTTTCCAGTTGCCACTGACAGTGTTTTTTTCTACCATTTGGTAGGCTCAGGAATACCCCCGCCCCTCCGTTCTGTGTTGTGTTTGTTACAGAACCGTCGGTGTATGCATGGGTCCAGTCTATGCTTGGGTAGTTTTTCGTTATGTACCTCAGGGTTATGTCTCTTCTTTCTTTTTCAGTATTAAACACCAGAGGGATTAATACGTAGATATATTTATACATTAATGTACCCTTAAAACACACATATATATTTACACTATTTTATGTTAAAATATATGAAATACAGTGGAGCATGCGATGAGTTTTAACAAAGAGATTTACCTTCTAGGTCACCTTTCATTATTAGGTTAAATAATGATACTCTGCGTATAATGTACTGGGAGTAATGCTATAGGGCCTTTTGAGGACCTCTTGGCAACTGTCAAAAGAAGGAAACTCGCTTGGTACGGTCATATATAAAGATTAAATGGTCTTGCAAATACAATCCTCCCCGGAAAGGAGCAAGGCAGACGATGAGGAGGCCGGTCCAAAAAGAGGTAGGAGGACAACATAAAAGATTGGACCAATCTCCTACCAGAAGAGGCACAAGCAGCGGCCACTGACAGTGAAGGGTGGCGTGGGGTTGTGAGGATGTCTTCATGTGTGCCCCAACGACCTCACCGGCTACGGGATGATCTGACCTGATATAATGTACAATATGTAGCTTACTAGTGATACTTTTACTGGCCACAGCTCTTACAGTGTATCCGTGGTTTAGCTCACTCCAACAGGTACATAATACTTAGAAATGGAATAAACCAACAAATATATTCTGTATAAATCTTCAAAAATCTGTTCTGGTTTTCCCGAATGTTTTTAATTTAGTTATTATGGGTAGGTGGGAGTGAATATCTTCGCGGCGCACTTTGGCTTTGTGAAAATGAATGATATCACAAAATCTATTATTATTCCAAACCCCTGATCTGTTTCGAAGAACACACAGTCAAGCTGTAAACTACGACACGACACAATCCGTTCTTAGGACAACATCCTGCTATTTGTAAAGCCCTTTTCGTGGGTTGGTAACGTGAGATGGTTGAGAGCGAACAAAGAAGAAGAAGAAGAAGAAGAAGAAGAAGAAGAAGAAGAAGAAGAAGAAGAGCACATAAGGCCAACAATACAGTATATTTTCTTATTTGCACGCAGTTAGCCATTTTGATGAAGTATAATACCCTGTTTTGAAATGAAGTGTTTAGTCTTTCATTTTTGTTTCAACAGAAATGTCTGAAGTTGGCTTATCTTTCGTTAATACTTGCTCTTTTTCTTCAAAAATGAGGGTTCCAAACGATACTATGAGAAAAAAAAGCACGAAAGAAACTAGTAAAAGTTGATTAAGGTTGAGCTTAATCAAAATTTAAAAATCGGTATGGTCAGATACCGCACCGAGACGAGAACACAAACAAAACCTACGTTGCGACCAATAGGCCTTCATCAGGAACAACAACACTGAATTAACAAATCAACATATAAGAAAAAATGGTCAACTCATCTGTTTCTGGTAGTAGACGCTTCCTGTCTAAGCGACCGGCTGTGCCAAGCGCTCGATTGAAAGTGAATCGGAGCGGTTAAACAAAAAGTGGCGAAATATGCCTGATAAGCCAATGGTGGCCAGATAGTGGTCCAGATAGGAGAACAACGAGAAGGCAATATAAGCCGGGAGGGCGTAATATTGATATAGGAGAGGGGGGAAGAGAACTGATGGAAGAATGGGGGGGGGCAAAGGAAGACAAATAGATGGGGGCCAGTGTGAGGGCTTAAGAAAAAGTATGGAAGATATTGATACCATGTGGTTGGAGACAGCCCATCCTCGAGATACGTCTATTCTCAAGGGCGAATCGATGACCATCGTCAGAGAAGCACGAAACTAGACCAGTGACACTGACGTCAGCCATATCCCGGTGCTCAGGACCATTGAAGTGGCTGGCAATTGGGGAACCAGTGCGGTTGCGGATGTCGTTGAGGTGTTAGCGGAAACGCTCCCGTAGTTCCATACCAGTTTCCCCAATGTAAGTCACACCACACTGGCGGCAGATGATGGAATCGATGAGGTTACGATATTTGCATGTGAACCCCTCTTTGATGAAGAATTCAGCCTTAGGGAAGGTAATGGAGCGAGAAAGGATGACATGAGGGCAGGTAACACAGCCACGTGATCGGGCTACACCGGGGCCCTTTGACCTACTAATTTGTCTCTGGCAGGCTTTGTCGTGAGGAAACAGTTTTAAAATCGTAGTCCCCTTCCATATTTCACCCTTTGAAAAACTGTCAAACTATTTTGATAATCTATTTCGTCAAACTATTTTGATAATCTATTTCGTCAAACTATTTTGATAATCTATTTCATTAACGGAACTATTACATTAGCTTGATAATCACAACACTACCACACAAACACAGTAAACAAAAATGATATTTACTGATGACAGACCTCAAAGTCGATTATTGTGACGCAAATTGAGACTCAGATAGTGATGAACACTAATACTGTTTATTCAATATTTTTGTTGTGTGCTTTAATGTCACGTGGAAATTTAACTCAAAATAACTTATCTTCTTCTTTTTCTGTGTTTGGGTTTTTCTGAACATCTTAAATCTTCAGTCCTATCACCAGGATGACGTCCACAGTCATATCCAGGTCTGTGCGGTGACCCCATAGCTTTTGCCTCAGTTCTGCTCCAACTTGCCAGATCTGGCATCTTAGTTCTTCATGGCTCGGGCATCCTAGAAGTACTCGTTCAGGTGTCTGGAATCGTGTATCACATGGATATCCTTGAAGTACTCGTTCAGGTGTCTGGAATCCTGTATCACATGGATATCCTTGAAGTACTCGTTCAGGTGTCTGGAATCCTGTATCACATGGATATCCTTGAAGTACTCGTTCAGGTGTCTGGAATCGTGTATCACATGGATATCCTTGAAGTACTCGTTCAGGTGTCTGGAATCGTGTATCACATGGATATCCTTGAAGTACTCGTTCAGGTGTCTGGAATCGTGTATCACATGGATATCCTTGAAGTACTCGTTCAAGTGTCTGGAATCCTGTATCACATGGATATCCTTGAAGTACTCGTTCAGGTGTCTGGAATCGTGTATCACATGGATATCCTTGAAGTACTCGTTCAGGTGTCTGGAATCGTGTATCACATGGATATCCTTGAAGTACTCGTTCAGGTGTCTGGAATCGCGTATCACATGTATATCCTTGAAGTACTCGCTCAGGTGTCTGGAATCGCGTATCACATGGATATCCTTGAAGTATTCGTTCAGGTGTCTGGAATCGCGTATCACAAGGATATCCTTGAAGTACTCGTTCAGGTGTCTGGAATCCTGTATCACATAGACTCCTGTCCCACATGAACTCCTGTCCCACATGGACTCCTGTCCCACATGGACTCCTGTCCCACATGGACTCCTGTCCCACAGGGACATTCATTTGTTTGGGAGATTTTTAGCCGATATAGGTGGCCCAGTAGTCTCCTGTGGCCCGTTCTCATGTGGAAGGTTGCAGTTTGCTGGTGTATTTGTAGCTGGTGAATTGGGTCTGGATTGTTACTGTCTCCCATTTAATCTTATACTGGCTACGAATGATGGTGTTGGCTTCCTTATATGACATTTTATCGGTGAATTATTCCATTTTTTCGCCTGCTTTAGATAGTGCATCGGCCCTCTCGTTACCCGTAATTCCACAGAGAGAGGAGCCACTGTAATGTCATCTTTGAGATCTTTTGTATGACATTTAGCTCTGTTCTGATTGTATGTGTTATGTCCTCGTTTGTTGTGTTCTTAACCGATTCGAGTAGTGATTTACAGTCTGCGAAGATCACTATCCTTGCGTATGTTTGAGCTTCCAATTTGGTGACAATTTTCAGTGCTTGGAGAAGTGCCATTGATTCGTCCCTCAGGCTAAAAGAAATTTTGGTTCCTCATAGCCCGACAGCATCTCCCTTTCTGTGCTTTTACATGGGAGGAGGACTCTGTGACAGCTATGTGATGTGAGGAGGTCTCTGTGACAGCTATGTATTTGTTGTGAGAAGGTCTCTGTGACAGTTATGTGTTGTGAGGAGGTCTCTGTGACAGTTATGTTTTGTGAGGAGGTCTCTGTGACAGTTATGTGTTGTGAGGAGGTCTCTGTGACAGTTATGTGTTGTGAGGAGGTCTCTGTGACAGTTATGTGTTGTGAGGAGGTTTCTGTGACAGTTATGTGTTGTGAGGAGGTCTCTGTGACAGTTATGTGTTGTGAGGAGGTCTCTGTGACAGTTATGTGTTGTGAGGAGGTCTCTGTGACAGTTATGTGTTGTGAGGAGGTCTCTGTGACAGTTATGTGTTGTGAGGCGGTCTCTGTGACAGTTATGTGTTGTGAGGAGGTCTCTGTGACAGTTATGTGTTGTGAGGAGGTCTCTGTGACAGCTATGTGTTATGAGGCGGTCTCTGTGACAGCTATGTATTTGTTGTGAGAAGGTCTCTGTGACAGCTATGTGTTGTGAGGAAGTCTCTGCGACAGTTATGTGTTTCTTGTGAGGTCTCTGTGACAGCTATGTGTTGTGAGGAGGTCTCTGTGACAGTTATGTGTTTCTTGTGAGGTCTCTGTGACAGCTATGTGTTGTGAGGAGGTCTCTGTGACAGCTATGTGTTGTGAGGAGGTCTCTGTGACAGTTATGTGTTGTGAGGAGGTCTCTGTGACAGTTATGTGTTGTGAGTAGTTCTCAGTGACAGTTATGTGTTGTGAGGAGGTCTCTGTGACAGTTATGTGTTTCTTGTGAGGTCTCTGTGACAGCTATGTATTTGTTGTGAGCAGGTCTATGTGACAGCTATGTATTTGTTGTGAGCAGGTCTATGTGACAGCTATGTATTTGTTGTGAGCAGGTCTATGTGACAGCTATGTATTTGTTGTGAGCAGGTCTATGTGACAGCTATGTGTTGTGAGGAGGTCTCTGTGACAGCAATGTATTTCTTGTGAGGTCTCTGTGACAGTTATGTATTGTGAGGTCTATGTGACATTTATGTGTTGTGAGGAGGTCTCTGTGACATATATTTGCTGTGATGTGTGTATGAAGTTAGTCCTTTTCAACCTTTTTTACCTGGATTTTGGTGTTTGGCCTGCATGGGATGGTTTGACATGCGTCACAACTTCTCGCTGTGCACAAGCCCTTTCTCTTCTCGTCAATTATGCAAGGGTCTGAGTTTGGTGTGTTTTTCCATTGCCTGGATTGGGGTACTTTTCAATCCTCCTGTGATTAATCGGAGGCCTGCGCTTTGTACTTTTGTAAGGCTACCTGTGTTTGTTTTGGATGATGTGTCTCAGACTGACTGCCGTATTCGAGAACTGGCCTGACTGTCGTATCCCAGAACTGGCCTGACTGCCGTATTCCAGAACTGGCCTGACTGCCGTATTCCAGAACTGGCCTGACTGCCGTATTCCAGAACTGGCCTGACTGCCGTATTCCAGAACTGGCCCGACTGTCGTATTCCTGAACTGGCCTGACTGCCGTATTCCAGAACTGGCCTGACTGCCGTATTCCAGAACTGGCCTGACTGCCGTATTCCAGAACTGGCCTGACTGCCGTATTCCAGAACTGGCCCGACTGCCGTATTCCAGAACTGGCCTGACTGCCGTATTCCAGAACTGGCCTGACTGTCGTATTCCAGAACTGGCCTGACTGCCGTATTCCAGAACTGGCCTGACTGCCGTATTCCAGAACTGGCCTGACTGTCGTATTCCAGAACTGGCCTGACTGCCGTATTCCTGAACTGGCCTGACTGTCCCTGTTTAGTCGTTTTTGAGAATGATACTGTTTGCTCCCCAGCTTGTGCTTGCCAACTTCTTCATTAGGGAGAGCTTTCTTGTTGCTCTCTGTTCTATGGTGTTCGTGTGTCGCTTCCATGTGAGCCTTTTGTATAGCTGTACGCCAAGATATGTAGGGTGTTCTTCATATGTGATTTCATGATCCTGTTGTTTTAGTTTGAATGTTTCTTCCAGATTGGATAACGAGAAGCATGTTTCTACGATCTTTGAGGTACTTATTTGGACGCCCCAGTCAGAAAAACACTGAGCTTAATGACTTAAGAGCAGCACTCTGCAAACTGTGCCAGCAGTCCGCACCAAAAAGGGTAGTGGTACAGTGGGTTCCGTCACACTGCAACATCCAAGGCAACGAGGAGGCAGACAGACTGGCAAAAGAAGGTGCAAGGCTACCACAAACAGATACCAGTATGACGTACGAAGAGTCAAAACGGCTTATCAAAGCCAGATACATGACCAAATGGGAAACCGAACATACTGGTTACACCAAAAACGATGCCTATTACCAGTTGAACCGAAGAGAGCAGGTCGTTGTCTTCAGACTTCGCACTGGCCACAACAGACTGAGGTACCACCTATTCAACAAATTGAAGATAGGGTGTACCGACGAATGCCCGTGCGGTACTGGTAAAATGACCGCTGAACATCTGCTGCAGAACTGCCCGACATACGAGGATCAGAGAGAGCAGATGTGGCCATCACCAGTGGAACTGCAAGACAAGCTCTATGGTAGTGGCGAGAGTCTCAGGATGACCGCCGCTTTTTTCGAGAAAATAATGGTTACTGTCTGACTGTGTACGCAGAAGAAGAAGAAGAAGAAGGACGCCCCAGTCTGATGTCCATTTTTCTGTAATATTTAGTGATCCCTGCTTCCTGTGTTTAGAAGTGAGTAGGTTTTCTGCAGCACAACATGCTGCAATCATCTGCATGGAGAACCATGAAGATGTGCTTAGGAATTGTATCCACTATGTCGTTGATGAACATGATGACAAGGGTAAGTGATATGACTCCTCCTTGTGGCACCACTTGTTGGAGAGTGACACGTTTGTGGCACTCTTTGCTGGAGAGTGACACGTTTGTGGCACTCCTTGCTGGAGAGTTACACTCTTGTGGCACTCTTTGCTGAGAGTGACACTCTTGTAGCTCTCTTTGCTGGAGAGTGACATGTTTGTGGCACTCCTTGCTGGAGAGTGACACGATCGCTCAGAACCCCATCTAGATCCACTCTTGTGGCACCACTTATTGGAGAGTGACACGATCGCTCAGAACCCCATCTAGATCCACTCTTGTGGCACCACTTATTGGAGAGGGACACGATGGCTCAGAACACCATCTAGATCCACTCTTGTGGCACCACTTATTGGAGAGGGACACGATGGCTCAGAACCCCATCTAGATCCACTCTTGTGGCACCACTTATTGGAGAGGGACACGATGGCTCAGAACCCCATCTAGATCCACTCTTGTGGCACCACTTATTGGAGAGGGACACGATGGCTCAGAACCCAATCTAGATCCACTCTTGTGGCACCACTTATTGGAGAGTGACATGATGTATCAGAACCCCATCTAGCTTCCTTCTTGTTGTTCGATAGCGGAGGAAATCCCGCATCCAACTGAACATTCTCCATTCCACATTATGTTTAAGCATCTTAAGGAGAAGTCCGTCTTTCCAAACCTAGTCGAATGCTTTTGTTAGGTCCACAAAGACTGCCATTACTTTTTCCTTGTTTTGGAATGCTTCAACTTCAACAACTATAGAGGACAACCAACTGATAACGCAGGAAGATATTGCTGCAGCGGTAAAGACATTGAGAAGAGGGAAGGCGGCCGGCGTGGACAACATACCAGCAGAGCTCTTACAGGCAGGTGGAGAGGTAGTGGTGGAAGGCTTGACACACCTCTGCAACAAAATATGGGCGACAGGAAACTGGCCGGACTTATGGACAAAATCAATGGTTATACCGTTACATATGTCTGGAAACCTAAAGCTCTGCCAAAATTACAAAACAATAAGCCTCATTAGATACCCTAGCAAGGTCATGCTTAGATTAATCCTCGACCGATTGAAACCCCAAGCAGAGTACTTCATTGCCGAGGAGCAAGCAGGGTTCAGACAGGGAAGAAGCACTACAGAACAGATATTTAATTTAAGGCTGCTAAGCGAGAAATATCTAGAACAGCAGCAAACGCTGTATCATGTGTTTGTGGATTTTAAGAAGGCGTTTGATAGGATAGGGCATAAAGCGCTTTGGGCAACCATGAGGATGTATAATATCAACGGAAATATTATAACGGTCCTTGAACACCTGAATGACAAGGCGTCTAGCGCAGTTCTTGTGAATGGGAGGCGAGGGGACTGGTTTCGCACATCAGTTGGTGTGAGACGGGTGTACACTCTCTCCAACTCTTTTCAATATATTCCTTGAAGGAATTATGAGTGAGGCACTTGGAGGAAACGTTGGTACTGTCAAAATAGGGGGCCGAGGGATTACCAACCTTCGTTTTGCAGATAATATTGACGGGTTGGCGGGTTCAGAAGCAGAACTCCAGGAATGGGTCAGAAGGCTCGATGAAACAGCTCTTGACTATGGTATGGAGATAAACGCTGGAAAGATAAAATTAATGACTATCAACTCCACGGGCTTCAACAGCAGGATAAAAGCTAACGGTCAGTAACTCGAAGTGGTTGACCGTTTTAAATATCTTGGGTCGATTGTAAGTGATGAAGGATCAAAATGTGAGGTGTTGGTCAGAATAGCACAGACAATAGCGGCGCTTGCACGGCTTAACAAAATCTGGCAAGATAAACGGTTAGCACTATGCACGAAAATCATATTAATGCGTACACTGGTCCTGTCAATATTCCTCTATGTGTGTGAGACATGGACAGTTACAGCTGACCTTCAACGAAGAATACAGGCCTTGGAGGTGGGATGTTTCCGAAAACTTTTAAACGTCACGTACAAAGATCGAGTTACAAATGAGGAAAAACGAGATAGAATTACAACAGCAATATGGCCTTTTGAAGACCTCTTGGCAACTGTCAAAAGAAGGAAACTCGCTTGGTACGGTCACATATCGAGATCAAATGATCTTGCAAATACAATCCTCCACAGAAAGGTGCATGACAGACGACGAAGAGGCCGGCCCAAAAAGAGATGGGAGGACAACATAAAAGAATGGACCAGTCTCCGACCAGAAGAGTCACAGGCAGCGGCATCTGAATGAGAGGGGTGGCGTGGGGTTGTGATGATGTCTTCATGTGTGCCGCAACGACCTCGCCGGTTACGGGATGACCTGACCTGACCTGACCTAGAATGCTTCTTCCACCTTCTGTGCCAGGTAGACTAGCAAGTCTTCTGTGCCAGGTAGACTAGCAAGTCTTCTGTGCTTCGGTGTTTCCAATATGTGGACTGTGAATTATCTAGTATACAGTTTTTGTCCATGTTGTCATTAGTCTCGTGTTGACAATTCTCGCCATGACCTTGCCCAGACAGCTCAGTAGGCTGATTGGTCTGTAGCTTGACTTCTTTGTTTTATCTTGTTGTTTCTTTCTTATGGGGATGATGATTGCTTCCCGCCATTTGTCTGGACATTTTCTGGTGCTCCATGATTGGTTCAGTATTATGAGAAGTTTGTGTCTGGCTGTGGGTCCTCGATGTTTAATCATGTCGTTGGTGATACCATCTTTTCCTGGAGCTTTCTTAAGTTTTAGTTTGTTTATGGAGACATTTAGTTCTCTTATTGCAAGAGATGACTGCGTACATGTGTCTTGGTTTTGGTGCTTTAGGTTGTTTTAGGTTTCAGTATGCACTTGTTTTGATGCGCTCTTGTGGGATTGTTGTATTACTTTCATTTCTGTATGAGTCTGCTAAGATATTTGCCGCCATCTTTCCTATATAAAATTTTCCATTTTTGTTGATCCGGAGTTCGCTTTGATTTCCTAATTGAGTATTTTTGTCAGAATCCATAGCTTACTTGTGTCTCTGTCCGTGTTCAAACTTTCTTGTCTTTTCATGCCAACTCTCTTGTATTTCGACCTTTTTATGTTCATTAAAGGCATTTTTTGTCTTATTGTGCCTCTGGATGTTCTCTTCTGTAGGGCTTTTCTACATGGTTTCTCTTGCTTCATTTAGGTCACCATATCGTTTGTCTAGCACGTGTCTCTAGTATGGTTTATAGTCTCGCCGTTTCCCACGTGGGATCGATGTCTTGCTGGCTTTGATTATTTCTTCATTGAGTATTGAAACATTTTTGTTTTTATTGTTGGATTTGGTGATGTTCTGGCACATCTGATCACACAGTTCCTTGAGGCGAGCCTAATTTGCTTTTTTTTTTATAGTTCCAGCTTGGGGCCATGTTGTGTGTTTCCGTACTCCGTTCTCCTGAGATTCGTAGAGTAATTGGCACATGGTCGCTTCCTCCCTATTGGCTATTTACTGTTATTTTAATACGTTTGTGTATGTTGTTCGTTGCTATGGCAATGTCTGGTGTACTCACTTCTTGTACGTTTATGTATGTTGTCCGTTGCTATGGCAAGGTCTGGTGTACTCACTTTTGCCCATGCTCTTGAGTAGAATGTTGACTCGTCGTTTGGCTGGTTTATGAGGACGAGTTTATTTTCAATAATCCAATCTTCAATCTCTTCTCCAACTTTGCAGAAATAGCCAAAGCAAAGATGAGCGAAGACCCTATGAACACCGTAACAACACCAAAGCCCATCCCTTCTGTACGCAAACCCACGTGGAAGCAGCATATCATTCCGGAGGTGGTAGAAAATATACCAGGTATTGGAAACAAGAACAGCCAGACTGAAAAATAAAGAAGAGACATAACCCTGAGGTACATAGCGGAAAACTACCCAAGCATGGACTGGGCCCATGCATACACCGACGGTTCTGTAACAAACACAATACAGAATGGAGGGGCGGGGGTATTCCTGAGCCTAACAAATGGTAGAAAAATAACACTGTCAATGGCAACTGGAAAATTCTCAAGCAATTTCAGAGCAGAGGCAGAGGCACTGAAGGCTGCAGTAAAAGGAATGCTGACAGGCGAAAGCAATGCAAGCCAGATAGTCCTGTTTACAGATGCCCTGGCCGTAGTTACAGCACTAAAAAGCCCGAAAAATACTGAACTTAATGATTTAAGAGCAGTCCTCTGTCAACTATGCCAGCAGTCCGCACCAAAACGAGTAGTGGTACAGTGGCTTCCATCCCACTGTAACATCCAAGGCAACGAGGAGGCAGACAGACTGGCAAAAGAAGGTGCAAGACTACCACAACCAGATTCTAGTGTGACCTACGAAGAGTCCAAAAGGTTTATTAGGGCCAGATACGTGGCCAAATGGGAAACAGAACATACTGGCTACACAAAAAATTATGCCTATTACCAGTTGAACAGAAGAGAGCAGGTCGTGGTCTTCAGGCTCCGCACAGGCCACAACAGACTGAGGTACCATCTATTCAATAAACTGAAGATAGGTGCTACTGACGAATGGACGTGCGATACCGGGAAAATGACCGCTGAACATCTACTGCAAAATTGCACGACATACGAGGACCAGAGAAAGCACATGTGGCCATCGCCAGTGGCAACACTAGACAAGCTCTATGGCTGTATCGACAGCCTCAGGATGACAGCTGCTTTCTTCGAACAAATACAAGTTGACGTCTGACAGCGTACGAAGAAGAAGAAGAAGAAGAAGAAAATCTCTTCTCCCCTTGGATCCATTGTCCCATATCCCCAGTTTGGTGAGTGGCTGTAAAATCGCCCAGTGTGATATGCTTTTCCTCTGTGGGTTTCACCTTATTTATGTCTAAGGTTGTTGCTGGGGGACTGTAACAGTTTGTGATTATCATGTCTCCATCCAGTAAGAGTAATTTGATAGTTAGGTGTTCGAACCTTATCCTCCTCTGACCTGTTTATCTCTACATCTGGGATTACAATTCTTTTCTGTCTATCTTGTCGGAATGACTCATATCCCCGGATGAAGAATCTTTGTGTTTCTTTAAGGTGTGGCGTATCTAGTGAATTCACTGCACGCCACTGGTAAAATACATATTTTCTTCTTTATACACAAGAATGTATACGAACGAATGAACAGTAAAAACCTACATCTATAATGGACAAAATACACACAATGTAAACTGCATATTTACGTGCACCCAGTAATAGATGATTGATTCCAAATAGGATTTCTTCCAAGGACTGACAAGCGAGAACAACACAAAATATGGTGATCGCTAATGTCAGCGCTTACGTGAACAAGGTCTGATATCCTGTTTGTCAGTGACACTATGCCAGTTCCAACCTGCCTTTTATTTATTCTTATCTTACTATTGACAGTGTGCCATATTTACATAGCGCACATGTACAGCACATTATCATGAAAGTTATATTGACAGTGTGTCATACTATTCTGATTCCTAGAACCTAATTGAATATGTAATATAGCGTACGTGTCTGTATTTGTCCTATATAAGCTGTAGAATTTGTCCTATGTAAGCTGTAGTAGTTGTCCTATGTAAGCTGTAGTAGTTGTCTCATGTTAGATGTAGTAGTTGTATTGTATAAGCTGTTGGGATCAAGATGCTGAGCAGCGCATGAGCTGCAGTGGTCAGCGACCCATAGCTGACTGCTAGCGTCAGGGCCAGCGAACCATAGCTGCCAAGACCCTTCTACACCTCCACGCGGTGATCCTGGATAACAGGCTGCAGTAGGGCAGACTGGCTAAGGAGAAGGGATCGAAGAGGGAATGCTAACCCGGTACTCAAAAAATGCTTGCTGAAGTCGGATGTGTTGGACCAAAAAGTGCAAATATCGCAGCCAAGCTGTAAACTACAACACAACGCATTCCGTTCTCTGGACTACATTCTGCTACTTACCCTTTCTGGGTTTGGTAGTGAGAGATTGAGAACGAACGAAGAAGAAGAAGAAGAAGAATAAGCTGTTGTAGTTGTCATATATCAGCTGTAGTATTTGTCCTATGTAAGCTGTAGTAGTTGTCCTATGTAAGCTGTAGTAGTTGTCCTATATCAGCTGTACTAGTGGTCCTTTATCAGCTGTAGTAGTTGTCCTATATCAGCTGTAGTAGTTGTCCTATATCAGCTGTAGTAGTGGTCCTATATCAGATGTAGTAGTTGTCCTATATCAGCTGTAGTAGTGGTCATATATCATCTGTCGTAGTTGTCCTATATCAGTGTGTGTCTACAGCTGGTGACTCTTGAGTTGTGTCTCTACAGCTGGTGACTCCTGAGTTGTGTGTCTACAGCTGGCTAATAGTGACTCTTGAGTTGTGTGTCTACAGCTGGTGACTCCTGAGTTGTGTGTGTCTACAGCTAGTGACTACTGAGTTGTGTGTGTCTACAGCTGGTGACTCCTGAGTTGTGTGTCTACAGCTGGTGACACCTGAGTTGTGTGTGTCTACAGCTGGTGACTCTTGAGTTGTGTGTCTACAGCTGGTGACTAATGAGTTTTGTGTCTACAGCTGGCTGATGGTGACTCCTTAGTTGTGTGTGTTTAGAGCTGGCTGATGGTGACTCTTGAGTTGTGTGTCTACAGCTGGCTGATTGTGACTCCTGAGTTGTGTGTGTCTACAGCTGGCCGATGGTGACTCCTGAGTTGTGTGTGTCTACAGCTGGCTGATGGGGACTCTTAAGTTGTGTGTGTCTACAGCTGGCTGATGGTGACTCCTGAGGTATGTGTCTACAGCTGGCTGATGGTGACTCTTGAGTTGTGTATGTCTACAGCTGGCTGATGGTGACTCCTGAGTTGTGTGTGTTTACAGCTGGCCGATGGTGACTCCTGAGTTGTGTGTGTCTACAGCTGGCTGATGGGGACTCTTAATTTGTGTGTGTCTACAGCTGGCTGATGGTGACTCTTGAGTTGTGTATGTCTATAGCTGGCTCATGGTGACTCATGAGTTGTGTGTGTTTACAGCTGGCTGATGGTGACTCCTGAGTTGTGTGTCTACAGCTGGCTGAAGGTGACTCTTGAGTTTATGTGTGTCTACAGCTGGCTGATGGTAACTCTTGAGTTGTGTGTCTACAGCTGGCTGATGGTGACTCCTGAGTTGTGTGTGTCTATAGCTGGCCGATGGTGACTCCTGAGTTGTGTGTGTCTACAGCTGGCCGATGGTGACTCCTGAGTTGTGTATCTACAACTGGCTGATGGTGACTCCTGAGTTGCGTGTCTACAGCTGGTCGACGGTTACTCCTGAGTTGTGTGTCTACAGATGGGGACTCCTGAGTTGTGTGCGTCTACAGCTGGTGACTCTTGAGTTGTGTGTCTACAGCTGGTGACTAATGAGCTTTGTGTCTACAGCTGGCTGATGGTGACTCTTGAGTTGTGTGTCTACAGCTGGCTGATGGTGACTCTTGAGTTGTGTGTGTCTACAGCTAGTGACTCATGAGTCGTGCGTGTCTACAGCTAGTGACTCCTGAGTTGAGTGTCTACAGCTGGCTGATGGTGACTCCTGAGTTGTGTGTGTCTACAGCAGGCCGATGGTGACTCCTGAGTTGTGTGTGTCTACAGCTGGCCGATGGTGACTCCTGAGTTGTGTGTGTCTACAGCTGGCTGATGGGGACTCTTGAGTTGCGTGTGTCTACAGCTGGCTGATGGTGACTCCTGAGGTGTGTGTCTACAGCTGGCTGATGGTGACTCTTGAGTTGTGTGTGTCTACAGCTTGCTGATGGTGACTCTTGAGTTGTGTATGTCTATAGCTGGCTCATGGTGACTCCTGAGTTGTGTGTGTTTACAGCTGGCTGATGGTGACTCCTGAGTTGTGTGTCTACAGCTGGCTGAAGGTGACTCTTGAGTTTATGTGTGTCTTCAGCTGGCGGATGGTGACTCTTGAGTTGTGTGTGTCTACAGCTGGCCGATGGTGACTCCTGCATTGTGTATCTACAGCTGGCTGATAGTGACTCTTGAGTTTATGTGTGTCTACAGCTAACTGATGGTGACTCTTGAGTTGTGTGTGTCTACAGCTGGCCGATGGTGACTCCTGAGTTGTGTATCTACAGCTGGCTGATGGTGACTCTTGAGTTTATGTGTGTCTACAGCTAACTGATGGTGACTCTTGAGTTGTGTGTGTCTACAGCTGGTCGATGGTGACTCCTGAGTTGTGTATCTACAGCTGGCTGATGGTGACTCCTGAGTTGTTTGTCTACAGCTGGCTGATGGTGAATTCTGAGTTGTGTGTGTCTACAGCTGGCTGATGGTGATTCTTGAGTTGTGTGTCTACAGCAGGCTGATGGTGACTCTTGAGTTGTGTGTCTACAGCTAGATGATGGTGCCGCTTGAGTTGTGTGTGTCTACAGCTGGCTGATGGTGATTCCTGAGTTGTGTCTCTACAGCTGGCTCATGGTGACTCTTGAGTTGTGTGTGTCTACAGCTGGCTGATGGTGACTCCTGAGTTATGTGTGTGTACAGCTGGCTGATGGTGGCTTTTGAGTTGTGTGTATCTACAGCTGGCTGATGGTGGCTCTTGAGTTGTGTGTGTGTCTATAGCTGGCTGATGGTGGATCTTGAGTTGTGTGTGTCTACAGCTGGCTGATGGTGACTCTTGAGTTGTGTGTCTACAGCTAGATGATGGTGCCGCTTGAGTTGTGTGTGTCTACAGCTGGCTGATGGTTATTCCTGAGTTGTGTCTCTACAGCTGCCTCATGGTGACTCTTGAGTTGTGTGTGTCTACAGCTGGCTGATGGTGACTCCTGAGTTATGTGTGTCTACAGCTGGCTGATGGTGGCTTTTGAGTTGTGTGTATCTACAGCTGGCTGATGGTGGCTCTTGAGTTGTGTGTGTGTCTATAGCTGGCTGATGGTGGATCTTGAGTTGTGTGTGTCTACAGCGGGCTGATGGTGACTCTTGAGTTGTGTGACTACAGCTGGCTGATAGTGACTCCTGAGTTGTGTGTCTACAGCTGACCGATAGTGACTCCTGAGTTGTGTGTCTACAGCTGACCGATAGTGACTCCTGAGTTGTGTGTCTACAGCTAGCTGATAGTGACTCCTGCGTTTTGTGTCTACAGCTAACCGATAGTGACTCTTGAGTTATTTGCCTACAGCTGACCGATAGTGACTGCTGAGTTGTTTGTCTACAGCTGGCTGATGTGACTCCTGAGTTGTGTGTCTACAGTTGGCCGATAGTGACTCCTGAGTTGTGTGTCTACAGCTGGCTGATAGTGACTCCTGAGTTGTGTGTCTACAGCTAACCGATAGTGACTCTTGAGTTGTTTGCCTACAGCTGACCGATAGTGACTCCTGAGTCGTATGTCTACAGCTGACCGATAGTGACTCCTGAATTGTGTGTCTACAGCTGACCGATAGTGACTCCTGAATTGTGTGTCTACAGCTGACCGATAGTGACTCCTGAGTTGTGTGTCTACAGCTGGCTGATGGTGACTCCTGAGGTATGTGTCTACAGCTGGCTGATGGTGACTATTGAGTTGTGTATGTCTACAGCTGGCTGATGGTGACTCCTGAGGTGTGTGTCTACAGCTGGCTGATGGTGACTCTTGAGTTGTGTGTGTCTACAGCTTGCTGATGGTGACTCTTTAGTTGTGTATGTCTATAGCTGGCTCATGGTGACTCCTGAGTTGTGTGTGTTTACAGCTGGCTGATGGTGACTCCTGAGTTGTGTGTCTACAGCTGGCTGAAGGTGACTCTTGAGTTTATGTGTGTCTACAGCTGGCTGATGGTGACTCTTGAGTTGTGGGTTTACAGCTAACTGATGGTGACTCTTGAGTTGTGTGTGTCTACAGCTGGCCGATGGTGACTCCTGAGTTGTGTATCTACAGCTGGCTGATGGTGACTCCTGAGTTGCGTGTCTACAGCTGGCTGATGGTGACTCCTGAGTTGTATGTGTCTACAGCTGGCTGATGGTGACTCTTGAGTTGTGTGTCTACAGCTGGCTAATGGTGACTCTTGAGTTATGTGTCTACAGATGTCTGATGCTGACTCTTGAGATGTGTGTCTACAGCTGGCTGATGGTGACTTCTGAGTTGTGTGTGTCTACAGCTGGCTGATGGTGACTTCTGAGTTTATGTGTGTCTACAGCTAACTGATGGTGACTCTTGGGTTGTGTGTGTCTACAGCTGGTCGATGGTGACTCCTGAGTTGTGTATCTACAGCTGGCTGATGGTGACTCCTGAGTTGTGTGTCTACAGCTGGCTGAAGGTGACTCTTGAGTTTATGTGTCTTCAGCTGGCTGATGGTGACTCTTGAGTATGTGTGTCTACAGCTGGCCGATGGTGACTCCTGCATTGTGTATCTACAGCTGGCTGATAGTGACTCTTGAATTTATGTGTGTCTACAGCTAACTGATGGTGACTCTTGAGTTGTGTGTGTCTACAGCTGGCCGATGGTTACTCCTGAGTTGTGTATCTACAGCTGGCTGATGGTGACTCTTGAGTTTATGTGTGTCTACAGCTAACTGATGGTGACTCTTGAGTTGTGTGTGTCTACAGCTGGTCGATGGTGACTCCTGAGTTGTGTATCTACAGCTGGCTGATGGTGACTCCTGAGTTGTTTGTCTACAGCTGGCTGATGGCGAATTCTGAGTTGTGTGTGTCTACAGCTGGCTGATGGTGATTCTTGAGTTGTGTCTCTACAGCTGGCTCATGGTGACTCTTGAGTTGTGTGTGTCTACAGCTGGCTGATGGTGACTCCTGAGTTATGTGTGTCTACAGCTGGCTGATGGTGGCTTTTGAGTTGTGTGTATCTACAGCTGGCTGATGGTGGCTCTTGAGTTGTGTGTGTGTCTATAGCTGGCTGATGGTGGATCTTGAGTTGTGTGTGTCTACAGCGAGCTGATGGTGACTCTTGAGTTGTGTGACTACAGCTGGCTGATGGTGACTTTTGAGTTGTGTGTGTCTACAGCTAACCAATAGTAAATCCTGAGTTGTGTGTTTACAGCTAACCGATAGTGACTCCTGAGTTGTTTGCCTACAGCTGACCGATAGTGACTCCTGAGTTGTGTGTCTACAACTGACCAATAGTGACTCCTGAGTTGTGTGTCTACAGCTGGCTGATAGTGACTCCTGCATTTTGTGTCTACAGCTAACCGATAGTGACTCTTGAGTTATTTGCCTACAGCTGACCGATAGTAACTGCTGAGATGTTTGTCTACAGCTGGCTGATGTGACTCCTGAGTTGTGTGTCTACAGTTGGCCGATAGTGACTCCTGAGTTGTGTGTCTACAGCTGGCTGATAGTGACTCCTGAGTTGTGTGTCTACAGCTAACCGATAGTGACTCTTGAGTTGTTTGCCTACAGCTGACCGATAGTGACTCCTGAGTCGTGTGTCTACAGCTGACCGATAGTGACTCCTGAATTGTGTGTCTACAGCTGACCGATAGTGACTCCTGAATTGTGTGTCTACAGCTGACCGATAGTGAATCCTGAGTCGTGTGTCTAAAGCTGACCGATAGTGACCCCTGAGTTGTGTGTCTACAGCTGACCGATAGTGACTCCTGAGTTGTGTGTCTACAGCTGGCTGATGGTGACTCCTGAGGTATGTGTCTACAGCTGGCTGATGGTGACTATTGAGTTGTGTATGTCTACAGCTGGCTGATGGGGACTCTTCAGTTTTTTGTGTCTACAGCTGGCTGATGGTGACTCCTGAGGTGGGTGTCTACAGCTGGCAGATGGTGACTCTTGAGTTGTGTGTGTCTACAGCTTGCTGATGGTGACTCTTTAGTTGTGTATGTCTATAGCTGGCTCATGGTGACTCCTGAGTTGTGTGTGTTTACAGCTGGCTGATGGTGACTCCTGAGTTGTGTGTCTACAGCTGGCTGAAGGTGACTCTTGAGTTTATGTGTGTCTACAGCTGGCTAATGGTGACTCTTGAGTTGTGTGTTTACAGCTAACTGATGGTGACTCTTGAGTTGTGTGTGTCTACAGCTGGCCGATGGTGACTCCTGAGTTGTGTATCTACAGCTGGCTGATGGTGACTCCTGAGTTGCGTGTCTACAGCTGGCTGATGGTGACTCCTGAGTTGTATGTGTCTACAGCTGGCTGATGGTGACTCTTGAGTTGTGTGTCTACAGCTGGCTGATGGTGACTCTTGAGTTATGTGTCTACAGATGGCTGATGGTGACTCTTGAAATGTGTGTCTACAGCTGGCTGATGGTGACTTCTGAGTTGTGTGTGTCTACAGCTGGCTGATGGTGACTTCTGAGTTTATGTGTGTCTACAGCTAACTGATGGTGACTCTTGAGTTGTGTGTCTACAGCTGGCTGATGGTGGCTTTTGAGTTGTGTGACTACAGCTGGCTGATGGTGACTTTTGAGTTGTGTGTGTCTACAGCTAACCAATAGTAAATCCTGAGTTGTGTGTTTACAGCTAACCGATAGTGACTCCTGAGTTGTTTGCCTACAGCTGACCGATAGTGACTCCTGAGTTGTGTGTCTACAACTGACCAATAGTGACTCCTGAGTTGTGTGTCTACAGCTGGCTGATAGTGACTCCTGCATTTTGTGTCTACAGCTAACCGATAGTGACTCTTGAGTTGTTTGCCTACAGCTGACCGATAGTGACTCCTGAGTCGTGTGTCTACAGCTGACCGATAGTGACTACTGAATTGTGTGTCTACAGCTGACCGATAGTGACTCCTGAATTGTGTGTCTACAGCTGACCGATAGTGAATCCTGAGTCGTGTGTCTAAAGCTGACCGATAGTGACCCCTGAGTTGTGTGTCTACAGCTGACCGATAGTGACTCCTGAGTTGTGTGTCTACAGCTGGCTGATGGTGACTCCTGAGGTATGTGTCTACAGCTGGCTGATGGTGACTATTGAGTTGTGTATGTCTACAGCTGGCTGATGGGGACTCTTCAGTTTTTTGTGTCTACAGCTGGCTGATGGTGACTCCTGAGGTGTGTGTCTACAGCTGGCAGATGGTGACTCTTGAGTTGTGTGTGTCTACAGCTTGCTGATGGTGACTCTTTAGTTGTGTATGTCTATAGCTGGCTCATGGTGACTCCTGAGTTGTGTGTGTTTACAGCTGGCTGATGGTGACTCCTGAGTTGTGTGTCTACAGCTGGCTGAAGGTGACTCTTGAGTTTATGTGTGTCTACAGCTGGCTGATGGTGACTCTTGAGTTGTGTGTTTACAGCTAACTGATGGTGACTCTTGAGTTGTGTGTGTCTACAGCTGGCCGATGGTGACTCCTGAGTTGTGTATCTACAGCTGGCTGATGGTGACTCCTGAGTTGCGTGTCTACAGCTGGCTGATGGTGACTCCTGAGTTGTATGTGTCTACAGCTGGCTGATGGTGACTCTTGAGTTGTGTGTCTACAGCTGGCTGATGGTGACTCTTGAGTTATGTGTCTACAGATGGCTGATGGTGACTCTTGAAATGTGTGTCTACAGCTGGCTGATGGTGACTTCTGAGTTGTGTGTGTCTACAGCTGGCTGATGGTGACTTCTGAGTTTATGTGTGTCTACAGCTAACTGATGGTGACTCTTGAGTTGTGTGTCTACAGCTGGCTGATGGTGACTTCTGAGTTGTGTGTGTCTACAGCTGGCTGATGGTGACTCTTGAGTTGTGTGTCTACAGCTGGCTGATGGTGACTCCTGAGTTGTTTGTCTACAGCTGGCTGATGGTGAATTCTGAGTTGTGTGTGTCTACAGCCGGCTGATGGTGATTCTTGAGTTGTGTGTCTACAGCTGGCTGATGGTGACTCTTGAGTTGTGTGTCTACAGCAAGGTGATGGTGCCGCTTGAGTTGTGTGTGTCTACAGCTGGCTGATGGTGATTCCTGAGTTGTGTCTCTACAGGTGGCTCATGGTGACTCTTGAGTTGTGTGTGTCTACAGCTGGTTGATGGTGGCTCTTGAGTTGTGTGTGTGTCTATAGCTAGCTGATGGTGGATCTTGAGTTGTGTGTGTCTACAGCGGGCTGATGGTGACTCTTGAGTTGTGTGACTACAGATGGCTGATAGTGACTTTTGAGTTGTGTGTGTCTACAGCTGGCTGATCGTGACTCCTGAGTTGTGTGTCTACAGCTGGCTGATGGTGGCTCTTGAATTGTGTGTGTCTACAGCTGGCTGATAGTGACTCTTTAGTTGTGTGTGTCTACAGCTGACTGATGGTGATTCCTGAGTTGTTTGTCTACAGCTGACCGAAAGTGACTCCTGAGTTGTTTGTCTACAGCTGGCCGATGGTGACTCCTGAGTTGTGTGTCTACAGCTAACCGATAGTAAATCCTGAGTTGTGTGTTTACAGCTAACCGATAGTGACTCCTGAGTTGTTTGCCTACAGCTGACCGATAGTGACTCCTGAATTGTGTGTCTACAGCTGACCGATAGTGACTCCTGAGTTGTTTGTCTACAGCTGACCGATAGTGACTCCTGAGTTGTTTGCCTACAGCTGACCGATAGTGACTCCTGAATTGTGTGTCTACAGCTGACCGATAGTGACTCCTGAGTTGTGTGTCTACAGCTGACCGATAGTGACTCCTGAGTTGTGTGTCTACAGCTGGCTGATAGTGACTCCTGAGTTTTGTGTCTACAGCTAACCGATAGTGACTCTTGAGTTGTTTGCCTACAGCTGACCGATAGTGACTGCTGAGTTGTTTGTCTACAGCTGGCTGATGTGACTCCTGAGTTGTGTGTCTACAGCTGGCCGATAGTCACTCCTGAGTCGTGTGTCTACAGCTGACCGATAGTGACTCCTGAATTGTTTGTCTACAGCTGACCGATAGTGACTCCTGAATTGTGTGTCTACAGCTGACCGATAGTGACTCCTGAGTCGTGTGTCTAAAGCTGACCGATAGTGATCCCTGAGTTGTGTGTCTACAGCTGACCGATAGTGACTCCTGAGTTGTGTGTCTACAGCTAACCGATAGTGACTCTTGAGTTGTTTGCCTACAGCTGACCGATAGTGACTCCTGAGTCGTGTGTCTACAGCTGACCGATAGTGACTCCTGAATTGTGTGTCTACAGCTGACCGATAGTGACTCCTGAATTGTGTGTCTACAGCTGACCGATAGTGAATCCTGAGTCGTGTGTCTAAAGCTGACCGATAGTGACCCCGGAGTTGTGTGTCTACAGCTGACCGATAGTGACTCCTGAGTTGTGTGTCTACAGCTGGCTGATGGTGACTCCTGAGGTATGTGTCTACAGCTGGCTGATGGTGACTATTGAGTTGTGTATGTCTACAGCTGGCTGATGGGGACTCTTCAGTTTTTTGTGTCTACAGCTGGCTGATGGTGACTCCTGAGGTGTGTGTCTACAGCTGGCAGATGGTGACTCTTGAGTTGTGTGTGTCTACAGCTTGCTGATGGTGACTCTTTAGTTGTGTATGTCTATAGCTGGCTCATGGTGACTCCTGAGTTGTGTGTGTTTACAGCTGGCTGATGGTGACTCCTGAGTTGTGTGTCTACAGCTGGCTGAAGGTGACTCTTGAGTTTATGTGTGTCTACAGCTGGCTGATGGTGACTCTTGAGTTGTGTGTCTACAGCGAGGTGATGGTGCCGCTTGAGTTGTGTGTGTCTACAGCTGGCTGATGGTGATTCCTGAGTTGTGTCTCTACAGGTGGCTCATGGTGACTCTTGAGTTGTGTGTGTCTACAGCTGGTTGATGGTGGCTCTTGAGTTGTGTGTGTGTCTATAGCTAGCTGATGGTGGATCTTGAGTTGTGTGTGTCTACAGCGGGCTGATGGTGACTCTTGAGTTGTGTGACTACAGATGGCTGATAGTGACTTTTGAGTTGTGTGTGTCTACAGCTGGCTGATGGTGACTCCTGAGTTGTGTGTCTACAGCTGACTGATGGTGGCTCTTGAATTGTGTGTGTCTACAGCTGGCTGATAGTGACTCTTTAGTTGTGTGTGTCTACAGCTGACTGATGGTGATTCCTGAGTTGTTTGTCTACAGCTGACCGAAAGTGACTCCTGAGTTGTTTGTCTACAGCTGGCCGATGGTGACTCCTGAGTTGTGTGTCTACAGCTAACCGATAGTAAATCCTGAGTTGTGTGTTTACAGCTAACCGATAGTGACTCCTGAGTTGTTTGCCTACAGCTGACCGATAGTGACTCCTGAATTGTGTGTCTACAGCTGACCGATAGTGACTCCTGAGTTGTTTGTCTACAGCTGACCGATAGTGACTCCTGAGTTGTTTGCCTACAGCTGACCGATAGTGACTCCTGAATTGTGTGTCTACAGCTGACCGATAGTGACTCCTGAGTTGTGTGTCTACAGCTGACCGATAGTGACTCCTGAGTTGTGTGTCTACAGCTGGCTGATAGTGACTCCTGAGTTTTGTGTCTACAGCTAACCGATAGTGACTCTTGAGTTGTTTGCCTACAGCTGACCGATAGTGACTGCTGAGTTGTTTGTCTACAGCTGGCTGATGTGACTCCTGAGTTGTGTGTCTACAGCTGGCCGATAGTCACTCCTGAGTCGTGTGTCTACAGCTGACCGATAGTGACTCCTGAATTGTTTGTCTACAGCTGACCGATAGTGACTCCTGAATTGTGTGTCTACAGCTGACCGATAGTGACTCCTGAGTCGTGTGTCTAAAGCTGACCGATAGTGACCCCTGAGTTGTGTGTCTACAGCTGACCGATAGTGACTCCTGAGTTGTGTGTCTACAACTGACCAATAGTGACTCCTGAGTTGTGTGTCTACAGCTGGCTGATAGTGACTCCTGCATTTTGTGTCTACAGCTAACCGATAGTGACTCTTGAGTTATTTGCCTACAGCTGACCGATAGTAACTGCTGAGTTGTTTGTCTACAGCTGGCTGATGTGACTCCTGAGTTGTGTGTCTACAGTTGGCCGATAGTGACTCCTGAGTTGTGTGTCTACAGCTGGCTGATAGTGACTCCTGAGTTGTGTGTCTACAGCTAACCGATAGTGACTCTTGAGTTGTTTGCCTACAGCTGACCGATAGTGACTCCTGAGTCGTGTGTCTACAGCTGACCGATAGTGACTCCTGAATTGTGTGTCTACAGCTGACCGATAGTGACTCCTGAATTGTGTGTCTACAGCTGACCGATAGTGAATCCTGAGTCGTGTGTCTAAAGCTGACCGATAGTGACCCCTGAGTTGTGTGTCTACAGCTGACCGATAGTGACTCCTGAGTTGTGTGTCTACAGCTGGCTGATGGTGACTCCTGAGGTATGTGTCTACAGCTGGCTGATGGTGACTATTGAGTTGTGTATGTCTACAGCTGGCTGATGGGGACTCTTCAGTTTTTTGTGTCTACAGCTGGCTGATGGTGACTCCTGAGGTGTGTGTCTACAGCTGGCAGATGGTGACTCTTGAGTTGTGTGTGTCTACAGCTTGCTGATGGTGACTCTTTAGTTGTGTATGTCTATAGCTGGCTCATGGTGACTCCTGAGTTGTGTGTGTTTACAGCTGGCTGATGGTGACTCCTGAGTTGTGTGTCTACAGCTGGCTGAAGGTGACTCTTGAGTTTATGTGTGTCTACAGCTGGCTGATGGTGACTCTTGAGTTGTGTGTTTACAGCTAACTGATGGTGACTCTTGAGTTGTGTGTGTCTACAGCTGGCCGATGGTGACTCCTGAGTTGTGTATCTACAGCTGGCTGATGGTGACTCCTGAGTTGCGTGTCTACAGCTGGCTGATGGTGACTCCTGAGTTGTATGTGTCTACAGCTGGCTGATGGTGACTCTTGAGTTGTGTGTCTACAGCTGGCTGATGGTGACTCTTGAGTTATGTGTCTACAGATGGCTGATGGTGACTCTTGAAATGTGTGTCTACAGCTGGCTGATGGTGACTTCTGAGTTGTGTGTGTCTACAGCTGGCTGATGGTGACTTCTGAGTTTATGTGTGTCTACAGCTAACTGATGGTGACTCTTGAGTTGTGTGTCTACAGCTGGCTGATGGTGACTTCTGAGTTGTGTGTGTCTACAGCTGGCTGATGGTGACTCTTGAGTTGTGTGTGTCTACAGCTTGCTGATGGTGACTCTTTAGTTGTGTATGTCTATAGCTGGCTCATGGTGACTCCTGAGTTGTGTGTGTTTACAGCTGGCTGATGGTGACTCCTGAGTTGTGTGTCTACAGCTGGCTGAAGGTGACTCTTGAGTTTATGTGTGTCTACAGCTGGCTGATGGTGACTCTTGAGTTGTGTGTCTACAGCGAGGTGATGGTGCCGCTTGAGTTGTGTGTGTCTACAGCTGGCTGATGGTGATTCCTGAGTTGTGTCTCTACAGGTGGCTCATGGTGACTCTTGAGTTGTGTGTGTCTACAGCTGGTTGATGGTGGCTCTTGAGTTGTGTGTGTGTCTATAGCTAGCTGATGGTGGATCTTGAGTTGTGTGTGTCTACAGCGGGCTGATGGTGACTCTTGAGTTGTGTGACTACAGATGGCTGATAGTGACTTTTGAGTTGTGTGTGTCTACAGCTGGCTGATGGTGACTCCTGAGTTGTGTGTCTACAGCTGGCTGATGGTGGCTCTTGAATTGTGTGTGTCTACAGCTGGCTGATAGTGACTCTTTAGTTGTGTGTGTCTACAGCTGACTGATGGTGATTCCTGAGTTGTTTGTCTACAGCTGACCGAAAGTGACTCCTGAGTTGTTTGTCTACAGCTGGCCGATGGTGACTCCTGAGTTGTGTGTCTACAGCTAACCGATAGTAAATCCTGAGTTGTGTGTTTACAGCTAACCGATAGTGACTCCTGAGTTGTTTGCCTACAGCTGACCGATAGTGACTCCTGAATTGTGTGTCTACAGCTGACCGATAGTGACTCCTGAGTTGTTTGTCTACAGCTGACCGATAGTGACTCCTGAGTTGTTTGCCTACAGCTGACCGATAGTGACTCCGTAATTGTGTGTCTACAGCTGACCGATAGTGACTCCTGAGTTGTGTGTCTACAGCTGACCGATAGTGACTCCTGAGTTGTGTGTCTACAGCTGGCTGATAGTGACTCCTGAGTTTTGTGTCTACAGCTAACCGATAGTGACTCTTGAGTTGTTTGCCTACAGCTGACCGATAGTGACTGCTGAGTTGTTTGTCTACAGCTGGCTGATGTGACTCCTGAGTTGTGTGTCTACAGCTGGCCGATAGTCACTCCTGAGTCGTGTGTCTACAGCTGACCGATAGTGACTCCTGAATTGTTTGTCTACAGCTGACCGATAGTGACTCCTGAATTGTGTGTCTACAGCTGACCGATAGTGACTCCTGAGTCGTGTGTCTAAAGCTGACCGATAGTGACCCCTGAGTTGTGTGTCTACAGCTGACCGATAGTGACTCCTGAGTTGTGTGTCTACAACTGACCAATAGTGACTCCTGAGTTGTGTGTCTACAGCTGGCTGATAGTGACTCCTGCATTTTGTGTCTACAGCTAACCGATAGTGACTCTTGAGTTATTTGCCTACAGCTGACCGATAGTAACTGCTGAGTTGTTTGTCTACAGCTGGCTGATGTGACTCCTGAGTTGTGTGTCTACAGTTGGCCGATAGTGACTCCTGAGTTGTGTGTCTACAGCTGGCTGATAGTGACTCCTGAGTTGTGTGTCTACAGCTAACCGATAGTGACTCTTGAGTTGTTTGCCTACAGCTGACCGATAGTGACTCCTGAGTCGTGTGTCTACAGCTGACCGATAGTGACTCCTGAATTGTGTGTCTACAGCTGACCGATAGTGACTCCTGAATTGTGTGTCTACAGCTGACCGATAGTGAATCCTGAGTCGTGTGTCTAAAGCTGACCGATAGTGACCCCTGAGTTGTGTGTCTACAGCTGACCGATAGTGACTCCTGAGTTGTGTGTCTACAGCTGGCTGATGGTGACTCCTGAGGTATGTGTCTACAGCTGGCTGATGGTGACTATTGAGTTGTGTATGTCTACAGCTGGCTGATGGGGACTCTTCAGTTTTTTGTGTCTACAGCTGGCTGATGGTGACTCCTGAGGTGTGTGTCTACAGCTGGCAGATGGTGACTCTTGAGTTGTGTGTGTCTACAGCTTGCTGATGGTGACTCTTTAGTTGTGTATGTCTATAGCTGGCTCATGGTGACTCCTGAGTTGTGTGTGTTTACAGCTGGCTGATGGTGACTCCTGAGTTGTGTGTCTACAGCTGGCTGAAGGTGACTCTTGAGTTTATGTGTGTCTACAGCTGGCTGATGGTGACTCTTGAGTTGTGTGTTTACAGCTAACTGATGGTGACTCTTGAGTTGTGTGTGTCTACAGCTGGCCGATGGTGACTCCTGAGTTGTGTATCTACAGCTGGCTGATGGTGACTCCTGAGTTGCGTGTCTACAGCTGGCTGATGGTGACTCCTGAGTTGTATGTGTCTACAGCTGGCTGATGGTGACTCTTGAGTTGTGTGTCTACAGCTGGCTGATGGTGACTCTTGAGTTATGTGTCTACAGATGGCTGATGGTGACTCTTGAAATGTGTGTCTACAGCTGGCTGATGGTGACTTCTGAGTTGTGTGTGTCTACAGCTGGCTGATGGTGACTTCTGAGTTTATGTGTGTCTACAGCTAACTGATGGTGACTCTTGAGTTGTGTGTCTACAGCTGGCTGATGGTGACTTCTGAGTTGTGTGTGTCTACAGCTGGCTGATGGTGACTCTTGAGTTGTGTGTCTACAGCTGGCTGATGGTGACTCCTGAGTTGTTTGTCTACAGCTGGCTGATGGTGAATTCTGAGTTGTGTGTGTCTACAGCTGGCTGATGGTGATTCTTGAGTTGTGTGTCTACAGCTGGCTGATGGTGACTCTTGAGTTGTGTGTCTACAGCGAGGTGATGGTGCCGCTTGAGTTGTGTGTGTCTACAGCTGGCTGATGGTGATTCCTGAGTTGTGTCTCTACAGGTGGCTCATGGTGACTCTTGAGTTGTGTGTGTCTACAGCTGGTTGATGGTGGCTCTTGAGTTGTGTGTGTGTCTATAGCTAGCTGATGGTGGATCTTGAGTTGTGTGTGTCTACAGCGGGCTGATGGTGACTCTTGAGTTGTGTGACTACAGATGGCTGATAGTGACTTTTGAGTTGTGTGTGTCTACAGCTGGCTGATGGTGACTCCTGAGTTGTGTGTCTACAGCTGGCTGATGGTGGCTCTTGAATTGTGTGTGTCTACAGCTGGCTGATAGTGACTCTTTAGTTGTGTGTGTCTACAGCTGACTGATGGTGATTCCTGAGTTGTTTGTCTACAGCTGACCGAAAGTGACTCCTGAGTTGTTTGTCTACAGCTGGCCGATGGTGACTCCTGAGTTGTGTGTCTACAGCTAACCGATAGTAAATCCTGAGTTGTGTGTTTACAGCTAACCGATAGTGACTCCTGAGTTGTTTGCCTACAGCTGACCGATAGTGACTCCTGAATTGTGTGTCTACAGCTGACCGATAGTGACTCCTGAGTTGTTTGTCTACAGCTGACCGATAGTGACTCCTGAGTTGTTTGCCTACAGCTGACCGATAGTGACTCCTGAATTGTGTGTCTACAGCTGACCGATAGTGACTCCTGAGTTGTGTGTCTACAGCTGACCGATAGTGACTCCTGAGTTGTGTGTCTACAGCTGGCTGATAGTGACTCCTGAGTTTTGTGTCTACAGCTAACCGATAGTGACTCTTGAGTTGTTTGCCTACAGCTGACCGATAGTGACTGCTGAGTTGTTTGTCTACAGCTGGCTGATGTGACTCCTGAGTTGTGTGTCTACAGCTGGCCGATAGTCACTCCTGAGTCGTGTGTCTACAGCTGACCGATAGTGACTCCTGAATTGTTTGTCTACAGCTGACCGATAGTGACTCCTGAATTGTGTGTCTACAGCTGACCGATAGTGACTCCTGAGTCGTGTGTCTAAAGCTGACCGATAGTGACCCCTGAGTTGTGTGTCTACAGCTGACCGATAGTGACTCCTGAGTTGTGTCTACAACTGGACGAGGACCTAGCCCATCGGATGGTGAAATATGCTGGGGCTAGGATACATTCCTGTCGGATACAGGAAGATGTAGAATGTCTGTCAAAGAGAGTTTTGACACAGGTGGACTCCTTCTCTACCGCTTCAGCTTAGCTGCTCAATTATCACTTGTCTTAAAAAATTCACCAAGTCAGATCTATCCACGGAGTCAGAGGTTGCATTGAGTTTGACGTCAGCAACGTGAAAGGGAGGGAGGGAGGGTAGAATTTCCGGTGTACCTCCATGAATAAATGAAGAGAAAGAATCATCCACTGTGGAAGAAAAAGAATCATCCATTGCGGAAGAGAAAGAATCATCCGTTGTGGAAGGAAAAAGAATCATCCATTGTGGAAGAGATAGGATGAACCATTCTGGAAGAGAAAGAATCATTCATTGTGGAAGAGAAAGAATCATCCGTTGTGGAAGGAAAAAGAATCATCCATTGTGGAAGAGATAGGATCAACCATTCTGGAAGAGAAAGAATCATTCATTGTGGAAGAAAAAGGATCATCCATTGCGGAAGAGAAAGAATCATCCGTTGTGGAAGGAAAAAGAATCATCCATTATGGAAGAGATAGGATCAACCATTCTAGAAGAGAAAGAATCATCCATTGTGGAAGAAAAAGGATCATCCATTGCGGAAGAGAAAGAATCATCCGTTGTGGAAGAGATAGGATCAACCATTCTGGAAGAGAAAGAATCATTCATTGTGGAAGAGAAAGAATCATTCATTGTGGAAGAGAAAGAATCATCCATTATGGAACGGCAGACAGTGAGCCAGACTGTTGGTGGCTCTGATTTCGTTTCAGTAAAGACTGGATGCGAGGAAGAAGTATGGTTGGACAGACAGACACGTGATTGGTCTGCAGCTGCTACACTCAAATATCACCATTTTATAATTATTCACAGCCTGATTCACGTAACTACTACGTCTACTCCTAGCCCATAACCACATCTTACTGTGCCAACTCAACTATCTGTTTAACGAGATTTGTTTATTGGCTGTAGAAATACAAGAAAATCGCCAACAAATTTGCTGTCAGGAATAGGAGACTAACGTCCGGTCAAGCAAAACACACTTACCAAACTGTGCTAGTCAGGACCAGGTGAAAACGCTGATCAAGACTTGATCTCAATCCAACGTAGTTCTATCTGAATGTGTTATGTTTCTTTGCAGTTTGGCTAACGATAATGGGAATTGGGGCTGTGATCCCCCATAGAGGTGTGGCAGGTTTGAGTCCAGGTTTTCACTGGTTTTTTTTTTTTTCTAGAATGTTACCACATGCATCCACATCATTCGAGACCACACAAAAGCGATATTAATGCAAATGAACATACACAATATTATTGAAGTGAGTGCAACGAGATTACAAACAACACAAGAAATACATCTTGACTAAATAATTATATCTTATAATTTATTAGTATTATTAATAACTTCGCGGAGGTTGTAAGCATAAGCTATTGAATATTGCCCCAAACTATTTCAAACCCAATTCTAGCTGCACACTGCACTTCCTTTATCTGCACTCTCAACACACTCTAAAAAATAAACTCGTCCTCACGATCAGATTACGTACTCAGACGAATCTGTATGCTCACATATAATCAGATCACGTATTCAGGCGATTTGTACACTCGTGTAACAATTCAGAACATACATCGTTCACAAGGTGTCCTGCACGTACAACACATATTCAGATACCTTCAGGCAGGTGATCTTGGCATACATTCAATCTATTCACGAGT
The DNA here is from genome assembly GCA_036924085.1 of Ariolimax columbianus. Lineage (NCBI taxonomy): Eukaryota > Metazoa > Mollusca > Gastropoda > Stylommatophora > Arionidae > Ariolimax > Ariolimax columbianus. Next base: position 10,743,787 of record JAVGWX010000005.1, read on the forward strand.
ACTCGCGTGTGATCACACACTCAATCGATCTGCGTATACATCTGCAAAAGAAACGATAAAAGATACTCTCAAAGTTTATAACAATAGTTTCTCCATTGAATAGTTGCTGCCTGTGAGCTACTTTCTCCGAACCGCTCCGCCTGGCCCACTGCCATAACACATGGTGTTTGCACAGCTGAGCAGAGGACCATTACGGAAGCGCGGGAAAAGAGAGTTGCACGAAAGGAAAGAATGCAAGACTGCCCAACTACAAATGCTGTTCATGTGTACCCTAAGTGCGGTAGAGTTTATCACGCTCAGATCGGACTACAGTCATGTGCAGTCACATCTGGATATATATGTTAGACGATGTTGCCATCTTTGCTTGCAACTAACTAGCTATCCACTTCCAGTTCTAATTGATGTGTGAACTGTGCACACGTCCCCTGTGGCTTGCTGTAATTGTTGTGTTATCTCAGCATACGTCTCAATAATTGCCCGCTCTCCTTCAGTGAAACCCATAACACCACTGGCCATTTCTGGGCAATTTTATTCCTATAGTGTTCACTGTTGTCAGCTTTACTTCATCCCATGCCGCCCCGATGCTGTTGATAGCTTTAAGGATATTATAGCTATTCCAGAAGTCACGAAGGGTAATGCGCTTACCACTATCAATGGTCTTCATTGCTTGTAAAATTATACGCCGCAGATAGGTTTTTAAAGTCGCAAAATTATTCGCCGCAGATAGGTTTTTAAAGTCGCAAAATTATACGCCTTGATTCATTGGTTGCTGCAGTGGGCTGGTTCCGGGTAGGCAACTTTCTTGCCATGATGAGTCTCCCAACTTGTCCGGGCTGCCTTGGGCACTGTCCATGAGGAGAAGCACTTTATACGGGATTCCTTTCCCTGCACAATATCCCTTCACCTATGGAACGAAGTGGTTATTGAACCAGTCTACGAACAGTGCACGTGTAACCCAAGCCTTGATTATGGATTATCAGACCAAGGACAGCGTACCCTGGTCAATATACGTGCGGTGTCTGGGAATGGTATACCCGGTACTTCAAGCAGTTTAAGTTTAAAGTCCCATAAGACCTTGCCGCCAACCATAACGGTGATCCAATCTTTTACGACCGTGTTCCCTGGCATAGATCTGTCCACTTATGAAATAAATGTCCGTCCTGGTACCCAATTTAAAAAGAAAGCCGTTTCATAGACATTAAATATTTGTTCAGATGAATTGTTCCCCTCAATTATTTCTGCCAAAACGTCAATAAATTCACTCACCACATCTGTATCCGCACTTGCTACCTCACCTCTGACCTTGATGTCGTGCAGACGTATGCTTCTCCAGTCTCTCAAACCACCCAGAACAAGCTTAAATGTGCCAACCGTGTCACTGATGTAAGCATTATCATGTAAATCATTATGTAAAGACCTAGCCTTCGCTTGAATAATCTTTTGTGTCAGATCCTCAATCCTGTAAGACAATCATTTCTCCATCTCTGAAATCGGTTCCAATATTCTTAGAAATGATTTGCTCTTCAACCTTACTGCACCGTTGGTGCTTTCAACAATGCGATCTTGGTCCGTCACTATTGCATCAACTGTGGAAATAGGGCGATCTTCTTGTACTTCAGGAGCAATTGTTGACAGAGTTTTCCCATCTTGGTGCATTCAAATTATTGTTTACGCGTCTTCTAATGTAAATGCAGACATTTTCTTTCTTAGCTTTATTATCTATGCCTTCGTTATTGCGTTTGGTGGCTACTGGTTATACAATAAAAAAGGCGGTCAATGAATCTACCATCCACGCCCCCCCCCTCCCCAAATAGGTCCCCCAATTCGTTCCCCGTGGTAGTGATGTACATAAAAAGGTAAAAACAAATAAAGATGATCCTTTTACAAAAACTGCTGTTGGGGATGAAGTGTTAAAGATGTGGTTCTGCTAGGTCTCAGCTTCTTCTACTCTTTTATTTTAGGTGGGGTGACCAATTACTGCTTTGTTGCGTTAATTTTCCTAACAGTTGGATAGATTAAGGATACGTTATTATAAATTGTCTGTTTTATTCTTATAAGTGGCAAAAAAACTTCTCAGTATAAAAATGTTTCCCTTCAAAATTCAGCAGTGTGCCCCTATGAGGTCTGTGACCTAAACGCCTGCCAAGATGGTCTAATGAACACTTTGGTCTAGCATTTACATCAGAATCTAAATTCTCATCAATCCACCAAAAGAATTGGTATTCATCAAACAGAAAGTCTAGAGCATCATAAGCCATAAATGAGCTTAACCCAAACAAAAGTAGAACAACTGTTGAAGAAAAAGTGAAAAGCACAATAAAACAAAGAACTTAAGAGCAGTGCAAGCAAAGATGCAAATACTACTATCTACATTATAAGAACATTAATACAGAGAGAGATATACTTGGAAGTAAAGGTCCTATATTTGAGCTATACTGGCTACTCTAAGACTTTCTTAAAGTAGAAGCATGTGAAATTATCAAGAATTTGGAAAAATAACATGTACAGCAAATATTTCATTAAGAACATTTGATAACAACAAATAGTAGCCATCAGAAACGGTAACAATACATGAAAACGTCAGCATACCAAACAAAGAGCTAGATAGAAGGTAGGCTATTACCTTATCTATTTTCTCTCTTTCCAGTGAAAAGTGAAATCCAAATTGGATATATTTTGAGACTAGGTAAAGGAACAGATTGTTACAACAAGCATGTTCATTAAACAACAACAGAACTGTTGAAACCAGAGATAAAGAATGACAGACTGGTAATTGGCAGTTTAATAGTATGCCATAGAAAAAAATCAATCAATACCAAATGTACACAAAAAAGTTTGAAAGCAATTTTACACATTATAGTAGCATATATTTTGTTAATATTACAATCTATCTTTATCAAGGAAAGGAAAAACAAAATCAAAATAACAGACATGAGCTGCCTAAGAATAATGTAAGATGATACAGATCTTATGATCCGGTAAATAACAAATGTGAAAGTCATTTAACAAGAAGCATGTCAGTTACAGAATGAGCAAATATAGTGGACAAGAAGTTGCACAACATAAAACATATTAGTCATTCCGACTAACACTTGTGATCTGTCATGTTGGTGTGTTTCTCATTTTTACTCAAAAACAATTATATGAAAGCTATTTTCACAATTAGTAGATATTTAACAACCACTACATCAAAGGAAATTAAATGACTCAGCTCTCAATATACGAGTCATTCATAAATTTAGATATTTCATGTATGTCTATAGTGGGCAGATTGTCTGCCAAAAACTCTGCAAGATCCATTGAATCCAAATTTGTTGTGTTAATAGCATCAATGTTTCCTTCTGTCATGGCGGATATGCAATCTGTCACTGAAATGCTGGCTTCATTACTAGTATGATTTACTTGAAACCCTTCCACAAACTGACCTAAACTACTAAACTGTCTTTGAAGAGAAGGTTCCAATGCATTTTGTTTGTATCCAAAAAAGCTGTGTTTCATTTCTCCATTAGAATAGTTCTGATCTGACCATAGCTCATGCTTAGCATCTCCTTCTGCAGCTTTTATGCTGGAGAACGCCTGCGTCTGTTGCCTGTCAGAGATATTTATGCAATCTTGAAATGACATTTGTGGCAGATCTGGTTCTGGATAGTTAAGTGCTGACTGTTTACAATTAGCATAATGTGAGACTGTTTTGTTTAGAGAAGAAGAAAAAGTATTTTGGTGCTCAAAAACTGCATACTGGTAGGGAGATGCCATTAAAGATCTACTGTCTGCCCTGCATTTCCCTCTTAGAGCAAGAATGCTGCCAGTTTTTTTATGGCTGCATTGAAGTGAACTAAGCTGGTTGTGCGCATCAACAACTGATGCAGGCAAGTTGCTGCTAATTACATCACTCTTAGTGCTTGAAAAGGGAAACAAATTATCTATTTTTTTATCCATCTGTTCATAATTCTCTGTGTCTATTGTCTGCAGGTGTGACTTCTGCTTGTGAAGCTCAGTAATGTGGGATTTCCCTTGTAACTCAGTGATTGAGCCATTTCCTCTAATCACATGACTTGTCCCACCACCTGCGTGATAAAAAAAAACATAAAAAGCATGTCAAATAGTTAAATAAATTTACACAAACAAAACTCATTATCAAAGACTGGTTTTAAGGTCTGAGCTCTGCTAATTTTAGCATAGGTTCATAATGTCTCTCCATTCTTGAGATAGAAAGGTCGGTCATGGTCACTCCCTTCCTCATTTCCCCTATTATCTTATGTAGAAGTCATTTATGTCACATATTATGTCCCAGTCAACTAGTTTTTGTATTATTTTCAATATTTGTCTTTGTGCGCTTACCTCAGTAAGGACGTTGTCATTGGATTTTCTTTCTGTCTAACTCACTCTCTCCATTCTATTATAGCACCACATTTCAAATGCTTCCAAGTTTTTTTCATGCTTCTTTAGTAGAATCTATGTTTCAGCCTTATACAGTGGAATTGGCCATACATCAGAGGTGATTATTCTTTTCCTCAGCTCTTTCAAAATATTCTTTGAGATTAGCAAATTATGTTTTTCTCTGAAGGTCTTTTTTTGCCAATGCAATCCTTGTCCTAATTTTCGTCTTAATAAACTGGTATACAAAACTGATTTGAAATGCATTTTAGTTGTGCATCACATGATTTCTTTTGAATTTTTACTTGAAAAATAAAATATCTTCATATTATTTTTGTGACTTAATTCAAAAAAAGGGGCTGAGATCCACATGTTCTTAGTTTATATATGCACTGGAAAAAAACTTTTTTCTACAGAAACATAATTATTTTCTTGGTTATTTTAAGTTTTAGCTTCTTTAATGCAAAGAAAGTTGTTTCAAGCCTTGAGTATTTCCTTTTGTAAAAAAATATTCAACAAAAGGAGGATAACGCATTTCTGAATTATTACCAAGAACAGTGGAGGACCTGTGCAGTGGAGGACCTGATGGTGGCAAATGAAAGAGAACTGACAGTGGCTGGTTTTTAAGCGTAGACTATGTGAGGTTGCCGGACATGGAAGGTAAAGTAAGTATTACAAAGAACAGACTTTGTCAAATCAAAGTGAGCCATCAACAATCAGCAAAATAAAACAAGACTTTCTTTAGAAGCCTGAAAGTTCTGATATCACAAAACAATATGTTTAAGATCAAATGAACAATTAAAATGTCTATTGAGAATATGCTGAGGAAAGCCAATATGATAAGGAAGCTATTATAGACATCAGAAAAGATCACTCCATGCTTATAGGAACATATGAAAACAAGAAAGTTAGAATATAATATGACAACAGGCAGCGGTTGAGTAGAAAAATAATATTTGACAGTTGAATATCATAAGCTCTGCAACAGTATTGATATAGTCAGAACTAGGGACAAGACTATGTGGAGATATATAATCATCTATGCCAGAGGTCTTCAAACTTGTCACTGTGAGGGCACCATCATATATGTTACACATATTCGAGGACCAAAGACAAATAATTAAGTTTATAAATGAATAAATAAGTTTTATTTTGGTATTAATTGTGGTGAAAGGTGTAGTATGACAAAATAGAAATGTGACAATTACTCTCAAAAAGATGTTGCATTTGCACTCGGAAATCTGCTTCTTCTTCTTCTTCTTCGTACGCTGTCAGACGTCAAAATGTATTTTTTATTTAAAAGCAGCGGTCATCCTGAGGCTGTCGACACTGCCATAGAGCTTGTCTAGTGTTGCCACTGGTGATGGCCACATGTGCTGTCTCTGGTCCTTGTATTTCGGACAGTTTTGCAGCAGATGTTCAGCGGTCATTTTTCCGGTACCACAACTGCATTCGTCAGTGCCACCTATCTTCAGTTTATTGAATAGGTGGTACATCAGTCTGTTGTGGCCTGTGCGGAGTCTGAAGACCATGACCTGCTCTCTTCTGTTCAATTGGTAATAGGCATAATTTTTTGTGTAGCCAGTATGTTCTGTTTCCCATTTGGCCATGTATCTGGCTCTAATAAGCCCTTTGGAATCTTTGTAGGTCACACTAGAGTCTGGTTGTGGTAGTCTTGCACCTTCTTTTGTCAGTCTGTCTGCCTCTTCGTTGCCTTGGATGTTACAATGGGATGGAACCCACTGTACCACTACTCTTTTTTGGTGTGGACTGCTGGCATAGTTGACAGAGTACTGCTCTTAAATCATTAAGCAGTATTTTTCTGGCTTTTTAGTGCTGTGACTATGGCCAGGGCATCTGTAAACAGGACTATCTGGCTTTCATTTCTTTTGCCTGTCAGCATTGCTTCTGCTGCAGCCCTCAGTGCCTCTGCCTCCGCTCTGAAATTGCTTGAGAATTTTCCAGTTGCCACTGACAGTGTTATTTTTCTACCATTTGGTAGCCTCAGGAATACCCCTGCCCCTCCATTCTGTGTTGTGTTTGTTACAGAACCGTCGGTGTATGCATGGGTCCAGTCCATGCTTGGGTAGTTTTTCGTTATGTACCTCAGGGTTATGTCTCTTCTTTCTTTTTCAGTCTGGCTGTTCTTGTTTACCAATATCTGGTATATTTTCTGCCACCACCGGAAATATATGCTGCTTCCAGGTAGGTTTGCGTACAGTAGGGATGGGCTTTGGTGTTGTTAATGTGTTCATAGGGTCTTCGTTCATCTTTGCTTTGGCTATTTCTGCAAAATTTCTTCGCTTTAGTTTCCCTTTTCCAAATCAATTTGGTCTCTGGTGCATTGGATGGTCTGTCAGTCTTCTGAGTTTCTCTGCTTTCTGCAGTCTTTTCTGTCGGTCATGGATTGCAGATTTGTAATCTTTTCAAGTTCTACAATTGGCGTTGACTTCATGCCTCCTATTATAACTCTCATGGCTTGGTTTTGAAGTTTGCAAATTTTGTCAAAGATCGCCTTTGCTGCTGTTGTCCATGCCGCAATGCCATACTCGAGAACTGGTCTCACTCTTCCAGTGTACAGTTTCTTTATTATACTTTCGTCTGCTCCCCAGCTTGTGCCAGCAAGTTTCCTCAAGATTGCCATTCTTTGTCTGGCTCTCATTCGGTTTCTCTCGATCTGACTTTTCCATGTCATGCGCCGATCAAATGTGACTCCCAGGTAGTTTGGGTTATCTTTTGGCCGCAGATATTTGCCGTTATGACTTATTTTGGTGTTATGAGGTTTGTTTGAAAGCGAGAATATCGTACATGTTTTTTCCTCATTTATTTTGACCAGCCATAAGTTTGCCCACTCCTCCAGCGATGTTAGGGCCTGCTGCATCCGATTTCTTGCTATAGTGAGATTTTTTGCAGAGGTCCACATAGCCAGATCGTCTGCAAACATGGAGCTGTGAACTCTTCTTGGTATATTCTCTGTGATGTTGTTTATATACACCAGGAAAAGTGTAAGTGACAGTACTCCCCTTGGGGTACTCCTTGCTCCAGTGTCACCTTTCTGCTCATCTGCCCTTGTACTTGAACTCTGGCTGTTCTGTTTTTGAGGTAGTGGCTGATCCATCTGTACATTTTCCCACAAACTTCAATTCTTCGTAGCTTGACTTTAAGTGCCTCTTTCCACACCTTGTCAAATGCCTTTTCCAAATCCACTCAAACCGCTACTGTATGCTTTTTCTCCTGGTAAGTATCCTCTATTTCCTGGGCTATGAGAGTGATCTGGTCCTCAGTGGATTTGTGCTGTCTAAGGTCTCCTTGCTGTGGAATTAGTATGTGTTTTTCTTCCAGATGCCACATCAGTCTGGTGTTTATCATACGCTCCATCAGTTTGCCTACACAGCTCAGTAGACTGATAGGCCTGTATCCATTTGGATCTGCTCTATCTTTTTCTTTCTTTGGTACTGGTATAATTACAGCATCTTTTCATGCCTGCGGTACAATTCCCCTTTTCCAGCTTTGGTTCAGGACTGATAGTAACTTCCTCTTTGCTGTTTGGCCCAGCCCCATCAGCATTTCGTTTGTTACCCCATCTTTTCTGGACGATTTCTTTTTCTTTAAAGTTCTCATGGCCTCTTCAATTTCATTCATTGTTAGTTTTGCCATCATGTACTCCTCTGGTACAATATTGATGTTGTCGTGGCTCTTTTATTCTTCACTAATGTCTGTATGCCTATCTGTAGGGGCATTAATGTTGTTTGCTCTGGGCACTTGAAAATGAAATATGGGTAAAGATATTAAACATTAGTAATTGCTCTGAAGAAAGAATCATTGACTTAACTGCCGATAAGAAAAGTAGGCTATTGATTTTGTGATTAATTATATTTACTGAAATGTTACTAATGAGAATTTTAATTATTATTTCAAGTTTCTGTGGGATAGATAAAATCTTTTGACAGGGCTAATGTGGCCCATAGTTTGGTGACCCAGTGAACGTTTTTAATCAGCGTGTCATTTCCAGAAGAAAAAGGAACAGAAATTAAAAGAGCATGTTATGATAGTCTTGAAGTTTACAGCTGCTTCTCGTCTGATAATTATTTCTAATGTGCAAGCTGTCATAAAATAATGTACCTTTGTGTCCACGTGACTTCATTTTGACACTACCATTGAGTGTTACTGTAATGTCATCATTTTCAAACAGTTCAAGTCTTGCTGAAATTCATGAAAAAAGACAAGAAAATCATGAAAACAAAGACACATTTGGAAATCAGATTATTTTAAAGTTATAGAAAGTTGAAAAATGCAGGTTTACATAACAACAGTAAATATTGCACCAGTATTTTGATATATCAAGGGTTGGATAAAAAAAAATGACACAATTAAAAATAGCAATTTAGCTAAACAAATATAATTAGAAACTCAAAGGCTAATCCTAATTTTGCACTGATATCATTTAGCTTAGAACTGTGAACAAAACAAAGAAAATGATAATAAATAACAATAAAATAGACCTTATAAAGATTAATGTTCAGATAATTGAAGAAGTGCAAAATTAAACCTATCGGGAAATAATATTGATATAGATAGAATAACAAATCAAGATGCCAATGCCAGGATTAACAAGGTCAGATTTGCTTGCAACTATCTTCGTCCAGTATGGAAATCAGCAGCAGTTTTCATGGGTAATAAGATTAGCCTGTTTAGCACAAATATAAAGTTGGTCCATCAATAAGGCTTGGAGATATTGCATGGGACTAAGAGCACTAGACCGAGGCTACAAACATTCATCAACAAGTGTTTTCGTCCCATACTTCGTGTTAGATGGCCAGAAGTAATGGCAAACGCAGATCTGTTGGCAACAATACAGCAACAATCAATATAGCAGGAGAGGAGAGAAAGTGAAGAAGGATGGAGCACTCTACTGTCCAAGATGAAGGACTTTTTGGTTGAAACACCAGTATACATCTGTTAGTGTTCTCATGCTAAACAGCATTTTACATTTTATTGCTTTCAGTTTTAGTGCAGTTCTTAATGGTATCATTTTCTAGTTACCTTGACTTCATTCCAAACATTCAAACAATTGTATAAACTTGATTTAACATCTTTATACTGGTTTAGTAGACTCTGCAGAGTGTGTATACTTGTACAACCAGTTTCATTTACATTTCCTTGCTCTAAAAGCTATGCTTATCCTATCTATTCTTAAATGCATTAATAGACCTTGCCTTCACTACTTTCCGTGGCAATGCATTCACCACTCTCCGACTAAAAAAAAATATTTCCTGAGATATAATCTGGACCTTTTTGTAGTTAATTTGTAGCTATGCCCTCTTTGTCTTGCAGGTGGGTGCATTTTGAAAAACTTGTTGTAGTTTAATTTATCCTTTCCTTTGATTATCTCATAAAAATGTATTGTCATCTCAAATTCTTTTCTTTTCACTGTAGGCCAGTTTTTCTGAGTCCTTTCTCATAACTATAATTATGGAATCCCACTATATGCTTTGTCTTCTTTGCATCCTTTCCAGCAAGTTTATATCTCCTCTATGATATGGACTCACGCCTGTACACAGTACTCCAATCTAGGTCTAACCAATGTTTTCTACAGTTTAACAATCACTTTCTTGCTCCTATGTTTAAAACAAACTGCACCTGTGGGACCTTTAGTAATCTATTTGTGTCTTTGAACATGTTTTTTACAAGAAATAGAAATGTGTTAGACCATAACATGATGATGTAAACATTCCCAGTGACAAGAATAAGTCAGTTTTAGGGAGCACAAATACACATTTACAAACTGTGTTATAACCTTAAAGTTCTTCACTTCATTAAGGACAGAGAACAAAATGGATGACACTAAAAAATATAAATTACTCAAACAAAAAGGTTTACATATTATGTTGCTCTCCTAAACAGGTAATTATGCCGGAAGATAATAGAGGACATGATACAAGATGGAGGAAGTGGATAACCATCAAAATATGGGTTTGATGGATATTTTATACATTTTAAGTATGATTTACATTTCTTAATTGATGGCCTTTCATCCAGGTCAGTGGCGGTAAACATTCCACAGTCATTCTGCAGAGCAACTTCCATGACATCTGTTTGATATAGAGATATTCATATATTGATATATTTCAACTCTATTTTATTGTCACTGTTAATTTTTAACATAACTTAAATGACTATTTTGTAAGATAAATCTGATTAATTAAAATTTAATAGAAAGGAACAGTTAAATAGGAGCACAAGAAGAAAACTATGAACACAATGCCTACCAGGCAACAAAAATACTGATACAACAAAAAGGAAATTAATCAATTAATTAGTTAAATAAGTTATGTTATAAATACAAGTATGTATATATTTATCCCAAGTGATTCGTTGGGGTCTTTGTGTATGACAAGGACAAGAATAGCACCATTGCCTAACAGAGAGTGTGTCGTAAGAGGTGACTAACTGTGTGACGTGGCATAACACTGACCAAGGTTAGGTGGTTTGTTTAGAGCAGCATAGTTGACGCTTAACTGACTGCGGATCTATTTTGCTCTAGTGTTTGAGTCTATTAAGATGGACTCGCACATCGGTTAACCACCCTCCGCAACACTTGTACCAACGCATTGGTGTAATAAGCTGCTCAAGCCTAGCCCGCTAATCAGGAAATCATCCCCCCGGCTACATCCAGCATACCAGAGATGGGACCTGCACAGGGGCATCTGTCCTTGTAAAAGTATAGGATAACTAAGAACAAATATGTGCAGCATTCATTAATTTAAACAAATTCAGAGACTATATTTATTTTGCTACTTTGTTTTGACTGGCCAATACCAATTGTTTAGTCTTTATCATGTGTGGCTTTTACTGTTATCATTTTGTGTTGGACATGGTGGCATGAGAGCCATTTCAAATTTTTCCTAACATCAGCCTTCACAAATGTATGGATAGTTAGGGAGCCGCATAGGCGCAGTAGTTAGCGAGCTGCCTTCGAATCTGAGTAGTCCTGGGTTCATTCCCCAGTTGAGGCGGAAATGTTTTTTCAGACTGCAACTGCTCCTGAGTTGATCCAGCCTTAAATGAATACCAGTTCAGTATGGGAAGTAACAGCAGCGAAGGAGAGGAGATGGCTACCGCCCTCATATACCCGAGCCTTTGAAATGTGAGATCGCTAATACCTTACACCCCTACGACAGTAATGCTATGAGTTACTTTACTTTACAGAAATACATAATTATCACCCTTAATGTTATATCCCATTCTGCAGGGAATTTTCTGCTCTGGCAGTCCTACATTACCTATTGCATGCTTTTGTCATGCCATCTTATTTTGATTCTCCATAGTTCCAAATAATATCACCTACCTCCTTCAGGCACATAGAGAAATGGGAAGGTGCAGCTTAAGTTGCTCTCAGGACAAACAAGATGAAGCATAGCCTGAACTGCAGCCGCTGGGTTAAGGTCTGGCTCAAATGATGGAACCAGGTACAAGATCACTTTCTTGTAGAAAATACATTTTTCACTTGGCCAGAACTCCTCTGACATCCAGTGTTCCAGCTTCTGATTTTGACCTGTTGGGTCATGTGTGATGTAAACTTTGTATTTGCCTTCATGTGAGAAAAAATGAATCTATTACATTTCCAACCTTGAAGGTCTTAACAAAATCATAGCAATATTTGTATGGTAAGGTGTTTAAGTCCTTGAATACTGATACTATGTAAGTTATGTGTATTGACAAAAATAAAATTACACACATCCAGAGTTTACAGAGGTTAAAGTGAAATGAAATTACACTTCTGGAGAAAAAACACAATGGAAAAAACATTTCAGATATTATATTTGATTGTTATTGTTGGTTGGTTGGTTAGTTGGTTGATTGGTTGGTTGGTTATTGTGGGCTTCTGCCTTTTGGCCCTATGCCATATATCAATATCTGGAAAAGTTTGTGAGCTGTTGTTTAGTTCTGTACAAAGTGTTCTATTAATCTGGCCTTGGAGGAAGTAGCTCTTTCCTAACAATCAATGGCAAGCACCGCATATTCAAAAAGATAATGTTCAAAAGTTTCATAGGGATTAGAGCTGATTAGTAGCATAGCAAAGGCAAGTGATAGGAAATTATTATTAATGGGGGATTTCAACTTTCCAGAAATAAAATGGGATATGGCAGAAGCACTTGTAGAGTCAAAACCTTTTGTTAAGTGCATAACTGAAAATTTTTTAATTCAACATGTAGAAGCAGCCAGCAGAGGCAAAAACATACTCGACCTAGTTGTTACTACAGAGGAAAATATGATTGAAAACGTTACCGTTGGGGAACTGTTTGGCTCAAGTGACCATCAAATCATCCGATGGGATCTTATTGCAGGGAAAGAAGTAAACCTAAACATGCAAACATATGACTACTCTAAGACAGATGTTAAAAGGATGAAAGAGGCAGCGAACCACATAATCTGGGAAGATACTGTCAGAGGAACAGATGTTGAACAGGAGTGGGAGAGTTTTAAAACAGTTCTCGAAACGCTAAAAGAGGAATGTGTTCCATATTGGGAGGTAAACTCAAGCGTAAACAGTGGATAACTAGATTTATAGTTAAATGTAGAAAAGCTAAAAATAAAGCATGGAAAAAATATATAGAGGCAGGTAAATCAAAAGAAACATATTTAAAATATTTGGACAAGCAATACATATCTCAGAAAGTGAATAAAACAGCAAAAATAGACTTCGAAAAGAAACTTGCTCAGAGGATCAAGACTGGTAGTAAAAGCTTCTTCTCTTATGTTAAAAATAAACAGAGATCGAAGGACAAAGTAGGCCCTCTCATAGACAGCACAGGGAAAAAAATAAGTGAGAATAGGGAGGCAGCAAATCTACTCAATCACTACTTTGGCACAGTGTACACAAAAGAGGACTGCTCCAAGATCCCAGAGCCTGTAGATATTTTTCAAAGAGACATGGATACAGCAGGATTAGGATCAATCTGTATTACAGAGGAAATGGTTTTTTAAAAATTGGAGGGGGTGAAAGTGGATAAATGTCCAGGTCAAGATGGTATTCATCCAAAATTGCTGTTTGAAATTAGAGACCAAATAGCAAAACCATTGGCTATATTATGTTCTCAATCACTTGCACAAGGGATTGGAAAGATGTGGGAGTGATCTCCTTATTCAAAAAGGGCAAAAAAGCAGATCCAACAAACTATAGACATGTGAGCTTAACAAGCATAGTCTGTAAATTGTTAGAGTCAATAATCAAAGAAAACATTGTAATGCATTTACACAAATTTAATCTAATTAGAAATAGTCAGCATGGGTTTACCAGAGGGAGATCATGCTTAACAAATCTATTAGAATTCATGGAGGAGGTTACCAAAATGTTAGATAAAGGGGAGTCAGTGGATGTTATCTATCTGGATTTTGCAAAGGCCTTTGATAGAGTACCTCATCAAAGATTATTTCGAAAGTTAAAATCACATGGAATAGGTGGCGAAGTTGCCAAATGGATTGAAAATTGGTTAACGGGAAGAAGGCAAAGGGTGGGTATAAATAAGGAGTACTCTGAGTGGTGTGAAGTGAAAAGTGGAGTGCCACAGGGCTCGGTTTTGGGACCAATTTTATTCTTGATATATATATAAATGATTTGGACATAGGTATGGGATCCATTATTGCAAAATTTGCTGATGACACAAAACTATGCAGTAGTGTCTCATCTAAGGCAGAAGTGGATATATTGAGGTCGGATTTAGATAAAATTTGAGAATGGTCTGTAATCTGGCAAATGGAGTTTAATGTAGATAAATGTACAGTCATCCACATGGGTAGATCCAATATGGAACATAATTACAGAATGGGAGAGAACAATATTAGAAAGATAGATAAAGAAAGGGACTTAATGGTTATAATAGATCATACATGCAAGGTGAGGAAGCAAGTTCAGGCAGCAGTAAAAAAGGCAAATGCAATGTTAGGGATGATAAAAAGAAATATTAAACATAGGAGCAAGGAAGTGATAGTCAAACTGTATAAAGCATTAGTTAGACCTAGATTGGAGTACTGTGTACAGGTGTGGAGTCCTTATCAGAGAGGGGATATAGACATGCTGGAGAGAATACAAAAAAGAGCGACAAAGCTGATAGTGGGATTCCAGAATTACAGTTATGAGGAAAGATTTTTAAAAACCGGCTTACAGTGTCTGGAAGAGAGAAGAATTCGTGGTGACTTAATACAGGTGTATAAGATGATCAGAGGAATGAATAAGTTAGACTATAACAAGTTTTTTTAAATACAACCACCAACAAGAACAAGAGGGCACAGTTACAAGTTGACTAAGGAGAGGTCCAGATTAGATATTAGGAAGTTTTTTTTTAGCCAGAGAGTTGTGAATGCTTGGAATGCATTGCCAAGTGAGGTGGTGGAGGCTGGGATGGTTAATACATTTAAGAATAGATTGGATGCGTATAGCTTCTAGAGCAAGGTGATGTAAGTGGAACTGGTTGTATACAGACTCTGCAGAGTCTTCTAAACCAGTATAAAGACGTTAAGTTAAGTTAAGTGTGCTCAGCTGCCACTCTGGAGTATGTTCTGGGTGGATTCTCTTCAAGAGACTTTTATGTTGTATGTGTTGAATGTGAAGTCGGAAAATGGTGCTTTGATCTCAATTTTTCAGAAGGTTGATATTGTCTTTGTGATGGCCATATGTTTGTTTGTAGATTTCTCTTTCAGTATTCCCATTGCTCATCTATTCAGTCAAGCCTCTTTGTTTGCAGTCTTCAGTAGTTGTTTGACTATCTGTAGAGTTGTTGGTGTGTATTGTTGTTCTTGACTTGATCCCGTCTTAGCCAGTCTGTCCGTCTGCCTTGTCATTACCAGGTGTATAAGAGTGACCAGGGATCCATTATATAACTATTCTGGCTTTATGGGGTGTGATAAGTTGGTTGGCATCTAGGGATATAAAGGTAAATTCAGGCTTACAATGTCCACGATCTTCCATTGCTTTGAGGAGAGATGAGTCTGTAAAGATTGAGATGTTTTGGGATTTTGATGGGAAATCGTAAAATACAGTGGTACAGAGCTACTTCCAATGCTGTTATTTCTGACTCATAGTTTGAACATATTTCCCCACAGATGTTCTGTCTGAATACTCTATGTAGACTCCATATCCTGCTTCAATGGTGGCCTTAAAAGCAGACCCATTAGTATAGACATCAATTCTTCTGAGTAGGTGACAATCGTTCTCTGTCACGCTCTCATAAGACTGACTGGATCAGAACTTATTATTGTATTATCTGTTAGTTTTGTTTGAATTTCTGGTATTCTTAGACTTGAATGCTGTAGTAAATGTCTTGTTACTCTCTGTGTTTCTTGTCTTTTGTCTGGGAGATTATATATGTCTTTAATCGCACTGACATGGTGAGGTACTGACTTGTTTTATTCTCTGCTTTTCTTTCCATTTTTGTACAGGACTTCTATTGGGGTGGTCTTTGCTAATTCTTTTATTCCTCTCAAAATCTTTCATCTCTTTGCATCTCAAGGGGCTCCACATTCAAATGGGTTTTACATGCAGCAGTGGGTGTTGACATCATTACTTCACTATTAAGGTGCAGGGCATTGTTCTGCACTTTGTCCAGGGACTCTACATTGTGGAACTTTGCCTTGAAAACTGCAGCAGATGTTGTAATAACAGATCAACACACAGAGACAAGTGATACTTTCACAAATTCACTATCAGTAATTAAAACCCAGAGAAACAAGAAAAATACTGACCCAAAAAAACTAAGAGTAATATTCTATAAAGTACACTACTTAGTGGGATGCTGTAGCAAAGAGGTTAAGACACTCGACTCTTACAGTGATCAACGGAAATGATGGGCGGTCGAATCCCGCAAGTTTCAAGTGATCCCTGGTCTACGGGAGGTAATACCAGAGTGCCTGCATCCCGAGTTACCTCCAGTCGTCTCGACTAATAGTCTTGCCACTGATCCAAGGTAACTCGGGAAAAGAGATTTTCATGACCAGCGCAGCTTTCTCCTCACTATAATCTAAATACAGCGCACATCACATTATTAAGACAAAACCGTCTGATGTTGTGGCCATCATCACTTGCGATGGGCAATAACTTACTTACACTACTGGTTCAAGATAGTTATGATACAAAGGATTATATTTTCTAGCAACCTTCTTAGCAATGAAAAAGCTGGCAGACTGTTAAGAGAAGAGGGAAAGCTACCTCAGTCTGATATGAAGAGGCTGGCAGACTGTTAAGAGAAGATGAAAAGCTTTCTCAGTCTGATATGAAGAGGCTGGGCAGACTGTTAAGAGAAGAGGGAAAGCTACCTCAGTCTGATATGAAGAGGCTGGCAGACTGTTAAGAGAAGATGAAAAGCTTTCTCAGTCTGATATGAAGAGGCTGGGCAGACTGTTAAGAGAAGAGGGAAAGCTACCTCAGTCTGATATGAAGAGGCTGGCAGACTGTTAAGAGAAGATGAAAAGCTTTCTCAGTCTGATATGAAGAGGCTGGGCAGACTGTTAAGAGAAGAGGGAAAGCTACCTCAGTCTGATATGAAGAGGCTGGCAGACTGTTAAGAGAAGATGAAAAGCTTTCTCAGTCTGATATGAAGAGGCTGGGCAGACTGTTAAGAGAAGAGGGAAGGCTACCTCAGTCTGATATGAAGAGGCTGGCAGACTGTTAAGAGAAGATGAAAAGCTTTCTCAGTCTGATATGAAGAGGCTGGGCAGACTGTTAAGAGAAGAGGGAAGGCTACCTCAGTCTGATATGAAGAGGCTGGCAGACTGTTAAGAGAAGATGAAAAGCTATCTCAGTCTGATATGAAGAGGCCAAACAGTTTACCAGGTGTAAAGACAGGAGCAAATGGTCAACAATCAAAAGATGCATATTACCAGCACAACAGAGATGAACAAGTAACAATCTTTAGACTCCGTACAGGCCACAACAGACAAACTAGAGATAGAAAATATTGATGAATGTGCCTGTGGGATTAACAGATTTCACTGGAAAACATCTGCTACAAAGGCGTTCAACATTCTGGAACAGAGACAGCACATATGGCGACACCACCCGCCTCAGGCTAACCACGGCAGCCATTACATGCATTCAAACTGATGTCTGAAAACATCATAAGAAGATTTACCTGGTTCAATAGGTGGACTGTTTTCAGTAGTGAAAATGTATATGCAGCCTCCAGTCCTTGCAGGCACAGAAGCAGTGGTCACCCTAAGGATGTCTAGGGATGTGTTCTGACCTGTAAAACATATCATTTAAATCAATATGACAGACAGTCAAATTAAGGACATCTTATACTTTACATAATTTGTTTGAAAAACTTATCTGCTTCCGATGTTATATTAATTACTGATAATCTAACTTTTCAAAGTACTAATTTCACAAATTCATCTTGACTGTTTTAAACATATTAAAATAGTAAGATTGTAGGGATCAATTCAAATTACTTAGATGATGTTCTGGTACTCAAATAATGCATGTGTGTACAATGATTGGAAAGAGGAACAAATAATAGTACTGCTGTGAACTGCCAGACATGTCATAGCGAGCGACAAAGAAAGGTTGGGCATATGTCAGCCTACCTCATCCTCTAGAAACTATGAGATTAGTATTCTTTCCTTCGTTTCATTACTATTTGTTTATTTTCATATTTTGAATCGAGTCTATGTTATTTATATATGAGAAGACACTCCGCACCATGCGATGTCGCAAACAGTCCTGACTTTCCTTGCGCACACTGTGCAAGCTGCTTCTCTGCTCGGATTGGTCTTGTGTGTCACATTCGTTATCTTCATAGACTGTAGTTACATCCCCTTTTTTGCAAAGTACAATTTATCGTTTGACAAGACGGAAAGAACTAAGGAAATATATACATGGTGATTCAAAAGGGGTGGAAAATGAAGATCTGTAGCCAGAGTGATAACAAATGTAAACAACCAGTGGCTGAAAGGTGACAGGTCTCAAGTTATTGTGTGTGCATGTGTGTGTGCTAGTGTGTGTGTGTGTGTGTGTGTGCGCTAGTGTGTGTGTGTGCGTTCGCGTGTGTGTGTGTATATATGTTACTGTATGTCATATGTTAATACAGTTATGTTAGGTTCGTCTATTATGAATAAATTAACTTTTCTTTTGCACCATCCTTTTTTAATCACCCACTCTCTCGCTCTTACTTTCTCTCTCTCCCTCTCTCTCTCTCCCTCTCTCTCCCTCTCTCTCTCTCTCTCTCTCTATTTGTGTGTGTGTGTGTGTGTGTAAATCACATGTGATAGAAGCTATGGATGAAAAACATTTAAAGAAAAAATAGATCAGCATAACATTGGGAGCACCACAGAGAAATAGAAAGCAGACAAAAACTAGAATGAAAGATTTGGAGTGAAATAGCACCTTTAACATATTTCCAGTTAGCTGTGTCAGCTGTGACTTCCAAATGAGTTGAGAGAAACCGGTAACAAATTGTTAATCCTTGAAGTCTATAGATGCCATTCAAAAGAAGTCAGCTCCTTTACAAAGTTAACCATGATATTGTTAGCAAATCTTGATTCTTCTTGCTTCATTGCAAGCTAATAACAGAATACCAATTTATTTATCCAATTTGTTGAAAGGTACAAATATTGCAGTCAAGCTGTAAACTAGCGACAAAACGCATTCCGTTCTCCGGACTCCATCGTGCTACTTGCAAAGCCCTGTTTAGGACTTGGTAGCGGGAGAATGAAAACAAACGCAGAAGAAGAAGAAGAAGAAGAAGAAGAAGAAGAAAAAGAAGAAGAAGAAGTTGATTGCAATGCCTCTCATCTTCATGTAAAAACTATATTACGAATTGATTACGGTCTATTTTTGGTTTGAACTTACATCCATTCTTGATTACATCGCTGACAGCTACTAATGGTTTATCCAGCCTACCAGGGGAGCTTTCTACTGTCACAAACACAGCAAGACGGACCCTGGTTGTGTCTACCTTGGTAGGTGTCAATGACACACACTGTGACATAAATCTCTCTGGGATAGGATAGAGAGAAATCAGATTGAAATGTACAATGTAAGATTAAATATTTGAAGGGAAAGTATGACAGGGTGCATACTCCCATTTTAAACAAGTGTTCAACATATAATTCTTGAAGTAGAAGTCAATTAAATGAGCATATAGGTATTTAAAACATGTTTTCAACATGAACCGTTTTAAGGAAAAGTAAATGAAATGGACATATACACTTTTCTAAGACATTAAAAATGAAAGAGAAGATAACATTCATGAAAGAAAGTCTGTGAGGCTGATATGTCCTTATGTGTGACTGATATAGGTGATCATGGATATCCACACACTCCTGTATCCCTGTTTAATGTTGACATGTATTTCCTGCCACGATGTTAAGCCATCCAGCACCTTCTCCTGTCTCCCTGTTGACATGTATTCCCTGCCATCATGTTAAGTCACCCAGCACCTTCTCCTGTCTCCTTGTCTCCCTGTCGACATGTATCCCCTGCCACGATGCTAATCCACCCAGCACCTTCTCCTGTCTCCCTGTTGACATGTATCCCCTGCCATCATGTTAAGTCACCCAGCACCTTCTCCTGTCTCCCTGTTGACATGTATTCCCTGCCATCATGTTAAGTCACCCAGCACCTTCTCCTGTCTCCCTGTTGACATGTATTCCCTGCCATCATGTTAAGTCACCCAGCACCTTCTCCTGTCTCCTTGTCTCCCTGTCGACATGTATCCCCTGCCACGATGTTAATCCACCCAGCACCTTCTCCTGTCTCCATGTTGACATGTATCCCCTGCCATCATGTTAAGTCATTCAGCACCTTCTACCTCTGCCCCTTCTATCCCTTGTTCCAGGAATTGAATTTGCTTATGTTTCAGTATTCTCCAACCTTTCTTTTCTCACAACATGCCCCAATATAAATGTACCAGTTATCATTACACGTGGGCCGATTCATGTATCGATACATATTACCATCTAATAACTAATCAATATAAAACTATCAGCTAGATATAATACACGCATATAGAAGAAACTTAATAACCATAGATATTGACTTCTATACTTGAAATCCTGGTATACAAACAGGGACGGCGTGGCCTAGTGATTAAGTGGCACGGCTCACAACCGGAAGGTGCTGGGTTCGATCCCCATCACAGCACTGGCCGTTACCCCGGGGAAGCAAACTCTTAGAAAATGCAGGAGGAAGCAGACCCTTACATAAAATGCATGCTGAAGTCGGATGCACTGGGTCGACAGGCGCAAAATACAAACCACAGTGCAACGCACACCGCCTTGGGGATTAGAGAAATAAGGCGAACGCAAAACAAACAAAACCACACAAAAAAACAGGCATGTCCATGTCTGCTGCCAGGTATCCAAAGGCCATCGGTTAACCAAAGATGGTATTTTAAACTTCACAAGGCTTACTGGGCCTGTGAGAAGGTACAAATCATTTGTGTAGATTTTGTTTATAGAATTTTGAATTTTGTACGGGCAGCGGTCAGTAAGCTTACTCTTTTCGCTTAAAAGCAGCCAAGGGATTATTAACGTGCTCAACACTGATCACGGGAATCCGATCTCACTACCCAGAGATCAGGGGAATTTTTACCAGAAGATTCACGAGAAAAATACCGTGGTTCGAACCCGTGACTTCCGACACCCGAGGCGGACACCTTACCTCGAGACTGTTTCACTGTTAGCATAATTTGTATTTTAGTTTGTCCAGCTGCAAAATAACCTTCCTCCAATGAATCCATCTAATAGACATTCTCATTTTATAGTAAATCCTTCAGAAGAAAATGTTTACAAATCTGTTTTTAAAAAAACATATTCAGTGTCTGTTGTACTCTCCGAAATAGAGAAAAAAAATCACATGTATTCAGACTAATTAATAAACTGGATCTAATGACAGAACATGCCTTTTCTTTAAGCTGTAATTATTTTGATGCGCCAGTGTGGATACAAAGCCTTATTATAGGGCCGAGCCCCAATACAGCTACTACAGCTACAGCATAATACAGCTACAACCTACTATTTATGTCTTACAAATATACATATAGTAGCTTCATCATGTCGTAAAACAAAGTACGGTACTGCAAAAACCATTACTACAAAAGCACATAAAATCTTTGATACAGGCTTTCTGCCGTGGTGACCTCATGTTAATACACCAATGAAAGAGCAATGTTTATTAAATAAATATTCATGGTTTATGTTTCTCTAAAACAAAGGCAAAGGCCGCCGTCCATCGTAGACGATAATTAAGTTTGCTAGCACTATTTTCAGCAAGGATTAACTGCGCTACTTTTTATCCTCGCTCTCTCGTGTCGAGCCGCCCGACCCCAGTGGCAAGCCAAGGACAAGACGACTAGGAATCGACTACGAGATGCAGGGAACTCCGCACCCGGGAAAAAGACGGCGAAGTCCGGAGTCGAACCCACACCACCTAATCACGAGGCCGACGGCTTAACCACTTCGCCACGGAATCTCTAAAGCAGTCCATCATTAAATTGAGGAAATACTATAAAATTCTCTAAAACACTCCATTTCACTGAGGAAATACTACAAAATGTATACCGTTATCTACAGAATTTTTCAATTATTCAATAATTCTGAAAACTATAAAGCCACACCTTACAGTAGTGATGACTTGGATGAGTCGCACTTTGTTCTGAAGGGGCATTTTTCCATTGTGAAAATGTATATATGTTACTGTTAAACTTGTTAAAGAAAGGCGTTGCAAATAAGAATGAGTGTTGTGGAAGCATTTCTCTTTTCTTGTCTCCTTTTTGCTCTATACAAAACATAGGCAAATACTGCAGCCTAATTACTTTACAGACTTTATCAAAGTACGCATGTGTGCTCTGCCCGTGGTAGTTTATGTAGCCATTTGTTTTACATGATGCGTTTGCTAGTCCCATGTGCAACCCTTTTATAGCTACTTTTCCAACATGCTTATAAAGTTACCGTAGCTTTGTTCTTTCCACCACTTTGGTGTACATTAGAGACATATAATTACCTTTTGTTTTTTTCACCCCGGCTACCACTTTGGTGTAAAAGAGACATATAATTACCTTTTGGTCTTTCCACCCCGGCTACCACTTTTGTGTACATTAGATACATATAATTACCTTTTGTTCTTTCCACCCCGGCTACCACTTTTGTGTACATTAGAGACATATATTACCTTTCCATGGTGAAGGTAGGAGTGATGCTCGTGCCATCAAATGTTGTGTGACCTTGTCAGTGCAGTTCTTCCGAGTTTTCATTCTCTCCACGTGTATGTAGGGTATTCTGTAATAAACTGTATAATTAGTATACTGGTAGTGCATATGTTAATCATTGCAAATGTGTAGGGTTCAACTCTCATTACTAGACAATTCTAGTTTATCAACTGTAAATGGCTAACTGGCATACTGTTAGGGAAGGACAGGGGAATGGCAGAAATGAGGGAAAGTGGCGACCCCACCTTATATAGGATAGACTAGAACAGTTTGGCAGACGTGGACTTTTTTTTCGGGTGGTTTGTGCCCATGAAGAAAGCATTGTGGTTGTAATGTGGACTTTGTTTTATTTTTTTCCTTATGCGCTTAATAATCCGTTACTAATATATGTTTATATTTACTTTAAACTTTCAGTGCTGTCACTGCTTTGTTTATTCATTTATTTCGTTATCTAAATTATTTCAATTATAGTTGACTTTTTCTGGGTTGTTTTCACCTTGTCCAGCCCTATGCTAAAACCTTAATTAGTTTAAACCCTAGCTTATTTCTGTTGGTCGTGTAAAAAATCATTTTAGTTTCAAGATGCTGATCAGCGCATGAGCTGCAGTGGTCATGAACCCATAGCTGACTGCTAGTGTCAGGGCCAGAGCTGCCAAGACCCTTCTACACCTCCACGCGATGATCCTGGATAACAGGCTGCAGCAGGGCAGACTGGCTAAGGAGAAGGGATCGAAGAGGGAATGCTAACTCAGTATTCAAAAATTGCTTGCTGAATTCGGATGTGTTGGACCGAAAGGTGCAAATATTGTAGTCAAGCTGTAAACTTCGACACAACGTATTCGTTTCTCTGGACTACATTCTGGTACTTAAGCCCTTTCAAGGTTTGGTAGCGGGAGATTGAGAAGGAACGAAGCCAAGCCAAGCCAAGCCAAATGATTTTAACCTAGCATGATATGTTGCTTGATACTGAAATATGTAATTGTGTATGTTGCTGGATATTGCACTATGTTGTTTAAATGGGCTGTATGCACTTCAAAAACACCTTAGTTTAAAATGCAGATTAAACCATAATTAATTTTAGCTTTAAAGATGGGTTGAAAGCAAATACAAAATGTATGTTTCACAAATATGCAGGAGTTACGGAGTTCATTGTCTGTCATCTGTATCTAGCAATGAAAGGAACTGAGCACGTATCAGAGCGGTCAGGTGCAATCTTCTTCTGCAATCCTCTTGAAAGGGATGTTGTGATGTTGTATTGTAGTCAACAGCGAGGCTGCGATATCCGCATCTTTTGGCCAAACACATTCAATTTCAGCACTAAATTTTTTGGATTTGGTTTTCCTTCATTCTTTGATCTCTAATCTCTTAGCCAGGCTGCATGGTTGCAGTCTGTTTTCAGGCTCGCCACTTTGAGATGGAATATGGCCTTAGTTAGTTCTGGTTCGCTGACCCTCATGCAAGCAACCAGCTATGAGCTGCTCGCTGCTATGAACCTATTTGTTGCTGTATCTTCTACCTCGCTCAGGTGCAATGGAATAAGTTACTGCAAGACTTCTTCAGCTTAAACATACAAAGACACACGGAAAGACCGAAAGCAAGGGAAGGAATACTAACGACTGTTATACTGTACTTGTTAGAATACTAACGACTGTAATACTGTACTTGTTAGAATACTAACGACTGTAATACTGTACTTGTTAGAATACTAACGACTGTAATACTGTACTTGTTAGAATACTAACGACTGTAATACTGTACTTGTTAGAATACTAACGACTGTAATACTGTACTTGTTAGAATACTAACGACTGTAATACTGTACTTGTTAGAATACTAACGACTGTTATACTGTACTTGTTAGAATACTAACGACTGTAATACTGTACTTGTTAGAATACTAACGACTGTTATACTGTACTTGTTAGAATACTAACGACTGTAATACTGTACTTGTTAGAATACTAACGACTGTTATACTGTACTTGTTAGAATACTAACTAATCAGACATGTTAGTCAGGGTCAGGCAAAATATACTGGACAAGACCCTCACCGTGGCTTCCTTGTAGCCCTTCCCGGAAACGGGCTGTTTTCATGACAGCCTGACTAACAAGGTGAGAGATCGACGTGATCCCCGTAGTAGTGAACAGCACACATCTGAAGCCAAGCATAGCACAATCGCCTAGAGGACCCCGGCCCATCTTCATAAGCACACTCGGGATGTGAGTAAAGCTACGACAACCCACCACTTAACGTCCTTTTCAGGACGCACAAAAGAGTAATCCTACTCATTGTGGCCATTCAACAACAACAACAACAACAACAACAACCGAAAGCAAAAAAGGAATAAAGTATACAAATATTAAATGATCCAAGGAAATTATCAATTCCAAGAACACGATATGATAAAATAATTCTTACGCCATTTTATAGACCTCCTCTGCACTGTTGATGGTATAATATTTGTCATAGATGCCGTCATGACAGTATTTTCCTGCAAGCCCATTTGGATGAATGTGCACCATGTCTTCATTGTCTGCATCAGCACAAAGTATAATCACACGTACCAGCTTGCCTTGCAAGTTGCTGAGCTGCGTACATAAGAGGAACAGGTGAATTCATTCATTGATGTACTCGTGTGCTCTGTGCCTTCATCATATCTGCTATCTAGTTCTCAGAACACATCATCAAATCTTAACCACGTTCCTCTGTATACATCAATAACTTTATCTCACCACCTCCCATCATATACATCAATAACATTCTCTCACCATCTTCCATCATATACATCAATAACTTTATCTCACCAATTCCAATCATGTACATCAATAATTTTCTTTCACAATCTTGCATCAAATACATCAATAACTTTCTCTCACAATCTTCCATCATGTACATCAATAACTTCATCTCACAATCTTCCATCAAATACATCAATAACTTCCTCTCACCAAATCCAATCAAATACATCAATAACATTATTTCACCACTTCCATCAAATACATCAATAACTTTCTCTAACAATCTTCCATCATATACATCAATAACTTTCTCTAACAATCTTCCATCATGTACATCAATTACGTTCTCTCATAATCTTCCAACAGATACATCAATTACGTTCTCTCCTCATCTTCCAACATGCGTCTTTAAAAATAGTGTCCTTTAAATTTAAAACTAAATTTAAAAGTCCTTGACCACTGAGCTATGTTAGACTGTGAACACTTGTGGATTCAATCAAAGTTATTATGCTATACAGTGAACACTTCTGGATTCAATCACAGTTGTTATGCTATACAGTGAACACTTGTGGATTCAATCAAAGTTATTATGCTATAAAGTGAACACTTGTGGATTAAATCAAAGTTGTTATGCTATACAGTGAACACTTGTAGATTCAATCAAAGTTTGTGTCCTTCCCTTTGTGTCCTTCAATTTGTATCCTCCCCTTTGGGACCTTTTCTTTGTCTCCTTCCCTATTGCTTTGCTTTTTATTTAGCTGCAGGATCAATTAAAAAATATGGGCTTTTAGTTTATTTTCCCCAAGTGACAAAACAAGTTTATAAATGAATCAACGAAAAGGATAAATTCGACTATACTAAGTGGGTTTTTTTAATACATCCCGCTACAAGAATAAGAGGGCACAGCTTCAAATTGTTTAAAGACAGGTCCAGATTAGATATTAGAAAACATTTAAGTCAGAGAGTAGTGAATGCTTGGAATGCATTGCCACATGATGTGGTGGATGCAGGACAGTTAATGCATTCAAAAATAGAATGGATGCTCAAAGTTATTTTTAGTATTGGTGGAGTGAAATAAAATGGTTGTATACAGACTCTGTAGGGTCTTCTAAACCAGTATAATGAAGTTAAGTGAGTGAGCAAGTTAAGGTAGCAGTGAAAAAGGCAAATGCAATGTTAAGTATGATAAAAAGAAATATTAAACATAGGAGCAAGGAAGTGATCGTCAAACTGTATAAAGCTTTAGTTAGACCTAGATTGGAGTACTGTGTACAGGTGTAGAGTCCTTATCATAGAGGGGATATAAACATGCTGGAAAGAATACAAAAAAGAGCGACAAAGCTGATAGCGGGATTCCAGAATTACAGTTATGAGGAACGACTCAGAAAAACCGGCCTACAGTGTCTCGAAGAGAGAAGAATTTGTGGTGACTTAATACAGGTTTATAAGATGATCAGAGGAATGGATAAATTAGACTATAACAAGTTTTTTAAAAATAAAGCCACCTACAATAACACGAGGGCATAGCTACAAGCTGACTAAAGAGAGGTCCAGATTAGATATTAGGAAATATTTCTTTAGTCAGAGAGTGGTGTCTGCTTGGAATGCATTGCCAGGGGAGGTAGTGGAGGCAGGGACAGTTAATGCATTTAAGAATAAACTGGATGCGCATAGCTTTTAGAGCAAGGTGATGTAAATGTAACTGGTTGTATACAGACTCTGCAGGGTCTTCTAAACCAGTATAAAGAAGTTGAGTTAAGTTAAGTTAAGTGCTACACAGACACAGACAGAGCCGTTAAAATACGGAATGCCTGTACTAAATACGGACGTATTGTGACCCCCTATCGCTGATGCTCCTTAGTGATATCTAATGTAGCATCCAGTGTTTCTATTTCATAATAACATAAAATAATAACACGAAATGCCTAAGTGGCCTGCCGGGGTCTTTGTGAGTGACAAGGACAAGGATAGCACCACTACCCCACAGAGAGCATGTCGTAAAAGGCGACTAATTGTATGACATGGCATAACACCGACCATGGTTATGTAGTTTGTTTAGAGCAGCATAGATGGCGCCTAACAAGCCTACGTTGCTCTAGTGTTTGAGTCTATTAAGATGGACTCGCACATCTGTTAACGTCCTTCCGTGATCGCTTGTCCCAACGCAGCGGAATGTTAAGCTGCCTGAGCCTAGCCCGCTCAGCAGGAAACCTTTCTCCCAGCTACATCCAGCTTGTACCAGAACTGGGACCTGCCCATGAGCAGTTGCCCCCATAGAAGTACAGGTCGACTAAGAACTAAGAATAACATAATAAGTATAGAAGATATATCAGGACAGGTCAGGTCATCCCATAACCGGTGAGGTCGTTGGGGCACACATGAAGACATTCTCACAACTCGACGCCACCCTTCTCTGTAAGCGGCCGCTGCCTGTGCCTCTTCTGGTCGGGGATTGGTCCATTCTTTCCTGTTGTCTTCCAACCTCTTTTTTGGACGGCCTCTTCGTCGTCTGCCTTGCACCTGTCCGTGGAGGATCGTATCTGCAAGACCATTTGATCTCGATATGTGACCGTACCAAGCGAGTTTCCTTCTTCTCACAGTTGCCAAGAGATCTTCGAAAGGCCCTATTGCTGTTGTAATTATATCTCGTAATTCCTCATGTGTAACTCGATCTTTGTACGTGACGTTTAAAAGTCTTCAGAAACATCTCATCTCTAAGTGCCTGTATCCTTCGCTGAAGGTCAGCTGTAACTGTCCATCTCTCACAAGCATACAGGACCAATGTACGTATTAATCTGATTTTCGTGCATAGTGCTACCCGTTTATCTTGCCAAATTTTGTTAAGCCGTGAAAGCGCCGCTATTGTCTGTGCTATTCTGACCTACACCTCACATTTTGATCCTTCATCACTGACAATCGACCCCAGATATTTAAAATGGTCAACCACTTGTGGTTGATATCTGGAGAACAGCAAAGTACGATCATTTAAAATTGAACTAACTTTCAGACAGAATGAAAAAAATTGCTTCGACTTTAGAAAACAATGAGCAATAGGTCAAGAAAAATTCAAGTTATATATATATACAACATGAGACGTTGCAACTATAAACATAACACACATAAACAACATAACTAAACATAACACACATAAACAACATACTTAAACATAACACACATAAACAACACACTTAAACATAACACACATAAACAACCCACTTAAACATAACACACATAAACAATACACTTAAACATAACACACATAAACAACATACTTAAACATAACACACATAAACAACATACTTAAACATAACACACATAAACAACATACTTGTAAAGTCATAAATTGTTTGCTTTGGTTCTTGATACCAGGTCTATTTTCACCATAATGTCGATATTTTTGGAAGTTGATAACATTAGTTATCTGAACAGCAGGATTAGGTGTAGAATGGTATCCTTGTTCTGTGAATAAGATAACCATCAGATTAAATCAAATAAAGATGAAACAGCTTAACAATCAACGGTGTCCTTTGTAAGAGAAACCGGAACCTTGATCTTAGGATGAACGAAGAAGAAGAAGAAGAAAATCAAATTGAGGAAATAACAAACTGTGAGTTAAACAACAAATAGAAGAATTTGGCTGCCGAAGACATATGTGTCGGACCGAAAGGTCCAAATATCACAGTCAAGCTGTAAATACTTAATTAGCGACACAACGCATTCCATTCTCCAGACTACATCCTGCTACTTGCAAAGCACTGCTTAGGGCTTGGTACCAGGAGATTAAAAATGAACGCGAAGAAGAAGAAGAAAAAGGAAGAAGAAGAAGAAGAAGAAGAAGAAGAAGAAGAAGAAGAAGAAGAAGAAGAAGACAAAGGAAGTAATTAATTTATAAATTTATGAATTGGAACTAAAGAAATCATTCATTGACTAATATATGAACTTAACAAAGCGAATAAATATTTGACAAAAAGATGAATTGAAAAAAAGGAAGATAACTGATTAACAAAAATATTGATTGAAACAAAAGAAACAGCTAATTGATAAACAGATAAATGAAATTTAAATTAGATAATTAATAAAAAACAATCATTGAAGCAAAGAAAATAGTTTATTATTAAAAGACAAGGACAGCAATTAACACAAATGTGAATTGATACGAAAGAAAATAGTTAGAAAATAAGTTGAATTGAAACAATTTGCCCCGACTATACCATGGATCAAGTATCTCTGCTGTAATAGACAAACTCTATAGCTGTTCTGTCAATTATTTTCCGAATGAGTACTCGGGACAAAATAACATAAATCCCACATGAGGAACTGCTAGCTAGTAATCACCCATCCTACAGTTACCCTTGCAGGGGTCTTCTACCCTGAGGGCAACTCTTCTCTCCCCTCTCACCTCACTCTGTTTCATTTGACTCTATCCCATAGTCACACTCTTGCACAACTTTCACACGCACCCTCGTGGTAAAGCCCTTCCATTGCACTTTGGTTGGGCTAGCTTCTGATGGCGCACAAAACTAGCATAGGTACATACAGATGCACACATGCATCCAAGCACTGGTTTATGCGTCCTGATATCGCCCAATTGACTACAGTCTGGGGTGGAAAATGGCGCGCCTCCGCCAGTAGAAACTAGTGAGGCAAACATCTAAGCAAAAAACTAGCTTGTAATCTCCTTCAAAAAATATTTTCTGTGCTGCTAGCTCTCAAGGGTTGTAAACTTCTACACCTGAGGAATGGACTAAGCAAGGCAACTGCCAGAAATGAAAAACCATTGGCTACTCTCTGTAGCATATCGATGGAAAATAGACTTGAAAAAAGATTGTCAACAAGAGGACATTGAAATATCATACTTTGAGAATAAGATAACTATCTATATTGTCAGAAGGGAACAAAGTCAACCTAATGTCATCACGCCCTGGATCAGCAGGGACAGATCACCATTCTTCTTCTCAGGACAGGATATGGCAGACGGAATGAACAGGTACAAGCTTCGACTGTCTGCTTCATCAATGTACACATGTGGACTAAACGAACAAACTGCAGAGCATGTATTACTGGACTTTCCCTGTATGACCAGTAAAGGAAGAAGATACACTGGATAAAAAATTCAAAACATAAACTTAAAAACAAGTACTAAGATCAACTTTAAACAACGATCGAGTTTGTCATGGAAACTCATTTGATCAAAGATGTAATCACAAGAAGAAGGAAAAAAAAGGAAAAAATTAATGAATATGAAGCAGAAGAAGAGAGGACGAAGAAGAAAGGATGGAATGTTAGAGACTTCGTTGCATGGGGCATGAGCTTCAAAGAGGCGGGTGACAAGTTTTCTTCTTCCCTGGTCTACCGTCCTTGACCGTCTGTCTAGTAACTGCTACCGTCCTTGACCGTCTGTCTAGTAACGGCTACCGTCCTTGACCGTCTGTCTAGTAATGGCTACCGTCCTTGACCGTCTGTCTAGTAAATGATACCGTCCTTGACCGTCTGTCTAGTAACGGCTACCGTCCTTGACCGTCTGTCTAGTAACGGCTACCGTCCTTGACCATCTGTCTAATAATGGCTACCGTCCTTGACCGTCTGTCTAGTAAATGATACCGTCCTTGACCGTCTGTCTAGTAATGGCTACCGTCCTTGACCGTCTGTCTAGTAAATGATACCGTCCTTGACCGTCTGTCTAGTAACGGCTACCGTCCTTGACCGTCTGTCAAGCTATTGCTACAAAAGACAAAGCAAAGTTTAAGTAAAACAAGAAAACGCGTTCCAGTGTTATGTCTTATACCTTGGTAGCAGAGCAAACAGCTCGACACAGACCAGCTAATCTTGGTTTCTCAACAGATACAATAAATAATATGGACATAGACTAAAGCAATGCTAAACGGCTCCAGTTCATTCGGGTATTCTGAAGGTTTGTAACACGGCTCTAGATGTTATAGATACTATGAAGTTGAGTAATATGGCTCTTCATTATATGTGTAACACGCCTCTAGATGATATGTGTAAATAGACTAGATTATACAACCATTTTTAAGGTGTGCAGCACGGCTCTAGATAATAAGCATATCCCGCTGATGTATAACACGGCTCTAGATGGTATGTGTAACACAGCTCTAGAAAATATTTGTGTTTCAAAATTATGTCATTTTTTGTTCCTATTGAAGCATCGGTCCACCTTTCAGTGATATCTTTGCATCGAAGGTCGGCTGAAATAGACACCAGTGTACCCTATCTCTTGACGTAATTGTGCAATCTGACAGGCTTTTTTCCAGTCCATCTCCTGATGTTATCCACCCACTAAAACATCTGCCTCTTGAACGACTGCCTTCCACCCTACCCTCCAGTATGGTCTTCAAGAAGGAGGTATGTCTTGTTATATGACCAAAATAACATAACTGTCTAATTCTGGTTTCAGCCATTAATTCTCTTTTCACCCCCAACTTTTTAAATACCTCCAAATATGTTTTCTTCTTTCGTAGACGATGATGGCATAATTTATTTTGCTAGCGCTATTTTTAGTAAGTATTAACTGCTCTACTTTTTATCCTCACTCTTCTCGCTCGAGCCACCCGACCCCAGTGGCAAAGTCAAGGACAAGACGATTAGGGGTCGACTACGAGATGCAGGGGACTCCGCATCAAGCACCCGTAAAAAAGACGGCGGAGTCCGGAGTCGAACCCACACCACCTGATCACGAGGCCGACGGCTTATCCACTTCACCACGGAATCCTCATACAACACACTAAACAATATGGTTAGAACTAAACACACTCAGCTAACACATACAGCACACTAAACAGCATGGTTAGAACTAAACACACTCAGCTAACACATACAGCACACTAAACAGCATGGTTAGAACTAAACACACTCAGCTAACACATACAGCACACTAAACAGCATGGTTAGAACTAAACACACTCAGCTAACACATACAGCACACTAAACAGCATGGTTAATACAATTATACACATTCAACAAACCCTTTGTCCTAGTGTAGCTTCCCCCCCCCCCCCCCCCATTGTATTTTGCTAAGATCCAAAACGGGAATAAAGAGTGTTACACTGCAACCTGTCAGGCACGTACGTACTAAGAAGTGACTATTGAGGGCTGGGCACGAGGATGGCTACATCACCTTGTAGAAACAGTAAACACAATACAAATAAAAGGAGACTGTTGAAGCCCAGGAGAAAAGTCAAGACTTTGTGAGGTCAATCTAATGATAACACGCTGCCACGCACCTGTTGTTGTTGTTTGTTTAGTAAACCCTTCATAGGAAATCTCAGTTTTGCTATCCATGATTGGTTTTTTTGTTCTCTCGTGTAAATGTTCTTGCATACCTGTGGAGAAGTGGGTTAACATTAGACGTCATGATACCATTGAACATAAGGGTAATCAATGTCGTAATAGTTTCACGGAGACAGTAGATCCAACACACAAACAATAATTAGATCCCTTTATTTTCATTGATCATTTCCCTTGGGAGTATTTCTAGGGCTGAAGGCTAAAGGGAGATCGAGCCTACAGTCGACACACAGCGTTCAGATAACAAATTTATATCCCTCCCCGTCCACCAACACACATAAACACACGCACACATACACACACAAGCATCCTCCCAGTAGAGTGAAAAGAGAAGTTGTCAAAGAAGAGAAATGTGCAAGAGTTCAAATTAAATTATAAAGGAATAAGTCCAGAGAAGTCCATCGGGGTCTGTGTATATGACAAAGCCAAGAATAGCCCCTCTGCCCCACAGAAAACATGTCGTAAGAGGCGACTACCTGTGTGATATGCCATAACATCGGCCATGTTTACGTTGTTTTGTTGAAAGCAGGATAGATAGCGCCAAACAGTCTGCGGGTCTGCTTTGCTCTAGTGTTTGAGTCTATTAAAATGGACTTGAACATCGGTTAACACTCATC
This sequence comes from Ariolimax columbianus, assembly GCA_036924085.1. Classification (NCBI taxonomy): domain Eukaryota; kingdom Metazoa; phylum Mollusca; class Gastropoda; order Stylommatophora; family Arionidae; genus Ariolimax; species Ariolimax columbianus. The sequence continues at coordinate 10,777,028 of JAVGWX010000005.1, forward strand.
TACATAAACTCGTTGAATACAGACTCTGCAGTCTTCTAAATCAGTATAAAGACGTTAATTTAATTATGCCATTATAAATATTAAACAGGATCATATTAGGAAAGTTCTAAGAGATCACAAACAACCAGTTGAGAGACCAGTTGAGCCTTTTCGACAACATAATTAATAGTTGAATTCGTGTTCAAATTAAACTGGACTAAACTACAACAAGTGAACATACGTACGTTGCGCATGATGACGTCACTTCTGGTGTAAATAGCACATACCAACCGTCAAGTTTGCAAAATGTCATTATCCTCCGACTCATAGTTTCCTCAGCAGACCGTTGACAACATGGCGGGTGTGATACGGAATCCGTCCAGAGTTAATCAGCGAGCGATGATTCGGTTTTTAACATTTGAAAGATGTCGGCCAGTTGACATTCATCGCAGAATGCAGGCAGTGTATGGTGACAAAAGTGTGTCGAAGACAACAGTGAAGAAGTGCACAACGGTTTTTAAAGGTCGTGAATTGACGCAACAATATGCGCCTGACCTGGTCGGACGATCTTTCGTTAACTCACGATTAAATGGACTACCCTATTTAATACTCGGGGGGGGGGGGGGGGGGCCGCAGTTCGTATTTCCAGAAAAAAAGAGGTCGCCCTAAATACGTTGAATAGACGATTTTCGGAAATGGACAGGTAAAAGCTTTAAAGGGACCAAAACACTGGTGGTGGGCAGACAGAGGCGGCGTCCGTTGGTTTAGGATGAAGTGGGAACATGCCCATACGACTTCTTATGTTACTAGAAAGACGAGACGAGAGACTTGAAAGTCAGCTCTCTGAGCCTTTAAGATAGAACTGGTGTGCGAACCGGATGTTTCTTTTCACCGTTTTACTTTCTTCTTCTTCTTCTTCTTCTGCGTACACAGTCAGACAGTAACCATTATTTTTTCGAAAAAAGCGGCGGTCATCCTGAGACTCTCGCCACTACCATAAAGCTTGTCTTGCAGTTCCACTGGCAATGGCCACATCTGCTCTCTCTGATCCTCGTATGTCGGGCAGTTCTGCAGCAGATGTTCAGTGGTCATTTTACCAGTACCGCACGGGCATTCGTCGGTAGCCAGTATGTTCTGTTTCCCATTTGGCCATGCATCTGGTCCTAATAAACATTTTGGACTCTTCGTAGGTCACACTAGAATCTGGTTGTGGTAGTCTTGCACCTTCTTTTGCCAGTCTGTCTGCCTCCTCGTTGCCTTGGATGTTGCAGTGTGACGGAACCCACTGTACCACTACCCTTTTTGGTGCGGACAGCTGGCACAGTTTGCAGAGTGCTGCTCTTAAGTCATTAAGCTCAGTGTTTTTCTGGCTTTTTAGCGCTGTGACTACGGCGAGAGCATCTGTCAGCAAGACTATATGGCTCTCATTTTCACTGTGTGTTGCCATTTCTTCCACTGCCGCCCTCAGTGCCTCTGCCTCCGCTCTGAAATTGCTTGTGTACTTACCAGTAGCGAATGACAGTGTTATTTTTCTGCCATTTGGTAGGTTTAGGAATGCTCCTGCCCCTCCGTTCTGTGTAGTGTTTGTTACAGAACCGTCGGTGTATGCATGGGTCCAGTCCATGCTTGGGTAGCTTTTCGTTATGAAGCTTAGGGTAGTGTCTCTCCTTTCTTTTTCAGTCTGGCAGTTTTTGTTTGCAATACCTGGTATATTTTCTACCACCTCTGGAAATATATCCTGCCTCCAGGTAGGTTTTCGTACAGTAGTGATGGGTTTTGGTGTTGTTAGTGCGTTTATGGGATCTTCGTGCATCTTTGCTTTGGCTATTTCTGCAAAGTTTCTCCGCTTTAGTTTCCCAGTTCCCAAATTGTTAAGTCTCTGGTACATTGGGTGGTCCGTCAGTCTTCGGAGTTTCTCTGACTGCAGCTGGGCTCTGCAGTCTCTTCTGTCGGTCATGGATTGCAGTTTTGTAATCTTTTCAAGTTCTACAATTGGCGTTGACTTCATGCCACCTGTTATAATTCTCATGGCTTGGTTTTGAAGTTTGTTAACTTTATCGAAGTTCGCCTTCGCTGCTGTTGTCCATGCCGCGATGCCATACTCGAGAACTGGTCTCACTCTTCCAGTGTACAGTTTCTTTAGTATGCCTTCGTCTGCTCCCCAGCTTGTGCCAGCAAGTTTCCTCATGATCGCCATTCTTTCTCTGGCTTTCATTCGGTTTCTCTCAATCTGACTTTTCCATGTCATGCGCCGATCAAATGTGACTCCCAGATAGGTTGGGTTGTCGTTTGGCTGCAGGATTTTGCCATTTAGGCTTAATTTGGTACTTTGGGGTTTTAATGAGAGCGAGAATATTGTGCACGTGGTTTTCTCCTCGTTTATTTTGACCAGCCATGAGTTCGCCCACTCTTCCAGCGATGTTAGGGCCGTCTGCATCCGATTTCTTGCTATGGTGAGATTCTTTTCAGAGGTCCACATAGCCAGATCGTCTGCAAACATTGAGCTATGGACTCTTCTTGGTATATTTTCTGTAATATCGTTTATATATACCAGGAAGAGTGTGGGTGACAATACTCCCCCTTGGGGTACTCCCTGCTCGAGTGTCACCTTTTTGCTCATCTGCCCTTGTACTTGGACTCTGGCCGTTCTTTGTTTGAGTTACTTTCTTCTGACTGTTGACTGAATTATAACGACATGGGGGATTTTTTTGTTGGTATAACCACTACTCCAAGTACACAAAGAATTGGCAAAACTACTGTACTGTAAAACTGCTATTGTGGAACACACTACAGACGTATACAAACTCGCATCCATTCACTGGCCAATACGTCCTGATATCGCACAAAGGACTACGGTATTATGTGGAAAGAGGCGTGCTCCGTCAGTATAATACAGAAATGCAAACCTTTAATCAAACCACACCAAACAACCTTGGAGAAGAGAGCGACAAACCCAAAGGACACACTTGAAACATGAAAGACGTGGATGGAGCTGAAATGGACGGTCCACTCAAGGAGCACGGTGAGTTTGTTGAAGACCTTTGCTCCGCAGGGAGCTGACAGGTTTGATAATCATTGAAGAAACAAATAAATAACAAATGTCAGAAAAATATATTGACAGTATAAACGATTTAAAATTGTACACTTTAAAATACTAAGCGGAATGATATGACACCCTGACATCAGTTTTCAAATCCGGGAAAGTATTGGCCACATTTAACGAAAAATAATATTTAAAACGTTAAATATCTCTATATAAACTGTCAATCCACTTCCATGATTCTCACCTGTCTTCAGTTTCCGTCAGAAGCAATCCTAAACATTAAGAAATAGCACTACTGCTTATTATGACTTTAAAACACTCCCTGTGTGATCTTGAATTCTTCTCACTAGAACATCCTTTCAGTTTGTAGCCAGATATATCTTAAAATCAGTTGTAATAGTGTGAGGAACAAAATAAGGATTGTCCTTTTATGTTGGGTTTTTATTACCAGTAATGAACCATTCGCCAGTTGCCTCATTGAATTAAACGATATCCAATGAGCAATTAATGTCGTGTTGGGAATCCCCTTTTCATTTTTTAGAAATGTAAACAGTCTGGGTTTACCACTGGTTTAAAAAAAACGCGCACAACGATTGGTTGTTACCATTAACTGTGTAATATGTGTACGCTGACTCCTGTGACAGAATTTGCTGGTTGTATTATCGGTTATGTTCTGTTTAATAACTTCAAATTCTGAATGATAGAGACATTTTCGGTCTGAATCACATAATAATGCCACCCTAATAACTCATATAATAGTCAATTATGTTAACTAAAGCTCTCAAAGGGGAAACCAAATAATACATAGAGACATCAAAACCGATACAAGAAAAACGGGGGAAAGTTGTCACACAATATGAGAAAATAACGCAGGACATTTTGGCTTATTGAGGGTTGTGTACTCCAGTCTGATAAGACCAAAGAAGAAGAAGAAGAAGAAGACGAAGAAGAAGAAGAAGACGAAGAAGAAGAAGAAGAAGAAGAAGGAGGAGGAGGATGAGGAGGAGAAGTTATTTATGGACAGTTATCAAACAAATAAGAAGATTATTGGAAGCTGTAAAGATTTTGTTTTTGCTTAAGAATGGGCAAATTCAAAGAACACCATAGTACACTAATGAGAATGAGCTCAAAGAGACATTTCTCGCAAGACAGCTTACTAACGTACTGACTCTGCAGAAGATGGATGTGTCGGACCAGAAGGTGCAAATATTGCAGCAAAGCTGTAAACTAGCGACACAACGCATTGCGTTCTATCGACTACATCCTGCTACTTGCAAAACCCTGTTCAGGGCTTGGTAGCGGGAGATTGAGAACGAAAGCAGAAGAAGAAGAAGAAGAAGAAGAAGAAGAAGAAGAACGTACTAAAGCTTCAGAACAAAACAAACGCCTTTTAGTGCGGACATTATTAAATCTAGCACAATTTGAGCATGCTGCAACATCGTGCAAAATTGATGGAAAAGACGACATAAGACTACAAGAGAAAATTATGGATTGTTTATCGTAATTGCCAATGCCATAATTGATGAAGAACAGGATCGTAAATTATTGACTACATCTGTCGACATGGAACGTGATGATGGAATTAGTCAAATGATTTGAAGGTTGAAGGGAATATGCGAGACAATCCTTCCCCCTTTAGAATACAGAAAACAGTGAGGCTAGCTAGCGATGGGAAAGACAAGACGAACCTTCCACCTTTAGAATACAGAAAACAGTGAGGCTAGCTAGCGATGGGAGAGACAAGACGAACCTTCCACCTTTAGAATACAGAAAACAGTGAGGCTAGCTAGCGATGGGAGAGACAAGACGAACCTTCCACCTTTAGAATACAGAAATCAGTGAGGCTAGCTAGCGATGGGAGAGACAAGACGAACCTTCCACCTTTAGAATACAGAAAACAGTGAGGCTAGCTAGCGATCGGAGAGACAAGACGAACCTTCCACCTTTAGAATACAGAAAAAAGTGAGACTAGCTAGCGATGGGAGAGACAAGACGAACCTTCCACCTTTAGAATACAGAAAACAGTGAGGCTAGCTAGCGATGGGAGAGACAAGACGAACCTTCCACCTTTAGAATACAGAAAACAGTGAGGCTAGCTAGCGATTGGAGAGACAAGACGAACCTTCCACCTTTAGAATACAGAAAACAGTGAGGCTAGCTAGCGATGGGAGAGACAAGACGAACCTTCCACCTTTAGAATACAGAAAACAGTGAGGCTAGCTAGCGATGGGAGAGACAAGACGAACCTTCCACCTTTAGAATACAGAAAACAGTGAGGCTAGCTAGCGATGGGAGAGACAAGACGAACCTTCCACCTTTAGAATACAGAAAACAGTGAGGCTAGCTAGCGATGGGAGAGACAAGACGAACCTTCCACCTTTAGAATACAGAAAACAGTGAGGCTAGCTAGCGATGGGAGAGACAAGACGAGCCTTCCACCTTTAGAATACAGAAAACAGTGAGGCTAGCTAGCGATGGGAGAGACAAGACGAACCTTCCACCTTTAGAATACAGAAAACAGTGAGGCTAGCTAGCGATGGGAGAGACAAGACGAACCTTCCACCTTTAGAATACAGAAAACAGTGAGGCTAGCTAGCGATGGGAGAGACAAGACGAACCTTCCACCTTTAGAATACAGAAAACAGTGAGGCTAGCTAGCGATGGGAGAGACAAGACGAGCCTTCCACCTTTAGAATACAGAAAACAGTGAGGCTAGCTAGCGATGGGAGAGACAAGACGAACCTTCCACCTTTAGAATACCGAAAACAGTGAGGCTAGCTAGCGATGGGAGAGACAAGACGAACCTTCCACCTTTAGAATACAGAAAACAGTGAGGCTAGCTAGCGATGGGAGAGACAAGACGAACCTTCCACCTTTAGAATACAGAAAAAAGTGAGGCTAGCTAGCGATGGGAGAGACAAGACGAACCTTCCACCTTTAGAATACAGAAAACAGTGAGGCTAGCTAGCGATGGGAGAGACAAGACGAACCTTCCACCTTTAGAATACAGAAAACAGTGAGGCTAGCTAGCGATTGGAGAGACAAGACGAACCTTCCACCTTTAGAATACAGAAAACAGTGAGGCTAGCTAGCGATGGGAGAGACAAGACGAACCTTCCACCTTTAGAATACAGAAAACAGTGAGGCTAGCTAGCGATGGGAGAGACAAGACGAACCTTCCACCTTTAAAATACAGAAAACAGTGAGGCTAGCTAGCGATGGGAGAGACAAGACGAACCTTCCACCTTTAGAATACAGAAAACAGTGAGGCTAGCTAGCGATGGGAGAGACAAGACGAACCTTCCACCTTTAGAATACAGAAAAAGTGAGACTAGCTAGCGATGGGAGAGACAAGACGAACCTTCCACCTTTAGAATACAGAAAACAGTGAGGCTAGCTAGCGATGGGAGAGACAAGACGAACCTTCCACCTTTAGAATACAGAAAACAGTGAGGCTAGCTAGCGATGGGAGAGACAAGACGAACCTTCCACCTTTAGAATACAGAAAACAGTGAGGCTAGCTAGCGATGGGAGAGACATGACGAACCTTCCACCTTTAGAATACAGAAAACAGTGAGGCTAGCTAGCGATGGGAGAGACAAGACGAACCTTCCACCTTTAGAATACAGAAAACAGTGAGGCTAGCTAGCGATGGGAGAGACAAGACGAACCTTCCACCTTTAGAATACAGAAAACAGTGAGGCTAGCTAGCGATGGGAGAGACAAGACGAACCTTCCACCTTTAGAATACAGAAAACAGTGAGGCTAGCTAGCGATGGGAGAGACAAGACGAACCTTCCACCTTTAGAATACAGAAAACAGTGAGGCTAGCTAGCGATGGGAGAGACAAGACGAACCTTCCACCTTTAGAATACAGAAAACAGTGAGGCTAGCTAGCGATGGGAGAAACAAGACGAACCTTCCACCTTTAGAATACAGAAAAAAAGTGAGGCTAGCTAGCGATGGGAGAGACAAGACGAACCTTCCACCTTTAGAATACAGAAAACAGTGAGGCTAGCTAGCGATGGGAGAGACAAGACGAACCTTCCACCTTTAGAATACAGAAAAAAGTGAGACTAGCTAGCGATGGGAGAGACAAGACGAACCTTCCACCTTTAGAATACAGAAAAAAGTGAGACTAGCTAGCGATGGGAGAGACAAGACGAACCTTCCACCTTTAGAATACAGAAAACAGTGAGGCTAGCTAGCGATGGGAGAGACAAGACGAACCTTCCACCTTTAGAATACAGCAAACAGTGAGGCTAGCTAGCGATGGGAGAGATAAGACGAACCTTCCACCTTTAGAATACAGAAAACAGTGAGGCTAGCTAGCGATGGGAGAGACAAGACGAACCTTCCACCTTTAGAATACAGAAAACAGTGAGGCTAGCTAGCGATGGGAGAGACAAGACGAACCTTCCACCTTTAGAATACAGAAAACAGTGAGGCTAGCTAGCGATGGGAGAGACAAGACGAACCTTCCACCTTTAGAATACAGAAAACAGTGAGGCTAGCTAGCGATGGGAGAGACAAGACGAACCTTCCACCTTTAGAATACAGAAAACAGTGAGGCTAGCTAGCGATGGGAGAGACAAGACGAACCTTCCACCTTTAGAATACAGAAAACAGTGAGGCTAGCTAGCGATGGGAGAGACAAGACGAACCTTCCACCTTTAGAATACAGAAAACAGTGAGGCTAGCTAGCGATGGGAGAGACAAGACTAACCTTCCACCTTTAGAATACAGAAAACAGTGAGGCTAGCTAGCGATGGGAGAGACAAGACGAACCTTCCACCTTTAGAATACAGAAAACAGTGAGGCTAGCTAGCGATGGGAGAGACAAGACGAACCTTCCACCTTTAGAATACAGAAAACAGTGAGGCTAGCTAGCGATGGGAGAGACAAGACGAACCTTCCACCTTTAGAATACAGAAAACAGTGAGGCTAGCTAGCGATGGGAGAGACAAGACGAACCTTCCACCTTTAGAATACAGAAAACAGTGAGGCTAGCTAGCGATGGGAGAGACAAGACGAACCTTCCTCCTTTAGAATACAGAAAACAGTGAGGCTAGCTAGCGATGGGAGAGACAAGACGAACCTTCCACCTTTAGAATACAGAAAACAGTGAGGCTAGCTAGCGATGGGAGAGACAAGACGAACCTTCCACCTTAAGAATACAGAAAAAAGTGAGACTAGCTAGCGATGGGAGAGACAAGACGAACCTTCCACCTTTAGAATACAGAAAACAGTGAGGCTAGCTAGCGATGGGAGAGACAAGACGAACCTTCCACCTTTAGAATACAGAAAACAGTGAGGCTAGCTAGCGATTGGAGAGACAAGACGAACCTTCCACCTTTAGAATACAGAAAACTGTGAGGCTAGCTAGCGATGGGAGAGACAAGACGAACCTTCCACCTTTAGAATACAGAAAACAGTGAGGCTAGCTAGCGATGGGAGAGACAAGACGAACCTTCCACCTTTAGAATACAGAAAACAGTGAGGCTAGCTAGCGATGGGAGAGACAAGACGAACCTTCCACCTTTAGAATACAGAAAACAGTGAGGCTAGCTAGCGATGGGAGAGACAAGACGAACCTTCCACCTTTAGAATACAGAAAACAGTGAGGCTAGCTAGCGATGGGAGAGACAAGACGAACCTTCCACCTTTAGAATACAGAAAAAAATGAGACTAGCTAGCGATGGGAGAGACAAGACGAACCTTCCACCTTTAGAATACAGAAAACAGTGAGGCTAGCTAGCGATGGGAGAGACAAGACGAACCTTCCACCTTTAGAATACAGAAAACAGTGAGGCTAGCTAGCGATGGGAGAGACAAGACGAACCTTCCACCTTTAGAATACAGAAAACAGTGAGGCTAGCTAGCGATGGGAGAGACAAGACGAACCTTCCACCTTTAGAATACAGAAAACAGTGAGGCTAGCTAGCGATTGGAGAGACAAGACGAACCTTCCACCTTTAGAATACAGAAAACAGTGAGGCTAGCTAGCGATGGGAGAGACAAGACGAACCTTCCACCTTTAGAATACAGAAAACAGTGAGGCTAGCTAGCGATGGGAGAGACAAGACGAACCTTCCACCTTTAGAATACAGAAAACAGTGAGGCTAGCTAGCGATGGGAGAGACAAGACGAACCTTCCACCTTTAGAATACAGAAAACAGTGAGGCTAGCTAGCGATGGGAGAGACAAGACTAACCTTCCACCTTTAGAATACAGAAAACAGTGAGGCTAGCTAGCGATGGGAGAGACAAGACGAACCTTCCACCTTTAGAATACAGAAAACAGTGAGGCTAGCTAGCGATGGGAGAGACAAGACGAACCTTCCACCTTTAGAATACAGAAAACAGTGAGGCTAGCTAGCGATGGGAGAGACAAGACGAACCTTCCACCTTTAGAATACAGAAAACAGTGAGGCTAGCTAGCGATGGGAGAGACAAGACGAACCTTCCACCTTTAGAATACAGAAAACAGTGAGGCTAGCTAGCGATGGGAGAGACAAGACGAACCTTCCACCTTTAGAATACAGAAAACAGTGAGGCTAGCTAGCGATGGGAGAGACAAGACGAACCTTCCACCTTTAGAATACAGAAAACAGTGAGGCTAGCTAGCGATGGGAGAGACAAGACGAACCTTCCACCTTTAGAATACAGAAAACAGTGAGGCTAGCTAGCGATGGGAGAGACAAGACGAACCTTCCACCTTTAGAATACAGAAAAAAGTGAGACTAGCTAGCGATGGGAGAGACAAGACGAACCTTCCACCTTTAGAATACAGAAAAAAGTGAGACTAGCTAGCGATGGGAGAGACAAGACGAACCTTCCACCTTTAGAATACAGAAAACAGTGAGGCTAGCTAGCGATGGGAGAGACAAGACGAACCTTCCACCTTTAGAATACAGAAAACAGTGAGGCTAGCTAGCGATGGGAGAGACAAGACGAACCTTCCACCTTTAGAATACAGAAAACAGTGAGGCTAGCTAGCGATGGGAGAGACAAGACGAACCTTCCACCTTTAGAATACAGAAAAAAGTGAGGCTAGCTAGCGATGGGAGAGACAAGACGAACCTTCCACCTTTAGAATACAGAAAACAGTGAGGCTAGCTAGCGATGGGAGAGACAAGACGAACCTTCCACCTTTAGAATACAGAAAACAGTGAGGCTAGCTAGCGATGGGAGAGACAAGACGAACCTTCCACCTTTAGAATACAGAAAACAGTGAGGCTAGCTAGCGATGGGAGAGACAAGACGAACCTTCCACCTTTAGAATACAGAAAACAGTGAGGCTAGCTAGCGATGGGAGAGACAAGACGAACCTCTTCCCCCTTTAGAATACAGAAAACAGCGAAGCTAGATAGGGGTACAGGAGGGGTGAAAATGTCAGAGAATGAATCCAAAGTAGACATGTCAAAGACAACAGCTTTTGGCGATCCAGTGTCACCAGTCGTCCATTAAATACGAGGCAGCACTTTATCTAATATTGTGAAATGGTAATGAGTTATTCCTCTTCGATTTCATCTATTTAACCTTCGATTTACTTTATCTGTCAAGCAATTTCATAGCGAAGGCAGAGGCACTGAGGGCTGCAGTAGAAGAAATGGTGACATGCGAAAGAAATGAAAGCCATATAGTCCTGCTTACAGATGCCCTGGCCGTAGTCACAGCACTAAAAAGCCAAAAAAATACTGAACTCAATGATTTAAGAGCAGTACTCTGTCAACTATGCCAGCAGTCCGCACCAAAAAGAGTAGTGGTACAGTGGGCTCCATCCCACTGTAACATCCAAGGCAACGAGGAGGCAGACAGACTGGCAAAAGAAGGTGCAAGACTACCACAACCAGATACTAGTGTAACATACGAAGAATCAAAAAGGCTTATTAGAGCTAGATACATGACCAAATTGGAAACAGAACATACTGGCTACACAAAAAACGATGCCTATTACCAGTTGAACAGAAGAGAGCAGGTCGTGGTCTTCAGACTTCGCACTGGCCACAATAGACTGAGGTACCACCTATTCAATAAATTGAAGATAGGTGACACTGACGAATGCATGTGCGGTACTGGGAAAATGACTGCTGAACATTTGCTGCAAAACTGCCCGACATACGAGGACCAGAGAAAGCAGATGTGGCCATCACCAGTGGCAATACTAGACAAGCTCTATGGCAGTGTCGACAGCCTCAGGATGATCGCTGCTTTTTTCGAAAAAATAAAGGTTGACGTCTGACAGCGTACGAAGAAGAAGAAGAAGAAGAAGATTTACTTTATCTTTCTTTGTTTCTGTCTTCCTCGTCTTCTTCTTACTGAAATGGATCTTATATCTCTCCAAGTGTTTTTTCCTTTTTCATTTTATTGAACTTTATTAGCTAATGATGACGATGATGATGATTCACCTTTTCAATCCAAATGAAGTTTCTCCTTCTTCGATCAACTGACGCTACGCTTCTGGTCCGGTGAGGTTCACGAATGAGTCTGTGTGTTTCAGGTTTTCGCCAGTTCCCCACAGCTTTTCGAGGATGGTCGCTTCCCCGGCCAGACCACCTCTCTTTGGTCTGTATAAGTACAGCAGTGCTGCAGGATATGTTCTGGTGTTTGTTTGCGGGCTCCACAATCGCGTGTGATGGTGTCTATAAGGCCCATTCTGTGGAGGTGGGCCTTGAGTCTTCAATGCCCCGTTCTGTTTCAGAAGATCTTTGTCTGCCATCTCTGCCAAGTGTGTCTGTGCTGTCATTTTCTGGCTTGTATTCTTTGTGCTGGTCTCTCCATTCCTTCCTCATCCTAATGAAGCATACACACGACTGCAGTTGGCCCAGTTACATGACAACGACTAACAAACCCCTCTTTTCGACTGTCAACCGCCAAGGGTTCTCTAACTTTGCACAACGTGAACACTGGACATCTAGTTTATCGCTTGAAACTTGCGAGATTCGAACATTCACTTAATCGTGCTGTAGTTCGTTCCTTTCTTATGAGACGAACGCCTACGTTTCACTCATAACGACACACTTGAAACTTAAAAGTAAATACTTCATAAATTCAAAATGAATAGAATGCTTAAGTGACTTCCGAGAGGGTTATTTGTGACAGAGACGAGTACATGATCACGAGCACCGGGTCACGAGCGTCGGGTCATTGTCACAATAAGTGTAGGTTAATTATAGTTTTAGTCGAAGCATCAACGTCATTGCACGCGGGTTAACCAATGAGTTCTCCATTCCTCTCCATATTTTTTGGAGAATCTCAGCACAATACACGAACTCCGTAGCACCGACGAGGATCCGGGTGGATTTTTAACATAATTTTGAATTTCGCCCGGGCAGCGGCCATTAAGCCAACTCTCTTCGATTTCCAACTGCCGATGGATTTTTATCGTGCGCGACACTACACACGGGCATCCAATCTCTACCCGGCAAAGATTCCGGTCAATACCAGAAGTCGACGGGGGAAAATCCCGGTCTCCACCGTGATTTAAATCCGTGACCTCCAACACCCAAGGCCGACGTCTTGCACCGAGACCACTCAGTTCCCTGTTGCCACAATAGGAAAGTATATAATAAGAAACGAGTATGAGTGGTTTAACCCCTCAAGGGCAAAGACTCTCCAATTCATGGTACTCCAGAAAATGAGAAAATCGCCAGGAACAGACGGAGTGTCCAATGAGATGATCAAGAACTTGGGAACAGCAGCAAAAACAAAGCTGCTTTAGATCTTCAACATTTGTTGGACATCAGGTACAGTCCCACAGACCTGGAGAGAAGCAATCATGATACCACTCTCAAAACCAGGGAAAGACAGTTCCATGGCATCGAGCTATAGATCAATCAGCCTCACAAGCTGCATATGTAAAACAATGGAACGTATTATCAGCCTAAGGCTGCAGTGGTATCTTGAGAACCAAAACCTTCTTGTGCCACAGCAGGCAGGATTTAGGAAATGCAACTCCACCAGGCAACATACCTCTCACAAGAGATCGAGGACGCATTCCAGGACAAGAAATTAGTATTAGCAGCATGGATAGACTTTAAGGAAAGCTTTTGATAAAGTTTGGAAAGAAGGACGTTTAAAGAAACTGAGAAATAATGGAGTGATGGGTAGGATGTACAAATGGATAAAAGCATACTTACATAACAGAAGAGCCAGAGTCCATCCAACTAGATGGCCTCAAGAGTAAGAAAATTCTACTGCGTCATGGTGTGCCACAGGGAGGGGTTCTTTCCACTACACTTTTCATAGTCTTCATCAATGACTTGTTTGCTGAGCTACCCCAAAGAACAAAAGTTACAATGTATGCAGATGACTTGGTAATATGGTTTACAAATGAGCACGCAACAGTGGCCACCAGAATGCTGCAAGGAGCTATTGATGCCTTGACCTCATGGATAAACAGATGGTGTGTAAACATTAACACAGAAAAATGTAGCACTACGCTTTTCACCCTCTCCCTAAAACAAAAAGCTGGAGTTATCAAGATAAATGGAGAACACCTCAAAGAAAATAAACAACCCACCTATCTTAGAGTTATATTTGATGATAGGTTGACATGGAGGGAACACGTCAACAAGGCAGCCAAAAAAGCCAGGAGGAAGTTAGCCATCCTGAGAAAATTAAGTGGAACCACATGGGGAGCTAGTGGAAAAATACTTAACAAAGTTTACCAACAAGGTATATGGCCACATCTGGAATATGGGTCAGCAGCGTGGTGCCCCGCAGAAAAACACTACCCTAAAAGAGGTGGAAAAGGTGCAAAATCAGGCACTTAGGGTCATTACAGGAGCAATGAAATCAACACCTATAATGCAGATGGAGAAAATGGGAAAGAATCAAGCACTAAGAGAACGCACATACATAGGTATTAACACAGGCAAAAAAGTTCCTCTGCATGCCAAGTCATCCAATGAAAGACAGATTTCAAAATTTACCAATGGGAAGACCGAAAAGAAATAGTTTTATGCATCAGGCGAGACGACTTCGCAGGCAAATTATGGATCTACCTGAAGTTGACATCCCCCTAAAGTCAGTGCCAGAACAAACCCCTTGGAGAGAGGAGCACGGACTATCAGTATGCATTCAAACAAAAGTGAAAGGAATATTAAACAAGGATGAACAGAACAGTGTGTAACGTACGATAGTGATCCTCAATTTCCTGGATGAAGAATACTCACAAGATCTCTGGATCAGAGTATACACAGATGGGTCAGCACAACATGAAGTAAAGAATGGTTGAGCGAGAGTGTACATAGAATACCCAAACAACATTAGGATGCAGTCAGAGTACCAACTGGGAAATTCTGTCATACATATGTTGCAGAAATACAGGCAATCAAAGTGGCAACTGAGAAACTGTTGAACACCAATGTCAGTTCACAACTTGTAGTATTTCTGACAGATGCACAATCAGCACTCCAAGCACTTAAATTTTAAAAAAACTGCCAGATCTACAGTCTCTGCTGTCTGAACTGAGCAACCAGCGCAAGATTGTTATGCAGTGGATACCGTCTCATTGTGGAGTACCAGGAAACGAGAGAGCGGATCGACTGGCAAAGGAAGGTGCTGCAGACGAGCAACCAGATGTGCCAGTTACATACCAACAGAAGATAAGGATGATCAAATCAATCAGAAAGCCATAAACGGTAACACCAGACGATTACCATAACATGAACAGACAAGAGCAAACGGTTGTGTTGCGCCTTAGAACAGGACACAATCGACTCCATAGCAACATGTACACAAAAATGAAGATTGGCAACTCAGCCATGTGTACATGCGGACAGGCGCCCCAGACAGCAGAGCACATACTACACAACTGCCCCAAATATGATATACAGAGAAAATCTCACTGGCCCATAGAAACAACACTGGAAGAGAAACTTTATGGACCTGTATGTGGACTACAAAAGACAGTGAAGTTTATACAAGAGACAACATTGCAGATATGGACAATATTTTAAAGCGAACAAAAGAAGAAGAAGATGGTACTCCACACCTGGCCTTTGACTGACGCATGGGATTTTGGCAGTCTTCGAGTTTTGAATAATAAAAAGCTGAAAAACAAAACAGAAAAGGTAAGTGGCAGATTTACTAATTAGCATAAACAGATAACAACACTTCAACGTCATGACCTTTGATGAGCACTAGACGGACGATCGCTGTATAGTTAATAATTGACTCCGGAAAAGGCTACGTGCGAGTTAATTCAAACACAATATTGTATAGGAACACTTCATGCATACAGGGCACGAGAATGAAGCGAGGGTTGTCATTGATGATGCAGGTAGAGAAGTCGAATGGACAGATGACCACAGTTGAGACTGCTCGTACATATAATCTAAGGGCAAGAAATGATCAGTACGGGCGATAAAAGAACAGACTACCGCCGAGTTATCGCCACGTACAACAGGAAATTCAAAGAGTGCTGCTTGCAATAGCTGAGCGGATAGTGCATGGAAACAGCTGATAATATTCAGTGTAATTACGCTGTCGTTCGAAAGCAGCATTGTGAGGTTGTCCGAGATGAATTGGGGGAGGAAGATAGAAGGGAACGTATTCAATCAATTGTCCTCTATTGGTTGAGGTTATTACAATTGATGAACTGGTCATCCATAAACTGCAATAATGGGTCAAGCAGGAAGGGCAGCCTGAGAGGTAGAAACTATGACTATGGAGGAAGCTTTTGCAAATGCTCAGAACGCATGCTTCTTTAATATCAAGCATGTGCAACGTCCTCAAGACCAGAAAAGGCCGTTGTGACGTTGTGTATTAGTTTACAGTCAGGCAGCGATATCTGCACATTTCGGACCGACACATCCGATTTCAGTTGGGTTCTTTTAGTACCGAATTTGCCTCCCCAAAATAGGGTCTCGGTCAGATATTATTCTTCTTCTTCTTCTTCTTTTTCTTCATCGTACGCAGTCAGACAGTAACCATTATTTTTTCGAAAAAGGCAGCGGTCATCCTGAGGCTGTCGACACTGCCATAGAGCTTGTCTAGTGTTGCCACTGGTGATGGCCACATGTGCTTTCTCTGATCCTCGTATAACGGGCAGTTTTGCAGCAAATGCTCAGCGGTCATTTTCCCGGTACCACACGGGCATTCGTCGGTGCCACCTATCTTCAATTTGTTGAATAGGTGGTACCTCAGTCTATTGTGGCCAGTGTGAAGTCTGAAGACCACGACCTGCTCTCTTCTGTTCAACTGGTAATAGGCATCGTTTTTGGTGTAGCCAGTATGTTCGGTTTCCCATTTGGTCATGTATCTAGCTCTAATAAGCCGTTTTGACTCTTCGTATGTCATACTAGTATCTGGTTGTGGTAGTTTTGCACGTTCTTTTGTCAGTCTGTCTGATATTATTCGCTGATCCTGATGCAAGCAGCCAGCGATGAGTCACTGACTCTGTTGACATCTCATTCACTGCTGCATCTTGGCACTTCTTCTTCTTCTGCGTTCGTTCTCAATCTCCAGCTACTGAGCCCTTAACAGGGCTTTATAAGTAGCAGGATGTAGTCTAGAGAACGGAACGTGTTGTGTCGCTAGTTTACAGTTTGACTGTGATATGTGTACCTTTCGGTCCGACACATCCGTCTTCAGCAGATCTTGGCACTAATGAGCGATAACATGGGATATTATTTTACAATTTGAAGATGTTTATATTTATTTGATATCTTTAATTTCGGTAATTTAAAAAAATGTTTCCGTCCCTATATTTAGTTGCGTCGTTAGTGCAAAAAACATACGAGTAGATTTACAGTAAAACACCCTTATCGTGCGAAATGTATTCTCTTTTTTTAATGTTCATTTACATCATCATCTAGTATGTCCTTTACAGAGCGTCGCTCTCATGACATCCGATCTGTAAGACACTCGATCCATCACCAGCGCTCCCACATAACGCCGCTTTCATGACAACCGATCGGTAAGACACTCGATCCCTGGCCAGCGCTCCCACAGAACGTCGCTCTCATGACAGCCGATCTGTAAGACACTCGATCCATCACCAGCGTTCCCACAGAACGCCGCTCACATGACATCCAATCTGTAAGACACTCGATCCCTCACCAGCGCTCCCACAGAACGCCGCTCACATGACAGCCGATCTGTTAAATACTCGATTCCCTACCAGCTTTCCCGCTTCTGCAAGTGTCAATGCCAGAACCTCTGTAATGTCCTGTGACCATCTTCTCCCCAGTCTACCTAAGCCTCTTTGGCCAGGTACAGTACCCTCAAGTATAGCTTTGTCTATTCCAATGTGACGTTTGGCCAAAGTATGTTAATTTCCAAGATATAATGTTGTTTACTAGCAGTTAGTTTTTTCTGTATCCACCTTCTGTAAGATTTCTGGATTTTTCTGTTTCGCAGAAACAAACTTTGTATTTTGAGCACCCTCCTGTAGTATTTTAGCTCGAAAGATTGCATCTTCTTCTGTACGGTTTGTGTGGTTTACTAGCATGTCTCGCATCCGTACCTTACCACCAGGAAGATGCAAGTCCGAAGGATCTGTATTTTTGTCAATTTGTTAGTGTCCCGCGTTAAGTTATTCATTTCAATTACCCTCTGTAGTCTCATATCTATTCTTCTCCTTATTTCTTTTTTTGGCATAGTTGTTTTTTATAGTCGAGCTGAGATATTAAAAACTTGTGACGTTCTTAAATTTTTGTTCCGCTAGGAAAACTTTGAGACTGCCTTTCGCCTTGGCGGTGCTGACTATCTTACTCTTTCATGTGTTTATGAATATATTTTGTTTCCCGCTGCGTATTTGAACGAATTTAATTTGTTAAAGTTCTGAAAATACAATAAAGTTAAACTTATGACAGAATATATGTATATTAAATGGGACGTTTGCGATGTATTGTCTTTGACAAGAGTCATTGTTCGGGGAATTAACCTCGTTATAACAAAGTGATTTATCTTTCCCTACTTATCCAACGTGTTTTACAAGAAAAGGTGAGTCTTCATGCTCCGATTGAAGTCTCACAAAAATTCTTGAAATTGAAGGTGGGTTTAATGCTCTCGGCGGGGGGAAGACTAACGTTTGGTCAGGCAAAATATACTGATCAGACATGTTAGTTAGGTTCAGGCAAAATATACTGATCAGACATGTTAGTTAGGGTCAGGCAAAATATACTGATCAGACATGTTAGTCAAGGTCATGCAAAATATACTGATCAGACATGTTAGTCAAGGTCAGGCAAAATATTTTGATCAGACATGTTAGTGAGGGACAGGCAAAATATATTGACCAAGACCCTAACCTCGGCTTCCTTGTAGCCATCTCTGGAAACGGGCTGTTGTCATGGCAGCCAGTCTAACAAGGTGAAGGATCGATGTGATCCCCATAGTAGCCAAGCATAGCACAACCGTCTGGAGAACCCCAGTCTACTTTCACCAGCACGCTCGGGATGTGAGAAAAGCTACTGCAACCCGCCACTTAATGTTCTTTTCAGGGTGCGCGAAAGAGTAACCTACTCATTATGTGCATTCTAAACAACACCAATAATGCTCGCGACTTAGGAAAATTTATGCAGGAAACTACGAAGCACAACATAAGAGAATTTGATTGGCTTGGCTTCATTTCTTCTCAATCTCCAGCTACCAAGCCCTGAAAAGGGCTTAAGTATCAGAATGTAGTTCAGAGAACGGAATGCGTTGTGTCGTAGTTTACAGCTTGACGGATATTTGCACCTTTCGGTTTGTTTGTTTTTTTGGTTCGCCTTATTTCTCTAATCCCCAAGACGGTGTGCGTTGCACTGTGGTTTTTATTTTGCGCCTGTCGGCCCAGTGCATCCGACTTCAGCATGCATTTTATGTAAGGGTCTGCTTCCTCCTGCATTTTCTAAGGGTTTGCTTCCCCGGGGTAACGGCCGGTGCTGTGATGGGGATCGAACCCAGCACCTTCGAGTTGTGAGCCGTGCCACTTAACCACTAGGCCACGCCGTCCCCTACACTTTTCGGTTTAATATATCCGACTTCAGCAAGCCTTTATTGAGTACCGAGTTAGCATTCCCTCTTCGATCCCTTCTCCTTAGCCAGTCTGCTCTGTTGCAGCCGGTTATCCAGGATCACCGCGTGAAGGTGTAGAAGGGTCCTGGCAACGGATTCGCTGGCCCTGACACTAGCTGTCAGTTATTTTGTTGACAAGTTGTATTGGTGTAAAATGTAGTTAATCACACGCAAATCTGCTATATTAATGTTCCTATCGGATAGCACACTTCCACACCCCCAGGCGTAAAAGGGGAAAGTACTGAGAAGGTCAGATAACTCTGATCTGATTTTAGCAACATCTAAGTTTGATTCAGTTATTGCTGGAGCCCCATTGGTTGATATCCTGTGAAAGTTATCACGAATGGTCTGATTAGATTCTGTGAAAGTTATCACGAATGGTCTGATTAGATTCTGTGAATTTTGGAAATTTTCACGAGCGGAATAAAATCAGGGCGACGGCCCGTGGGCCATGCGTTGCCCATGCCTGCTTCATATTGAATGAACAACTATAGTACACGCACTATGTTCACCTTAACTTATCTTAACGTCTTTATACTGGTTTAGAAGAATTTGCAGAATATGTGTACAACCAGTCTAATTTACATTTACTTGCTCAACCTGTGCGCATCCAATCTATTCGTAAATGCATTGATTGACCCTGCCTCCACTACTTTCTGTGGCAATGCATTCCAAGTATTCACCATTCTTTGACTAAAGAAATATTCCCTAATATCTAATCTAGACTTTTCTTTAGTTAAATTGTAGATGGTCCTCTTGTTTTTGTAGGTGGTTATATTTAGATAAACTTGTTATAGTCTATTTTATCAATGTCTTCGATTATCTCATAAACCCGGATTAAGTCACCTAGAATTCTTCTCTTTTATAGACACTGTAGGCCGGTTTTTCTTAGCCTTTCCTCATAACTATAATTTTGGAATCCCACTATCCGCTTTGTCTATCTTCTTTGTATCCTTTCCAAGATAAACACCAGAATGATGTGGCACCTGAAAGCAAAGCACAAATTAATTCCACAGCAAGAAGGATTTAGACAACACAGATCCACTGAGGACCAGATCACTCTCATAGCGCAGGAAATAGAGGACGCTTACCAAGAGAAAAAGCATACAGTAGTAGTTTGAGTGAATCTAGAGAAGGCATTCAACAAGGTGTAGAAAGAGGGACTTAAAGTCAAGCTACGAAGAAGCGAAGTATCTGGAAAAATGTACTGATGGATCAGCCACTACGTCGAAAACAGAACAGCCAGAGTTCAAGTACAAGGTGAGCAAAAAGGTGACACTGGAGCAAGGCGTACCCCGAAGGGGAGTACTGTTACCCACACTTTTTCTGAGGTATATAAACAACATTATAGAGAATATACAAAGAAGAGTCCACAGCTCCATGTTTGCAGACGGTCTGGCTTTCTGGACCTCTGAAGAAAATCTCACCGAGCAAACAATCGAGTGCAGCAGGCTCTATCATCGCTGGAGGAGTGAGCGAAAACATGGCTAGTCAAAATAAATGAAGAAAAATCAACATGTACGATATTCTCGCTTTCAAACAAACCACAGAACAAGAAAATATGTCTGAATGGCAAATATCTGCGGCTAAACGACAACCCAAACTACTTGGGCATCACATTTGATCGGCGCATGACATGGAAAACTCAGATCAAGAGAAAACGAATGAGAGCAAGACAAAGAATGGCAATCGTGAGGAAACTTGCTGGAACACGCTGGGGAGCAGACGAAAGAATTCTGAAGAAACTGTACACTGGAAGAGTGAGACCAGTTCTCGAGTATGGCATTGCGGCATGGGCAACAGCAGCAAAGGCGAACTTTGATAAAATTAGCAAACTCCAAAACAAAGCCATGAGAGTTATAACAGGAGGCATGAAGTCAACGGCAATTGTAGAACTTGAAAAGTTTACAAATCTGCAATCCATAACCGATAGAAGAGACAGCAGAGCCCAGCAGCAAGCAGAGAAACTAAGAAGACTGACAAGCCATCCAATGCATCAGAGACTAAATGGATTTGGAAAAGGGAGACTAAAGCGGAGAAATTTTGTAAAAATAGCCAAAGCAAAGATGAGCGAAGACCATATGAACACCATAACAACACCAAAGCCCATCCCTACTGTACGCAAACCTACCTGGAAGCAGCATATCAATCCGGAAGTGGTAGAAAATATACCAGGTATTGGATACAAGAACAGCCAGGTTGAAAATGAAAGAAGAGACATAACCCTGAGGTACATAACGGAAAACTACCCAAGCATGGACTGGACCCATGCATACACCGACGGTTCTGCAACAAACACAACACCGAACGGAGGGGGAGGGTTATTCCTGAGCCTAACAAACGGTAGAAAGATAACACTGTCAGTGGCAACTGGAAAATTCTCAAGCAATTTCAGAGCAGAGGCAGAGGCATTGAAGGCTGCAGTAAAAGCAATGCTGACAGGCGAAAGAAATGAAAGACAGATAGTCCTGTTCACAGATGCCCTGGCAGTGGTCACAGCACTAAAATGCCAGAAAAATACTGAACTTAATGATTTACGAGCAGTACTCTGTCAACTATGCCAGCAGTCCGCACCAAAAAGAGTAGTGGTACAGTGGGATCCATCCCACTGTAACATTCTAGGCAACAAGGAGGCAGACAGACTGACAAAAGAAGGTACAAGGCTACCACAACCAGATTCTAGTGTGACCTACAAAGAGTCCAAAAAGTTTATTAGGACCAGATACATGGCCAAATGGGAAACATAGCATACTGGCTACACAAAAAATGATGCCTACTACAAGGTTGAACAGAAGAGATCAGGTCGTAGTCTTCAGACTCCGCACATGCCACAACAGACTGAGGTACCCTCTATATAATAAACTGAAGATAGGTGGCACTGACAAATGCACCTGTGGTACAGGGAAAATGACCGCTGAACATCTGCTGCAAAATTGCTCGACATACGAGGACCAGAGAAAGCACATGTGGCCATCACCAGTGCCAACACTAGACAAGCTCTATGGCAGTGTCGACAGCCTCATGATGACTGCTGCTTGCTTCGAACAAATTCAAGTTGACGTCTGACAACGTACGAAGAAGAAGTATCCTTTCCAGCATGTTTATATCTCCTCTGCGGTAAGGACTCCAAACTTGTACATAGTACTCCATTCTAAGCAGCTAGACGAACCAATCAAAGTATTTTACATTGTTATATTTTCTGCTTCTTTGTCTTGCACGGTTATATTATTATGGACTTGTCTTTATATTAGCAACGTCTAGCGACATATGCGGATAGATGACATTTTGAGATATTTATTTAGTGTGTAAACTTTGTAATCGAATGATGTTGCTGTAGCTTGAGCCGTTCTGTTGTGTTGTTTTCGTCTTTGTTCGTGCATCGTAAAAATAGTTCGCTTCAAACGTTTTCATGTATACTAATCTATTTGCCCGAATATTGTGCATATTCTTTCAAATTAATTAATTAAATTATTTTTTTTCTTTTGAAAATTGTACTGATAGTACAGTTCTTATTGACAAAAGATAGATCCTAAAATTGTACACATATTATAGTTCTTACTGACAAAGGCAGATTCTAATATTGTGCACTTATTATGGTTCTTACTGACAAAGGCAGATCCTAAAATTGTACACATATTATAGTTTTTACTGACAAAGGCACATCCTAAAATTGTATACATATTATAGTTCTTACTGACAAAAATAGATCCTCAAATGTGTCTCCAATCTGTCGCAATTAAGTGAAGTGTTTCTGATAACATCAACGCAAGCAAGGACGGCAGGTAGGAAGAAGAATGCAGCTCTTCATTCAAGTACCACAATTGACGATCAGTTGGGAGAAGAAGAAGAAGAAAAAGAAAAAGAAGAAGAAGAAAATGGGGATGTGGCTGGGAGTTATAAAGGAATTAGGAACCATGATTCGTGTTAGGGTCAGCTGAAATTTGCTGATCAAGACCCAATCTGACATTCTTGCCCTGGTTTCCGGACACAGTCTGTGTCACAGTGGGGGTCGACATTGTGATTTCCAGTGATGTGTTTACTGATGAGCCTCGCATTACACAACAGCCAGGAGGACCACTGGTCAACGTCCTCAAGTACTCCTCGGGATGTAAGAACGTCGTTAAGAGTTTACTCATCTAGGCATGAGTAGCTTTGAAGAACAACAACATCAACAACAACAATATCGTTTTCTTTGTACATTGAAAAAATACTTACTCCAAATTGTTTCAGTGGTTACCGCGAACACATTTTATTTCCTGGAGAACACTTTTCAAACTTTACTTGTATTGTGTGCTAGCCGAAACTGTATTCAGGCCAATATGTTAGGTCAGGCTGTTTTGTGTTTAATACGTCACTATAACACTCAATTTTTTTCATTTGAGGATACCCATTAACCGAATCCGGTATCGTCAGC
Organism: Ariolimax columbianus; assembly: GCA_036924085.1. Classification (NCBI taxonomy): domain Eukaryota; kingdom Metazoa; phylum Mollusca; class Gastropoda; order Stylommatophora; family Arionidae; genus Ariolimax; species Ariolimax columbianus. The sequence continues at coordinate 10,800,474 of JAVGWX010000005.1, forward strand.
TACTAGACACAGAAATAATAGAAATATATTTCGGTTTTTTTAATGTTGGGTTTTGCCCAGTCTTTGTTATTACAGGACACAGTAAGCACGAATCTACACATCTGCCTAATTTTGCTCTTCATATTGTATTCTAAATATATGCTAACTTCAAACCACGATGTTGACTCTCACATAGCGCATGTTGTTGTTAGTTGTTGTTGTTGTTGACTATTCTTTTGTGTACATGATAGGCATAGGCTATATAACGTGACTTTTTAACTCTAAGGTAGAAGATTATCCCAACTCATTCAAGATCTTACTACTCTTATAGGGCACACGCCATCTGAGTTGGGAGTCGCCTTTTTTTCGACAGAAAGCTGTTGAAACAATATATTATTTGATACAGAAATGAAAGAATTAATTATTTATTTCCCCAAAGCATCATCATCATGTAGAATGTTCTTTATAGAACGTCGCTGCCATCACAGTCTGTTTGGCTTGGCTTGGCTTCGTTTGTTCTCAATCTCCCACTACCAAAAAGGCTACCTGAAAGGGCTTAAGTAGCAGAATGTAGTCCAGAGAACGGAAAGCGTTGTGTCATAGTGTACAGCTTGACTGCTATATTTGTACCTTTCGGTCCAACACATCCGACTTCAAAAGCATTTTTTGAGTACCGGTTTAGCATTCCCTCTTCGATCCCTTTTCCTTAGCCAGTCTGCCCTGCTGCAGCCTGTTATCCAGGATCACCGCGTGGACGTGTAGAAGGGTCTTATATAAATGTATATAAATGATTTGGACATAGGTATGGGATCCATTATTACAAAATTTGCTGATGACACAAAATTATACAGTAGTGTCTCATCTAAGGCAGAGGTGGATATATTGAGGTCGGATTTAAATAAAATTCGAGAATGGTCTGTAATCTGGCAAATGGAGTTTAATGTAGATAAATGTACAGTCATCTACATGAGTAGATCCAATATGGAACATAATTACAGAATTGGAGAGAACAATATTAGAAAGATAGATAAGGAAAGGGACCTAGGGGTTATAATAGATCATACAGGTAAGTTGAGTGAGCAAGTAAAGGTAGCAGTGAAAAAGGCAAATGCAATGTTAGGGATGATAAAAAGAAATATTAAACATAGGAGCAAGGAAGTGATAGTCAAACTGAATAAAGCATTAATTAGACCTAGATTGGAGTACTGTGTACAGGTGTGGAGTCCTTATCAGAGAGGGGATATAGACATGCTGGAAAGAATACAAAACAGAGCGACAAAGCTGATAGCGGGATTCCAGAATTGCAGTTATGAGGAAAGACTTAAAAAAACCGGCCTACAGTGTCTAGAAGAAAGAAAAATTCGTGGTGACTTAATACAGGTGTATAAGGTGATCAGAGGAATGGATAAATTATACTATAACAAGTTGTTTTTTTTTAATACAACCACCAACAATAACAAGAGGGCACAGCTACTAGATGACCAAGGAGAGGTCCAGATTAGATATTAGGAAGTATTTTTTAAGTATCCTGCAGTCTCTAACACTTCATTCATTACCATCGGTTAAGTCTGCTGAAGGGAACTGTCCATCCCACCTCACAGGCTGAGGCGTAGTATACTGTAGTCTCTCACACTTCATTCCTGAATCGTGGTTAAGTCTGCTAAAGGACTTTCTTAGCCTTACCTTTCTTCCAGGTGATGACATAGTCTAACCCCATTTTGTTTTCTTCCCACTGTCGTTTCGAAAGTACTGATGTTCTTATATCAGTTTTTCTATGCTACATGTAACTCGTCTATTATTTGATCCTTTAATGTTTCCAGTTTTTCTATGCTACATGTAACTCGTCTATTATTTGATCCTTTAATGTTTCCAGTTTTTCTATGCTACATGTAACTCGTCTATTATTTGATCCTTTAATGTTTCCAGTTTTTCTATGCTACATGTAACTCGTCTATTATTTGATCCTTTAATGTTTCCAGTTTTTCTATGCTACATGTAACTCGTCTATTATTTGATCCTTTAATGTTTCCAGTTTTTCTATGCTATAAATCTTGTATTATTTGATACTTCAATGTTTCCAGTTTTTCTATGCTGTAACTCTTGTATTATTTGATCCTTTAATGTTTCCAGTTTTTCTATGCTGTAACTCGTGTATTATTTGATCCTTTAACGTTTTGTTCGGTTCGCCATGTCATCAATGATAAAGAGGATAACACATTAATAGAAACCAAAGACATACATAATAGATGGAGAGAGTACTGCAGAACGATGTATGAAGATAGCACAAAGCGCTCAGCTACAATCCTACCAAAGGATGAGAATGAACCTGAACCAACATTGGAGGAAGTAGGCTCAGCAATCAAAAGCCTGAAAAAGGGAAAGTCCCCAGGATGTGATGATATCCAAGCAGAGCTAATACAGGCAGGAGGGGAGGCCAGTGCTTGAGTTTATCACAAGTTGTGTAAACAGATATGGCAGCGCAGAGTGGCAGACGCATGGAAGAAATCAATTTATATTCCCCTACCCAAAAAAGGCAATTAAAAACTGTGCGCAAACTACCGAACTATTGCGCTAATCAGCCAATCTAGCAAGATACTCTTGTGGATTCTATTCAGAAGGATAGAGAAAAAGTTTGAATCTGAAATTCGCACAAAAACCAAGCAAGAAATAGGAAATACAAAGGGACCAGAGATCACATATTCAATACGAGAAATATCTTCGAAAAATGTAGAGCGTTTAATGTACACATGTTTCATTGATTACACCAAGGCCTTCGACACCAAAAACATCAAAATCTGTGGAATATCATCAAGGAAATGGGGTTTCATGTGCACATTATACATATCATTGAAACATTATACCAAGATCAACGAACCACTGTCCGAGTATGTGGGCAAACATCAGATTGGTTCGCAGTACAAAAGGGAGTAAGACAAGGATGTATCCTCTCCCCTTATCTGTATAACATCTATGCGGCATGCATAATGTGACATGTTAGAGAAGACGAGAACATTGAAAGTTCTTGATACATTTAGGATTGGCGGGAACGAGATTCCAGAGTTACGATACTGAAAACGACACAGTGATACTATCAAGAAGTGCAGAAGGGCTAGAGTAGCTAATTTCAGCAGTCTTCTTCTTCGAACGCTGTCAGACGTCAACTTGAATTTTTTTTTAAGAAAGCAGCTGTCATCCTGAGGCTGTCGACACTGCCATTGAGCTTGTCTAGTGTTGGCACTGGTGATGGCCACATGTGCTTTCTCTGGTCCTCGTATGTCGGGCAATTTTGTAGCAGATGTTCAGCGGTCGTTTTCCCTGTACCACATGTGCATTCGTCAGTGCCACCTATCTTCAGTTTATTATATAGATGGTACCTCAGTCTGTTGTGGCCTGTGCGGAGTGAAGACTACGATCTGACCTCTTCTGTTCAACTGGTAGTAGGCATCATTTTTTTGTGTAGCCAGTATGTTCTGTTTCCCATTTGGCCATGCATCTGGTCCTAATAAACCTTTTGGACTCTTCGTAGGTCACACTAGAATCTGGTTGTGGTAGTCTTGCACCTTCTTTAGCCAGTCTGTCTGCCTCCTCGTTGCCTTGGATGTTACAGTGAGATGGAACCCACTGTACCACTACTCTTTTTGGTGCGGACTGCTGACATAGTTGACAGAGTACTGCTCTTAAATCATTAAGTTCAGTAATTTTTTTGACTTTTTAGTGCTGTAACTACGGTCAGGGCATCTGTAAACTTGACTATCTGGCTTTCATTGCTTTCGCCTGTCAGCATTGCTTTTACTGCAGCCTTCAGTGCCTCTGCCTCCGCTCTGAAATTGCTTTAGAATTTTCCAGTTGCCACTGACAGTGTTATTATTCTACCATTTGTTAGGCTCAGAAATACCCCTCCCCCTCCATTCTGTGTTGTGTTTGTTACAGAACCGTCAGAGTATCCATGGGTCCAGTACATGCTTGGGTAGTTTTCCGTTATGTACCTCAGGGTTATGTCTCTTCTTTCTTTTTCAGTCTGGCTGTCCTTGTTTCCAATACCTGGTATATTTTCTACCACCTCCGGAATGATATGCTGCTTCCATGTGGGTTTACGTACAGTAGGGATGGGCTTTGGTGTTGTTATGGTGTTCATATGGTGTTCGCTCATCTTTGCTTTGGCTATTTCTACAAAGTTTCTCCGCTTTAGTTTCCTTTTTCCAAATCTATTTAGTCTCTGATGCATTGGATGGTCTGTCAGTCTTCTGAGTTTCTCAGCTTGCTGCTGGGCTCTGCAGTCTCTTCTGTCGGTCATGGATTGCAGATTTGTAATCTTTTCAACTTCTACGATTGGCATTGACTTCATGCCTCCTGTTATAACTCTCATGGCTTGGTTTTGAAGTTTGCTGATTTTATCAAAGTTCGCCTTTGCTGCTGTTGTCCGTGCCACAATGCCATACTCGAGAACTGTTCTCACTCTTCCAGTGTACATTTTCTTCAGTATTCATATTCAGCAGTAAATCGACACAGTAAAGATAAAACCTGTTTATAAACATAAATAAAACAAAGATAATGACCACCGACAAAACACAATATCAACATAAATTTACAGTAGCTTATATTGAGTGAGACAGAGAGAGAGAGAGAGAGAGAGACAGAGAGACAGAGAGGGGGGGGAGCACGACATGTGTTTGTGTATGTGAATGAGAGGTAGTCAGAGATCATGTGTCTGTGCTTGAGTGAGTGTAAGTTAAAGAGAGGGAGGGCGCATATGTTTTCGTTTTGTGATCATGTGAATGTAAGTGTTCTATAGCTGTGCACGCGCGTGTGTGTGAGAGAGAACAAGAGAAAGAGAGAGTGAAGGAGAGTGCATGTGGTTGTGCTTTGTGATCGTATGTATTTGTAGCTGCGTGTGTGTGTATGTGTGTTTACGTGTGTGTATGTGTGTGTACGTGTGTGTGTATGTGTGTGTACGTGTGTGTGGGAGGGAGGGAGAGAGAGAGAGAGAGCATGTGACTGTGCTTTGTGATCGTGTGTATTTGTAGTTGCGTGGGTGTATGTGTGTGTACGTGTGTGTGGGAGGGAGGGAGAGAGAGAGAAAGCATGTGACTGTGCTTTGTGATCGTGTGTATTTGTAGTTGCGTGGGTGTATGTGTGTGTACGTGTGTGTATGTGTGTGTACGTGTGTGTGGGAGGAAGGGAGAGAGAGAGAGCATGTGACTGTGCTTTGTGATCGTGTGTATTTGAGTGTGTTTCATAGCTGTGTGTGTGTATGTATGTGTGTGTTTGTGGGGGAGAGAGTAAGAGGAAGAGACCATGTTTAAGTATGTACGTGAGTGTGAGTGAGGGATATGGAGACATATTATGTGTATATATTTAAGTTTGTTTTACAGCTAGGTGCCAGTGTGGGTGTACAAGGGAGAGGGGGTGCGGGGATTGTGTATATGTGTGTTAGTGTATTTGTATGTGTTTATTTTATAGCTGAGTATGTTTATGAAAAAGGCAATGAGGGGTTTAAATATATTATATGTACTCATATATGTCCGTCCATTTAATTCATTTGTGCAGTGCTTCGTTGACAAGATCCACATAAAACCAAAAGAACGGCATATTGATTGACCGTGCCTTCGCTACGTTAAAGCCGTTATTACGTATTATCTAAATGAAACCAAAGGACGGTTTTTTTTGTTGACCGTGTCTTAGCTTTAATAAAGCCGTTTTTTATGAATTTATCTAATCATTATTCATTCTGCTTTTTCTGGACGCAATTATTGCAACTAAGATAATAATGACATTATACAGCGTTTCTTAACTGGGGTTCTCCGAAACAGTTTAGCGAGAAATAGCGAGAAATGACGAGAAATATGTAAATCATGTGTCAATGTATTTTTTAAAGTAATTTTTGTGTTTTATTTCATATTGGTAATTTTACAATACACGTAGGGGAGGAAGACTAACGGGTGGTCAGGCACAACATGCTGATCAGACATGTTAGTCAGCGTCAGGGTAAACATTCTGGCCAAGACCCTCACCTCGGCTTCCACGCAGCCCTCCCTGGAAGCGGTTTGTTTTCATGGCAGCCTGGCTAACGAGGTGAGGATCGACGTGATCCCCGAAGTAGTGAGCGACACGCAGATGAAGCCAAGCATAGCACAACCGCCTGGAGGGCCATCGTCCACCTTCCTCAGCACGCTCGGGATGTGAGGAAAGCTACTGTAACATGCCACTTCACGTCCAGGGCGCACAAAAGAGTAAACCTACTCATTGTGGGTATTCGAAACAACAACAATACACGTGCGACATGTTCTTCAAAAATTAGTGGATAATATCGGAGCGTCATACAAGGTCTCCATCAGCCCTGCCTGTACTACTTGGCGTGCATGCCCAGTCCCTCACCTCACCCACGCTGTTTCGTCAGTTGAAGCCATCATGTTAAATGGTTATGTGAATTTTACAAATTCAAGTATGTTTATGATTACTTTTGATAGTTTATGAAAAATATGTATGTGTTTAGGTGTTGGAGAGAATAGACACTGTCACAGTCATTTTCATGCTTAGTCATCGAAGGCTCCGATGGCTGCGACACATTTGGAGGATGGATGATGGCAGAATATCAATATATTTTATCTACGGGGAATTACAATTGGGAAAAAGGTATCCTGACCGGCCACTACTTCGGTACAAGAATGTATGCAAGCGGGATATGAATGGTTCAGGCATCTATTTGGAATCATGGGAACAGGACGCCATGGATCGTGTTACATGGAGGGGCAGGATTAAGCATGGAATACAGACAAAGGAAATACTGATTGCTGATTGGCTAAAGACTCAGAGTTTGAGAAGACACGCCACATCATGCGATGCCGCAAACGGTCCTGACTTTTCTTGCACACACTGTGGAAGACGCTTCTCTGCCCGGATTGGTCTTATGGGTCACATTCGTTACCGTCATGGACTGAAGTTGCATACCTTTTTTTTTCAAAGCACAATTACTATCGTCTGACAAGATGGAAAGAGCTAATGATGATGATGTATATGTTTTTTTTCTTTCTCTCTCTCTCTCCCTCTCTCTCTTTCTGTGTGTATGTGTGTCTGTGTGTGTTTGAGAATGTGTGTATGTGTGTGAATGTGTGTGTATGTGTGTGTATGTGTGTGTATGTGTGTGTAAGTGTGTAAATGTGTATGTGTGTGAATGCGTGTGTGTATGCGTGTGTCTTTCAAAGTTGATTCATATGTTCGCTTTCATTTTCTTCAGTTTTGAATGTGAGTTTGTTTTATCTTACACAAATTCCTGACCGTTCAAAGTGGAGATTTGTGGAGAACTTTACCAGACAACTTTACAGAGGCTGGGATGACGAATAGCAAATCTCCTGACAAATGTCAAGGCATTAGTGCCAACACGCTGAATAAAAAAGGTTCGTCTTATACAATGAATATTACTTTTATCAATAGGCTTCATAATGCCTTGATATCCAGGCTGTCCTGTTCCATTGTGCCTGGTCTGTGGCAAACAACTGTCAAATGCACTCATTTTGAATCTTAGGTCAGTCACTTAGCAACATCGATAACCCTATTCGTTGTTACTAATCTTTCCGGTTAATCCCTCTTTGACCATTATGTAACCAGTGGTTAACTCTTGGGGAGGATGGGGGGGGGGGCGGGAGATTCCGTGGCAAAGTGGTTAAGCCGTCGGCCTCGTGATCAGGTGATGTGGGTTCGAGTCTGCCGTCTTTTTCACGAGTGCGTAATGCGGAGTCCCCTGCATCTCGTAGTAGCCTACTAGCCGTCTTGTCCTTGTCTTGCCACTGGTGTCGGGCGGCTTGAGACGAGGGACTGAGGATAAAAAGTAGCGCAGTTAATCCTTACTAAAAATAGGGCTAGCAAATTTAATTATGCCAGTGTAAAGACGGTAAGTTACGTGAACTAAATGGAGACGCGAATAGAAGCTCTTTAGCCGAGTATCATACATTGCGTGTGTATCTGTTAGTAATGTGGACGTATTGGTCAGTGTGTGGATGCGTATGTATCGGTTAGTAATATGGACGTATTGGTCAGTGTGTGGATGCGTGTGTATCCGTTAGTAATATGGACGTATTGGTCAGTGTGTGGATGCGTGTGTATCCGTTAGTAATATGGACGTCTTGGTCAGTGTGTGGATGCGTGTGTATCCGTTAGTAATATGGACGTATTGGTCAGTGTGTGGATGCGTGTGTATCCGTTAGTAATATGGACGTCTTGGTCAGTATGTGGATGCGTGTGTATCTGTTTGTAATATGTTCCCCTATGGCAGGATTTTTTTAAATACAGTAGTTTTGCCGATCCTTTCTGTACGTGGAGAAGTGGTCGTACAGAGAAAAATCCGCAACATGTCCAGTCAAACTGGAGAAGGAGTGATTTCAAACCTGGTATGTTGGGATAGAAAACCAAGCTTCGGCTTAATACCTCATCCCCGCTCCTCCCCCCCCCCCTTTTCCCTCCCACTGCGTCCTACTGCTTTACATGTTAATATAGAAATGTAATTGATTCCTTATGTTCTGGGGGTTGGGTATCGAGTGGATGAATGAGTTATTTACGGAGACATTAGGTCCACATATGTTATATTCTTCTATGAATTTACTTGAAAAGGGTTACTAACAATCGTCCTTATATAGCTCTGGCACATGTTCTCTCCATCGGTATTCCTTCTTCTTCATCGATCAACCGATGATGTGCTTCCAGTCTGGTGTGGTTCGCGAAGGAAAATGTGCGTTTCAGGTCTACGTCTTTCTGCAGAATATGTTCTGGTGTTTGCTTGGCTGCTCAGTAATCGCACGTGGTAGTCTCTCTTAGACCCATACTGTGGAGGTGGGCCTTGAGTCTGAAGATCTATGTCTGCCATCTCTGCCATATTTGTCTATGTTGTCATTTTCTGGCTTGTATTCTTCGTGCTGTTCTGTCCATTTTGTTCTCATAGATCGTTTGCTGAGTGTCTTTGCCTTTGTATATCTTTGAGGTTGGGGTGGGCCATCACTTCTGGCTTTTGCGAGCTCATCATTACTCCATTTTGAGTGACTGTGACGATTTAATTACATTTATCTTGAATGCTGAGTGATTCTGGCCGATTTAGTTTCAATTATCTTGAATGCTGAGTGATTCTGGCCGATTTAGTTTCATTTATCTTGAATGGTGAGTGGCTCTGGCCGATTTAGTTTCATTTATCTTGAATGGTGAGTGGCTTTGGCCGATTTAGTTTCATTTATCTTGAATGGTGAGTGAATCTGGACGATTACATTTATCTTGAATGGTGAGTGAATCTGGACGATTACATTTATCTTGAATGGTGAGTGACTCTGGACGATTTGCATTTATCTTGAATGGTGAGTGACTCTGGACGATTTGCATTTATCTTAAATGGTGCGTGACTCTGTGACGATTAATTAGTTACATCTATCTTGAATGATGAATGACTCTGGCCGATTTAGTTTCATTTATCTTGAATGGTGCGTGACTCCGGACGATTTAGTTACATTTATCTTGAATGGTGAGTGACTGGACGATTTACATTTTTCTTGAATGGTGAGTGACTCTGTGACGATCAATTAGTTACATCTATCTTGAATGATGAATGACTCTGGCCGATTTAGTTTCATTTATCTTGAATGGTGCGTGACTCTGGACGATTTAGTTACATTTATCTTGAATGGTGAGTGACTCTGGACGACCTAGTTACATGTATCTTGAATGGGCGTGACTGGCCGATTTAGTTACATTTATCTTGAATGGTGCGTGACTGGCCGATTTAGTTACATTTATCATGAATGGTGCGTGACTCTGGACGATTTAGTTACATTTATCTTGAATGGTGAGTGACTCTGGACGACCTAGTTACATTTATCTTGAATGGTGCGTGACTGGCCGATTTAGTTACATTTATCTTGAATGGTGCGTGACTGGCCGATTTAGTTACATTTATCATGAATGGTGCGTGACTCTGGACGATTTAGTTACATTTACCTTGAATGGTGAGTGAGTGTTTCTTTTGTTCCTCACGAAATTTAAATCTGTTCTTATACACCAATTTTGAATTTAAACTCTTCCCAAAATCCTCAATTTCTTTGCATCTGTCCTCAAACCATTTTTCTCTGCCTCTTGCATACATGGTCTATTTACTCTTTAATGTTTGTCTGCATCATGTTCAGTTTTCACACACTTTCATGTCCGTGGTTCTGTCATTATGTCGACCATCTCTGTTGTCCCCCATGATTTCCTGAACCAAACTTGATTCTTACAATCGTTGGTTCTCCGCTTCCGTTGTTCTTAACTTTACATCTTACCATTGCATCCCTGATGTCTATTCTTTTGTTTTGGAGTTCTCCGTATGCATTTCTACTTCCTTTTAAAATATAATTTTTGATACCTTTTCACTTAGTGATGCGATGTTCCACCTGGCTTTCCTTTGGGGCATTGTCAGGCTCTTCCATCTCAGTTGGTTCTGCATTACTAGGAGATTGTGATCCGAGCCTACGTCTGCTCCCTAGTAGACAAGACATTATTTAATCGGGTTACAAGAATGTCATCACTTTGGTCTCGCCTCTTGTCATCCAAACGTGTATTCTTCTTTGGTCGATCTCAATCTCCCACTACAAAACCATGAAAAGGGTTTTGCAAGTAGCAGGATGTTCTCCGAAGAACGGAATGCTTTGTGTCGTAGTTTACAGCTTGACTGCGATATTTGCAACTTTCGGTCCGACACATCCGACTTTTGATTTGTGAGTACCTGGTTAGACTTCCCTCTTCGATACCTTCTTCTTAGTCAGGCTGCTCTACTGAAGCATGTTACCCAGGATCACCGCGTGGAGTGGTGGGATGTGTAGAACGGTCGCTATGGGTCGCTGACCGCTGCAGCTCATGCTCAGCAACTTGTTCTCACTGCGTCTACTATATCGCCTTCTCTTTGGGGCATCGCACCAATTATTAACGTACGTTTTCTGTTTCCAAAAGTCCCTCATTCTTTGGTCCGTTCCGTTTCGATTGCGAATCTTGACTGTCTCATTAGGTCATTCTCAGCGTCTTCTCCTACTGATGCACTCCCGTCTTTCATTATTATTACATTGCATGTGGCTTTAGTTTTTATCAAAACTTCCTCCAAGATGCTGAACATATCTTCCGCCTTACTGCCTCATGCGTTGGGGCAGCCATGTACAGCTACACTATAACCGTATCTATGGTAGCCATCTACTCCTTCCGGTGAGAGCCGCGTAGCGTAGTGGAAATGTTTTTTCAGACTGCAATGGTACCCGGGTCGATCCAGCCTTAAATGGGTACCGGTTCAGTCAGAGAAGTACCACATCATCCACTAAGTGCCGTGGGTTACAAAATACAAGTTTGGCGGGATCTTTTACTCCTTCCGGTGGCCATCTTGCTGTAATGTACCGTTCTGGGGACGGCTTGTTCTAGTTTTTAAGTGGCACGGCTCACAATCAGAAGGTGCTGGGTTCGATCCCCATCACCGGCCGTTACCCCGGTAGCAAACCCTTAGAAAATGCAGGAGGAAGCAGAGGAAGCAAACCCTTACATAAAATGCATGCTGAAGTCGGATGCACTGGGCCAACATGCGTAAAATAAAAACCACAGTGCAACACACACCGCCTTGGAGATTAGAAAGGAAAAAAAACGACAACAAAATGTACCGTGCTGATATGTTACGAGTACTCTGTCACTCCAGGAGTGTATTATATAGTAGTCATCACTTTGAAATTCATCCACCTTCCTCTATTTAACCTCGCTCAATCCCAGGATGTAAATGTGAATTCTTTTCATTTCGGCTTTTAAGTTCTTCCGGTTTTCTGCATTTTCCTAACATTCAAAGTTGTTATATTTAGACAAACCTTTCCGTTAACATGAGAAGCCCTGTGCCCTTCCCTAAAGAGGTTTACACCTGGTTTTACCAAGGCATCGTGCTTTCCAATAACGTATTTACTTGTTTGAGTTTCTTAATCTTGGGAAAATAATGGGTGCTTTCCCTTTGCCTTACACATTGGCCGTTGTGGCTATTTCTACGTACCAGGACAAGTAAACGTCCTTCATTTCTCATCCATAGATTTTCCCATTATACCAGTAGATAATGGGTTACCAAGCCTGCGTTTGCTGCACTCAGTTCATGTAGCATAAAGTTCATAAAGCATTTGTTAGATCTAGATCGGAGAACTGTGTACAGGTGTGGAGTCCGTATCAAAGAAGGGATATAAACATGCTGGAAAGAATACAAAAAAGAGCGACAAAGCTGATAGTGGGATTCCAGAATTACAGTTATGAGGAAGGATTCAGAAAAACCGGCCTACAGTATCTAGAAGAGAGAAGAATTCGAAGTGATTTCATTCAGGTTTATAAGATGATCAGAGGAATGGATAAATTAGACTATAAGAAGTTGTTTTTTAAAGACAGCCACTCACAAGAACAAGAGAGGAATAGCTACAAATTAACTAAAGAGAGGCCCAGATTAGATATTAGGAAATATGTTGTTAGTCAGAGAGTGGTGAATGCTTGGAATGCATTGCCATGGGGGTAGTGGAGGCAAGGACAGTTATTACATTTAAGAACAAATTGGATGCGCATGAGCAAGGTAGTGTTAAAGAAACTGGTTGTATACAGACTCTGCAGAGTCTTCTAAACCCATATAAAGACGTTAAGTTTAAGTTAAGTTATGTTAAGTTATGCCCGTGACCTCTACCAATAGAAGGCGCAGTTTGAAGTTTCTCTTCATTGAGTTGAGACCAAAATGGCATATCTGAGACTCTCCAGTAGTTTCATAGCGTAAAAAGACACGAATCTGTGTGATGAGAGACCGCGCTAAGACGGAAACAAAACAAAATCTGTGTTACGACCAAAACACCTTCATCAGGGACAAGGAACAACAACACAAATATGAGCTAACGACTCATAGAGAAAGGGAAGAATACGTGAAATGAATATGTGAACGCATTAATAAGTGGTAGAAGGTACGTATCGGGTCGTCTAGTCTGTGAGCATGACAGAGCCCAGATAGTATGTGAGTCAGCGGCGGTGACATTACCAGGTTGGCGTGAGAAGTGGGACAAAGCCGGATAGCGCCCCAACAGGGAATGATCAATTCGTGGTATAAGGACAGGTAAAGCCCCAAACTAGAAGAGGAGGGAGGCAGTAAGGAGGAGATAAAGACAAAGTTAAGATGTGTAAAATGTTAATGCCATGCGGTTGGAGACATCTCTTGTGGAAGATCAGTTTATTCTCAAGTGATAATCGATGACGATCGACAGGGAAGCAAGATACTATGTCTGTGACACTCACATCAGCCTTACCACGGTGCCCAGAACGATTGAAGTGGCTGGCAATTGGGGAACCAGTGTAGTTAAATATGTCACCGAAGGATTGGCAGAAGCGTACGCGTAGTTCTAGACCAGTCTTCCCAGAGTACGTTATAACAAACTAAAGACAAGTGATGGAATGAATAATATTGGGGTACTGGCATGTGTTCATGAGAAACTATCTTTGAGCAGAGCATGAGCTGCAGATGTCAGCGACCCATAACTGAATGCTAGCCTCGAGGCCAGCGACCCAGAGCTCAGTAGCAGCTGTCAGCGACCCATATCTGAAAGCTAGCGTCAGGGCCAGCGACGCAGAGCTGAGCAGCAGCTGTCAGCGACCCATAGCTGAATGCTAGCGTCAGGGCCAGCGACTCAGAGCTGAGCAGCTGGCGGGAGATGGATGTTGCCGTGGGAAGAATTTCCTGCTTGGCGGACTAGGATCGAGCAGGTTATTACTTCGCTGAGTTGAGACAAGTGCCGCAAAGGGTGGTTAAAAGACTCAAATACTACTAAGTCAAAGATGACCCGCAGCATGTTAGGCGCCATCAATGCTGCTCGTAACCTTACCATGGCGGTGGTATGCCTAATCACACAGTTAGACCCATCGTACGACATGCTCTCTGTAGAGCAGTGGTGCTATTCTTGTCCTTGTCATACACAAAGACCCCGGTGGATCACTCGCGACAGCATGTGAAATCCCTCTGAATTTTGTCAGGTTTGTAGGCGACATTGGGAGTGTCAGAGACAACAAGGGGGTGGAAGGAACAGAGTGAAGGGTGGAGAGATTGTGGAATAAAATATCCCGGACAAAAGCGCTGTGAGAGTGATAGATGAGAAAGAGTTTCATTCGGTCAGAAGGAAGAGAGTGAGTGGAAGTGAGTGAGTCATGGGGGGTAGGCGGGGAAGATAGGGAGGACCCGTTAGAGGACGGAGCAGCGAACTGTCTCACGGTAAAGACGCTCACGGAAGAAGTTCAGCATATCCTGGTTCTTGAGAAGGAAATCCTTGCCCTCCTAACAGAGGCGGAGGAACTGGGACAAAGGAAGGGAGTCACAAGAGGATCTAGGATGAGAAGAAATGTAGATTACTTTTAGAGTACCTTCTTTATTATAGTAGTGTAGTTCTGTGAAAGTAGTCCTCCCGTTTCAGTTGAATTTTCCTAGAGACCCTTCCATGGTCATATTTGAAAAGATTGTAGCAAACACGATACAACAATATTGGTTTAGCTAATGCATCCGTGTCGTGTAACGCCCTGGTGAGATAGTACATGAGAATATAGATCTATATTAGTTTAGCTTCTTGATCCGTGTCTTGAAACACCCTGGCGAGATAGTACATGAGAATATAACAGAATTTCTTCAGAACTCAGAAAACGTATTTAAAAGAAAGGAAAAAAACAACAGGTACAGCGTTCACTTGTGTAATTTTTTTAATTTTTTTTTGTGTGCCTTCGTCTTATTTTTCTATTTCCCCAATACAGTGTGGGTTGCACAATGTTTTTATTTATGTTTCTGATTCGTCCTGCATTTTCTAAGGGTTTGCTTCCCCGGGATAACGGCTGGTGCTGTGATGGGGAGCGATTCCTGCACCTTCGTGTTGTGAGCCGTGTCACTTAACCACTAGGCCACGCCGTCCCCACTTGTTTGAGCCGATGTATTGATTTCTTTAGCCACGTTATTTGTCAAAGATTGATTGATTGATTGATTGATTGATTGATTGATTGATTGATTGATTGATTGATGTATGGTAGTATGCAGCATTTTTTTTCAATTGACATTAGGTTTATGTCGTTGAAGTTGTTCTCACCGCAGTCCAAAGTGATCATGGCTGCCCGAAACGCTGGTACAGCACGAGACAAGGTATTCCCTCCTCCAACATACATCCGTATTGACTTGTATCACTCCGTTTCTGTTAAGACAGGAGGAAAGACTAGGCACATTATCATCATCATGTGCCGTCTCCGCATCGGAGCCTGACGGTAATGAGTTTCCAGCTGTCTCTGTCCCCGT
This sequence comes from Ariolimax columbianus, assembly GCA_036924085.1. Taxonomy (NCBI): domain Eukaryota; kingdom Metazoa; phylum Mollusca; class Gastropoda; order Stylommatophora; family Arionidae; genus Ariolimax; species Ariolimax columbianus. The sequence continues at coordinate 10,815,763 of JAVGWX010000005.1, forward strand.
GCCAGGTCGATGTACTCAGTCAGACTCTGCCTTGGGATCAAGACGCTGAGCAGCGCATGAGCTGCAGCGGTCAGCGACCCATAGCTGACTGCTAGCGTCAGGGCCAGCGAACCAGAGCTATCAAGACCCTTCTACACCTCCACGCGGTGATCCTGGATAACAGGCTGCATCAGGGCAGACTGGCTAAGGAGAAGGGATCGGAGAGGGAATGCTAACCCGGTACTCAAAACATGCTTGCTGAAGTCGGATGTGTTGGACCGAAAGGTGCAAATATCGCAGCTAAGCTGTAAACTACAACACAACACATTCCGTTCTCTGGACTACATTCTGCTACTTACCCTTCCAGGGTTGGTAGTGGGAGATTGAGAACGAACGAAGAAGAAGAAGAAGAAGAAGAAGAAGAAGAAGAAGAAGAAGAAGAAGAAGAAGACTCTGCCCTGACCAAATCTTGATGTTGTCTGACCAACTGTACCTCTGCCGCCCTCTGTCTCTCCTACCCTCTACTATTCACTCCAATATAACTTTTATCAGACTGTCATATCGCTTGACATGACCAAAATATTTTCTTTTTATTTCCTTCAGAAGTAATTTCTCCACCTTGAGTTGTTTCAGAACCTCCTTATTGGTTCTCCCATTTTTCAAAAAAAACTTGTCTAAGTCTTCTGAATCCCAACATGTCAGTACTCCATTCACTTCTCCATTTTCTTGGTCAGGGTCCAGGTGACTACTCTCTACAATAGGACTATATAACCTGCTATCCATGTCGTAAAATGTAATCAAGTAAGGCTGTAAGTGTGGGTCGTATTGTCATCGTGTAGAATAATGTGCCATCAAGACAGGAACACATACATGACGCTTGACAAACAATATCTGCTGTCTTGTCATAGGCTTTCTGCTGTTAGGACATAGGCAGTATGTTGTCATGACACAGGCTATCTGATGTCACGACACAGGCTGTTTGATGTCATGACACAGGCTATCTGATGTCGTGACACAGGCTATCTGATGTCGTGACACAGGCTATCTGATGTCATGACACAGGCTATCTGATGTCGTGACACAGGCTATCTGATGTCATGACACAGGCTATCTGATGTCGTGACACAGGCTATCTGATGTCATGACACAGGCTATCTGATGTCACGACACAGGCTATCTGATGGCATGACACAGGCTATCTGGTGTCATGTCATATATTATCTGCTGTTTAAATAAAAAGGTTGTCTGATGTTTTAACAAAGGATATCTGTAACAAAGGATATCTGCAACAAAGTATATCTGCAACAAAGGATGTCTGCAACAAAGGTTATCTGCAACAAATGCTATCTGCTGTTTTAACAATGGCTAACTGATGTTTCAACTAAGACTCTCTGCTGTTTTAACAATGGCTAACTGATGTTTTAACTAAGACTCTCTGCTGTTTTAACAATGGCTAACTGATGTTTTAACTAAGACTCTCTGCTGTTTTAACAATGGCTAACTGATGTTTTAACTAAGACTCTCTGCTGTTTTAACAATGGCTAACTGATGTTTTAACTAAGACTCTCTGCTGGTTTAACAATGGCTAACTGATGTTTTAACTAAGACTCTCTGCTGTTTTAACAATGGCTAACTGATGTTTTAACTAAGACTCTCTGCTGTTTTAACAATGGCTATCCGCTGTTTAACCACTGATATCTGCTGTTTTAATAAAGACTACTGCCGTTTTAACAAATGCTATCTGCCGTTTTAACAAAGGCTTTCTGCAAGTAGGCCTACTAATGTGCTGGTTCCATGCTCCTGTTGTAGCTTTTTTAAAAATCATGATTAAGGGAAGGGGAACAGCCTTTCCTAAGTGTTTGTTTAACGTACGTTAAACACACCACATGTCGCATGTCCTACTATCCCTTCTGTTACACATGTGCCATTAGTTGCCATCTCTGTCTGTTGTGTGTATGTGCCATTAGTTACCATCTCTGTTGTGTGTATGTGCCATCTCTGTTGTGTGTATGTGCCATTAGTTGCCATCTTTGTTGTGTGTATGTGCCATTATTTGCCATCTTTGTTGTGTGTATGTGCCATTATTTGCCACTTTGTTGTGTGTATGTGCCATTAGTTGCCATCTTTGTTGTGTGTATGTACCATTATTTACCATCTTTGTTGTGTGTGTGCTATTAGTTGCCATCTTTGTTGTGTGTATGTGCCATTAGTTGCCATCTCTGTTGTGTGTATGTGCCATTAGTTGTCATCTCTGTTGTGTGTATGTGCCATTAGTTGTCATATCTGTTGTGTGTGTGCTATTAGTTGCCATCTTTGTTGTGTGTATGTGCCATTAGTTGCCATCTCTGTTGTGTGTGTGCTATTAGTTGCCATCTTTGTTGTGTGTATGTGCCATTAGTTGCCATCTCTGTTGTGTATGTGCCATTATTTGCCATCTATGTTGTGTATGTGCCATTATTTGCCATCTCTGTTGTGTGCATTTTAATTTGTCATTTCTCCTGAAGTTGCTGAGCCAGGAATATCATATCCAGAGTTCAGTGAATCGATCTGAAGCTGCGTTGACTCTTTGGAAGAAGACCATGTTCTAGGTGAGCGATCAATCGGTTGAGGAGAACTCGTGCCAGTATCTTGCCAGCCGTCGGTAGGAGGGAGATTCATCTGTGGTTGTGGCATGATTGACGGTTTCCCTTTCGCTTGAATAAGTGGACGAAGGTAGCATCCTTCAGTTCTTGTGGGCCAGTCTCAGTGGTCCATATTGTGTTGTGGGACAGTCTCAGTGGTCCATATTATGTTGTGGGACAGTCTCAGTGGTCCATATTGTGTTGTGGGACAGTCTCAGTGGTCCATATTGTGTTGTGGGCCAGTCTCAGTGGTCCATATTGTGTTGTGGGACAGTCTCAGTGATCCATATTGTGTTGTGGGACAGTCTCAGTGGTCCATATTGTGTTGTGGGCCAGTCTCAGTGGTCCATATTGTGTTGTACAGCTCAGTTAGTCACTGTGTTAGGACACAACTTTCTTCTTTGTTGATCTCAGCCGGTATCAGTTCTGCACCCGCAGCCTTCCCATTTAGTAGATGGTTGATTGCTGCTCGATATTAGAAGGAACATCCAGTTCATTTTTCAAAGGTGTCTGAGGCAGGCGGTCTATGGCTTCGTCGCAAACGGAAGATGGTTGGTTGAGGATCGTGTGGAAGTGTTCTGCCCAGCGTCCCAGTATTCTGAGTTCTGAGCCATCTGCATTCAGAATTGGAGTTCTATTCGACGGTTGAGGGCCATAACCAGTCTGTAAAGCGTTATAGAAGTGTTTTGAGTCGTTTCTGTCTGCATAATGCTGAGTTAAATCTGCCTTGTTTCTCAACCTTGCGTCTTTTATTTTCTTGAGCTTTCCTCGGAAAACTTTTCGTATAGTTGTGAATGCCACTTTTGGGGGGCTAACGACTATGTGTTCTATTTATGAGCTCTAAATATCTCTGGTTTTTTGTCTCTTGATAAGGGACATGATTTCTGCGTCGTTCTCATTAAACCAATCTTGATGCTTTCGTGTTGTGTATCAAATGTATTCAAAAGCGGAGGAGTATACAGCGTCTCTAATGGCGGCCCAGTTTTCATAGACATTGGACCTAGTTGCAGATTCTTTAAATTTCTAGAGCAACGAGGGCTATACGTGACTTTCGTGAACCTGACCTAGACTTTTGATACCGTCAACAGAGATGGACTTTGGAAGGTCATGGGGAAATTCGGCTGTCCAATCAGATTCACCAAGATCGTCCAACAATTCCACAAAGGTATAAATGCTTGTCTGCTGAGTGATTGAGAAACGTCAATTGCCTTTCCTGTGTCAAACGGCGTCAAGCAGGGCTGTGTACTAGCCCCAACACTCTTCAGCATAATGTTTGTTGCCATGCTCAGCGTTAGCTATCAGGGTTGTGCCCAAAACATAGTGGAAATCGAATACAGGATTGAAGGAAAACTCTGAAATCACATCTGACTGCAAGCTCACACCAAGGTAAAGGACAGAACCATCTCTAACTTGCGTGTTGCTGATGACTGTGTCCTCGCTGCCAGCACCGAAAGAGACGTGTAGACAAATGTGGACACGTGCTCTACAGCCTGTGACATGTTCGGTTTTACAATTAATATCACCAAAAAAACTGAGGTCATGTTTCAGCCTGCCTCGAGTGTCGCATATCGAGACCGAGATATCAGAGTCAAAAACTAGCGCCTCCAATAAGTAGACAGCCCCACTTATCCTGGCAGCACTCTTTCCAGGGAAACGGGAAACTGACTCTGGGGTCAGCAACAGCATCTCCAAGATCAGTGCTGCCTTTGGGAAGCTGCAAACAGCGTTTTGGATAGGAAGGGTCTTGACCTTGATACAGATAGATGGGCTGGATCTCAACCTGGGGGCCACTCTTTCCCTTCTCTCTCTTGTCGCCTCACTCTGTTTCATTTGACTCTGTCCTACAGTCACACTCTTGCACAACTTTCACATGCGCCCTCATGGTGAGGCGCGCCATTTTCCACCCCAGACCGTAGTCAATTGGGCGATATCAGGACGCATAAACCAGTGCTTGGATGCATGTGTGCATCTGTATGTACCTATGCTAGGTTTGTGCGCCCTCAGAAGCTAGCCCAACCAAAGTGCAATGGAAGGGCTTTACCACGAGGGCGCGTGTGAAAGTTGTGCAAGGGTGTGACTGTAGGACAGAGTCAAATGAAACAGAGTGAGGTGTGAAGAGAGAGAACAGTTGTCCCCAGGGTAGAAGGCCCCTGACTTTGTGTGGGATAGAGTCCTCAGTGTATGAATCTGTTGTCATCAACGATTGTGATGGACGACTATAAGTATTATTATTTAGTTGTTGAAGACTGGCCTACAACACTTGTTCTTCTTTGTATTGAAATTGGTGATGTTTAAAATACATTTCTCTTTTTTACGTTCGCAGTCACTTTGAAGTCTAAATTGATCATGATCTAAGGAAAGTTCACCTAGTTCCCTTGACCTTTCAGTTACTTCACTTCGTCGGTAACCTGTTTACAATCTCTGTCCAAAATGTTTTAAATAGCCTGCCTTTATTCATGCTAATTATATTCCTTACCACTCTCAATGGTGAAGTATTGTTAAATGCCTACGTACAACACTACAGTTCGTTTACACTAACACGCTTGTATGCAATAATCTTCCTATTTGTTGGCAGTGTGTTATGATAGTAGTGGATTGTACATGGTGCTGTTGTCAACCACATGCACAACTCTTCCAGCTGCCAGACGCGCAATTCCTGATAGAACATCCCCTTCTTCTCCCACGCTCATACTTAATTTAACTTTCGGAAATTCCCATCATAATATTAGCATATGAATGTACCGCGCTTGATCGCACTCGTATACTCGCGAGATAGTGTTGGCTGTATGAGACGACCATGACACGATAGTACTTGTGGTACGATTTCTAAAATTAGACACTGGTCTTTGCCAGGGAAATTACTTATCTTCATTTTCTGGAAAATCGAAAGAAAAATCTAGAATTCAGTGCTACATGGCAAGGCTAGTAGGGACAGAAGAATGTTAAAATTATTAATATGATATTCATAGTTTTCGTGACAAATTAATCTGAGAATAACTTAAAGGAAATGTGAAATTCACAATTGCTCTTCAGGAAGGATTACATCTTTACAAGTAGACGAGCAAGAAGCAATATATAAAAAATATACTTTAGATATATTATTATTTTGATTTATTGTTAAATTATTGATAACCTAGTTCTCTGTCGCACATCAATCCCTCGAGCATAACTTGTGTAGCTGCCACCTAACAGCTGGTGTAATGAAGTTGTCTTCTTCTTCTTCTTCCTCGTTCGTCTTCAGACCTCAACTTCAATAACTGTAACAAAGGCAGCAGTCGACTCAAGGCTCTGTACGCTTCCGTACAGCTTCTCGTGCAAGGACACTGTATTAAGTTGACATAATGATATGCACTTTTTCGTCTGCTCAGGTGACACAGTCTTTTACGTGGTATTTTTGTGAGGATTTGGCAAAATGTACCCCTATATTCAATAAGACAAATACTGTGTCTGATTGCGCGTAGACCATCACTGTTTGGAGCAGAGGATGCAGCGCAGTGAGTGAACTGACAGAACCAGAAACTCAAAGCTCGATCCAAGCAGCGGTGCTTGAAACAAACTGCACTACTAAGGGAGTAAGGATCGCAGTGGGAAGGCGAACCCGGTATTCAAAAAAAGTTAGCTGAAATCGAATATGTCAAGCCGTAAGGAGCAGAAATGGGAGCTTTACTATAAACTACGGCTTAACGCCAGAACGTCCTTTTTCAGGAAGAACAGGGTTTTTGCCCTGGAATGCAATGGGTGATACTCAGTCCATCTCTTCATCTTATCAATCGAACTCACAGCACTCTTATAGTTGTGGAGACACTAGAACATTACTACTTTTCGGGTAAAATGTACCCATTCAAATATTTGCACATTATAATGTTAGAGCGACTTTTTCATGAAGAATGGGGCTTTTTTTTGCACTGAAATACAATGGGTGCTACTCAGTCCATCTCTTCATCTTATCAATTGAAGACACAGCACTCTTATACTTGTGGAGACACCAGAACGATACTTTTCATGTAAAATATACCCCTTCAAATATCTGCACATTATAATGTTGCTTCATTAGTAATGTGTTACTGCTGTAGACTGCTGACATAATGTCAATAACAAGATTGCGAGTATTTTATTGCAATTTGCTGTCCATTCTCCCCTCCCAATTCAGTATCATTCTTCAAATAAAACAAGATTTGGCTGTTCATCACCAATGTCAAATCAATCAATTCTACTTTGTTCCTCGGAAACATGGCATTGAATTAAGAGAATCCCTTCCAGGGAGCCACGTGGCGCAGTGGTTAGCCTGCTGGCTTCCCATCTCAGTGGTCCTAAGTTCATTCCCCAGTTGAGGCGGTAATATTTTTTTCAGACCGCAATGGCACCCTGGTCGACCAAGCCTTAAATGGGTACCGGTTCAGTCCGGGAAGTAAAAGTGGCGACGGAGAGGAGATGGCTGCCGCCCACATATAGCCGAGCCTTTGAAATGTGAGATCGCTAACACCTCACACCCCTACGGCAGTAATGCTATGGGTTACTTTACTTTACTTTACATCCAGACTACAGACGATGTCGCTGATGTATCTTCGTGTTAAATTGTAGATTAAGTGACCTGGTAATCGCTTCCAACTCAAAATGCTTTGTATGGCTTATCTGTTTTTCTTGGGATTTATTACATGTATTCGTCCCTGGCAAAGTCTTTATGACCGTAAACGTGGATTTCGATTTGTTTTTGTGCATGTGCGGTCACTGGGCCATTATCATTCTATGATTTTTTTTATCGATGATTGATCTTCTGTACCCGGCATCACCGATTTATTAATTTTTCAGCAGGGATAATTAGTAACATAGATTTATATTCTCGTGTAGTATCTCGCCAGGGCGTTACACGACACGGATCAACAAGCTAAACTAACATAGATCTATATTCTCATGTACTATCTCGCCAGGGCGTTACACGACACGGATGCATTAGCTAAACCAATATTGTTGTACCGTATTTGCTACGATCTTTTCAAATATGACCATGGAAGGGTCTCTAGGAAAATTCAACTGAAACGGGAGGACCACTTTCACAGAACTACACTACTATAATAAAGAAGGTACTCTAAAAGTAATCTACACGTCTTCTCATCCTAGATCCTCTTGTGACTCACTTCCTTTGTCCCAGATCCTCCGCCTCTGTTAGGAGGGCAAGGATTTCCTTCTCAAGAACCAGGATATGCTGGACTTCTTCCGTAAGCGTCTTTACCGTGAAACAGTTCGCTTCTCCGTCCTCTAACGGGTCCTCCCTATCTCCCCCGCCTACCCCCCACTAACTCACTCTCTTCCTTCTGACCGAGTGAAACTCGTTCTCATCTATCACCCTCACAGCGCTTTTGTCCGGGATATTTTATTCAACCATCTCTCCATCCTTCACTCTGTTCCTTCCACCCTCTTGTTATCTCTCACACTCCCAATGTCGCCTACAAACCTGATAAAAATCAGAGGGATTTCACATGCTGTCGCGAGTGATCCACCGGGGTCTTTGTGTATGACAAGGACAAGAATAGCACCACTGCTCTACAGAGAGCATGTCGTAAGATGGGTCTAACTGTGTGACAAGGCATACCACCGCCATGGTAAGGTTAAGAGCAGAATTTATGGCGCCTAACATGCTGCGGGTCATCTTTGACAGTAGTGTTTGAGTCTTTTAAGATGGACTCGCACATCGGTTAACCACCCTTTACGGCACTTGTCTCAACTCAGCGAAGTAATAAGCTGCTCGAGCCTGGTCCGTGAAGCAGAACATTTTTCTCCCGGCAACATCCAGCTCCCGTCAGAGCTGGGACAGGCACAAGGGCATACGCTCCTGTAGAAGTATAGGTCAGCTAAGACTAAGTCGTCTCTTGTCACCACACAACCATCTTTACACCTTACCATGCCAGATCGCAATTGGCTGTTTTACGTCTCCAAAGCAGTGTGTCATCAAAGAGGATTTGTTCTTCTTCCTCGTTCGTTCCAAATGTCCTGCTACCAACCCTTAACAAGTCTTTGTAATTAGCAGGCTGTAGACCGGAGATCGGAATGCATTGTGTCGTAGTTTACAGCTCAACTGCGATATTGGCACATTTCCGTCTGAAAATCCGACTTCAGCAGGCCTTTTTGAGTACCGGGTCAGCCTTCCCTTTTCGATCCCTTTTCCTAAGCCAGTTTGCTCAGTTGCGGCCAATTATCCAGGTTCACCGCGTGGAGGTGTAGAAGGGTCTTGTTAAATCTGGATCACTGGGCCTGATACTAGCATTCAGCTATGGGTCGCTGACCGCTACAGCTAATACTCTGCTCAAAGATAGTTTCTCATGAACACATGCAAGTACCCCAATATTATTCATTCCATCATTTAGGAAGTCTGGTCTAGAACTACGCGTGCGCTTCTGCTAATCCCTCAGTCACATATTTAAGCACACTGATTCCCCAATTGCCAGCCATTTCAATCGTCCTGGGCACCATGGTAAGACTGTAACTAAATCGTCCAGAGTCACGCACCATTCAAGATAAATGTAACTAAATCGTCCAGACTCACCATTCAAGATAAATGTAACTAAATCGCCCAGAGTCAATCACCATTCAAGATAAATCTAACTAAATCGTCCAGAGTCACTCACCATTCAAGATAAATGTAAATCGTCCAGTCACTCACCATTCAAGATAAATGTAACTAAATCGCCCAGAGTCACTCACCATTCAAGATGAATGTAACTAACTCGTCCAGACTCACCATTCAAGATACATGTAACTAAATCGTCCAGAGTCACTCACCATTCAAGATAATTGTAACTAAATCGCCCAGTCACTCACCATTCAAGATAAATGTAACTAAATCGGAGCTGTGTGGAACCAAAAAAAAAACACCTGGCGAAGTCATATAGTAGATGGAGCCTCGTGGATGGAAAAAAATAACAACACAGGGTTGATTGTAACCAATATTCTGAGATGATGGACAATTTTGTTTGGAGTTGTCAAAAGTATGAAAGCTAATGCCATCAAATTTGCCACAGTAGGATGATCGGTAGCAACATTACAAATGCTGTTTGAAAAAAAGAATTTTAACAGTACAGCCAAATAGTTTGGCATGAAAATATACACTTTGAAGACAAAGATTATGGTAATGGACAAGCGAAATAGACAAATTTAATATAATCAACAATAAAATAAAATTATCAAACAAATACAGAAGTACACATATTTAGGACAAACCATAATAGAAGATGCTCGCAATCAAACAGAAATTAAGACAAGGGTTGCATTGGTTTAAAGGGCTTAAGAGAAAAACTGAAATTTGTAACTTCGAATAACATCAGGATAGAACTGAGGAAAAGCGGAATCGCCACACATATATGCCAACTATACTGTATGGGGCATGAAACAGACTCCAGCAAAGAAGGATGAAGAAAACTTGCAAGTGTTTGAAATGTGGTGCTAGCGTATAGTGGAAAGGGTAAGTTGGACAAAAAGAAGTTCTAATGAAACTGTTCTCACCGAGGGAGGCGAACAGAGACAAATATTAACAACGCAAATTGAGTTAGTTGGAAACAATATGCGACATGACAGTCTTCTACATGGATATACTACAGGGCAAGATCCAGGGGAAAAGATGAATGTGTCGTCTAAGACTCACCTTTACATCTCAGGCATGCAGAGAGATTACAAGTACATTACAGGACAGTACAAACCCAGGGACATTGCAATTACATTACAGGACAGTACAAACACAGGGACATTACAATTAAATTACAGGACAGTACAAACCCAGGGACATTACAATTACATTGCAGGACAGTACAAACACAGTGACATTACAATTACATTACAGGACAGTACAAACCCAGGGGCATTACAATTACATTACAGGACAGTACAAACACAGGGACATTACAATTACATTACAGGACAGTACAAACCCAGGGGCATCACAATTACATTACAGGACAGTACAAACACAGGGACATTACAATTACATTACAGGACAGTACAAACCCAGGGGCATTACAATTACATTACAGGACAGTACAAACCCAGGGGCATTACAATTACATTACAGGACACTACAAACCCAGGGACATTACAATTACATTACAGGACAGTACAAACCCAGGGACATTACAATTACATTACAGGACAGTACAAACCCAGGGACATTACAATTACATTACAGGACAGTACAAACCCAGGGACATTACAATTACATTACAGGACAGTACAAAGCCAGGGACATTACAATTACATTACAGGACAGTACAAACACAGGGACATTACAATTACATTACAGGACACTACAAACACAGGGACATTACAATTACATTACAGGACAGTACAAACCCAGGGGCATTACAATTACATTACAGGACAGTACAAACCCAGGGGCATTACAATTACATTACAGGACACTACAAACCCAGGGACATTACAATTACATTACAGGACAGTACAAACCCAGGGACATTACAATTACATTGCAGGACAGTACAAACCCAGGGACATTACAATTACATTACAGGACAGTACAAACCCAGGGACATTACAATTACATTACAGGACAGTACAAAGCCAGGGACATTACAATTACATTACAGGACAGTACAAACACAGGGACATTACAATTACATTACAGGACACTACAAACACAGGGACATTACAATTACATTACAGGACAGTACAAACCCAGGGACATTACAATTACATTACAGGACAGTACAAACCCAGGGACATTACAATTGCATTACAGGACAGTACAAACACAGGGACATTACAATTACATTACAGGACACTACAAACACAGGGACATTACAATTACATTACAGGACAGTACGAATATATGCTGAACTAAAGAGAGCTGCAAAGGGTAGAGTCCAATGTAGAGATATGCTGAGACAACCTTGCAACCAGTCTCAGGACTGATCAACCAGATTATGATGATGAGGATAATGAATATGATAATGAGGATGGTGCTGATTATGAGGATTACATAGATCAAATGTTTAGACATGCAAATATTTAAGATTACAAAAATTATTTTTTTCAAATAAATCGGCTATAAGGCACTTCATCCCGCCAGCATAGGTTTGAGACATTCATGAAGTTAATAGAGTTATGTTTCCTTGGTTCTGCTGTCTGAATAGATCACTGTTCTGCTGTCTGAAAGATTATTTTCTGTTGTCTGAAAAGATTCTGTTCTGCTGTCATAAAAGATTCTATTCTGCTGTCAGAAAAGATTCCATTCTGCTGTCTGAAAAGATTTTGTTCTGCTGTATCAAAAGATTTTGTTCTGCTGTCAGAAAAAATTATGTTCTGTTGTCTGAAAAGATTCTGTCCTGCTGTCAGAAAAGATGACTGTTCTGTTGTCTGAAAAGATGACTGTTCTGTTGTCTGAAAAGATGACTGTTCTGTTGTCTGAAAAGATGACTGCTCTACTGTTTGGGATAATGACTGTTCTTCTAACTGAAACGATGACTGTTCTGCTCCATTAGGCCGGACATGTTGGCTGCAGCTATATCCGGTCCACATGTTCGAATCTAGTTCCGGTGAGGAACTGTTTGCTCCTGTCGTCCAGCTTCTTGGCCTGATCATCCGTTAGCCAGTTCTTCCAGTCACCGACTTCCCCTGCAGGAAACAATGATATCAAAGTGCTTATTTCTAACCATTTTGTCGTTGTTATTAATAATGGCTGTGGCACTTAAGTTAGGTAATCTTGAGGACTTTATTTAGGGGGGGGGGGGGTTGCAGTGACTCTCTTCATATCCCGAGCCGTACTTGAGAAGGTGGATCGGCCTTCTCTTGGCTGTAGTGCAATACGAGATTCCTCAGTAAGCTCTTTACAATGAGGATAACAGTCCAGAATACCACCTCGCTAGCAAGACTGCCATCAAACAGCCTGTTTTGATCAATGTGTTTCAACTAACATAACTCAACTTAACGTCTTCATACTGGTTTAGAAGACTTTGTAGAGTCTGTATACAACCAGTTACATTTACATTACTTTGCGCTAAAAGCTATGTGCATCCAATTTATTCTTAAATACATTAATTGTTCCTGCCTCCACTACCTCCTGCGGCAATGCATTCCAAACATTCACCACTCTGACTTACAAAATATTTCCTAATATCAAATCTGGACCTCTCTTTAGTTAATTTGAAGCTATGCCCTCTTGTTCTTGGATGTGGTTGTATTTTGAAAAACTTGTTATAATCTAATTTATCCATTCCCCTGATCATCTTATAAACCTGAATTAAGTCACCATGAATTCGTCTCTCTTCTAGACACTGTAGGCCGGTTTTCCTGAGCCTTTCCTCATAACTGTAATTATGTAATCCCACTTTAAACTTTTTCGTTCTATTTTGTATTCTTTCCAGCATGTTTATATCCCTTCTATGATAAGGACTCCACACCTGTGCACAGTACTCTAATCTAGGTCTAACTATTGCTTTATACAGTTTGACTATCACTTCCTTGCTCCTGTCGTTAATATTTATTTTTATCATACCTAACATTACATTTGCCCTTAGGTCCCTTTCCTTTTCTATCTTTCTAATATTGTTCTCGCCCATTTTGTAATTATGTTCCATATTGGATCTACCCATGTGGATGACTGTACATTTATCTACATTAAACTCCATTTGCCAGCTTACAGACCATTCTCAACTCAGATCAGGGGAAATATTGACCGGATGACCCACGTGAAAAATAATTGATAGACTACAAAATGTCACTCCTAGTGTAACGTCATCGGTGCCTGTGAAGCCAGGATGTCAGCTCTTTCGTTGCCCTAGACCCCAGAATGACCTGGGCGGTAGATCGACACAAGTCCCTGCAGGTTTTTTGCCTCTACAGCTGCCAATCACTCATGCCTTAGATAGCCCTCCTGTACTTTCCGAAGTAAGAATCGGTAGTCTGACACGTAGGCTGGCCCTGTTAAATAGGTCTCAGATAGCTAGCTATCTGTGGGCTGCAGTTGCTACTTCATTCTCCATAATCGCACTGGAGGTTGGTATTCTGTGCGCCCTGTTCTGCTCGTCGACCGTCTGTTCTTCCACTCAAACCGAGAAGCACCAAGCTGATCTCTTTGCATAGCACCGATTCATCGAAATATAAGGAGATATTACTTTACTGCATGTTATTTATCAGCTCTCCCTTTGCACCAATCTCTGCATTACCTGCCTAGGGTTATGATCGCTCTGTGGTTTCTTCTTCTTCTTTGATCAACTAATGCTGTGCACCTAGCCCAGGTTAGGTTCACGATCAACTAATGCTGTGCGCCTAGCTCGGTGAGGTTCACGATCAACTGATGCTGTGCGCCTAGCTCGGTGAGGTTCACGATCAACTGATGATGTGCGCCTAGCCCGGTGAGGTTCACGATCAACTGATGCTGTGCGCCTAGCCCGGTGAGGTTCACGATCAACTGATGATGTGCGCCTAGCCCGGTGAGGTTCACGATCAACTGATGATGTGCGCCTAGCCCGGTGAGGTTCACGATCAACTGATGCTGTGCGCCTAGCCCGGTGAGGTTCACGATCAACTGATGCTGTGCGCCTAGCCCGGTGAGGTTCACGATCAACTGATGCTGTGCGCCTAGCCCGGTGAGGTTCACGATCAACTGATGCTGTGCGCCTAGCCCGGTGAGGTTCACGATCAACTGATGATGTGCGCCTAGCCCGGTGAGATTCAGAAAGAAGATTGTGCGTTTTAGGTTTTCGTCTGTCCCCCACAGCTTCTCGAGCGTGGTCGCTCCTCTGGGCTAGACTCCCTCTTTTTTAGCCTGTATTAGTAGGGCAGTTCTGCAGTATATGTTCTGGTGTTTGTGGAAGTGGGCCTTGAGTCTGCAATGTACCGTTGTGAGTCTGAAGATCATTATTTGCCGATTTCTGCCAAGTTTTGTTTATGCAGTCATTTTCTGACCGTATTATTTGTGCTGGTGTCTTCATTCCGTTCTCGTGGATCGTTTGATGAGTGTCGTTGCTTCTTTATAGTTCTGTGGATGACGAGTCTGAGTGCCGCCACTTCCGGATGTGCGAGCTCATCTACTTTCTCGGTCTCCATAACGCTGTCGTAATATGTCATTATATCGCCAGTCTGGACCCATTCGTCTCCCTTGACTATCGTCTTAACTGTGGCCACCTGTCCAATTATTCTCTCGGCCTGTACCCTCCATGACGCTCCTCTTTTGATTCTTGATTCCTTGATGTCTGAGATATTATTGTGCAGTTGGTACCAACTGTTTATGGTAACCCGCAAGTGATTGAGAACATAATATAGCCAATGGTTTTGCTAGTTGGTCTCTAATTTCAAACTGCAATTTTGGATGAATATCATCTTGACCTGGACATTTATCCATTTTCAACCCCTTATATTTTTTTAAAAACTATTTCCTCTGTAATACAGATTGATCTTAATCTGGCTGTATCCATGTTTCTTTAAAAAATATCTATAGGCTCTGGAATCTTGGAGTAGTCCTCTTTTGTGAAGACTGTGCCAAAGTACTGATTGAGTAGATTAGCTGCCTCCCTATTCTCACTTATTATTTTTCCTGTACTGTTTATGAGAGGGCCTACTTTGTCCATCGTTCTTTGTTTATTTCTAACATAAGAAAAGAAGCTTTTACTATCAGTCTTGATCCTCTGAGAAAGTGTTTTTTTTTCGAAGTCTATTTTTGCTCTTTTATTCACTTTGTGAGCTATGTCCTGCTTGTCCAAATATTTTAAATATGTTTCTTTTGATTTACCTGCCTCTATATATTTTTTCCATGCTTTATTTTTTGCTCTTCTACATTTAACTACAAATCTAGTAATCCACTTTTTACGCTTGAGGTTTACCTCCCTACATGGAACACATTCCTCTTTTAGCTTTTTTAGAACTATTTTAAAACTATCCCATTCTTGTTCAACATCTGTTCCTCCGACAATATCATTCCAAATTATGTGGCTCGCTGCCTCTTTCATCTTCTTAACATCTGCCTTAGAGTAGTCGTATGTTCGCGTGTTTATGTTTACTTCTTTCCCTGCTATTAGACCCCAACAGAATTTGATGGCCACTTGAGTCAAATAGTTCCCCAACGGTAACGTTTTCAATCATATTTTCATCTGTAGTAAAAACTAAGTCGAGTATTTTTTGCATCTGGTGGCTGCTTCTACAAGTTGAATTAAAAAATTGTCAGTTATGCACTTAACAAAAGGTTTTGACTCTACAACATCTCTACAACTTTGACTCTACCTGACCCTGACTAACATAGTCTGATCAGAATGTTTCGGATACTATTTCTAACACATTCTGATCTGTATGTTTCACGTGACCCTAACATATTCTGATCAGTATATTTCACAACACCGTAACATAGTCTGATCAGTATGTTTCACATTATCCTAACATAGTCTGATCAGTATGTTTCACGTGACCCTGACTAGCATAGTCTGATCAGTAAGTTTCACTTGACCATGACTCACATACTCTGATCAGAATGTTTCATCAGACCCTGACTAACATAGTCTGATCAGTATGTTTCACTTGACCCTGACTAACATAGTCTGATCAGTATGTTTCAATTGATACTGACTAACATAGTCTGATCAGTATGTATTGTCTGACCCTGATTAACATAGACTGATCAGTATATTTCACCTGACTCTGACTGATCTGTATGTTTCAGTCATCAGTATGTTTTGTCTAACCCTGACAAATGTAGTCTGATCAGTATGTTTTGTCTAACCCTGACAAATGTAGTCTTATCAGTATGTTTTGTCTAACCCTGACAAATGTAGTCTGATCAGTATGTTTTGTCTAACCCTGACAAATGTAGTCTGATCAGTATGTTTTGTCTAACCCTGACAAATGTAGTCTGATCAGTATGTTTTGTCTAACCCTGACAAATGTAGTCTTATCAGTATGTTTTGTCTAACCCTGACAAATGTAGTCTGATCAGTATGTTTTGTCTAACCCTGACAAATGTAGTCTGATCAGTATGTTTTGTCTAACCCTGACAAATGTAGTCTGATCAGTATGTTTTGTCTAACCCTGACAAATGTAGTCTGATCAGTATGTTTTGTCTAACCCTGACAAATGTAGTCTGATCAGTATGTTTTGTCTAACCCTGACAAATGTAGTCTGATCAATATGTTTTGTCTGTTCGGACGTTAGTCTCCTCTCATCTTATACTCCTGTCAAGTAGACGACCATCCCACCCCCAGCCCTCGCCACACCCCCACACCACAACCTAGAAGATCCACGTGAAAGCATGCCGGTCTCGAGACCCCTGACCCTCCCCCCTCTTAAATATATGTCTCAACTATCAACTAACAAAAGGTTGTTATGGGCTAAACCAGCACACCTCAAGCGTCCACAGTGATACCACATACAGCAGCGGCGTTATACTCTGTGTGAGTTAATGACTGTATGAGTGCTGACTGTGTAAGTTATGAACGTGTGAGTGCTGACTGTGTGAGTTATGACTGTAGGAGTGCTGACTGTGTGAATTATGACCGTAGGAGTGCTGACTGTGTGAGTAATGACTGTATGAGAGCTGACTATGTGAGTTATGACTGTATGAGTGCTGTGTGAGTGCTGACTGTATGAGTGTCGACTGTGTGAGTGCTGACTGTGTGAGTTATGACTGTGTGAGTTATGACTGTATGAGTACTGACTGTGTGAGTGCTGACTGTGTGAGTGCTGACTGTATGAGTGCTGACTGTGTGAGTGCTGACTGTATGAGTGCTGACTGTGTGAGTTATGACTGTATGAATACTGACTGTGTGAGTGCTGGCTGTGTGAGTTATGACTGTATGAGTGCTGACTTTGTGAGTGCTGACTGTGTGAGTGCTGACTGTATGAGTGCTGACTGTGTGAGTTATGACTGTATGAATACTGACTGTATGAGTGCTGGCTGTGTGAGTTATGACTGTATGAGTGCTGACTGTGTGAGTGCTGACTGTATGAGTACTGACTGTATGAGTGCTGACTGTGTGAGTTATGACTGTATGAATGCTGACTGTGTGAGTGCTGACTGTATGAGTGCTGGCTGTGTGAGTTATGACTGTATGAGTGATGACTGTGTGAGTTATGACTGTATGAGTGCTGACTGTGTGAGTTATGACTGTATGAGTGCTGTGTGAGTGCTGACTGTATGAGTGTCGACTGTGTGAGTGCTGACTGTGTGAGTTATGACTGTGTGAGTTATGACTGTATGAGTACTGACTGTGTGATTGCTGTATGAGTACTGACTGTGTGATTGCTGACTGTATGAGTGGTGACTGTGTGAGTTATGACTGTATGAGTGCTGGCTGTGTGAGTTATAACTGTATGAGTGCTGAATGTGTGAGTTATGACTGTATGAATGCTGACTGTGTGAGTGCTGACTGTATGAGTGCTGGCTGTGTGAGTTATGACTGTATGAGTGGTGACTGTGTGAGTGCTGACTGTGTGAGTTATGACTGTATGAGTGGTGACTGTGTGAGTGCTGACTGTGTGAGTTATGACTGTATGAGTGGTAACTGTGTGTGTGCTGACTGTGTGAGTTATGACTGACTGTATGAGTGTCAGCAGAGCAGAACTGAGTGTGATGAATAGGGCTGTACCTAACAGCTGGATTTAATATCCAGACAAAAACGAACAGAAACCTATAGCTATGCAAAAAGTGTAGGAATTCAGCCGAAGTAAACAAATGTAGAAATTCAGTTCAAATGAAGAAATGTAGGAATTCAAGGGAACAAATGTAGGAATTCACTCCAAGTGAACAAATGCAGGAATTCAGCCCAAGTGAACACCAAAAACAAAAGTGTTAGCAAAGAAGAAGTTTCCAAATAATTCAGCTGCCAAATATGGGGAAGATGACAAGCTACTTGTATTCAGGTAGCGTATGTTAACCTTTTCGAATGAGTTTCTCCGTTGCTTGATCTTTGAACTTCTGCTTCATTGAACCGAAGTCAGCGGCCTTTGTTATCGCTGCCACCTGGTCATCACTCAAGGTCACATCAACGAACTTGGCAATAGTTCTAATAGTGCCATTCAGATCCTGAAACATCGACACTAGCTGATCATTTGTTGCATTATAAGGAACAAGTGCAAGACGGCATTATTGGTATACTGCACTTTGTTCCCAAACAGATACTGCCGTCTGAGATGAAGTGTCAGAGAATGTATTAAGTCATATTATGGATGTAATATGGTCACCTATGTATTATGGTAGGTTTTCTATGTATTTAGATAGGTTTTTTTATGTATTATGATAGGTTTTCTATGTATTTACTAGGTTTTCTTTGTTTTATTATGTTTAAATGTAATTTAATAGATTTTCAGTGTATTTTACTAGGTGGTCTATGTATTTTATTAGATTTGTCTATGTATTTTACTAGGTTTTCCATGTATTATGCTAGATTTTCAGTGTATTATTCTAAGTTTTCTATGTATTATTAAAGGTTTGCTCTGTATGATGCGACGTTTTCTAAGTATTTCAGCCGATAAGATGATGTCTGTCGCTGTCCTGCCTAGACTACTCTAACATACAGCAGTCAGGTATGCATTTTACAGATGGGTATACTGAGAGATAAGTGGTATAAAGATTAAAGAGCATGCTCTCGCGAAATATGATCCGGATTGAACCTCCGATCCTGAAACTGTTCGGTTTACCCAGCTGTAAATAGTTAACTGTCTTACAGTTAGAGAAGACAAGTCGTATAGGGAGTGAACTGTCCCCGTCCTCCCTTCCCCCACCCCAACACCTCTTAAAAAGCTAACCCAGTTCACGAAATACTCAAGACAAACGGAGTCACTGGGGATGAAGTCTGTGATTCCCATTCAAGTGAACATATGAATGATTGTGCAACATGGTTTGTTCAACATTTTTTGTCTTAATCTTTCCCTTCTTTTCCTTCTTCTGCTTTCGTCCTGAAAAGGACATTGTGTCGTAGTTTACAACGAGGTAGTGATTTATGTACCTTTTGGCCCGACACATCATATTTCCGTAGTTTTTTGATACTGGGTTTGCCTTTCCACATCGATCCCTACTCCTTAGGCAAATTACACTAGTGACTAGTGCAACCTGTTTCCAGGGCCGTACTGGGAAGTGAAATATGGTCTTGGTCAGGTGTATTTCGCTGACCCTGATGTGAGGTATGAGTCGCTGGCTGCTGTCAGCTCATTCACCGCTGAATGCTGGTTTCACTTTCTTTAATACAAGGGATCAGCTGCAATGGTGACATATGATTCACAATAGAGAAAGACAGTGAATGATTAAATGCATATGCATGTCTTCAATAATCCTTAATAACCGTTACAATCAAATCAAAAACCTCCCAATCCCGTAAGGAACATAGGTCCTCAACAAAAAATGGCCATGAATGGCAATCATCTCTCAGCCGTACCAACTCTTTCCACGATCTGCCACTCCTCTCTTCATTCTGTTTCCGAGTTACTACTATGATAAATAATGCGCCAAATAAAAAGTGATCTTCCTTCCGCAAGAATTCCACACTTTTTAGTCTGGAAGGAATTTGTCATCTTCGTAGAATTTGTCAATCTGCATGGGTTGGGATTGGCCGACAATGAAAGGACACCATCAGAAGATTTTCCTAAAGGTGTGTTCATCGATACATAGATTGGAGATTGGCGAATACTGTGGTTTCCTGAGCTCCTCGTCCAGCATCGACGTCTGTAGCACCTCTTCCATGGGAGAGTTGATTCATCCATGCACTAACTGGCTGGGGGATACTATTTCACATGACCCTCGTCTGCTGTCTCATCCAGGTTTCTGCTACGGGTTCTTCTTCTTATTCTTCTGCTTACGCAGTCAGACAGTAACCATTATTTTTTCGAAAAAAGCGGCGGTCATCCTGAGGCTGTCGCCACTGCCATAGAGCTTGTCTTGCAGTTCCACTGGTGATGGCCACATCTGCTCTCTCTGATCCTCGTATGTCGGGGAGTTCTGCAGCAGATGTTCCGCGGTCATTTTACCAGTACCGCACGGGCATTCGTCGGTACCACCTATCTTCAATTTGTTGAATAGGTGGTACCTCAGTCTATTGTGGCCAGTGCGAAGTCTTCTTCTTCTTCTTCTGCGTACGCAGTCAGACAGTAACCATTATTTTTTCGAAAAAAGCGGCGGTCATCCTGAGGCTGTCGCCACTGCCATAGAGCTTGTCTTGCAGTTCCATTGGTGATGGCCACATCTGCTCTCTCTGATCCTCGTATATCGGGCAGTTCTGCAGCAGATGTTCAGCGGTCATTTTACCAGTACCGCACGGGCATTCGTCGGTACACCCTATCTTCAATTTGTTGAATAGGTGGTACCTCAGTCTATCGTGGCCAGTGCGAAGTCTGAAGACAACGACCTGCTCTCTTCGGTTCAACTGGTAATAGGCATCGTTTTTGGTGTAACCAGTATGTTCGGTTTCCCATTTGGTCATGTATCTGGCTTTGATAAACCGATTTGACTCTTCGTACGTCATACTAGTATCTGTTTGTGGTAGTCTTGCACCTTCTTTTGCCAGTCTGTCTGCCTCCTCGTTGCCTTGGATGTTGCAGTGTGATGGGACGCACTGTACCACTACCCTTTTTGGTGCGGACTGCTGGCACAGTTTGCAGAGTGCTGCTCTTAAGTCATTAAGCTCAGTGTTTTTCTGGCTTTTTAGCGCTGTGACTACGGCGAGAGCATCTGTAAGCAGGACTATATGGCTTTCATTTTCACTGTGTGTCACCATTTCTTCCACTTCCGCCCTCAGTGCCTCTGCCTCCGCTCTGAAATTGCTTGTGTACTTACCAGTAGCGAATGACAGTGTTATTTGTTTGCCATTTGGTAGGTTCAGGAATGCTCCTGCCCCTCCGTTCTGTGTATTGTTTGTTACAGAACCGTCGGTGTATGCATGGGCTGCTACGGGTTGAAACCCTAACGTTCAGCTGGGATGCTGTGAAAAACATGGTCTTGTGGGTCAGATAGGATTGAGCATGAGATGCTAAGAGGCGTATTAGGTTTGTATTGGGTTCCATCTCTCCTATTGGGACCCCAGGACAGGGATGAAAATAAACAGCCCACTATTCCCTCCATTATCGGAACAGACGATTACATAGGGATGTGAATGAGGCTAGCAACCTCATCATGTAAAACCATTACAATCGATACTATGATCGGAAATGCTTGATACAGGCTTCCTGCAAAAGGACCGGCTGTAATATTAAGCTCTATGCTTCAGTTGGAACGAATAGGGGAATCATCACATGCTTGAATACTTGTTTGCTGTTCTTGGTCAAGCTGTTTATAGGCGATGTTGTTGTTGTGATACCAAATCTATTGATTTTACTGATTCGGCGTGTGAAGAACACCCAGGTCAGTGGAGAAAGGAACAATATGAGCAGAAAAGAAACAAACAATCACCTTCCAAGAAAAGAAGATCCTTATCCAATCCTTATCCAAGCCTTATCCAAGCCTTATCCAAGCCTAATCCAATCCTTATCCTAGCCTTATCCAAGCATTATCCAATCCTTATCCACGCCTTATCCTAGCCTTGTCCAGGCCTTATTGAAAGTCCTCCACAAGAGAGACAACTATCACTGCTTTCATCGAGCGGAGCCTGTGATCTTGTTCCGAATGAGAACAGGGCATGCCAGATTAAATGCCCACCACTTGAACTGGCTAAAACTGGCTCCATCACCCATGGGAATGTAGGGTAAGCAGGCAGACATCCGAACAAGGCTTCTGTGGGCTTAGGCGTACTGAGAACTGGTCCATAGAGACGAGTCTCCCCACGAAGCTGTTGGGAAGTCTTGTAGAACTCAACACTATAGCAACATTTATCCAGTGAAATGAACTTCACGAGCAGACATAATTATAAGAACGGTGGAGATCGAGGGTGAGTTGGATGAGGAGAAGAAAAAGAAGAAGGATGAGGTGGAGGAGGAGGGGAGTAGACGGAGGAGAAGTAGACGGAGTATGAGGAGGAGGGAAAGAAGAAGACTAAGAAGAAGAAGGAGAAGGAGGAGAAGAAGAAGAAGAAGAAGAAGAAGAAGAAGAAGAAGAAGAAGAAGAAGAAGAAGAAGAAGAAGAATAGGAGTAGAAGGAAGAGAAGAGAAAGAAGAAAACTAAGAAGAAGGAGGAGGAAAAGAAGAAGAAGAAGAAGAAGAAGAAGAAGAAGAAGGAGAAGAAGGAGAAGGAGAAGGAGAAGAATAGGTGGAGTTAAAGGAAGAAGAGGGAAAGAAGTAAACTAAGACGAAGAAGGAGGAGGAGGAAAAGAAGAAGAAGAAGAAGAAGAAGAAGAAGAAGAATAAGGAGGAGGAAGGAGAGAAAAAACTAAGAAGAAATGAGAAGAAAAAAAAGGAGAAGGAGCAGGAGGGAAAGAAGAAAACTGAGAAAAAGGAGTAGAAGAAGAAGACGCAGAAGGAGGAGGAGGGAAAGAAAAAGAAGAAGAAGAAGAAGAAGAAGAAAGAGAAGGAGGAGGGGGAATGAGGAGAAGAAGAAGATGGAGGAGGAGGAGAAGAAGAAGAAGAAGAAGAAGAAGAAGAAGAAGAAGAAGAACAAGAAGAGGAAAAGACGAAGAAGAAGAAAAAAATGAAAAAGAAAAAGAAGAAGAAGACCCACAATTGAGGCCCGTAAAGGAGACCTGACAAGTTAGTTCCTATCGTTAAAAGCTCAAGTGGTCGATCCAAAATAGAAATCGGTGGGGAGCATGAGTTTCAGTCATATTGTTGAAGGTCAACCAGAAAGACTCACCCGAGTGGCGCCTGGATTGGAAAGAATAGTACAACTCTAGCCTTCCAAGCAAATCTAATAAGGCGGATAAAGAGGATTGTGCGTGGGTCTAGCAGTCTCATCATATTTAACTATTGCTATTGATACACCCCTGCAAGTGTTGGATACAGGGTTCGTATAAATAGGTCAACTGTTGTGCTGACACCTTAATTCGCTTTAAGATAAAATGCATAATAATCAATCAATCAACCAATCAATCAATCATTAAACCAGAGAAGGACACGAAAGGAGCCTCCACGAAGATTGCAACCAATCAAGGCAGTCGGGCGTTACCTGGAAACGATTTTCAATCGGCCAATTCTTTTAACATCTAGGCACAAATCATAATGGAGGAATGATGTATGATGTAGTGCCTAGGATACGGAGAG